>CM064863.1:43853594-44468276 GCA_032719365.1 Prinsepia uniflora
ATGGCACGTTTCACGGTATTTGGGCATGAGACCCGTTTGATGAAACGTAACGATCGGTTCAGATTTTACCTATGTATACATATATGTTTGCATGTGGATATCAATAAAATGTATTTGCTACTGCACTGTATAGATCCTTCCATATTATATTGTCTCCTCCAGATGAGGTACCCCGGAGAGGCCACGGACGTCTAGAACGTCCAGCGTCTATGACGCTAAGCATCGGGGATGCTGCAACCGAACAGGGTTCGGGGATTGAAGTCGGAATTGAGACCCGAGTGGCACGCGTAGCCTTGTGATTGTGACCTTATTGGACGTCAGGGACCTGAGTTTATGATTTTAAATGATGCTGCATGCATGTTTGGAAAAAGGAGGGGTAAATTATATGTTTTACTTATCAAACGATTTTATAACCTGAGTTTCGGCCCACTCACCCTTAATGTTTTGGTAACCCCTCCAGGTCGTGATACTGAGGTAGAGGAGGAACCTGAGGCTGAGGCATAGATCTACTTCTGCGTACCTGAACCCCTGCTGGGTGGTGTACCCGCAGGGTATTGTTAGAGTCGTGCTCGCAACTTGTAATTTCGGATTTCATCCCTTGTCTGACATCTGTTTAATTTGGATTTGTTGTATGACTTTAATTTTGATTATTTATGCATTTGAGGTTTTGAGGTTAAAATTGGTATGAATTATTGGGTGTCAGACGGGAGCAGGGCACGTCCCCATATGGTTCCACAGAGGATCGGGGCGGGTCCTGTCAGTTGTTAGGGTTACCTAGCCCACGTGGTGGATACGAGTGTTACCCTGACAGGACCCATCCCAATCCCCCCTGGATTACCGTGGAATGTGCCCTGCTCCCGTCAACCAAGGGGTGTCAGACAAGGGATAACCACGAGCCACTGCCCAAACGGGGCTTCCAGAGTGCGCAAGGATCGATGGAGGAGGTGTGCAATGTCCCAGTCTCTGCTGTAATCGCATCCGTAATCAACCTGAAGGGCATTAAAACCAAAAGCTGTGAGTGGACAAAAACCAATAAGTTTACCAAATACATTTATAAGACATTTATGCCCTCCAATAAAAACGTATGCATGCCACCAAAAACCAGTAACCAAAACGTTTGCTCAACTGAGCCATTAGGGCCTTAGCCCAAAAACCGTTAACCAGAACCAAGTGTGGGAACTCAGCCCAAAACAGTGGAATACCACAACCATACATATTACAACCATGTGGGCCACCGCCCAAAGCCATAAATATAAATCCATAAATCCAAAACCATTTAGGGTCCCCGACCCGACATACCATTTCATAACCAATAATCCATATTTTACCATTACCATCACCAGCATCCCAGATGCTTAGCGTCCCAGACGCTTGACGTCCCTGACGTCATATCTCACGGTTTCATAAGCTACGCGTGCTGCCCGAGGTCTCTCCGGGTCCATATATCTGACATCCCTGATGTCTGACGTTCCTGACGTCAATCATAGCAATCCTGCTCCTGAGTCATCATACGGTCCGGCTGCTCCGTATAATGACCCCTCGTAGGAAATGCACCGTGACTTCCCCAGTGTCCCAGACATCTGGAGGAGACCATCACATATCCTTGTATCCAGATGGTATATGGAAAACAGTTTTATTAAATCCTTTTATCACATCATTACCATTGGGCCCTGCCCGAAATTTCCATAAAACCATGTAATTCCATTTAGGGTCCCTGACCCAAAATCACAATTATTAAACATAGGGTCCCTGACCCGAAATCACATTTATAATCCAACTGGGCCTCATGCCCGATTTTATGAACCACTGGGCCCACAGCCCGATTTGTAAACCAACTGGGCCACTGGCCCGATAACATAACTCAAATGGGTCTCAGCCCGATTTCATACCAACTGGGCCCCAGGCCCGATTTCATTAACCAACTGGGCCCCTGGCCCGATTCTCAAATGGACTCCAAGTCCGAAATTTCCAAAACAAGTATGCCTCAAGCCCGAGTTCATATTTCCAATTTCAAAACCATTTCATCATATTATATCCAAGTCATAAATATGGAAAATCCATGTAAAACCGGAAACCTCGATTTACGTGCAAGCACGTAAATCGCCTCGAAATACGTGAAACCGTACAATTTACCAACAACCAAATCAACATCACACAATCACAACCATAATCCATATAAAACATTTAAGCATGCATAGAATTTATAAAATCAAAATCCACTCACAGACCGTTTTAACGGTATGCCTCGATACGCGTGCCACCGGCCCTCCCGGGCCACACCACTATCACCGGGACTCCCAATCCTGTCCAAATCACATTAGAGGGTCACTAACCTCATCATTAACATCCTATCAAAGTCCCGTAATTTTCCCGAATTTTTACTTATTTTTAAACTTAATTTAAAACCTTCGGATATCCCGAACACTATCGAGACGGTGTCCGATCGACACGAAACCAATTCCAAAATGTCCGTTACATTAAATAGGACAGAAGTCATGTTGACCTCACCTCGAGATTCGTGCCCACGTGCCGTCACGCGTCGCCGTGAGTGGCTGCGCGTGAAATCCACGCGCCGTGAACATTGTCACCATCTAACCCGTATCTCTGGTAAACGGGTCCAATTTACCCGCGATACAACCCGGTTCAATGTCCATCAATTCAGCCTTAATTCCTTCAATTGAGCATTCAGTTAGTTTCGTTTTAAGTCTAATTTAAGATCTGTAAACTCAATTACACGATCACTTACCCAGATTCCATCGATTCCACGATGAACACGAAGAACACCCAGGTTACTGTTCGTTCATGGAATCCCCTCAATGGCTGCAGGTTTCATCCAATTGATGATCCCAGAAGCATCAACGGACCCTGAGGAACAATTCCCCCACATCAATTGCATCAAACCTGTGCTCAATCGTCACGCCTCAAGCTCGAACACCGTCCACTGTGCAACCATGGAGTTCTGTCAACCACAGCCGTTTTCTTTCAATTGACGAACCCAGAAGCATCGTGGGATCATGAGAAGCAGTTTCCCCACCTCAATTTCATCCAACGAAGCCTCCAATTCCACGACTCGAGCTCGATTTTCCTCCTCTGTCACCAAGTGTGATCAGAGCCAAAACAGCACCAATTCACCTCGTTTCTTCGACAATTATGATCGTTGTGATCCCAGGAAGCGGAAGGTAATCTCCAATTCGATCCTCACGGCTCAAATCCTTCAATTCGAATTTTCCCTCTAACTTTCCCGAAATCCAAAATCCAAAATTCAACCCACACTCAATCCCTCGTGTTTCCCCGTTAATTCAATCATCTTAGTCTCTCAGTTTTCTCTCAGGAACGGCAGAGAGAGGGAGCCAATTCTCCCAATCTGATTCCCCCAATTTTGTGCACGGTTTAGGAACAAAGAAGAGGAAATGAGGGAGAAAATGGAGGAAATGATGAAGGATAAATGATGATGTTGTAATGATGGTGTTGGGAGGGAAACATGGAGCTGGAAACAAGGGATGGGTGACACTTGTCACTCATCCGGATGTGCATAGTCAACGGTCACTATTCACTATTATATTATTATTTTAATCCGAGCCTCGGTTCGTTAGTTCGTTTCCTTGACCATAACTTCGTCGTCGAATCTCCGATTTCGGCATGCCGCCTGTCGTTGGATTCGTATCGACGAAACCTACGTAACGGTCCTTGGCCCTTGTCCATCGGACCTCCCGGTCAAAAAGTTAACATTTGGCCCCTAACATGCCAAATTACCAAAATACCCCCAACTTCCGAACATCATAACTTTCTCTACGAATATCGGAATCGAACGTGCCGCCTGTCTATGAACTCGTGATGTCCCGAATTACGTCACGGTCATCGGTCAAAGTCCGTTTGACCGCCCGATCAAAAAGTCAACATTTTGCCCACGACCAGGGGCAAAACGGTCATTTTGCACAATTTGTCCGATTCCGCCCTACTAACCACCGTTCAACCTCACTAATCAAGATTAGTGACTAATCTAATCCCGAAAATTCAGGACGGGTCGTTACAATCTTCCCTCCTTAATAAATTTCGTCCTCGAAATTCCAACCGTTCTAAACTCAAACGTACTTCCCTCCTTAATTAGTTTCGCTCTCGAAACTCGACTACCCTGATTCCACAAACACCCCGTGGAAAGTGGAATCGTCCACGCAACACGTGTACACCCGTACACCAACTACTTAGACATAACTTGTCTACACCAAACGTACCACTAGTACTCAAAACGCAACGACTACATTCGACCCCGTCGAATGACTGAAACTACTTGTTTCGAATTTGACACCACTTGTCAAATCAACCCTCTCGTTGACGCAACAACTCGACAGTTCCTTTCCCACTCCCACTAGGAGTCAGCTGACCCCACTCAACGATCTATGTTGACACATCCTGACAATCTGTCACCACACAGCTGTTGTCAGTCGAAAACTGACACTAGACTCACTCGTGGCTACACATGCCACCAACGTACTTGACTTAGTAAACATTTACCGACCTTTCACACGATCTGTGTGTAATTAAACATATCGGAATTACCATGACCCATTGCATAGTAATGTCCGGTCCACAACCAATCCCATGGTATCGGAACCAATCCGACTACCAACACGTTCACCGACACACCTCGGGTATAACCCATATACCGTAACTAGACATCACAAGTCTATAAGGTATTGTACCTCAAACCATGTACGAAGTACACACATCTACCTAATTACCAGACTACAACCACCTAGGTCATAGCCGAACGCGTTCCAATAATGGAGTACGTTTGCCCAATCCAGCATGAGACAAATCGAAACTCCACCCAACATCTAGTTCCAATTTCGAATCTGAATCCGCAATTTCGTAAGAAATCCCGGATCCAAGCCCAGACATCACATTTTAATTCATATCCAAATCCGAATCCGAAATCATTATTCCGTAAGCTAGCATTTGGAATAATCATTCCATACCCAAATCCAGAAATATACTTTCAAGTTCCAAAATCGAATCCTGAATCGTCACCCAGAAATTCGATTCCAAATCCCGAAATCTCGTTCACATTTACCAAGACACACCAAAATCGAACCTATCGGTTACCTGCTCAATACACTTGATTGACTTCATAGGGAAGCCAATCCAACCTCCACACGTCTAAGGTTGACAAAATTCAACTACCTTGAAAACCTACTCACCCGAGTAGAATACCATGCGGGCCCCACTTCGAAAAGAAGTTCAACCCCGCCGTTTACGACTCACATACCCAAGTTCGTATCGATCCTTGTCATTCCTCCTAGGAAAAACCAAGGATGATCCAACACAATGATGCCAAAACTCATCCTACGTGGATGCAACAAAACTCACTGCACTCACCACGCCATGTGACACCACATCGTCTGCCACCAAGCAGAAAATGAGAAATCTCGTTTACCTAATTTCGAATACATAGCTCCTCCTAATGACCCACAAATACACATGGGCCCACCAACCAATACACGCTCAACGTACTGGTAACGACACTCAATGTCTGCCAGGGCAGAGAACAAGAAGTCAACCCCTATGACTTCGGAATACCAATCACCCAAAAACGAGCACCACTCTCGTTCCCCAATCACAACTTTCCTCAAGACTAAGGTTCCAACCATGTTGGAAACAGACATGCTCCCAACGAGATGTCAAGTCTAACCACTAGACTTCCTACCTCCTCAACTCACTTGGACAACCACGTGTCCGCAATTAATCCGTTATTGTCCCGTTCGCACATCCCAACCTTTACAGGTTCAACACTCGGTTTTCCAAGTTCTCAATTATACCTTTTTAATCCACTCCTTACAGGTTATCTCACCACCATTGGGGCTTATCCCAACACAGCACAATCTTAACTGGATCCCATCAAGTCCATCACTCAACCACTACCGAATCTCAAAGACCGAACATATGTTCATCATGACGGAGTCACACCCCAACTTGTGGCTCATCGTCAACACCATCACCGACACTAGCACCAGCGCTAGTACCAGCACCAACACACTACCAACAACACTAGCATCAGTACACAGGCATCCATACTAGCATCAGCACAAAAGTACCAACATACAACCATTCGTACTTGCACACCGTGTGCAAATATGACAACCCTGGATCTCCGTTCATACCGAACGACGATCCCGTACCTCACAACTATGGGTACTACCATTCTGACAATCCATATCAGGAAAATGAACGTTCCCCGAACGTCCCCTGATCCCCAAGCATTATAACCACACTGATTACCCTCGATAGCCAGTCATCTCCATATGACTTCCGACTAATTGTCATTGCTATCGAGATCCGTCTCTACACATCACACCAATACCCAATCCAACACGGGATTCCATAATTTATCTCAGAACCGTATCCGTAAATCGAATCCCATAGTTCTGACTAGACTCACCAGAGTCATCCACATGGTCATCCATGACCTCAGCCGCTCGTCGCAGCACAAGTTCTCACCCGCTAATCATTATTAGGGTTTACCTAGGGTTCCACAATCACACCCTATGGTTCAACCGAACCAAACAGCTCTCCGTAATATAAAATTCACAACCTGACCGACCCCGCGGTCCTGACATCGAATAGACGTCAAATCCAATCCTACCATCCCATCAACGTGGGTTCCACCACTAGGTCATCGGCCAACTCCGATGAACCAACATACCTCACACTAGAAACCACCACAAGGGTTCACATTTTAGACCATTACTCACATGAGGTTCCCCGAACCTGGTTGCACCTAGCAGCACAACAATCCAATATCACATGACCGAACCGACGGTCCCACAATACCAGTTCATCACAATCAACCCCACCTGGGTCGAATCACATTAATGCACGGCGTATCGGGCCAATCACACTCCATCCACTATCCAAACCCAAAAACTATCTATCAGGTTGATAACGAATTGCAGCCCAATGAGACATCACACCCTCGACCTGCGCACACAAATAGAGCAACCCTGCTCTGATACCAAGTTGACAGGACCCATCCCAATCCCCCCTGGATTACCGTGGAATGTGCCCTGCTCCCGTCCAATAAGGGGTGTCAGACAAGGGATAACCACGAGCCACTGCCCAAACGGGGCTTCCAGAGTGCGCAAGGATCGATGGAGGAAGTGTGCAATGTCCCAGTCTCTGCTGCAATCGCATCCGTAATCAACCTGAAGGGCATTATAACCAAAAGCTGTGAGTGGACAAAAACCAATAAGTTTACCAAATACATTTATAAGACATTTATGCCCTCCAATAAAAACATATGCATGCCACCAAAACCAGTAACCAAAACGTTTGCTCAACTGAGCCATTAGGGCCTTAGCCCAAAAACCGTTAACCAGAACCAAGTGTGGGAACTCAGCCCAAAACAGTGGAATACCACAACCATACATATTAAAACCATGTGGGCCACCGCCCAAAGCCATAAATATAAATCCATAAATCCAAAACCATTTAGGGTCCCCGACCCGACATACCATTTCATAACCAATAATCCATTTTTTAACATTACCATCACCAGCATCCCAGATGCTTAGCGTCCCAGACGCTTGACGTCCCTGACGTCATATCTCACAGTTTCATAAGCTACGCGTGCTGCCCGGGGTCTCTCCGGGTCCATATATCTCACATCCCTGATGTCTGACGTTCCTGACGTCAATCATAGCAATCCTGCTCCTGAGTCATCATACGGTCCGGCTACTCCGTATAATGACCCCTCGCAGGCAATGCACCGTGACTTCCCCAGTGTCCCAGACATCTAGAGGAGACCATCATATATCCTTGTATCCAGATGGTATATGGAAAACAGTTTTATTAAATCCTTTTATCACATCATTACCATTGGGCCCTGCCAGAAATTTCCATAAAACCATGTAATTCCATTTAGGGTCCCTGACCGAAAATCACAATTATTAAACATAGGGTCCCTGACCCGAAATCACATTTATAATCCAACTGGGCCTCATGCCCGATTTTAAGAACCATTGGGCCCACAGCCCGATTTGTAAACCAACTGGGCCCCTGGCCCGATAACATAACTCAAATGGGTCTCAGCCCGATTTCATACCAACTGGGCCCCTGGCCCGATTTCATTAACCAACTGGGCCCCTGGCCCGATTCTCAAATGGACTCCAAGTCCGAAATTTCCAAAACAAGTGGGCCTCAAGGCCGAGTTCATATTTCCAATTTCAAAACCATTTCATCATATTATATCCAAGTCATAAATATGGAAAATCCATGTAAAACCGGAAACCTCGATTTACGTGCAAGCACGTAAATCGCCTCGAAATACGTGAAACCGTACAATTTACCAACAACCAAATCAACATCACACAATCACAACCATAATCCATATAAAACATTTAATCATGCATAGAATTTATAAAACCAAAGTCCACTCACAGACCGTTTTAATGGTATGCCTCGATACGCGTGCCACCGGCCCTCCCGGGCCACACCACTATCACCGGGACTCCCAATCCTGTCCAAATCACATTAGAGGGTCACTAACCTCATCATTAACATCCTATCAAAGTCCCGTAATTTTCCCGAATTTTTACTTATTTTTAAACTTAATTTAAAACCTTCGGATATCCCGAACACTATCGAGACGGTGTCCGATCGACACGAAACCAATTCCAAAATGTCCGTTACATTAAATAGGACAGAAGTCATGTTGACCTCACCTCGAGATTCGTGCCCACGCGCCGTCACACGCTGCCGTGAGTGGCTGCGCGTGAAATCCACGCACTGTGAACAGTGTCACCATCTAACCCGTATCTCTGGTAAACGGGTCCAATTTACCCGCGATACAACCCGGTTCAATGTCCATCAATTCAGCCTTAATTCCTTCAATTGAGCATTCAGTTAGTTTCGTTTCAAGTCTAATTTAAGATCTGTAAACTCAATTACACGATCACTTACCCAGATTCCATCGATTCCACGATGAACACGAAGAACACCCAGGTTACTGTTCGTTCATGGAATCCCCTCAATGGCTGCAGGTTTCATCCAATTGATGATCCCAGAAGCATCAACGGACCCTGAGGAACAATTCCCCCACATCAATTGCATCAATCCTGTGCTCAATCGTCACGCCTCAAGCTCGAACACCGTCCACTGTGCAACCATGGAGTTCTGTCAACCACAGCCGTTTTCTTTCAATTGACGAACCCAGAAGCATCGTGGGATCATGAGAAGCAGTTTCCCCACCTCAATTTCATCCAACGAAGCCTCCAATTCCAGGACTCGAGCTCGATTTTCCTCCTCTGTCACCAAGTGTGATCAGAGCCAAAACAGCACCAATTCACCTCGTTTCTTCGACAATTATAATCGTTGTGATCCCAGGAAGCGGAAGGTAATCTCCAATTCGATCCTCACGGCTCAAATCCTTCAATTCGAATTTTCCCTCTAACTTTCCCGAAATCCAAAATCCAAAATCCAAAATTCAACCCACACTCAATCCCTCGTGTTTCCCCGTTAATTCAATCATCTTAGTCTCTCAGTTTTCTCTCAGGAACGGCAGAGAGAGGGAGCCAATTCTCCCAATCTGATTCCCCCAATTTTGTGCACGGTTTAGGAACAAAGAAGAGGAAATGAGGGAGAAAATGGAGGAAATGATGAAGGATAAATGATGATGTTGTAATGATGGTGTTGGGAGGGAAACATGGAGCTGGAAACAAGGGATGGGTGACACTTGTCACTCATCCGGATGTGCACAGTCAACGGTCACTATTCACTATTATATTATTATTTTAATCCGAGCCTCGGTTCGTTAGTTCGTTTCCTTGACCATAACTTCGTCGTCGAATCTCCGATTTCAGCATGCCGCCTGTCGTTGGATTCGTATCGACGAAACCTACGTAATGGTCCTTGGCCCTCGTCCATCGGACCTCCCGGTCAAAAAGTCAACATTTGGCCCCTAACATGCCAAATTACCAAAATACCCCCCAACTTCCGAACATCATAACTTTCTCTACGAATATCGGAATCGAACGTGCCACCTGTCTATGAACTCGTGATGTCCCGAATTACGTCACGGTCATCGGTCAAAGTCCGTTTGACCGCCCGATCAAAAAGTCAACATTTTACCCACGACCAGGGGCAAAACGGTCAACTAACCACCGTTCAACCTCACTAATCAAGATTAGTGACTAATCTAATCCCAGAAATTCGGGACGGGTCGTAACATACCCCGCCGAGGGCGGGAGATATACCAGTGGTATGAGACTTTCCGAATGTCTTTCCAGAGGATCTACCAGGCTTGCCACCACATAGAGAGATCCACTTTACGATCGAGTTACTTCCAGGTACAAGACCTATCGCACAAGCACCATACCGTATGGCACCTGCGGAATTGAGGGAACTGAGGGAGCAACTATAGGAGTTGCTAGAATTGTGGTTCATCCGGCCTAGTGCTTCGTCGTGGGGAGCACCGGTCCTGTTCGTAAGGAAGAAAGAGGGTAGTCTCAGGTTGGTTGTAGTTTACCGATAGTTAAACAAAGTGACAGTGAGGATTAAGTATCCTTTGCCCAAGATAGATGATATGTTCGACCAGTTGAGAGGGGCAAGGTATTTTTCCAAGATTGATTTGAGGTCGAGATATCATCAGTTAAGGATCGCTGAGGAGGATGTCCCGAATACCGCTTTCAGAACCTGGTATGGGCATTATGAGTTTCTGGTGATGCCTTTTGGACTGACGAATGCACTAATGGCATTCATGGATTTAATGAATCGGGTGTTCAACTCTTACTTGGAAAGATTTGTGATCGTGTTTATTGACGACATTTTTGTGTATTCAAAGAGTCCTAGGGCGCACGAGAAACAACTAAGGTTAGTATTGACAAGGTTGAGGAGAAACCAGTTGTTTGCTAAGTTAAGCAAGTGTGAATTTTGGCTAAACAGTATTGGCTTCCTAGGCCACATCATCTCAGTCGAGGGGATTAGTGTGGACCCCCAGAAGACCGAAGAAATAACTATCTCGGAGCAACCTAAGACAGTAACAGAGGTCCGGAGCTTTATTGGTGTAGTTGGATACTATAGACGTTTCGTGGAAGGTTTCTCTGCAATTGCTGCTCCATTAACCCCCTTTGACGAGGAAGGGAGTTAAGTTTGTTTGGAACTAGCACTGTGAGAACAATTTCCAAGAATTAAAGAAATGACTAACCACTGCACTAGTTTTGGCCTTACCAGATGATGGTGGGGAGTTTGAGGTTTATAATGATGCATCCTTACAAAGCTTGGGCTGCGTGTTAATGCAGCACATGAGAGTTATAGCCTATGCATCTCGACAGTTGAAATCACATGAGGCGAACTACCTTACTCACAATTTAGAGTTGGCAGTAGTGGAGCATGCCTTGAAAATCTGGAGACACTATTTATATAGGGAGATGTGTAGGATTTTTACAGACCATCAGAGTTTAAAATACATATTCACTCAGAGGGAGTTGAATCTGAGACAGAGACGATGGCTGGAATTAATCAAGGAGTACGACTGCACGATCGAGTATCACCCTGAGAAAGTGAATGTAGTAGCTGTTGCCTTGAGTAGGAAGGCGGTTAGTTCAGTTTCCCATTTACATATGGTTTACCTGCCATTACTAGTGGAACTCCGTAGGAAGCAACGGTTTTAAAAACGGGTCAAAATTGGGTGAGTTACAGTCGGGTCGGGTTCACGGGTCTAGGCGACCCGAATAAAGGACCCGTCGAGAGGTTAGGGGTGAAGACTTCATCAGCTGAGGTCATCACTTGTCAGGTTGTCAGGTGACGTGGACCATTCAGACCGAGACACGTGTCACATGTCAGTGCACAGTTAGTACTGACATGTCAGTGACGTGGCCCAATCAGAGGTTGTCACGTGTCACTGACATGTTAGTAACGTGGATCAGTGAGCTGCTGACACGTGGCACTTGTAAGAGTCTGACACGTGGTACCTGTCAGAGCCTGACATGTAGCACCTGTTAGAGTCTGACACGTAGCACTTGTCAGAGTCTGACATGTGTCAGTCTAACATTGTCAGATGACGTCAGCAGTGACGTCAGCAGAGTTATCCGTTGACTTTTAACTAGTAGCGTTGATCCATGTGTGGGGTGTATGGGTACGAGTTTTAAGGCAAGATCGGCACCATTTTCAAGGTTTCGATTTTACGAATCCAATGGTGGTGGTTTTGTGTCGATCCGAGACCGTTAGATAGGTCAAAGCGAGGTTTAAGGCCTCAAGAAGCGTGTTCGAGACGCGTTCCCAGGACGATTTTGTTCTAAGGTTTGTTGTTAGACCTAGTAGGGTCAATTAGTGACCTTTGGATGTATTTGGACAGTCCTGGAGACTGTGTTTAGCTTCTGAACAGGTTTAGGATGTTCGTTATCGCAGCAAGGACTAACTATGAGTGGACTAGTTGTTTTATACTGAAATGCATGCATAACCGTTTTACATGTTTTCTTAAATGATTTAAGTTAAATATTTTGGAATCATAGAATTTATATACTCGAATCATTGGCCATGAACTATGTTATGGATTTACACGAAAACGAGGTTTTCGGCTTGAGACCCATTTGGTAACCGTTTGATTCAGATTTTGGGGTCAATGGAGATTTGAAAGAAAGATTGGTTCAAATGGTTTGACCGGAGATCTGATATGAGCAGTTTTTGAGAAACGGGTTTTAAAAATGGATTCTGGACACGGTTTTGGAAGGTTTCGGGCCTAGTCCCAAATTAAACAGTGGTTTATTTTGATCTCAGAATAGACGGATTTCAAATATGATATGATTGACTTGCATTTTTTCACACTTATATATACCATCATGTATATGCAGTTTAGTCTCCTCCAGACGTCGAGGATCCTGGAGTTGTCACGATCCACTACTTGGGATGGGTGACTCCGAGGAGGAGCTCGAGCTTAGGAGTGTGAGTTATGATATCGTCTCGGACATGGTAGGATCCGAGACAGGTACCCATTTAGATATCACCCCGGATGTTGTGGAGTTCATGCCGGGGAGTACTCGGAGATGAGACCTCGAGTAGTACGCGTACTATAGAGAAATCGTGACTGGTATTGGTTGGATATCTGGGATGTCGAGGATGGGTTATATATATTGTGTTTCACTGATGTTTGCGTCCAGATGTATATATATAGATATAGATATTTATACGTATGATTTGACTGTGTTTATACGATTTATCTTGAATGCATGCATGTTTCTAAAACGGAGGGTTAAACTGTATATGTTTTCAAAATGAGTTTATAACTGGTTTATTTTTTGGTCCACTCACACTTTGACTGTTTTCTTGACCCTCCAGGTGGTGATACTAAGACGGGGACCGACTCCTAGGTCGAGGCATAAATAGTATCGTTGCGTTCTGTTCACCCTGCAGGGTAGGTGTTTGTAATTATTTTATTCGTAGGAACATAGTGCTCTCATCCCTTGTCTAACAATACTGTTGTATTAAACACTGGGGTGTATTTTTGAACCCTAGTAAGGGTATTTGTGGTAATATAACCCTAGTAAGGGTAGTTGTGGTTTTTTGAGTTACATGTCAGACGGGAGCAGGCCTTGCCCCGGTGGTCCCCAGGTGGAGATCGAGGCGGGTCCTGTCACATTTTGTTGGTGAATGGGTTGTCAATTGGTTGTTAAATGGATTGATATTTAACTGTCTTTACTATCTTGGCTTTTTTGTGAACATTAAGTAGTAGTGTGAACTAGTAGTGTCTGTACCGCATTGGTTTGGTTTAATATTTCTATAAGTCTTGGCATGTTTTATATATGTTTATTTTGTCTTTTGAAAATGGAACCGGTAGCATGAACCTTAATGATGCCTTGACTGATTTGTAAGCTATTTATATTCATTTTATAGAATATTGGTAAGGTATTTATATTCATTTTATAGAATATTGCTTTAAGAACATCCACATTTTACTAACTAAAATTTAGACAAATTTAGCTAAAAATGACCAAAAAATTATTAATAGCTGTAGCGACCCAAATTTTAATACACAGATTTTACGGGGGGTGTTCAGATTTTTATTGTTAGTTGGACTATTTTAGCCCTAAACATTTGCGTAGGTTTCTATTTTGGGAAAGGGCATTTTTTTCAATTTGGAAGTTGAGATATTTTTGGGGTGGGTTTGTGTTGAGTGGCTGGGAGCCACCCACTCATTTTGATCATTATCAACATCTCACTATCTCTTCATCTCTCTCCCTCTAACCCGTCCAACACAAAACAAGCCATGCAACCATTAATTCCATTTTGAATTTAGGGAAGGTTTTAGTTCAAACCAAGGCTAGGATGGCGTTCATTGGACTCTCATAATCAAGAATAGCCTAGTTTTGAAGGTGGAATCGCGTGGATACAATCAGTACATAAGGATGAAGAAACATGAAACTTCTAAGGCTAATATCGGGGAATTTAGGTATTTTCTCTCATTGCTAGGCTTGTATTTGGATCCATGGCATCTAGTAAATAGATTTTGATATAAAGTTTGTCTAATTTGGTTAAGAAATGGGAATTATGGAGGTTTGAAAAAAAGGACATAAATGATAGTTTTCTGATGACCTGCAGCACAGCCGTCTTCTTCGGTGAGAGGTGACGTCCGTTACCACCTCATTAAGGGCTGACGTCAGCTTCCACATCAGTGGTGCCACATGTCAGGGCCACATAAACAGGGAAGGTGATGTTAGCAGGGTGTCGCGTCAATAGGGACTGACGTCAGCAGGTGACATTAGCAAGCTATGTCAGTGCACGTGGGAAGGACCCCAGCCTTCCACCGGCACGTGGGCACAAATCTCAAGGTAGTTTGAAAAGGTTTCAACGAGTTAAATCCAATGGTTCTAGTTTCCGGTAGATCAGAGTTCGTTTATAGGAAGTTTTGGGCATTTAAAGCCACATATTGCATCTTCGGGATGCATGTACTATCCCGGCTTTAAGGGGGAGGGGGGGGGGGGGGGGGGGGGGTTATATATGAGGTTATATGTATTTTTGGTGACCCCCAATTGTTACTTTGATAGGCGAGGATGCTTTGGGAACTTTTGAGGAGCGCACAACTCAAGAATGAGCTACTGGTTGGACTGTGAGTGGACATTTTGCTTATTAAATGTGATGCATATATATATATATGTATATATGGTTTTATTGCATGGTTAGTTTGCAATGGTTTGAGTATATGATTCTAAATGTTTTCTAGACACAGGTTATTGTGGTTTTACGGAAAAATCAAATTTTGGGTTTATGCTAGGCTTAAAATGGTTTTGAATTTTGTTGGTATTTCAAAAGTAAGTTAAGGGTATTTTGGTAAACTTTTTTCCCAGTATAGTCATCCTCAGGTGATTGGATAATTATTCCGAAGTTGGACTACGAGGGTTCCCAGATACAGACTCGAACGTAGTTGGAGTTAAACTCACACGTTCTGACGGGGTTGGACTTCACAGCTTCCGTGATGTCTACGCGTAGTACAAGAGATTAGTTGGTTGGATCAATAGGGTTTGAGGTTTGACTATTATTTTTGTTGTGTCCAGAGGTGTTGAAATGCTTATAAAGAGGAATTTCAGGGGAAAGTGGGTGTATTTATATGATTTACATGCTGATATCGTGATGTGGATTATTTTGAGGTTGAGGCTTATTACCTGGACTACGCGCTCTCGATTAACCAGCGTAGGATTCTGATTGTTATTTTCTTAACTAGTGCTCTGTATCATTATTTATTTATGGGCTTTCATTTACGATTGACACGTGAAGTTTATCCCTAACCTGTTGCTAGTTTCGTAATTATTTTTAGGCTGAGGGTACTTTGGGGATTTAAAGATTTTGTGTCAGTGTTAGGACCCGTCCTCAATCCCCCAGGATTAACGAGGAACGCCCCTGATCCTGTCTGACACGGAGTGTCAGATGAGGGAAAATTAAAACCTTTGGCTCGAAGGCTTCCAGAGTACGCCAGGATCCGGAGGAGGTATGTGATATCTCGGTCTCTGCTACAGTCTGCACCATATCCAACCTGAAGGGTATTGAAAACAGAAAGACTGTGAGTGGACAAAAAGTAAGTTCGTAAATACATTTTATAAAGACCTTTATACTCTTCACTAAAAAGCATGCATGCATAGTAAAACTATTTATCTAATCACATATGTTTAAACAACACTAATCATACGGGCTCCTGCCCAAACCATTTACAGAAAACCATAACATAGTAAACATATACGGGATCTCAGCCCAATCCATTTATCATCATAAAACACAATTTCCCAAACCAATTGAAATCATGTTTATCCAATATATTTCATATCACCAAACCTGTCACGGTATCTAGAGCTACGAGCGTGCTAACTGGGGTCTCAAACCCAAGTCTCTCCAAGGTCCACCCAGGTCAATGTTCGTAGATCAATGACCTCCTAGGTTACAAACCATGCCCTTCATGAGAGTAAGGAACCCAACTGGGGGCGACTCCACTCAGTCAGTGCTTCGTGACTACTCCGGGGTCCACCCAGGCCAAAGACCCTCCCCGGAGGAGACAATCATATATAAAGGATGGCATACGAAAAACCTTTTGTAATCATTCTTTAAGTATTTCAAGGATTCATGCTTGGCCCCCATAAGTCGTCATGAATCATAAAATCCTTTCAAGGGTTCATGCCGGTTCCCATAAACCGTCATGAACCATAAATCCAATTCAAGGATTCATTCTGGTTCCCATAAACCATCATGAACCATAAAAACCATTTGTGGGTTCTGACCCGAAATCACCATCGTAACACATAATTGGGCCCTAGGCCCGAATCACATACAAACTGGGCCTCAGGCCCGAATTGTAAACCAACTGAGCCTTCGGCCCGATGCCTTGTTAAATCAAATGGACCTCAAGTCCGAGAGTTCATAAATCAAATGGGTCTCGTGCCCGATCCATATTTCCAGATCTGAAATCGATACAAGAACCAATTGTACCTCTAGCCCAAGAACGTCACTAAAAGGACTTCGAGTTCGAGGGTTTCCAAACAAGTGGGTCTCGAACCCGAGTTTACTTTATCAAATCTAAAACCATTTCATGAAATCATATCCAAAACCATAAGTACGGACAATCAGTGTAAAATCAGAAAACCTCGATTTACGTGCAAGCACGTAAATCGCCTCGTAATGCGTGAAACCATATAATTCACCAATATCCAAATCAACATCATAGAATCACATTCATAATCCAAATAAAACATTTATGCATGCATCACAATTTAGAAATTAAGGTCCACTCATAGACCGTCCTATGTTGCCGCCTCGGTTTGCGTGCCGTAAGCCTCGCTGGACAAATCGCCGTCACCGGGACTCCCAAACCTGTCCAAATCAATCTATAGGGTTACTAACTACCTTATTAACCTCTCATTGAAGCCCCATAATTTTATCAAATTTCTAAGTATTTTAAATCCCGAACCTAAACCTTCCGATGCCCCGAACATTATCGAGACGGTGTCCGATCGACACGAATAAAGTGTTTCACATGTTGAACACTTCCCCAAATTATTGTTCACGCACCCTCACGCGCCCCAAGAAAGTCATGAGAGTGAAGCCCACGTGCGGGCACTATTTATCTCCTTCAAGCTCCGTCGAACCGGTTTTCTGCAGTTGAATTGGGCCGAACCGGTTTGGACCGGTTCAGGGCTATAACCTTCCGAATTTCGATCCATTTTGTCCCATTTTAATCCCTAAAACTTCCTAATCTCATTTCCCATATTTTTAGTTAATAAAAACTAGAGGAAGGGTTCGAAAAGCTACCTTCCACGGTCGAAAACCGAACGAGCCCCTGCAACTGCTCCTCCCTCTCATTTCCGGCCACCATGGCTCCTGAAACCAGTCCCACTCGACTCGTATGAGTCCTAGGATCACAACCATATCAACCAAATCGATTGTCATTGTAAGACCCGTGTCCTGGAGGGAACGGTGAACAATCCCACATTCCTGCGAGGGGGAATGGTCTGGGAGAGGATGGTGGTGTGCCTTAAAGGTGTAGGCACACACCTATCTAGCACTAGGCCTTTTGGGAGCTCAGTGGCTTTGGGGGGGATTGGAACCCCAAAGTTAAGCGAGTTGAGGCTGGTGCAATCCCATGATGGGTGACCTACTGGGAAGTTACACGTGAGCTCCCGAAAACAAAACCGTGAGGGCTAGGCCCAAAGCGGACAATATTGTGTTAGATGGGCCGGGTCGTGACAGAATGGTATCAGAGCTGGACCCCGACGGGAAGTGTGCCAGCGAGGACGCTGGGCCCAAGGGGGGTGGATTGTAAGACCCGTGTCCTGGAGGGAACGGTGAACAATCCCATATTCCTGCGAGGGGGAATGGTCTGGGAGAGGATGGTGGTGTGCCTTAAAGGTGTAGGCACACACCTATCTAGCACTAGGCCTTTTGGGAGCTCAGTGGCTTTGGGGGGGATTGGAACCCCAAAGTTAAGCGAGTTGAGGCTGGTGCAATCCCATGATGGGTGACCTACTGGGAAGTTGCACGTGAGCTCCCGAAAACAAAACTGTGAGGGCTAGGCCCAAAGCGGACAATATTGTGTTAGATGGGCCGGGTCGTGACAAAATGGTATCAGAGCTGGACCCCGACGGGAAGTGTGCCAGCGAGGACGCTGGGTCCAAGGGGGGTGGATTGTAAGACCCGTGTCCTGGAGGGAACGGTGAACAATCCCACATTCCTGCGAGGGGGAATGGTCTGGGAGAGGATGGTGGTGTGCCTTAAAGGTGTAGGCATACACCTATCTAGCACTAGACCTTTTGGGAGCTCAGTGGCTTCGGGGGGGATTGGAACCCCAAAGTTAAGCGAGTTGAGGCTGGTGCAATCCCATGATGGGTGACCTACTGGGAAGTTGCACGTGAGCTCCCGAAAACAAAATCGTGAGAGTTAGGCTCAAAGCGGACAATATTGTGTTAGATGGGCCGGGTCGTGACAGTCATACCCTAATAACCAACCTTCGAATTTGAAAATGGAAGAAGGCTCTCGGGTTGCTCACTCCGCCGTCCACCACCGTGAGCTGCCGTCCATCCTGTCACCGTCTTGTCCTCATCATCTCAGTCCCTTCCTACCTTGGTCACTCTCACGGTTGCACACACACACAATGAAATGGTGGGGTGATGTGTTTTTTGTGTTTGTATGGAGAGAATGAAAATGGAGGTTTCTGGTTTTGAAGAAGAATAAAGAAAATGGTGAGGTTGACAGATGAGAGAAAGGAGGATTAAATGAATGGTAAGGATTGAGAGATTAAATTAGAGGGAGGGCTAGGATTGAGTGTTGGGTGGGTTTAATTATAAAATAATTAAAATAATAATATTTAATTATGTTAGATCCAAAATAATAATATTGGCCTTTAACCTTTAGTACTTGACTTGGACCTATTAGTAGTAGCAGTAGCTGGTGATATAATTTTGTCAGATAAATGAAATTCTGTTTGTTCTTATAACAGGTATGTTCCGACACACTTGCACACTATGGTCTTCGAGTTAGTTAAGAACTCCTTGCGTGCTGTCCAAGAGCGTTACATGGACTCAGATAAAGTTGCACCTCCTGTTAGAATAATAGTTGCTGACGGAATTGAGGATGTTACCATCAAGGTATTGTTTTTGTATAATTTAGAGAGTTTCTTGATATTATGTTACTTGACCAGTGAAATGCCTTTTTGACTTTATAGGTCTCAGATGAGGGAGGCGGCATCCCTAGAAGCGGCCTCCCCAAAATCTTTACATATCTTTATAGCACTGCAAGGAACCCTTTGGATGAGCATTCAGATCTTTCAGATGCTGATACAGTTACAATGGCTGGATATGGATATGGGCTTCCTATAAGCCGCTTGTATGCTAGGTATTTTGGAGGAGATTTGCAAATTATCTCTATGGAAGGATATGGTAAGTTGACTAGTTCCCAAGCCTGTTCCACTAAGGCTCCGCTTAAATTAGTGTGGATTTGGAGTTAATAATAAGGATAAGCTTGTTGATAAAACTATTACAACGCAGGTATGCTAGATTTGAATAAGTGCAAAAATGATTTGTGCATAGTCATTTCAAATCCCATTAATTGACACTACATTTTTTTATTTTGAAGTCAGTTCAATCTAGCTTTATCCTCATTTTTAAGCCTGTTCATTTCAGAAATATTAAGCATGATTATCCGGCCCAGAATCAGTCTTGCAGTTTTTTTTTTTTTTTTTTTTTTTTCAGCTTTCCCCTATTAAGTTCTTAACAGGCAACCCCCCAGTAGTAGCCATGAGCTAATGAAACTAGATACAGATCTTACTTGTCGCTGTGATTGGTTGGTCATCTTATTTATGTTCTTGCCTCTTCATGATCACCTATAATCTTATGTTGCCTTTTCCCCGAAAATATTTTGCACGTTACTTCATTCCCTTATTCAAGGCCCCCTCTGCATCACAATATTATACATGAGATGAGATGAGCAAGGTCCAAGTTCTCCAATTTGTTTGTAGCTTCTTACCCCTATGAGTTCTGAACGGGTTTGAACTTTTTTATTGAATTAAGCCTCTTATACACTTGAATTACTTTGTATTCTAGAAACGGAACTGAGAAAAGAAAATGTGGTTGTAGATTTGACTTTCGTCTCTTGAGCTATCGTTAAACTAAACAGAATTCTGACATTTTGCGTATTTGTGTGATGTATGTATTTGCAGGGACTGACGCATATCTCCATTTGTCTCGCTTGGGAGATTCGCAGGAGCCTTTGCCATGAGGAGCTAAGCTTGTGTGTTGATACAGTTGAATTGTGAAATAATTCAGGGGATATTACAAGTAAAATTGTAATTTATATTAGTGTAAAGGGGATAATTTGCTGTCAAATTTTTTGTTGTATAAAAGTTGGCAGTTGTTTAGTGTCTTTGGCTTTGGGTAAGATGTCAATGTAGTCATCAGCGTCAGCAGGTGAATGAGGATTGAGGATAGTCATCATCAAAATGTAATACATCATCATCAAGTTACACTTTTCAATATTGGAATACATTCCATTTGATAATTTAGGTGAACATTGCATAGGCTTTAGAGTGATTCTCATACCTAAAAATGCTTAGACAAAAATTCATGTTGGCAAATTGTCGGTTATACATCTGGCTTGGTATGTTTTTTGAAAATGCCAGTTACGAAATTCAGCTATACCAAGTAAATAGTCATTAGTAATTCAGGACATAGGGCCCTTTGATTCTAACTTCTCTCCCGTTTTATGTCCTCTTCCTCATATCTCGATGCAGAAACTCCAGTTCTCTGCACTCTTATCTTCTTCCTTTGTCCCAAACCTAGTTCGTTCTGAATTTAAAATCTCATTTTGGAAAACCTCAATTTGGAAAACGCACTTCCATGTCCCACAATTTTTAAAAATCAAACACATCATAAAGATAAAACCTTTTCCCGCTTTATTCTATGAGCCATAAGGTCATTGAAACCTAAATCTTCAATTTGAACTCAGTTTTACCACGCAAGATTATTAATGCTCAGATTTGTGCATTTAGCTACCGTCCGCATGGGCACCTCGTAATGCCCCAAAGATGACAATGTGTGTTTATGGTGCCTTTACAGGTCTTTATAGAGTGCCTATAGTGACATTATTAAGTATTAAAACACATACAAGTGAGATCTAGAACATCGATGTAGTGGAATTGGGTTCCAAATTGAGGAGGATTTGAAGTCAAAATCGAAGCCGATGAAGAACTCGCAAAGCCTCTCAAAGCATTTCCCGAACGAGATAGATGAAAGATCTGCGATTCTAGAGAAGTTACAGCTTCAATCTGGAGGAGCGGCATGTGTTCTCTAATTTAAAGAGATATCCCAGATTAGGGATTTATTTGCACGTAAGAAAGAGACCACAAGTGACAGATGCGAGTCTGAAGGATGGCGGGAGATTTGGTCAGGATGAAAGATTTCAAAGCGAGGTAAATATGAGAGAGATTGGATTGAGCCTCGAGGGCGGAGCGAGAGATTTCATAGAATCTTGAGAGAATAATTTGACGTTAGAAAATTAAAAATAAATTGTAGGGGTATCACAGGGCTACCGGGAACTATTATAGAAGGTATTGGTGTAGAGTTGAAACAAAATGTTATTTTACAAAAACTTAGTCAAGCCGGTGGTAAATCCGGCAATTTCCCAAAATTTAAACACCTAGAAATGCAACCCATATCATCAAAATTTAAATTGCAACCCGTATCATCAAAATTTAAATTGCAACCCGTATCATCAAAATTTAAATTGCAACCCGTATCATCAAAATTTGTACCTACAAGTTTTAATGTCACATTGGTACAATTACACATTAATATCATTCTCTGATTGAAACCCAAAAAAATTAGTCTCCATAATTTTCTAAAATCTGGTCAAAGTGAAGATACATTACATTAAAGCCTTCTTTGCTTTGCACGCTGATATGACTTCTGCCCTTTTATCTTCCATTTTTCATTTCCACCTGGCCGATTTTTCTCTTCAATCTCATGAACCTTTCGCTTTCTGCAAATCATGAAACAAACAGCATCACTAAAAGTTTAGGATGGAACGCTAGTAAGTCCATCATAAAGATACGGGTTAGGGGATCATAGGCTGGGTATCATATGATTTTTCCCAACTTATCACACAAATATAGGATTTCTTCCAAACCTACAACGTAAATCAGTTGGATTTCTTATGGGAATAAACTCACAAAAGTAAGGCCAAAGTAATCATATTTCACTGAAAGAAGTTCCTTTCTATAGTAACCACATTCATTTGAATATAACAGATAAAAATCAGTATGCTTTTGAACTTCATATTATCCTAATACCCTAAAGGGGTTAACAGATTTCAGCAAATTTTGTCTAGATTTTCTGATACTGTTTCAGAAAATGTTCTATAAGATGACTGGATACAGAATATCAGAGTACAAAAATAACTACTTCGAATATGTTACTAGATCTAGCTTAAACACAGGTGGTCACTTTTGGCACTCCAAAGCCTGCTCCCTAAGACCCCAATATATTTACTGACAAGTAAAGCCTCCTCATCATCCTACCCACCATTCCCATCCTTACTTCCCAACTTCCTGGTAGCCATGGCCCTTGACCAGGAAGTGTTTCCAACAAATACAACAAGTACGAAAATTTCGGTTGCCAGATGGAATAATCATCCTTAAGTGTATTGCTAAAGAATTTTGGATATAATGAATGTCAGTACTCACCTGTAGTTCCCAAGGGTATGATCAGAAAGCAGCTCATCAGCAAGGGTGGCCTTCCTCTGCTTCTTTGTAAGTCTGGCGGAGAAGAAATCTAATGGGGACTCTATCACAGTCCCAATCTGATGAATAACCAAAGGAAAATAAATTTTAGGGACATGGTAATACATTCTTATGAATGACTTCCAGTAATGTTATCGTGCTAAAAAAATTCTAACCTGGAAATACTTTTGAGTTTGTGAATCACCCTTCTTATAGTGTCTCTTTGGATCCATAACATCCCTTAACTGTAACAATTTGAAAATAAAGTCAGTCAGACTCAACATCCTTTTAGCAACAATGAAACTATAAGATTCCACCAAGAGAAAATGAAAGCATAAAATAAAGAAGTTATAGTTATAATTATACTTGCAAAAGGAAAATAAACTAACCCTTCAAGTCAACAAGCCTATAAAGCAGTGTAGGGATAACTGAAACAGTGCAAAGAAATCAACTGATATAATTTAACAATGAAAACAATTTGAGCACTACCACAACCATAAAAAAATGAAAAATGAGCATCCGTTGGGATTGATTCAGTATTACAGTGAATCTTTTTTAAGGATCCGGAAAACTCATGATAGCTATTCATGTTAACTAGTTCCAAGGTAACAGAAATACATCCAATAACATTATTGCCAAACAGTCTAAAACCATAGAACTTTTAAATTATTTTATCCAGCTTGATGCAGGAAGGCGGGAACCAACATACGAAATTGGACACTTTTAAAGCGCATAGCAGGTAAATATGAGTAAAGTTCATAATAATGCAATATAAAAGCTTTGTATATCAATGGAACTCCGTGCAGGGAAACAAATAAATAACAGAAAGAAAACAGAAGTTACCATACCTTGAGTAATTGGAGATCTTTCTCTAACTCCGGGGTCATGGTTGGTGCAGGCATGTCAAACCTATATAGAAAATCAAAATTCAGTAAATTTCATAAGGGTTTCCAATAAAACCCAAAGAGCGAGCTAAGCTGACGACATACCAACTTGCACCAGCAGTATCTTTGACCTGCTTCTTAAACAACTTGTTTAGTTTTTTTGGGTCGTTAGATGGAACGAAGAGGCCGTCCACAAGCTGCGTTTTGGGTTTCCAAAGCTGATTGGTTTCGTAAGGTTCTATAACAGACCCACCTCCATTTTTGGTCACTGATGAGAAAGTCGGGAACGTTGGCTCCCACGCCAGGCCAATCACCGCCTTGCTTTCCGGCATCCTAAAGAAAAATCAATGGAAACGAAAACAATTGGTGATGATAGAAGAAACCCCTGAAATCCTCACTAAAGCTTCCATCAAAAGCCCTAAAATTTCTAACATGTTATGCTGCCCTCTAACTCTCAAGTGCTTGCCTAATTAGTAATTGCCCTTACCTTCGTATCCCCTCTGATTCAACCTTGCTTTTGCGACTGGGTCTGAGAGTTATGCTCGCCAATGTTTCTGCGCTCCGACTTTGAGCAAATCTCACGAAGAAGACGAAGTGTAAAGCTGCCCTTGTTTTGTCTTAACGTCGAGTCCAACGGCGTCGTATGCTTAAAAAGTGAAAGATACTCTCTTTCCTAGGGCTAACATGTCACTTGTGATAACCCAAATTTAATGTGATATTTGTTTTTTCCACCACTGGGCAGGAATCTATGAATTAGAATAAGGTTAGGTAAATACTAATGTAAATTTTTTTTTTTAAATTTCGAGCATATCAAGTGTGTGTTTATTTAGGAATAATGAGAATCAAATTAATGGTAATAATTTCTATTATAGAGTATATATGTTTTAATTTAAAAAATTAGATTTTTTTAAATGGATCTCACATGGAATTTTTAATGACACTATTTCAAAATGGGTAATGGGATTAACTAAGGGGAGATATTAATGATTCCCTTTATCTATTTTAATTTTTATGTACCAAAATTACCCTACAATTTTTGTGAAAATTACAAAGTTCTACCAAGAGAAATATATTGATATATTATTTTAACTCAAATTACTATCATACAAATCAGAGAGTGATAATATGTTATTTTTTTATAAATGAAATCTTTCAAAAAATGAAGAAGAATACCTTTTTTTTTTTTGTAATGAGTTAAATTTTTCAATAAATGGGTTTTGAAAGGGTGATAAAAAGAGAACAAGATGTTGAAAAAACTAGAAAAAAGAAAAGGCATTTTAGTAATCAATTCATTTTTATTCTGATTGATAATTAATGATTAGTAAATAATAATAATGAAAAGCATTCTCATTAATATTCTGATTGTATATAATTAGTAAACACATTAATGAGAATGATTGCATACTTCTCCAATTACTCACTATTACACACTTCTCCGATTACTCACTTTTCTGATTGTCTACTTTTCTCATTACCTATTATTCCTTTCCATTAGTAGGAAGTAAACGTGCCTTAAGTGAATTTCAAGTATTTTTTTTTAAACCTAGTAAACTGCACATCTTATGTAAGAAACGATAAATAATCATGTAAGAAATAAAATATAAAATATTTAAATTGCAACTAGCTCCTCTTTTACATGGACAAGATATCATGATATCTCCAAAAAAAATTCACAATCCCTCTTATTTAAGTGTAGAAAAAATAAATAAGTTGTGTTATATAAGCTAATATTGCCTAATTTTTTTCCTTTGAATATTCAATTTCGGGTGCCTTATATGTAACGCCCCAGACGTTCTGGAATGTAATATTATTAAATATTGAATAAAATGACGTTTTTACCCCTATGTTTGTGTGGTCGATTTGTTGACTTTTAGATTTGGAGGTCGAACGGACGTTGAGTGATGACCGTGACGTAGTTCGGGATGTCACGAGTCCATAGACAGGTGGCACGTCCGATTCGGACGCTCGGAGTGAAAGTTATGATGTTCGGAAGTTCGGGGGCATTACCGTAATTTGGGCGTTATAAGGGGAAAAAGTTGACTTTTTGTTTGACAATTGATATCCATTTGACTCGAAGACCGTTATGTTCGTCTCGACGCCCCGAGTACAACGACAGGCGGCACGCTTGAAACGGACGTCGGACGACCGAGTTACGGGTCACGGAAGTTGGAGGGCATTTTGGTAATTTTTGCCCTGGGGGCATTTTGGTAATTTCCGCACGGGGTACTGTTCACCACCGTGGAAAACAGAGCAGCGGCCGTGGGTTTGTGCGTTCAATTGTTTATGGCTTTAGTGGATTGATCAGACGTTTGTTTATGTGAATTGAGGTAGTGGGAGCATGACTGAGTGGCGTGAGCAGGTTGCAGGCACGGGATTGAGTTTAATATGGCCATGGTTTCTGTGTTTGTGGGAAGCAGGTTTCAGAGAACCTCAGCTGGTCTCCCACGGGTGCTGGCCGTTTGAATCGAATGACTGAGTAAGAGAGTGAGGGGGGACTCGGTTGGGTCATTTGGGCATCATTGTGAGGGCTGAGGTTGAGAGAGACGGGAGAAAACAGTTTCGGGTTTTCAGGGGGGAAACTCAGAGTTCAAATCCTACGGGCTTTGAGGTGAAACTAAACACATAGGGAGTCTTCTGGGAGTGTTAGAATCACGACGGTGCTGGAGTTGTCGAGTTTGGAGCCGTTTTGCCCAGGAACCCAAGTCCCAGTTTGAAGGAAAAACCAGTGGAGGGAAAAAATGGAAGATCAAATTGTGGGGACTTGCGAGCTAAACTAGGGGCCATTCTAGTCTTCTGGGAGCAAGAGGAAACCAACCACGTCAAATTCGAAGGACGACATCCACGAATTGGCCAGGAACGGAGTGCCCTGGTTCTGAGTATTTTCGAGCTTGAGGACGACGACTTCCAGGTAACGGCGAGACCAATTGACGGTACCATTGTGTTCGTATAAGTCCCCTTAATCTACTGGTGAAATTAATTTGAGATTGGGGTTAGTTTGGGTGAGTTCCAGAATGTCGATTTGTTCGACTGTTCGAGTTTGAGTTGGGTCGTTTGGGTACTAGTCGAGGTTAACCTTCATTACAGACCTAAAATTAAAGGATTAGGGAAGATAATAGGATCAAAAACGAGAGGAATTGATTGAGAATTGGGCTTGAACTGGTCGGGTTGAATCGCGGGTATCAGACCCGTTTAGCAGGCTGTTCGGGTAAGGGAGATGACACTGTAGCTTGGCGCGTGGTCTTCACGCGCAGCCACTTTGGGCGGCGCGTGATGGCGCGTGTGACGTCAACTCCGATCACGATCAACATGAGAATTAATCCTTACAGTTTAATTAACATTTTATCTTTAGAGTTCGAATCGATCGGGAGTCATTCGGGATAATTTCGGGAGTCCGGAAGATTAAGTCTTTAAGTTTATTTTCGCCGAAAAATCCGAAAAAATTAGGAAAAATCCTACGAGTTATTTTGGGATGTTTGTAACCCTTCTTGTACGTTTTCACAGGCCTGTACACTTCCGAAGCTACGGAGGAGCGCGCGGGACGCGATTGACGTGTCCTAAGACTGTGAGTGGACTCTTTGATTTTTAAATTGGGCATGCATGACTATTTTGCTTATTTATCTCATGGTTTTACATATGATTTTACGATGGTGAGATGATATATCGGTTTTACTTGTTTTCACATTTTTCGAGATAATTATCGTATTTCACGCATTTCGAGATTTCGGTTTTTGCCTATGCATGCGTGATAATTTTGATGAAGTATCTGGTTATGAATATGCATGTTTCGGATTTATGATGTTTGATCATATTGTGAAGAAATTTTCTGGTAATTGCATGTGTTGGAATTTACATGTGAATTCGGGCATGAGTCCTGTTACGATGAGAAATGTTTTTGGAATAATGTTGGAAAAAGATTTGTGATGAATCCTGATTTATTATGTTTAAAAACGGTTTTGGGTTTAAAGACCCGGTTGATGGTTGGATCTGGTTTTGGGTTTAAAGACCCGGTATGTTGATTTTGGGAGCGGGCCCGAAAATTGAGTTTAAAGACTCGTGAGTTTAAAGACTCGATTATTATGATACCCCGAGGCCTACTAATCGTGTTTTGAGTTTAAAGACTCGTTGATATCCCGGGAAGGCCTAATGTTGAGTTTAAAGACTCGGATGGATCCAACGGCATAATCATGATTATTGATTTATGTTTCACTTGATTTGTGCAAATAATGTTTCAAAATGACGGTTTCTGGAATCTGGTATTATTATATGGTTTTACATGAGTTATGACGATCCCTGTAACGTTTTTCTTGTGTTTCGGAAAAAGAGTTTTCAAAAGTTTAATACACAATTTTGAATATTTGGTTATGCATGCGGATTACAAAACTGGAGGGCGAACCCGATTTCGGAAAAACTATTTTTCCTGTTAAACTTATGTTTCGGTCCACTCACACCTTGTTGTTTTAAATTCCCTCCAGGTCGTGGTACAAGCGTGGGGGCAAGCGCCGAGGCAGAGGCGGAGGCATAACGTTTTCCGTTGCGGAGTAGTTAGTTCACAGAGTAGGACTGGTTCTTTAATTTGTTTTGTAATATTGCTCTGTGAAACTGTGGACTTGACGTCCAGTCGCATGTATTTTGTTTAATCTCCCTGGTCTGACAATGGGTGTGTTGTAATTTTAACTAGTCTTCCGGTCTTTTGGGTTCGATTGTCAGACGGGAGCAGGATGCTTCCCGATTATCGAGGCGATAATCGGGGTGGGTCCTGTCATTATAATACACCCCCAGGCCCTATGTTGTGGCCCATACTTGGCCCCGACCTACAACATCAGTAAAGCACTCGAAGAGTTCAATTTATTTGATTAGTTGTAATTTCGGATGATTACTAGGTAGATAGAGTAAAGGGAAAAAGGTTGCAAGTTCCCTTGAACTTTACACTAATTTTATCTATTGTCCATGAACTTTATAATTAGTAGTAGATGTCTCTCAACTATGTCTAAACTACAAGAACAATCTTTTTGTTACTTTCTCAATGATTCTGTTAAAAACACACCTAAATTGGACAATTTTACCCTTATTCTTAACAAATTCGTTGAGAAATCTAACGAAAAGATTATACTTGTATGTTTAGACTTAGAGCATCTAAGTAGACTAGGCACATTTAACTTTCGGACAAAAAGTATCAAAATGAGCATGCAGCAGATTAGTCAAATTTAACCAAAATTTAACTTTCCTAACCTCACTCGCTACTAATATTGAGTCCTCCCCCTTGCTACATTTTTCATCTACCTTCTCTATCTTCTTCAATTCTTCATTTTCTTCAACCCTTGCTCTAGCGGATACTTATATTTTCTCATTTTTCGATACCCAAGCTCTCAATGTAACACCCCGGACATTCGAGGATTTTAATATTTCAATTTAATGGGTGAATTGACGTTTTTACCCTTGTGAATGGTATGGCCAAATTGTTGACTTTTTGATTGGTGGATTGAATGGACTTTGACCTATGACCGTGACGTAGTTCGGGACGTCACGAGTTCATAGACAGGTGGCACGTCCAATTCGGACGATCAGGGAAAAAGTTATGACTATCGGAAGTTCAGGGGCATTACCGTAAGTTGGACTTCACGGGCGAAAATGTTGACTTTTCGTTTGACAAGTAATTTTCACGCGATTCAAGGACCGATAGGTAGGTCTCGACGTCCTGAGTCCGTAGACAGGCGGCACGCCAAAATCGGACTTCGTATGGCTGAGTTACGGGTCTAGGAAGTGAGGGGTATTTTGGTAATTATTGAACCAGGGGCATTTTGGTCTTTTTGCCCTGGTTACTGTAGCAGGCCGCGGGGGACATGGGTGGCACCACCATGTGCGGTGGTTCAATCGTGCAATTGGTTGTGCAATTGTGTGCTGGAAAGTTGGGAGTGTTTGATTCTTTAGACCGTGGTCTGTTGCATCCACCGTGCACGACCCTATTATTAATTCAAGCTCGAAGCTTTTCGGGGGACATTTTTCAGTGGACAATTGGACACCCACGAGCCTCTGGGACGGGTTGAAATTAATTAAAACTGATTATATAGTGTGTGGGCTTCACTCTGGTATTGAAAGGACTGAAAATAAGAGTGGATCCAGAGAGAAACCATTTCGGGAATTTTTGGAGGGAAATCGGGTTTTTGATTTCTACGGTGTGTTGGGCCAATCTAATCTTAGAGTAAGCTTTCTGGGAGCATTTGGAACACAACCATATCAAAATCGAAGGCAACCAGCCACGGGTGAGCTGGGACAGTGACTGCCGTGTTCAGAGGAATTTCAGAGGTTTGGACGACTACTTCCAGGTGAGTGTTGATTCAATTGAGTGTGTTTTCCAGTTCATTGTGATACTATGATGCTTCATGTAAGGTTAATTTGATTTCGGTTTAGAAACCAGTGAGTTGGGGTGATCAACCCGTTTGGATGATCACGGGTCGAAGGGCCGTTTGAGGATTCGATTTGGCAAAATAATAACCCAGAACTTAAATTGAATGTTTAATTAACATGTTAGGATCAAATTGGATTGAAATCGAGTAGGAATTGATGGGTAATTAACCGGGTCACGCCGCGGGTGGCAGGCCCGAATTACAGACAAACGGGTGAAGGTGATAACACTATAGCTACAGTGTCAGGCGCGAAACTTTCACGCGCAGCCACCTTGGGCGGCGCGTGAGGGCGCGTTGGGGCTTATCTCCGATCACGATCAACATGACTTTTATCCCTCTCATCATTCTGAACATTTTTGGTGAAGTAACCATGTTGATCTGAGATAGTTTTTGATGGGTCAGTTTAGGGCCGGTTGCCTCGGGGAACGTGTCGACGGATTCCCCGAGCCGGTTTCTGTTTCGGACTTTGTGGTTAAACATTTTAGACTTGTAGTGACCCTTACATGTGATTTGGACTGACAGGAATTGTACGACACTCCCGGTACAAGTTCGTACGCGCAGGTTCACCGCGGGATCGTACAGTGAGTGGGCCATTTTCTTAAACCCTTGCGTGCATAAATGTTTTCTGGATTATTATACTTATTCACATGCTAAAACAATAATGGTTTTGATGATATGGAAAATATGGTTATGGCACGTTTCACGGTATTTGGGCTTGAGACCCGTCTGATGAAACTTAATGATTGGTTCGGATTTTATCTATGTATATATATGATTTGCATGTGGATATCAATAAAATGTATTTGGTACTGCACTGTATAGATCCTTTCATATTATATTGTCTCCTCCGGCGAGGTACCCCGGAGAGGTCACGGACGTCTAGTACGTCCAGCGTTTATGACGCTAAGCATCAGGTGATGCTGTACCCGAACGGGATTCGGGGATTTAACTCGGAAATTGAGACCCGAGTGGCATGCGTAGCCTTATTATTGTGACCTTATTAGGCGTCAAGAACGTCAAACATCAGGTGATGTCGGGATTGGAATGTATAGTGCAGCAACTAAAGTTATACTTATGGTTTTATTACATGCCTTATGGTTCATATTATATGGTTTATGATTTTAAATAATGATGCATGCATGTTTGGAAAACGGAGGGGTAAATTATATGTTTTACTTATCAAATGATTTTATAAACTTGAGTTTCGGTCCACTCACCCTTATAGTTTTTGGTAACCCCTCCAGGTCGTGATACTGAGGTAGAGGAGGAAACTGAGGCTGAGGCATAGATCTACTTCTCCGTACCTGAACCCCTGTTGGGTGGTTTGCCCGCAGGTTTTATTTTAGAGTCGTGCTCGCAACTTGTAATTTCGGATTTCATCCTTTGTCTGACATCTGTTTAATTCGGATTTGATGTATGACTTTAATTTGGTTATTTATGCATTTGATATTTTGAGGTTAAAATTGGTATGAATTATTGGGTGTCAGACGGGAGCAGGGCACGTCCCCTTGTGGTCCATGTGGGATCGGGGCGAGTCCTGTCAGCTTGGTATCAGAGCACTAGGTTGTGGTCAGTACTAGGGTATGGTCAGCATGCTAGACTAGCGATTAGTACTAGTTACTTTTTGACTTTTAAGAATATTGTTTTCTGATCTATGCCTCTTGACAGTTGGTTATGCCTCCTAGGAGAATTCCTCATATTCGAACGGACGAGGATCTGGAAAGGGAGATGGAATGCGCGAGCATTGAAAGGGCTCAACGTTTGGGAGCCACTCCTTTCTGCGGGGGATCAAACCCCGAGGATGCTCATGATTGGATCACCAAGTGGGAGAGGATCTTCTCGGCGATGCACTGCCCTCCGGGCGAACGAGTAACCTTGGCGGCCTTCTTACTGGAAGGAGGATCCTACCAGTGGTGGCACGGACTCGAAATGTCTGGGTGGTCTGTCCATACCACTACTTGGGAAGCTTTCTGTTCCAGATTTCTGGACCAGTACTACCCGCGATCGTTTCGCGCGGCACGGGAGGCCGAGTTCCTGCGGCTGGAGCAGGGTGATATGTCCGTTGCGGACTACGAGCAAAATTTCGGGAAACTTTCCCGGTTCGCTGCATCATTCGTGAGCACGGAGGAGGACAAATGCCAAAGGTTCGAGCTTGGACTCCGAGGGGAGATCCGGGCAAGTGTGACTGCTACTACTCATGCTTCTATGAGAGATATGGTCGACGTTGCGGTGCGTGTCGAGGCCAGTCTGGCGGCACACCAGACACGACAACCTTCGGGCGAGGGGCGACGTCAGGATCGCCCACATCGTGGGCCATCGGTCCATAAGAACAACAAGGGAGGGGGCTACAGGGGAGCACCCTCATCCTTCAAGGGTCGTGGCTGGTCAGGTCGACGTGGAGGCTCTCAGGGCAGAGGATCTGGATACAACTCTGGGCAACGCTCATCTTGGAGCGGTGCTTCTGGCGGGCATTCGGACAGGCCAAGGCCAGTAACTTGTTTTGCTTGCGGAGGGGAGGGCCACTATGCCAGTGATTGCCCACAGTTGTCCAAGAACAACGACGCTGGGGGCTCTAGTGTGGTGCAGAGCACGGCTTCCCACACTAATGGAGGTCGCGGTCAGGGAGGTGACCTTGGTGCTGGGCGTGGCGCGCGCGGGCGCGGACGGAACGGAGGGCCGAGGGCCCAAGTGTTTGCAATGACCCAGCAGCAGGCGAGGACTGCCCCAGGCGTGGTCACAGGTACACTACATATCTTAAACATTCTTGTACGGGTATTGTTGGATGCGGGGACTACACATTCTTTTATTTCGAAGAGTTGTGCTGGTATGCTTGATTGTGTGGTATCAGCTTTAGATTGTAAAATGGGTGTTGGCACCCCGATGGGCATCGTGTACCTTGTGAATCAGGTGATTCGGAGGTGCCCGGTAAGAATTAAGGATGTGGATTTACCAGCAAACTTAATTATTCTGGATATCCACGACTTCGATATAATCCTAGGGATGGATTGGCTGTCGGAGCACGGATCGCTCATCGACTGCTGTAGCAAGTAAGTGATTCTGCGGAGCCCGGGTTTACCGGAGGTTATCTTTCAGGGGGAACGTGATGGTTCGCCTCCTGAAGTGATTTCGTCACTTACTGCTACTAAACTTCTACGGAAGGGATGCCAGAGTTATCTGGCGCATGTTGTGTCGGAACAGGTTGATACTCCGGGTATCGACGTGATACCGGTGGTATGTGAGTTTCCGGATGTGTTCCCGGAAGACTTACCTAGATTGCCACCATCGCGGGAGATCGAGTTTACTATTGAACTACTCCCAGGTACACGACCTATATCCCAGGCACCATACCGGATGGCGCCGGCCGAGTTACGAGAACTCAAGACTCAATTACAGGAGTTAGTGGATTTGGGATATGTCTGACCCAGTACTTCACCATGGGGAGCACCGGTGTTGTTCGTAAAGAAGAAGGAGGGAAGTCTCCGTTTGTGTATTGACTATCGACAACTCAACAAGGTGACACTGAGGAACCAGTATCCTCTACCTAGGATCGATGACCTTTTTGACCAGTTGCAGGGAGCCAAGTGCTTCTCGAAAATTGATTTGCGGTCTGGGTATCACCAACTGAGGATTTCGGAGGAGGATATTCCGAAAACTGCTTTTCGAACCCGTTATGGACAATACGAGTTCCTGGTTATGCCTTTTGGCTTGACGAATGCTCCAGCAGCATTCATGGATCTGATGAACTGGGTCTTCCGACCCTACCTGGATAAGTTCGTGATTGTGTTCATCGATGATATTTTGGTGTACCTGCGGAGCACTCGTGCACATGAGGAACATCTACGGTTGGGCTTAGAGAGGCTGAGACAAGCGCAATTGTACGCCAAGCTGAGCAAGTGTCAGTTTTGGCTGAGCAGTATTGGTTTTCTGGGACACGTGATATCAACGGATGGGATTTGCGTCGATCCCCAGAAAACAGAAGCGGTAACCAACTGGGCTAGACCGACAACAGTGACCGAGGTGCAGAGTTTCGTCGGATTAGCAGGTTACTACCGGAGATTCGTGGAGGGTTTTTCCAAAATTGCTGCACCATTGACTCGTTTGACTCGGAAGGGAGTGAAGTTTATCTGGGACGAGCAGTGCGATCGGAGCTTTCAAGAGTTGAAGGATCGATTGACCACTGCACCTGTCCTTGCATTGCCGGATGACAGTGGAGAGTTTGTGGTCTTCAGTGATGCATCGCTGCAAGGTCTGGGTTGCGTGTTGATGCAAACTGGCAAGGTTATCGCCTATGCATCCCGGCAGCTGAAGACCCACGAGTTGAACTACCCTACCCATGATTTGGAGTTGGCGGCGGTGGTTCATGCTCTCAAAATCTGGAGGCATTATCTATTCGGCGCAACGTGTCGGATATACACCGACCACTAGAGTCTTAAATACCTATTCACTCAGAAGGAGCTTAACATGAGACAACGGAGATGGTTGGAACTGCTGAAGGACTATGACTGTACGATCGAGTACCATCCAGGTAAGGGCAATGTGGTGGCGGATGCACTTAGCAGAAAATCAGCGAGATCAGTTGCACACCTGGGGATGGTGTATTTTCCCTTACTGGTGGAACTCCGGAAGGCGGGAGTTATTTTGGGTATGGATGAGCATGGAGCTTTGTTGGCCAGCTTCCATGTACGACCAGTACTGATTGATCGGATCATCGAAGCACAACTTCAGGATCCAATACTCTGTATTTACAGAATTGAAGTCGATGCGGATGGGAGACAGGATTTTACTATCCGGGATGATGGAGCACTGGTGAAGTCAGGCCGTTTGTGTGTACCTGCAGTGGCAGAGATACAGACCGAGATTCTTGAGGAGGCCCATAGTTCGGCCTATGCTATGCATTCGGGAGGTACAAAGATGTACCGTACCCTCCGGAACCATTATTGGTGGCCAGAAATGAAGAAGAATATTGCTGAGTGCGTGAGCAAATGCTTAACCTGTCAGCAGGTTAAGGCGGAACGGCAGAGACCTTATGGGGCTATGCAGCCACTTCCGCTTCCCGAGTGGAAGTGGGATCACATCACCATGGACTTCGTCTTTAAGTTACCGAGGACTCAAAGTGGAGTGGACGGAGTATGGGTGATCATGGATCGGTTAACCAAGTCAGCCCATTTTCTGCCAGTTCAGGAGACCTATAAACCTAACCGACTGGCTCAGTTGTTTGTGAAGGAAATCATACGATTGCATGGTACGCCGGAATCGATCGTGTCCAATCGTGATCCGCGTTTCACTTCCAGGTTCTGGCGGAGTTTGCAAGCTACTCTGGGAACAACCCTACGTTTCAGTACTGCTTTCCATCCACAGACCGATGGACAGTCTGAAAGAACCATTCAAACCCTGGAGGATATGATGAGGTCATGTGTACTACAGTTTCAGGACTCTTGGGATACTCATTTGCCATTGATGGAATTCGCTTACAACAACAGCTATCAGGCAAGCATCGGGATGGCACCTTATGAGGCACTGTATGGTCGACAGTGCAGGACACCTATCTGCTGGACGGAGATAGGAGAGCGAGCGACTGTAGGGCCGGAATTGATGGACTTAACCATGGAAACTGTTCGTGTTATCAAGGAGAGACTGAAGGCGGCACAGGATCGCCAGAAGAGTTATGCCGATCGGCGGATTCGAGACTTGGAATTTGAAGTGGGAGATTTTGTCTTCCTGAAGTTATCTCCGTGGAAAGGGATTATCCGATTTGGTCGACGGGGGAAACTAAGTCCGCGTTTTATCGGACCTTATGAGATCGTGGAGAGAATCGGCAGAGTTGCTTACAGATTGGCGCTACCTCCAGAACTATCTAGAGTTCACGATGTTTTCCACATATCGATGCTACGGAAGTACGTACGTGATGCTTCTCATGTACTTGGGGAACAACCTGTCGAACTACGGGAGGATTTGAGCTTTGAGGAACAACCAGTACAGATCTTGGATCGGAAGGACAAGGTACTACGTCGGAAGACGATCCCTCTCGTGAAGATTCTCTGGAGAAACCAGAACGTGGAAGAAGCCATATGGGAGCCTGAGGCTCAGATGCGAGATCAATTTCCTCATTTGTTTCTTTGAAATTTTGGGACGAAATTTCTTAAGGGGGGAAGGTTGTAACACCCCAGACATTCGAGGATTTTAATATTTCAATTTAATGGGTGAATTGACGTTCTTACCCTTGTGAATGGTATGGCCAAATTGTTGACTTTTTGATTGGTGGATTGAATGGACTTTGACCTATGACCGTGACGTAGTTCGAGACGTCACGAGTTCATAGACAGGTGGCACGTCCAATTCGGACGATTAGGGAAAAAGTTATGACTATCGGAAGTTCAGGGGCATTACCGTAAGTTGGACTTCACGGGCGAAAATGTTGACTTTTCGTTTGACAAGTAATTTTCACGCTTATCAAATGATTTTATAAACTTGAGTTTCGGTCCACTCACCCTTATTGTTTTTGGTAACCCCTCCAGGTCGTGATACTGAGGTAGAGGAGGAAACTGAGGCTGAGGCATAGATCTACTTCTGCGTACTTGAACCCCTGTTGGGTGGTTTGCCCGCAGGTTTTATTTTAGAGTCGTGCTCGCAACTTGTAATTTCGGATTTCATCCCTTGTCTGACATCTGTTTAATTCGGATTTGATGTATGACTTTAATTTGGTTATTTATGCATTTGATATTTTGAGGTTAAAATTGGTATGAATTATTGGGTGTCAGACGGGAGCAAGGCACGTCCCCTTGTGGTCCCTGTGAGATCGGGGCGGGTCCTGTCACTCAACCTCAATCATGGCAGAAAGACTAGTTAAGAGAGGTGTGGTGGATTAGGTCGCGGATTCGGCCGCGATGGAGACTGTGGAGGTCGTGCAGATAGATGGCGATTGCGAAGATTGCGCTTCAATTGAGCTCGAGTCGTCTTGGATATCGAAGATTATTGCGATTACTCCATCAAAATTTTGAAAATTGAACCCAAACACGACGATGGTCTAGTCTCTGGCTCCACTGAAGCGATCAAGTCACAAACACTACTTGGGTCTGTCGACCTTTTCTGCACCCCCTTGCCGATCTTGGAGAAAAGTCCAGGTTCCTTGATCTCAATGAGGGCTTTATATATATTTTTTGGCATTTGGGTAGCTTGAAAGTATATATGTGATCTAACTTTAAGATGGTTATACTTTACTTATTATTCATTCGAGTTTGACATGGGAATGAATTCAAGTAATGGTTATTATTTTGTTGTTTCTGTTTTTTGGCATTTGGGTAGCTTGAAAGTATATATGTGATCTAACTTTAAGATGGTTATACTTTACTTATTATTCATTCGAGTTTGACATGGGAATGAATTCAAGTAATGGTTATTATTTTGTTGTTTCTGTTTTTTGGATTGTTGGATTGCAGTAATGACAATTTTTTATGAGATTGGTTTGTTGGATTGTTGGATTTTTGGATAGCTTAGTTTAGATCCAATTGACCCATGTTGTTACTTCCACACTTCGGGAGTTGATCAATGTTGAAGTTAGGGTGGAGGAGAGCTAGGCGGCCCACCAACAGGACTTTAAGGTTGGACGACGCATAGATCGTTCTTTTGTGGGACCTTCGGGCCATAGGGCTCTGAAGGGAGGTCGGTATAGTAGTGGATCATCGTCATCCGGTAGTGGACGGTCGAGCAGTGGTCGTTTTGGCAGATTCAGAGGAGCCCGTGGATCCAATTACAGAGCACCTCAGTACAGTGGCACCTCAGTTGGATCCACAGGCAGGCCGAGGTCTTTGACCTGCTACTCTTGTGGTGAGTGAGGCCATATCTCAAAAGAATGCCTGCAGTGGGCGGGTGGTAGTACGACAGGATAGACGTAGAGTACCACGTCAAACGCTACTGGGGGAAGAGGCCACAATGGAGCCAGAGGCGGCTACAGGGGGCCACGAGGGCGTGGTCGAGCAGCGGGACCTCAGGCTCGAGTTTTTGCGGTTACTAGGCAGGAGGCCAGGACTACTCCTGGAGTGGTGACATGTACACTTACTATCTCTGATGTATCTGTGCGTGTATTGATGGACCCTAGAGCCACACATTCTTTTATTTTACGGGGTTGTGCTGGGTTGCTAGACCGAGAGTTATCTGCTCTTGGGGGTGAGTTAGGTGTTGGTACCCAGATTGGAGAGGTTCATGTAGTAAACCAGGTACTGAGGGATTGCCCCATGAGAGTTGGGGAGGTTGAGTTGTTGGTAGATTTGATACTTCTGGACTTGCATGATTTTGATGTGATACTCTGCATGGACTGGTTGTCAGAACATGGTGTCGTAATGGACTGTAGTAATAAGAGAGTGCTGATTCGAAGTCCATGCTTAATTGAAGTGACTTTCCAGGGAGACTTGATGAGTTCGTCACATGGAATCATTTCGGCTTTTACAACTCAGAAGCTACTGAGGAAAGGTTGTTAGGGTTACCTAGCCCACGTGGTGGATACGAGTGTTACCCCGCCGAGGGCGGGAGATATACCAGTGGTATGAGACTTTCCGAATGTCTTTCCTGAGGATCTACCAGGCTTGCCACCACACAGAGAGATCCAATTTACGATCGAGTTACTTCCAGGTACAAGACCTATCGCACAAGCACCATACCGTATGGCACCTGCGGAATTGAGGGAACTGAGGGAGCAACTACAGGAGTTGCTAGAATTGTGGTTCATCCGGCCTAGTGCTTCGTCGTGGGGAGCACCGGTCCTGTTCGTAAGGAAGAAAGAGGGTAGTCTCAGGTTGGGTGTAGTTTACCGATAGTTAAACAAAGTGACAGTGAGGATTAAGTATCCTTTGCCCAAGATAGATGATATGTTCGACCAGTTGAGAGGGGCAAGGTATTTTTCCAAGATTGATTTGAGGTCGAGATATCATCAGTTAAGGATCGCTGAGGAGGATGTCCCGAATACAGCTTTCAGAACCTGGTATGGGCATTATGAGTTTCTGGTGATGCCTTTTGGACTGACGAATGCACTAATGGCATTCATGGATTTAATGAATCAGGTGTTCAACTCTTACTTGGAAAGATTTGCGATCGTGTTTATCGACGACATTTTTGTGTATTCAAAGAGTCCCAGGGCGCACGAGAAACAACTAAGGGTAGTATTGACGAGGTTGAGGAGAAACCAGTTGTTTGCTAAGTTAAGCAAGTGTCAATTTTGGCTAAACAATATTGGCTTCCTAGGCCACATCATCTCAGTTGAGGGGATTAGTGTGGACCCCCAGAAGACCGAAGCAATAACTATCTCGGAGCAACCTAAGACAGTAACAGAGGTCCGGAGCTTTATTGGTGTAGTTGGATACTATAGACGTTTCGTGGAAGGTTTCTCTGCAATTGCTGCTCCATTAACCCGCTTGACGAGGAAGGGAGTTAAGTTTGTTTGGAACTAGCACTGTGAGAATAATTTCCAAGAATTAAAGAAATGACTAACCACTGCACTAGTTTTGGCCTTACCAGATGATGGTGGGGAGTTCGAGGTTTATAATGATGCATCCTTACAAAGCTTGGGTTGCGTGTTAATGCAGCACAGGAGAGTTATAGCCTATGCATCTCGACAGTTGAAATCACATGAGGCGAACTACCTTACTCACAATTTAGAGTTGGCAGTAGTGGAGCATGCCTTGAAAATCTGGAGACACTATTTATATAGGGAGATGTCTAGGATTTTTATAGACCATCAGAGTTTAAAATACATATTCACTCAGAGGGAGTTGAATCTGAGACAGAGACGATGGCTGGAATTAATAAAGGAGTACGACTGCACGATCGAGTATCACCCTGAGAAAGCGAATGTAGTAGCTGTTGCCTTGAGTAGGAAGGCAGTTAGTTCAGTTTCCCATTTACATATGGTTTACCTGCCATTACTAGTGGAACTCCGTAGGAAGCAACGGTTTTGAAAACAGGTCAAAATTGGGTGAGTTACAGTCGAGTCGGGTTCACGGGTCTAGGCGACCCGAATATAGGACCCGTCGAGAGGTTAGGGGTGAAGACTTCATCAACTGAGGTCATCACTTGTCAGGCTGTCAGGTGACGTGGACCATTCAGACTGAGACACGTGTCACATGTCAGTGCACAGTTAGTACTGACATGTCAGTGACGTGGCCCAATCAGAGGGTGTCACGTGTCACTGGCATGTTAGTGACGTGGATCAGTGAGCTGCTGACATGTGGCACTTGTAAGAGTCTGACACGTGGTACCTGTCAGAGCCTGACATGTAGCACCTGTTAGAGTCTGACATGTAGCACTTGTCAGAGTCTGACACGTGTCAGTCTAACATTGTCAGATGACGTCAGCAGTGACGTCAGCAGAGTTGACCATTGACTTTTAACCAGTAGCGTTGATCCATGTGTGGGATGTATGGGTACGAGTTTTAAGGCAAGATCGGCACCATTTTCAAGGTTTCGATTTTACGAATCCAATGGTGGTGGTTTTGTGTCGATCCGAGACCGTTAGATAGGTCAAAGCGAGGTTTAAGGCCTCAAGAAGCGTGTTCGAGACGCGTTCCCGGGACGTTTTTGTTCTAGGGTTTGTTGTTAGACCTAGTAGGGTCAATTAGTGACCTTTGGATGTATTTGGACAGTCCTGGAGACTGTGTTTAGCTTCTGAACAGATTTAGGATGTTCGTTATCGCAGCAAGGACTAACTATGAGTGGACTAGTTGTTTTATACTGAAAAGCATGCATAACCGTTTTACATGTTTTCTTAAATGATTTAAGTTAAATATTTTGGAATCATAGAATTTATATACTCGAATCATTGGTCATGAACTACGTTATGGATTTACACGAAAACGAGGTTTTCGGCTTGAGACCCATTTGGTAACCGTTTGATTCAGATTTTGGGGTCAATGGAGATTTGAAAGAAAGATTGGTTCAAATGGTTTGACCGGAGATCTGATATGAGCAGTTTTTGAGAAACGGGTTTTAAAAATGGATTCTGGACACAGTTTTGGAAGGTTTCGGGCCTAGTCCCAAATTAAACAGTGGTTTATTTTGATCTCAGAATAGACGGATTTCAAATATGATATGATTGATTTGCATTTTTTCACACTTATATATACCATCCTGTATATGCAGTTTAGTCTCCTCCAGACGTCGAGGATCCTGGAGTTGTCACGATCCACTACTTGGGATGGGTGACTCCGAGGAGGAGCTCGAGCTTAGGAGTGTGAGTTATGATATCGTCTCGGACATGGTAGGATCCGAGACAGGTACCCATTTAGATATCACCCCGGATGTTGTGGAGTTCATGCCGGGGAGTACTCGGAGATGAGACCTCGAGTAGTACGCGTACTATAGAGAAATCTTGACTGGTATTGGTTGGACATCTGGGATGTCGAGGATGGGTTATATATATTGTGTTTCACTGATGTTTGCGTCCAGATGTATATATATAGATATAGATATAGATATTTATATGTATGATTTGACTGTGTTTATACGATTTATCTTGAATGCATGCATGTTTCTAAAACGGAGGGTTAAACTGTGTATGTTTTCAAAATGAGTTTATAACTGGTTTATTTTTTGGTCCACTCACACTTTGACTGTTTTCTTGACCCTCCAAGTGGTGATACTGAGACGGGGACTGACTCCTAGGTCGAGGCATAAATAGTATCGTTGCGTTCTGTTCACCCTGCAGGGTAGGTGTTTGCAATTATTTTATTCGTAGGAACATAGTGCTCTCGTCCCTTGTCTAACAATACTGTTGTATTAAACACTAGTGTGTATTTTTGAACCCTAGTAAGGGTATTTGTGGTAATATAACCCTAGTAAGGGTAGTTGTGGTTTTTTGAGTTACATGTCAGACGGGAGCAGGCCTTGCCCCGGTGGTCCCCAGGTGGAGATCGAGGCGGGTCCTGTCACATTTTGTTGGTGAATGGGTTGTCAATTGGTTGTTAAATGGACTGATATTTGACTGTCTTTACTATCTTGGCTTTTTTGTGAACATTAAGTAGTAGTGTGAACTAGTAGTGTCTGTACCGCATTGGTTTGGTTTAATATTTCTATAAGTCTTGGCATGTTTTATATATGTTTATTTTGTCTTTTGAAAATGGAACCGGTAGCATGAACCTTAATGATGCCTTGACTGATTTGTAAGCTATTTATATTCATTTTATAGAATATTGGTAAGGTATTTATATTCATTTTATAGAATATTGCTTTAAGAACATCCACATTTTATTAACTAAAATTTAGACAAATTTAGCTAAAAATTACCAAAAAATTATTAATAGCTGTAGCGACCCAAATTTTAATACACAGATTTTACGGGGGGTGTTCAGATTTTTATTGTTAGTTGGACTATTTTAGCCCTAAACATTTGCGTAGGTTTCTATTTTGGGAAATGGCGTTTTTTTCAATTTGGAAGTTGAGATATTTTTGGGGTGGGTTTGTGTTGGGTGGCTGGGAGCCACCCACTCATTTTGATCATTATCAACATCTCACTATCTCTTCATCTCTCTCCCTCTAACCCGTCCAACACAAAACAACCCATGCAACCATTAATTCCATTTTGAATTTAGGGAAGGTTTTAGTTCAAACCAAGGCTAGGATGGCGTTCATTGGACTCTCATAATCAAGAATAGCCTAGTTTTGAAGGTGGAATCGCGTGGATACAATCAGTACATAAGGATGAAGAAACATGAAACTTCTAAGGCTAATATCGGGGAATTTAGGTATTTTCTCTCATTGTTAGGCTTGTATTTGAATCCATGGGATCTAGTAAATAGATTTTGATATAAAGTTTGTCTAATTTGGTTAAGAAATGGGAATTATGGAGGTTTGAAAAAAAGGACATAAATGATAGTTTTCTGATGACCTGCAGCACAGCCGTCTTCTTCGGTGAGAGGTGACGTCCGTTACCACCTCATTAAGGGCTGACGTCAGCTTCCACATCAGTGGTGCCACGTGTCAGGGCCACATAAACAGGGAAGGTGATGTTAGCAGGGTGTCGCGTCAATAGTGACTGACGTTAGCATGCTATGTCAGTGCACGTGGGAAGGACCCCAGCCTTCCACCGGCACGTGGGCACAAATCTCAAGGTAGTTTGAAAAGGTTTCAACGAGTTAAATCCAATGGTTCTAGTTTCCGGTAGATCAGAGTTCGTTTATAGGAAGTTTTGGGCGTTTAAAGCCACATATTGCATCTTCGGGATGCATGTACTATCCCGGCTTTAAAGGGGGGGGGGGGGGGGGGGGGGTTTATATATATGAGGTTATATGTATTTTTGGTGACCCCCAATTGTTACTTTGATAGGCGAGGATGCTTTGGGAACTTTTGAGGAGCGCACAACTCAAGAATGAGCTACTGGTTGGACTGTGAGTGGACATTTTGCTTATTAAAAGTGATGCATATATATATATATATGTATATATGGTTTTATTGCATGGTTAGTTTGCAATGGTTTGAGTATATGATTCTAAATGTTTTCTAGACACAGGTTATTGTGGTTTTACGGAAAAATCAAATTTTGGGTTTATGCTAGGCTTAAAAATGGTTTTGAATTTTGTTGGTATTTCAAAAGTAAGTTAAGGGTATTTTGGTAAACTTTTTTCCCAGTATAGTCATCCTCAGGTGATTGGATAATTATTCCGAAGTTGGACTACGAGGGTTCCCAGATACAGACTCGAACGTAGTTGGAGTTAAACTCACACGTTCTGACGGGGTTGGACTTCACAGCTTCCGTGATGTCTACGCGTAGTACAAGAGATTAGTTGGTTGGATCAATAGGGTTTGAGGTTTGACTATTATTTTTGTTGTGTCCAGAGGTGTTGAAATGCTTATAAAGAGGAATTTCAGGGGAAAGTGGGTGTATTTATATGATTTACATGCTGATATCGTGATGAGGATTATTTTGAGGTTGAGGCTTATTACCTGGACTACGCGCTCTCGATTAACCAGCGTAGGATTCTGATTGTTATTTTCTTAACTAGTGCTCTGTATCATTATTTATTTATGGGCTTTCATTTACGATTGACACATGAAGTTTATCGCTAGCCTGTTGCTAGTTTCGTAATTATTTTTAGGCTGAGGGTACTTTGGGGATTTAAAGATTTTGTGTCAGTGTCAGGACCCGTCTCAATCCCCCCAGGATTAACGAGGAACGCCCCTGATCCTGTCTGACACGGAGTTCGAGTTCGAGGGTTTCCAAACAAGTGGGTCTCGAACCCGAGTTTACTTTATCAAATCTAAAACCATTTCATGAAATCATATCCAAAACCATAAGTACGGACAATCAGTGTAAAATCAGAAAACCTCGATTTATGTGCAAGCACGTAAATCGTCTCGTAATGCGTGAAACCATATAATTCACCAATATCCAAATCAACATCATAGAATCACATTCATAATCCATATAAAACATTTATGCATGCATCACAGTTTAGAAATTAAGGTCCACTCACAGACCGTCCTATGTTGCCGCCTCGGTTTGCGTGCCGTAAGCCTCTCTGGACAAATCGCCGTCACCGGGACTCCCAAACCTATCCAAATCAATCTATAGGGTTACTAACTACCTTATTAACCTCTCATTGAAGCCCCATAATATTATCAAATTTCTAAGTATTTTAAATCCCGAACCTAAACCTTCCGATGCCCCGAACATTATCGAGACGGTGTCCGATCGACACGAATAGAGTGTTTCACATGTTGAACACTTCTCCAAATTATTGTTCACGCACCCTCACGCGCCCCAAGAAAGTCATGAGAGTGAAGCCCACGTGCGGGCACTATTTATCTCCTTTAAGCTCCGTCGAACCGGTTTTCTGCAGTTGAATTGGGCCGAACCGGTTTGGACCGGTTCAGGGCTATAACCTTCCTAATTTCGATCCATTTTGTCCCATTTTAATCCCTAAAGCTTCCTAATCTCATTTCCCATCTTTTTAGTTAATAAAAACTAGAGGAAGGGTTCGAAAAGCTACCTTCCACGGTCGAAAACCGAACGAGCCCCTGCAACTGCTCCTCCCTCTCATTTCCGGCCACCATGGCTCCTAAAACCAGTCCAACTCGACTCGTATGAGTCCTAGGATCACAACCATATCAAACAAATCGATTGTCATTGTAAGACCCGTGTCCTGGAGGGAACGGTGAACAATCCCACATTCCTGCGAGGGGGAATGGTCTGGGAGAGGATGGTGTTGTGCCTTAAAGGTGTAGGCACACACCTATCTAGCACTAGGCCTTTTGGGAGCTCAGTGGCTTTGGGGGGGATTGGAACCCCAAAGTTAAGCGAGTTGAGGCTGGTGCAATCCCATGATGGGTGACCTACTGGGAAGTTGCACGTGAGCTCCCGAAAACAAAACCGTGAGGGCTAGGCCCAAAGCGAACAATATTGTGTTAGATGGGCCGGGTCGTGACAGAATGGTATCAGAGCTGGACCCCGACGGGAAGTGTGCCAGCGAGGACGCTGGGCCCCAAGGGGGGTGGATTGTAAGACCCGTGTCCTGGAGGGAACGGTGAACAATCCCACATTCCTGCGACGGGGAATGGTCTGGGAGAGGATGGTGGTGTGCCTTAAAGGTGTAGGCACACACCTATCTAGCACTAGGCCTTTTGGGAGCTCAGTGGCTTTGGGGGGGATTGGAACCCCAAAGTTAAGCGAGTTGAGGCTGGTGCAATCCCATAATGGGTGACCTATTGGGAAGTTGCACGTGAGCTCTCGAAAACAAAACCGTGAGGGCTAGGCCCAAAGAGGACAATATTGTGTTAGATGGGCCGGGTCGTGACAGTCATACCCTAATAAGCAACCTTCGAATTTGAAAATGGAAGAAGGCTCTCGGGTTGCTCACTCCGCCGTCCACCACCGTGAGCTGCCGTCCATCCTGTCACCGTCCTGTCCTCATCATCTCAGTCCCTTCCTACCTTGGTCACTCTCACGGTTGCACATACACAATGAAATGGTGGAGTGATGTGTTTTTTGTGTTTGTATGGAGAGAATGAAAATGGAGGTTTCTGGTTTTGACGAAGAATAAAGAAAATGGTGAGGTTGATCAGATGAGAGAAGGGAGGATTAAATGAATGGTAAGGATTGAGAGATTAAATTAGATGGAGGGCTAGGATTGAGTGTTGGGTGGGTTTAATTATAAAATAATTAAAATAATAATATTTAATTATGTTAGATCCGTAATTTAGGGGTTTTAGCCAATGAGATGAGTGACACTTGTCACTCATCCATGGGTCCCACCAAAATTTCTGCCCAATCAGATATTGCCAAGTCATCATCGCCTCGAAGTACGTGTATAGTGAAATCGAATTTCCGTGACCCATAACTTTCCTGTTCGAAGTCCGATTTTAGTGTGCCGCCTGTCTACGAATTCGTATCGCCCTGATCTACGTAATAGTCCTCGACCCTCGGCCATCGGACCTCCCGATCTAAAAGTCAACTATTTGCCCCTTTTAACCAAAATTACCAATTTACCGTTGAAGTTCTGAACGTCATAACTTTTGTCTCGAATGTCGGAATCGAACGTGTCACCTGTCTATAAACTCGTGACGTCCCGAACTGTGTCACGGTCATCGGCCAAAGTCCATTTGACAGCCAGAATGGAAAGTCAACGTTTTGCCCACGCCTATGGGCAAAATAGTCATTTTGCATCGTTCGTCCGAAAGTACCCCACTAATCACCGATTAACCTCATTAATTGTGATTAGTCACTAATCTAATCTCGGAATTCGGGACGGGTCGTTACAGTCAGACAAGATCAGGTCCTTTCATAAGTATCGAGGTGATTTCAGGGAAAGATTTATCAATAGCTAACCAGTTTTTATAGCTACCAAAATTAGACTCTATATATTTTCACCAATTTTTAATTTTAAATTCATTTTTTTCCAAATTTGAATATATAACAACATAATTTTCATACAATGGCTAGTTTTTAACGTAGTTTTTTAATAGTTCAAGTAAATATGTCTATTTTGGGTGCAAAATCGATCCAGCCCATGATTTGAGATATTTTGGGTGCAAAATCGATTCAGTCATTAATTCGAGCAATTCACTATATATATAGCTAGTTTTTTAAAGGTTCAAATAGATATGACTATTTTAATGGTAAAATTAGATAGAACGAATTCAGAGCAAAACTCAATAGCTGAAATTTCAAATGGCAATCCATCTCAAGAGGATATAAGAGTAATAACCAGAAACTTCAAGTCCTTATTTAGGAGACGATATTTTGAGGAGAATAATGTTTTTCGCCTCTAAAAAAGTAAGGAGCATCATTTTGCTCAATATTACCACCATGGTTTATAGTAGAACTTCTAGCTTTTCTTCCTTTCTTCCTCTTAATTATGGAATGTATTAAAATTATCATACCCAAAGTCTGTTCGAGGTAACTCGGCCTTTCTTATCGTCACTGAAAGTTGCAAAACATTAAAACCTATATTATCTAAATACTGAAAAAGTAAACTTTTTACAACCCTATATGAAAAGTTTGAGTCATCAATTAACGACCCCGAAACGAAAAAAATTTCGAAATCATTTTCTTTTCTTAGAATTTTTGGATAACCCACGAAAGTTAGAAATTGTGGATGCAAATGATGATGAATTTTGGGAATGAAAAATAGAGTTTGTGAAGAAGATGAAGGAAAAAGGAGCAAGTAAAGATAAACGAGATGAAGAAATAGCTAGCAGAGCTAGCTTGCTACTAGCTAGTTGACACGACCCATCCCAATCCCCCCGGGATTACCGTGGGATGTGTCATGCTCCCGTCTGACACGAAGTGTCAAACAAGGGATAACCTACAGCCTCTGCCCCAACGAGCATCCAGAGTGCGCAAGGATCGATGGAGGAGGCATGCAATGTCCCAGTCTCTGCTGTAGTTGCATCCGTGATCAACCTGAAGGGCATTAAAAACAATAAAGGTTGTGAGTGGACGAAAATAAATAAGTTCATAAAACATATTTCACAAAGATATTTATTCCCTTCATTAAAACGTATGCATGCATCGAAAACCAGTAAGTAAACTATTTACTAAAACAACCATTAGGGCCTTAGCCCAGAAACCATAAAACCAAATCATGTGGGTCTCTACCCAAAACCATGAATACCGAAAACCAAACATATATTATATAAACCCGACATCCAGAATACCAATTCCAATTTCCCAGTGGGCCATCGCCCAAAACCATAACCATAAATACCATTTCCAGAAAAACATGTTTAAACCATCCTGGGCATCCCAAATGCCTAGCGTCCCAGACGCTCGACGTCCTAGACGTCATATCTCACGGTATAATAATAAGCGACGCGTGCTGCCCGGGGTCTCTCCGGGTCAATATCTCTGACATCCCAGATGTCTGACGTCCCAGACGTCTAATCATAGCAATACTGCTCCTGAGTCACTATACGGTCCGGTAGCTCCGTAGAATGACCCCTCGTAGGCAATGCACCGTGACTTCCCCAGTGTCCCAGACATCTGGAGGAGACCATCACATATCCTCGTATCAAGATGGTTTATGGAAAATGGTTTATCAAATCATTTCAAACAACTCAAGGGCCCTGCCCGGAATTTCCATAAAACCATCACAAGTCCAAACATCTGATTTTCAATTCCAAAACCATTTATTCAAATCCATGTAGGGTTCCCGGCCGTAAATCACATTTATAAATCAACTGGGCCCTGGCCCGATTTCATAAAGCAATTGGGCCCCCGACCGCCCGATTAGGCAATTGGACTCCAAGTCCGAGGTTTCCAAAAAAATTGGGCCTCATGCCCGAGTTTATCTTTCCAATTTCAAAACCATTTCATGAAATCATATCCAAAACCATAAGTATGGAAAAATTAGTGTAAAACCAGAAAAACCTCGATTTACGTGCAAGCACGTAAATCGCCTCGAAATGTGTGAAACCACATAATTCACCGATAACCAAATCAACATCATATTATCACAATCATAATCAACATAAAATAGTTTTGCATGCATAAAATTTATAAAACCAAAGTCCACTCACAGACCGTCCTACGATGCACATCGATACGCGTGCCATAGGCCTTCCCGAGCGTCGTCACTATCACCGGGACTTCCAAACCTGTCCAAATCACATTAAAGGGTCACTATCCTCTTCATTAAACTCCTATCAAAGTCCCGTAATTTTCCCAAATTTTTAACTATTTTTAAACTCGATTCAAAACCTTCGGACGTCCCGAACAATATCGAAACGATGTCCGATTGATACGAAACCAATCCCAAAATGTTCGTTATAACGATTATATTATTTCACATGTTGAACACTTCCCCATTGGACCCATCACGCGCCCCCCACGCGCCGTCGCAAGTGGCTGCACGTGAAGCCCACGCGCGTGAACAGTGTCATCCCCTACCTCGCACTGAACCCGGTCCTCTGGTTTTTCCGGTTCGACGGAACCGGTGAACCGGTCTGACCGGTTCTCAGCCAATACTCAGCCATTGCCTATGGGGTTTCTTCCTACGTGTTCTTCTAGGTCCAACTAAGAGGTTTATGAAATCAAAAACAAGAGAACACGTTTAGATTTTTACCTCTGGACTCAAATCCGAAACCCAGAATTTTTGATTATCCTCCCTCACGATCGAGACTACTTCGAGCCTCGAAATCAGGTCCATTGTGTTCGTCACTGTCCCTAGGTCTTATTAGAAGCAACCAGGAGTTTAAAATCACAACTAAAACTCGAATCTTAAGGTTTGAACACAGAGGAGCTCTCGGGTCAACTTACCTTGCCGTGAACTACCGTGGTCGCCGCCTCCTGTCGTCTCTCACTATCTCAGTCACTCACATGGCTGTGCACACACAGTAGAGATGGTGATGTGAGGGATATGTGTGTTTGTATGGGAAAAGGAAAATGAGGTATCGGGTTGAGTTATATCAGAGATGGTGGAATCTGTTCAGATGGGGAGGGAGGAGATGGACGGTCTGGATTGAAGGCAAAGATCAGATGAAGGGCCCAGATCAAAAGGTGAATTAAGTGGGAATTTTTAAATAATTTAAATCCTAATATTTTAATCCAATCTCACCAATCAAGCCATAAGTCCATATTTTAAGGTTATTGGTCCATGGGCCCCACTTAGAATGTCTGACCCAATCAGAATAAGCCACGTGCCCTTGCCTCGTAATGCGTGCATCGTGAAATAGAACATCCGTGACCCATAACTTCCCCGTTCGAAGTCCGATTTCAGCGTGCCGCCTGTCTATGAATTCGTATCATCCCGTTCTACGAAACGATCCTCGGCCCTCGGCCATCGGACATCCCTGTCAAAAAGTCGACATTTTGCCCCTTTTAACCAAAATTACCAAAATGCCCCTTAACTTCCGAACGACATAACTTTTTCCTCGAACGTCGGAATCGAACGTGCCACCTGTCTATGAACTCGTGACGTCTCAAACTACGACACGGTCATCGGTCAAAGTCCATTTGACCGCCGGAATTAAAAGTCAATGTTTTACCCACGACTAAGGGCAAAACGGTCATTTTGCATCGTTCGTCCGATTTCGCCCAACTAATCACCGATGTAACCTCCTCACTAATCATGATTAATTACCAATCTAATCCTGGAATTCGGGACGGGTCGTTACACTAGTCCCAATTGAAAAGTTAAATTTACCAAGTCTACTGCATGTCAATTTTTATACTTTAAGATAAATTTTTAGTTAAATTTGTCCAAACGTTTATGGGCAGTTTTGGGCATTTAAAGCCATGTATTGCGTGTTCGGGATGCATGTACTATCCCAGGATTTAATGGGGAGTTTATATACGAGGTTCCATGCATTTTTGGTGACCCCCAATTGTTACTTTGATAGGCGAGGATGCTTTGGGAACTTTTGAGGAGCACACAACTCAAGAGTGAGCTACTGGTTGGACTGTGAGTGGACATTTTGCTTACTAAATGTGATGCAAATATATATATATATATATATATGTTGTTGACACCATATCTAACCAAACCCACTGGACCGTATACTTGAAGCCCAGACTCCGTTCAAGGCCCAAAAACCACTGAACTTGCACAAGCTCTAACCCCGGGCCCAATCCGGGATGCCACGTGGCATCCATCCACCCTCGATTTACGTAACACGTGTCAGCACGTAAATCGAGAAGCATTTATCCCACATCGGAACTTTGGGAATTGAACATCCCACCTACCAATACATAAGGGGTACACATTTCCCAATAAAGGTAACGAATATTTACTATTCATATTTACTCTGCAAAACTTACCATTTACTATTTCCTCTTACGAACAACGTAACTGACTTGATCGTCGGAGAGCCTTAGGCCGGCACCACACTGGTGCCCGTACTAACGGAAACCCGCGATCTGCTTGAGTTGACAGGTCACAGGAGGGACACACGACATTTGGTGATTGGGCAACGAGTAATCGACAGTTGGAATATTTAACGCTTCAACAGTTTGGCGCCGTCTGTGGGAATCTAACTAAGGTTGCCTACGCTCATCCAGACCGAGTTACGACCCATCCACCCATTGAACCGAGAGAGGACTCGTCGACACTGAACATGCAGGGCGAGCACGATCTCGGTGAGATCACACCGGGGCAAGGCCCCAGAACAATGAGAGACCCCTCTCCTAACTTTTTACAAATAATCGAGAGACCCTAGAGCAACATGGCCGAGGTCAAAACTAAAGGTACCCAGGCCGAGTCGAGATGTCAGATGCTCGACGATCGATACACCGAGGTAGCAGAACAGCTGCGGGTTGCACAGGCGGAACTCGTTTCTCACCGAGCTCGCCTCGGTAAGGATGAGGCCAACAGGGTCGTGGCCTAGTGCGCCGAAAGAAATCGCCGAGCCACGGGGAAAGAGAAGGAGCACACGGTTGCCGAGCCTCCCAACATGCGTCCGGTGGACGCCGAGCCAAGCAAGAAACACACGCTGATGTTGATCATCCTCGGCAACTAGCTCGGCGACACAAGGATATACCGAGACGCAAGGGACGCCCTCAGCGAGGGGGCAGGACGGAACCAGTCGGTTAATGACCACCAGTTGCACCGACCTAACTCTCGGCAGACAGAAAAAACAAGGCACGACCACCGAGGAAACAACACCGCTCGGTGGTTCCGCCCAGGCAACAGCCGCGGAACTTTCTCGACAAGCTATCCCATCCCCATCACTGACTCATCCCAGGAGACCGAGAGTACGGTCAAATCAGCTCGGAAACCTGGCAACAAGGCCGATCGATCACACCGAGAGAGGCAAACATCAAGGACCTTCCGCGATGACACCGAACGGTCTACCCGACTCGGCCTTGCTCACCGTCCACCTGAACCAACCCGCCGGAGGAGCACCGAGTGGTCAGGGCAGGGTGACCGACGGGATTGCAAATCCCAAGAACCATCCCAGCAGAGGGACGCCGAGCGGTCAAGGACGGTCGGTCACAGGGGAACCAGCCCCCGGAATCCACCTGATCGGAGAGACACCGATCGGTCAAGCCAAGTCGGCCACCAGACAAGTAGCTATCAGCGCCCGCCAAGTGGGAGGGATGCCGACCGGTCATGCCTGATCGGGCACGACCATGCATCTAGAGATAATCGGCGGGTAGAGGAGATGGACCGAGGGGAAAAACAGCAATCCAGAACCGATTCACTCGTACAACACCTAATGGACCGAGTCTGGACACTCGAAGCCGGGACGGCCCAGACAGCAAGACGAGCCTCGTCGAAAACTAGCCCGGGCCCCTTTACGGAACTAATCAACCAGTTCAGGGTCAATCACGAGATAAAGCCCTTAAAAATCCCCCTTTACACTGGGAAGGACGACCCATGGAATCACCTGAACAACTTTTACTCGGCCATTGCTCTCAAAAACCTCGCGGATGAGGAACAATGCCTCATCTTCAGTTCCACACTAACTGAGGCGGCGATCAATTGGTTTTACAAGCTGGAGTCCGGGTCCATCGACTCTTTTGAGCAGCTCACCTCCACCTTCATGAACCAGTTCATGATACAGACTGATCGCCTGTCTTCGGCCGAAGATCTCTTCCAGCTCAAACAGGGCGAACATGAACCACTGTAGCAGTACGCATCAAGATTCAGTCACGAATACTCCTGGTGCGCGGAGACAGATGGCCGAGCAGCCTTCACGGCCTTCAAGGGTGGCCTCCGAGACTCCCCCTTCAGGTACGCAGCTCACACCCAAGGTTGGACAACTTATAATGAAATTATGAAACAGGCAGCGGTCCACGCCGAACCTGAAACGCTAAGCCAAAAGTCCAACACTACTAATGCATATCAACCTCCCCGGGCCGACTCGGTGAAAACATACACACAGAGTGTCCCGGAACAGCAGGGTTCAACACAGCATCCACAGGAGAAAGGGCAACAGAGCTATGGGGGAAAACGGAAAGACTACCCCCACAACAACAATCTGTACAACCCTGGGAAGAAGGGTAAGAACCCGAATCACCAGGAAAGATAGTAGGGGAGCGGTCAAACAACGGGGAAAACGGGTTCCTCGCTCCAAGTACGAGACCTATACCATCCTCAACACCCCCTACGAGAACGTTCTCTTGAACGTGGAGCATATGATCCCGAAGTCCACTTGGGCGCTGGCAAAGGGCAAGCTTGGCAAAGACATAGGAATTTATTGCCAATACCACAAATACAATGGCCATAGCATTGACCAATGCGTCACATTCCGGGATCTGGTGGAGGCTCTAGCCCGGGATGGGAAAATCAACCAATTTCTCCAACACGCACCACCACCACCTCGCAACCCACAGATCAACACGATCTCCGGAGGACCATCAATTTCTTGCCCGCTCACTTCCAACCGGGCAAAGAAGAACTTTCTACGGGCCACCAAACAGAATCAGTAGCTCTTCAGTATCAAGGAAGGAAGAGCCAAGAAAACAAACCGACTCGGTTGGGAACCGATCACGTTTTTCGAGAAGGAAGAGCGCGTGATCATCTATCCTCACGACGACCCCATTGTCGTTATGGCTAAGATATCTAACTTCAACGTACAACGGGTAATGGTCGACACTGGAAGCTCGGTCAACATCCTTTTCATGCGAGCTTTCAAGCAATTGGGCATCCTAGAAGCAAGTCTGGATCGCTCACCTACGCCGCTCTTTGGTTTCACGGGGGACTCCATCATCCCGCATGGAACGGTTACCCTCCCCCTCACCCTCGGAACACATCCACGGAGGGCAACCGTGCTGGCACCCTTCTTGGTGGTGGACTGCCCCGCGACCTACAACGCCATTCTCAGGTGGGGAATACTTAACCAGATGAAGGCAGTCGTCTCCACCCACCTACTGCTAGTAAAATTCCCAACCCCTATGGGGATTGGTCAAGTCAAAGGAGACCAAATGGCTGCAAGAGCCTACAATTCTGTCACCCCAATCCAACCTCCGAAGGAAACCATGGCAGTGACAGAGTCCGCGTTCGAGGCTGACCCCGTCAGCCCTCAGAATACACGGAGAATACAGGATGGGCCAATTGAAGATCCTCGGGACCATTCGGCAACACCACACCCGCAGCCCATCGAGGATGTTGAAGAGATAGCACTCTCCCACGACTTTGCAGACCGACGGGTAAAAATTGGCACAACCCTCTCGCCCGACCTACGGTCATAACTGATTTGTTTTCTGAGGGAAAACTCTGAAGTCTTTGCCTGGTCCTACGCCGACATGCCCGGCATCTCCACCGACGTGATCTGCCAACGGCTCAGTATCGACCCCGTCTACAGGCCTGTCGAACAGAAACGTCGCCTCTACGATGCAGAGAGGACCGAGGCTATGAAGGCAGAAATCGTCAAACTCAGCACCATCCATTTTGTTCGAAAGGCCGTCTATGCTGCTTGGGTAGCCAATGTTGTACTTGTCAAGAAACCCTCGGGGACGTGGCGAATGTGCATTGATTTCACTGACCTAAAGAAGGCCTGCCCCAAGGACAGTTTTCCTTTTCCAAAGATTGACCAACTGGTCGACGTCACGACAGGACATGAGCTCCTGAGTTTTATGGATGCGTACTCGGGCTACAACCAAATCTTTATGCATCCGGCAGATTAGATCCACACAACCTTCAGGACGGATCAGGGGTTATACTGCTACAATGTCATGCCTTTCGGACTCAAAAACACCCGGGCCACCTACCAACGCCTGGTGAACTTCATGTCCGCTGACCAGATTGGGAAAACAATGGAGGTTTACGTCGACGACATGCTCGTCAAGAGTAAATCGGCTGACCTACACATCCCCAATCTCTCACGAATGTTCGACGTCCTCAAACGATATCGAATGAGGTTAAATTCGGCGAAATGCGTGTTAGGGGTCAGCTCTGGAAAATTCCTGGGCTTCATGATTAGCCAGAGGGGTATCGAGGCCAACTCGGAAAAAATCAAGGCCTTAGTCGATATGGAGCCTCCGCGAACCCAGAAGGAGGTGCAGAGCCTAACTGGCCGAGTCGCTGTCCTAACGCACTTCATCTCCAAAGCCACCGACAAGTGCGTGCCTTTCTTCAAAGCCTTGAAGGGCAAGTCCAAACACATCACCTGGACGGAGGAGTGCACTAAGGCCTTCACGGAGCTCAAGGATTACATGGGCAGGGCACCGTTGTTGGCGAGACCAGACACCGGGGAAACCCTTTACATGTACCTATCTGTCTCCGCCTCTGCCGTCAGTTCGGTGCTAGTCAAACACAGGGATGGCGCTGAGTACCCGGTTTATTACGTCAGCAAGGCTTTACAGGATGCCGAGACGAGATACTCCGACCTCGAGAAACTCGCATTCGCCCTCATCATGTCCTCTAGAAAGCTAAGGCCATACTTCCAGGCTCATTCCATAACCGTGATGACCGACAGACCACTCCGGCAAGTACTTTAGAAGCCCGAAACATCGGGTCGCTTACTCAAGTGGGCAATAGAACTCAGCGAGTTTGACATCACCTTCACTCCCCGCACCACCGAGAAGGGGCAGGCCGTAGCGGACTTCATTTCTGAATTTTCCTACGTCCCAGCGGTGGCCGCACATGAGGTCGCACCATCTGCTCCCTGACTATGCTCAAACTACGCATTAAATTAAACATGTAATTCGAGTGTTATGCAATTTAAACCCTTTTTGTGTAGATGTAGTATTGATAAATAGAGATCGTTCTTAACCGGGGAAATTAGGGAACATTAATAATATGTTAGTGGAATATGAATAAAAGAATAATGAATTAGAGAATTAAATAATAAAAGAATTAAACAATCAAAGAATTAATAAATTAAAGAATAGATGAACAAGATAATAATAAATTAATGAATTACAAAGAATTAATAAATTAACGAATTAAAGAATGAAATAATAGAAGAATAAAGGACTTAGTTAATCAAAGAATAAAGGAATTAATTAATCAAAGAATCAATAAATTAAATAATAAAGGAATGAAAGAATAAAAGCATCAAAGAATAAAAGAATAAAGAATAAACAAGGGGGGTTTTGAAGAGGTTTGTAATTATGTAAATAAGTAAAAGCATAGATAAACTCATTCTATTTCTATTCTAACTTATGCACAAAGTAGACTTCCCGTAAACACAAACTTCAACAACATACTACAATTGCAAATATTTGAATTAATCACGAAATTATACCTTCACAAACTCAATATTTCTTCATACATTTTTCATATTATAAATGCACCGAACAGCGGATTTTTACTTATAATATAATTACCTTAAGTTTGTGATTTAATGCGCCGAACAGCGGTCATACATTAAATCTCTCCAAATCTACTCTAAATGCCCCGAACAGCGGATCAACATTTAGTTTCGAAATGAAGTTTAAGCTCTAAAATGTAAGAAGTAAATGATTTTTAGAAAGTAAAACACATGGAGATTATACTCAATTTTCACAAAAGATAGGAAGGAGAAACCAATACATATATTGCATTATAATTAGAACCAATAACAAATAAAAGAGTTTAAGAGAATGGAGAGCAAATGTTACACTTTTCAGATTGGATGAGAACAATGGATTGTTTTTCACAAGGAACACCGAACAGCGGCTGGAACCTTATGAAGATGGAAGAAGATTAAACAAGGAAATTCGGACTTGAACTCTCAAAATTGTATTGGAACTATTTTGCCAAGATTTCTCCTAAAAGAGGCTCAATTTTGTGCTACTTGGAAGTGATTTCAACAAGTGAAATCAACTCCTATTTATAGGGGAAAAACTCAATTTAAACCCTAGAAAATAAATAAAAACTAAACAAAAATTATAATAAAAATATTCAAAAGTGAAATGATGAGTATGAGTGGTTTTTGAGGAAAAGAAGTTAAAAAAAAGGGAAAGAATTGCTTGAAAAACAGCAAAGAGGAGGGCTTTTCAGAGTTGCTGAAAAAGGGGGAATATTCGGCATGGGCGTGCTGAAAAGGGCAGCAGTGGCCGGCACAGTTGTGCTGGAAAGGAGGCGGCTGGTCAGCAAGAATGTGCTGGGCTGCAGATATTGTCGTCGGTAGGCGCTGGCCGAGCGCCTGGAGCTTGCTTCGGCAAGCGTGCGCCGAAGCTTCCTGGACAGGCTGAAGATGCGGGCCTGCACGGATTGGGCTTCACGGATTGGGCTTCACGGATTGGGCTGGATCACAGCTGGGCTTTTTATTTTTTTTTTCTTTTTTTCTTTTTTTCTGTTGGGCTCATGATTTGTTTTGGGCTGCAAAATAAATAAATTAATTAACTTAGTAATATTTCACCGAAATTCGTCCATAATATTTTCGTTATAATTCCGATCGAGACGATTCTTTCGCCAAAATACTCCAAAATACAAACTTTATTTATTTAAACAAAAATAACACAAAATAAATTATTTTATCTATTTATTTAATATTTTAATATTAAAAGCTAAGTATAAAGGGTATAAAATAATATAAAATAATGCTTATTTGATGACCTATCACTCCCCCATCCATAACACATATCTTGGATGAGGAAAGTCCCCAGCTTGACCCTGCTCAGCCGACGTGGCTACTCTACGGCGACGGATCGGCCTGCCACACTGGATCCGGTGCCGGACTTGTCCTCACCAGACCGGACAAAATCCGAATGGAATACGCCCTTCGTTTCCAATTCAAGGCCTCTAACAATGCCGTAGAATATGAGGCCCTCCTCGCAGGACTCCGCCTCACCAGGACTATGGAGGCAAAACAGATCCAAATCTTCAGCGATTCGCAGCTTATCGTCAACCAGATAACCAACGAGTACGAGGCCAAAGACTCCTCCATGGCAGCGTACAAAGCATTGTCAAAGTCTCTTCTTAGCGGTTTCCACAATTATGCTATCACTCGGATTCCACGCTCCGAAAATAGCCATGCGGATGCTCTAGCCCGGCTTGCATCCTCCCTCGATGAAAAACAGAGTCGCAATGTCCTGGTCGAAATTCTCGATCAACCCAGCACACAAGGGCCGGCAGTTTGCGCAATCAACACTAACGGCACATGGATGACCCCGCTGCTCGGATTCCTCACAAATGGAACTCTCCCTTCCGATAAGATCGAGACCAAAAAGGTCCGGAGACAGGCAGCCCGGTCTACACTCCTCAACGGCCAACTCTACAAGCGAGGTTTTACTCTACCTCTCCTGAAGTGCCTCGTCCAGGAGGCAGGCAGGGCCATTCTGGAAGATATACATGGTGGCATTTGCGGAAATCATTCTGGACCACGGTCATTGGCCCATAAAGCTTTCCGACAAGGTTTTTACTGGCCTACTATACATGGAGATACGACAGAGCTAACCAAACGGTGTGATAAATGTCAACGGTTTGCCCCTCTCTTCCACTTACCTCCAGAAAATATCACACCCATGGTCAGCCCTTGGCCCTTCTCACAGTGGGGACTTGACTTGATCGGGAAAATGCCGGCAGCTAAGGGAAAGACAGAGTATGCAGTGGTAGCAGTGGACTACTTCACAAAATGGGTTGAGGCAAAGGCTTTGGCTTCCATCACCACGACCCAGATCGAAACGTTCGTCTTCCAGAACATTATCTGCCGTTTCAGTCTCCCCCACACAATCGTCACGGACAACGGGAAGCAATTCGACAATGCACAATTCCGTGCCTTTTGTGACAGACACAACATCCGCCTCTGCTTCGCATCACCGGCTCACCCTCAGTCCAATGGACAGGTAGAGGCCTTCAACAAAATCATCAAGCACACACTGAAAACGCAGCTCGACGAAGCCAAGGGCAAGTGGTCTGAAATCCTCCCCAACGCACTCTGGTCATATCGGACTTCCTACCGCACATCGACAAATGAAACCCCTTTCTCGCTGACCTTCGGAACAGAAGCCGTCATTCCTGCTGAACTGAACAAAACTTCTTACCGAGTATCTACCTATGAACCCGAACAAAACAACCATCAGATTGCACTCAGTCTAGACCTCATTGAGGAGCACAGGGAGTGGGCTAACCTCGGAAACATTGCATGCAAACAACGGCTTTGCAACTACCATAATGCCAGAGTCAAACACCGAGGTTTTCAGGACGGGGATTGGGTCCTTCGGAAGGTCAGCCTCGCCACCAAGGACAGCTCAGCCGGGACCCTCGACCCAAATTGGGAAGGTCCTTATCGGGTCACAAGGGTTTGCCGACCCGGCACGTACGAATTGGAAGACTCAAGCGGGCGACAACTGGGCCACCCATGGCATGCCGACCACTTGAAGAAATACTTCATTTAGGACTTTGTATTTTTTCTTTCATCTTATAACTTGCTGTACTTTGCTGGTTACTGCGCCCGTTATTTACAACATTCGTTATCCATAACTTGCTGTACTCTTCCATTTACTTAGCTTTTGTAACCTAACACTTGGACTTAAACATACGAGTCGGGGTTCGGTCTTACTCGGCCTACACCCCAACACTTGCTATTTTGACTCAAACTATCGAGTCGGTGTACAGTCCTACTCGGCTTGCACTAACATTTTGACTCAAACATACGAGTAGGGGTTCGGTCTTACTCGGCCTACACCCCAACACTTGCTATTTTGACTCAAATTACCGAGTTGGTGTACAGTCCTACTCGGCTCGCACTAACATTTTGACTCAAACATACGAGTCGGTGTACAGTCCTACTCGGCTCGCACTAACATTTTGACTCAAACATACGAGTCGGTGTACAGTCCTACTCGGCTTACACTAACACTTTGACCCAAACACGAGTCCGGGTTCGGTCCTACTCAGCCTACACCCCAACACTTGGTAATTTTTAACTTATACTTATGAGTCGGTGTACAGCCTTACTCGGCATACGCCAGCACTCAGACAAACAGACAGATCGATGGATAACTCGGTATACAATTCGTGTTGGAAGAAAGTCAATTTTCATTCAAAATGTGTAGACCTATTGTGCTTGGCCTACAAGAGCTTTACAACCTTCCAACAGGAAAACAAAAAAGGAAAATTACAAGGCACAGAGGCCCGTCCTACACTAGCTCTTCCATCTGCTGCTATGGCTCGCCGGCCTGTTCAACCTCAACCGACTGCTCTGGCTCTGTGTGTGGCTTTACTGGCTCGGCTTCTAGAGGGACGCTCGGCTAGGGAACATCCTCTTCCTCTTCTCCCGACTCGTCCTCAAACATGTCGGCCGTAATGTCCTGGCCTAGCCAGGGGGTCTTCACGGTCAGCCCAGGATTGTGCAGGAAGAGGTTGCGGAAGAACTCCTGCTCACACTCGGCAGCGTACTCGTTCTTCAGCTGGTCGAACTCCTCGGAAGCTTTAAACTCTGCCACCGTGGTCTTCCTCGCCTCTTCAACGTCGGCCTCCCTAGCCGACTTCACCCAGCACAGCTCCTTCCAGTGCTTCAGCGTGTCCTTCTCTTTAGCCTCAACCTCGACCTTCATCTGATCTCTAGAAGCCAGAGCCTCCTGGGTTTTCCACCTCTCGGTTTCCAACTTTCGGTTGAGGTCGTCCGCTTCCTTCATGGCCCTCTCGGCCTCCTACAGCTTCGGAGTGAGCTCCTCCTGTTTTTTCCTCAGTTGGTCTTTCTCCCGCCGAGCACCTGCCACCCTCCTCTTGGCATTCCCAAACTGGCAGTAGACTTCACCGAAGGCCTGCACAAAACCAAGCTTACTAAGGCACTCGGCCTACGACAAAACACTCGCAAAAAAAAAAACAAACACACAAGACCAACATTACTTACATTGCTGAGCAGCAATAGGGCCTTCTCCATCTTTTGCTCCGCCAACTGGCACTGCACCTCGGCTAACTCGTCTAGGGGCGTCGAGGCCCCCTGGCAGACCCCGTTGAGCAGCGGCACCATCTGCCTCGGACAGCAGAGGGTGGCATCGGCGCTGGAGCCCTCGCCGATCGCTTCCCCCTCGGTGAACACGCCCAGGTTCATGTCCCCCCCTCATCTGGAGCATCTCCATTATCCTCACGTCTAACCGAGGGGGGGACGGTGGAGGTTTGAACACTGGGGTCGACATTGTCCTCTTGGCCCCTATCTGCTCCTGAGCCAACAGGATCGTCTCGCCCTCCTTTCTAGCCTTCGCTCGCCTGGGATCAGGAGACAGGACTCGGTCTCCCTCCACGTTGCTCTGCTTCCTTTTGGGAGACCGAGCCGGAGGACTCGGTTGTCTCGGCTGCGAGGATTGCCCGTGCTTCGCCCGGTCGGGCCTCTCGGTTTGCCCTTTTTCGGTTCGCTCTTTCTTCCTTTTGAGCAGCAGTTCCAGACGCTCGGCAGCTTTCGACAATGACGCCGCTTCCCCAGAACCCTTGTCGGCTTTCATCCTCAGCTGCTCGCAGTCTTTATATATTCGGCTCCTGAGATGATACGGCACTGCAACGCCGAGCACATGGTTAGTCACAAAAAACAAAAAAACAACGCAATAGACTCTTACCCTCGTCTGTGTCAATAAGGCCGGCCTTGTACTGGAACCCAGGCAACTGAAGGATCCCTTGGTTCCGATTCAAGTCGTCCAAGATCTCCCTCACTCGATGAACAACGATTTTTTCCTCTGGAGAGATCTCCTCCTCAGGGAACAAACCTGCACACCGAGAATCGGTCAGCCACACAAAGCATACATGGGCATACAACATATCAACATTTACATAAACGGTCGGCCTATGCTACAACTATCCACCTTGGGTTTGGAACTTGGACGGTATGGGTGGTCCGTCGGTGTCCCCTTCCCAGTTCCCATCGACCAGGCAGAACTTCGTCTTATACGACTTTTGGGAGGTTGGTATGTCCAGGATGAACTCCCCTCGTTTGCTCTTCTTGCGATGTCGGACGAAGACCCACCCGGTACTCTGTTGTTGAAACCCAAACTCGTACAGGTACATGAGTTGGGCGTAGGTCGGCTCCGGCTGCTGGGCCTACCTGAAGGTCGTGTAGAGGGAGCAGAGCACAATCCACACGTTCGGATTGAGCTGACCGAGTGCCACTCCCATCTTCTTCACCATCTTCCGCAGCCAGGGATGCAGGGGCAGCCTTACCCCATGGTGCATCAGCTCGGTATAGAACAACGCCATACCAGCCGGGGGGTTACTCGGTTTTTCCTCTCTTGTGGGCAGCCTCGTCGTCACCGAGTCGGGAAAGCCAAACTCGATCCTCATCTTCATCAGGCCCTTCTCGGTCTCCTTGTTGACCATTTCGTCCACAGTGAAGGCCGCACGTTCAATTGGAACGGCCTCCGGGACCGACTCGTCCCCGGTCGTTTTCACTTTGTTAAGCCGCACTGCGCCCTTATCTCGGCCGTGGGTCAGCTTCAATGCTCGGTGCACCCCCACCTTGACTATTATCTCGGCGTCCGCCTACCAATTGCCACTACCTGACCTACCGGTCGGTTCAGCCTCAACACAAGTTTCCGTTGTCCTACCTGATGACTCAGTCGTACTGTGCACCGACTGTACCCTATTTTGTGCCTCGGCCGAGTGGGCCTCATCCTCACTACCAGAGATGGGAATGAGCACCTGCACACTACTATCTGACGACTCACTGCCATGTGAGTCGTAGCATTTACCCTCAGATACCGAGTCACTCTCGACCGACATCTACAAAAGAAAAAAAGAGAAACAGAACTCAGCAGCCGACTCGTTCCTCCGAAGATCTGGCCACAACCTTCACCACGTTCATGGACAGTTCTTCCCAACCTCCTATTTAAATCAAAAATTAGACTTGAACGAATGCTTACCGTGTTTTTCGAGGAGGACCGTAGGTTGGAAATCGCCACCACCGTACGCACCGCCGTCAATAGCTTGTCGGAAATCGCCTCCTTCGTTGGACAGAGTTTCCCCAATTTTCTCAAAAACACAAGTGAGGAAGTCAGTGAAGAGCTCCTCATATTTATAGCAATTGGTGCACAGACTACGAGGCGTCACCCCTCTCAGCGACAGACACGTGTTGCAACTAATCATTCTGACCGAACACGTGTCAACCATCTGTCCGAGGAAGCCCAGCCGTCTTCCCTCCCCTCGACATCGATTTCCGTACACCGCTCGGTGCCTTGGACTGCCATGCAGACGTTGGCTCTCTCCACCGACTCATGTACATCGCTCGGCGCTTTCACCCCCTTGCAGACGATGGTCCTTGCTACCGACCCATGTACACCACTCGGTGTCAGCACTTCCAATCCCGGTTTTGGTCTCCATCACCAACCATGACCCCACCACCGACTGCATGTGCATGTCCATGACCGACTACACCACTGTTACGCCAAGTTGCATCCATCACCGACCGCCCACTAGCCACTTCCCGCCGTAACCGAGACTGTCTCGGCTGACTTTCCCACCAGGGGACTTGGGGGACTACGAGTATACTTCCCACTAGGGTCTGGGAGAATGAAACAAGTCCCCGACCGAGAAATTCCACCTCAGTCAACGACTTGGGGGATTTCTGTTGACACCATATCTGACCAGACCCACTGGACCGTATACTTGAAGCCCAGACTCCGTTCAAGGCCCAAAAACCACCGAACTTGCACAAGCTCTAACGCCGGGCCCAATCCGAGATGCCACGTGGCATCCATCCACCCTCAATTTACGTAACACGTGTCAGTACGTAAATCGAGAAGCATTTGTCTCACATCAGAACTTTGGGAATTGAACATCCCACCTACCCATACATAAGGGGTACACATTTCCCAATAAAGGTAACGAATATTTACTATTCACATTTACTCTACAAAACTTACCATTTACTATTTCCTCTTACGAACAACGTAACTGACTTGATCGTCAGAGAGCCTTAGGCCGGCACCACACCGGTGCCCGTACTAATGGAAACCGGCGATCCGCTTGAGTTGACAGGTCACAGGAGGGACATACGTCATTTGGTGATTGGGCAACGAGTAATCGACAGTTGGAACATTTAACGCTTCAACATATGTATATATGGTTTTATTGCATGGTTAGTTTGCAATGGTTTGAGTATATGATTCTAAATGTTTTCTAGACACAGATTATTGTGGTTTTACGGAAAAATCAAATTTTGGGTTTATGCTAGGCTTACAATGGTTTTGAATTTTGTTTATATTTCAAAAGTAAGTTAAGGGTATTTTGGTAAACTTTTTTTCCCAGTATAGTCATCCTCAGGCGATTGGATCATTATTCCGAAGTTGGACTACGAGGGTTCCCAGATACAGACTCGAACGTAGTTGGAGTTAAACTCCACACGTTCTGACGGGGTTGGACTTCACAGCTTCCGTGATGTCTACGCGTAGTACAAGAGATTAGTTGGTTGGACCATTAGGGTTTGAGGTTTGACTATTATTGTTGTTGTGTCTAGAGGTGTTGAAATGCTTATAAAGAGGAATTTCAGGGGAAATGGGTGTATTTATATGATTTACATGCTGATATCGTGATGAGGACTATTTTGAGGCTGAGGCTTATTACCTGGACTACGCGCTCTCGATTAACCAGAGTACGATTCTGATTGTTATTTTCTTAACTAGTGCTCTATATCATTATTTATTTATGGGCTTTCATTTACGATTGACACGTGAAGTTTATCCCTAGCCGGATGCTAGTTTCGTAATTATTTTTAGGCTGAGGGTACTTTGGGGATTTAAAAATTTTGTGTCAGTGTCAGGACCCCGGGATTAACGAGGAACGCTCCTGATCCCTTATGACACGGAGTGTCAGACCAGTGAAAATTAAAACCTTTGGCCTGAAGGCTTCTAGAGTACGCCAGGATCCGGAGGAGGTATGTGATATCTCGGTCTCTGCTACAGTCTGCACCGTATCCAACCTGAAGGGTATTGAAAACAGAAAGACTGTGAGTGGACAAAAAGTAATAAGTTCGTAAATACATTTTATAAAGACCTTTATACCCTTCACTAAAAAGCATGCATGCATAGTAAAACCATTTATCCAATCACATATGTTTAAACAACCATAATCATACGGGCTCCTGCCCAAACCATTTACAGAAAACCATAACATAGTAAACATATGCGAGATCTCAGCCCAATCCATTTATCATCATAAAACACAATTTCCCAAACCAATTGAAATCATGTTTATCCAATATATTTCATATCACCAAACCTGTCACGGTATCTAGAGCTACCCGCGTGCTAACTGGGGTCTCAAACCCAAGTCTCTCCAGGGTCCACCCAGGTCAATGTCCGTAGATCAATGACCCTCCCTGGAGGTTACGAACCATTCCCTTCCTGAGAGTAAGGAATCCAACTAGGGACGACTCCACTCAGTCAGTGCTCCGTGACTACTCCGAGGTCCACCCAGGCCAACGACCCTCCCCGGAGGAGACAATCATATATAAAGGATGGCATACAAAAAACCTTTTGTAATCATTCTTTAAGTATTTCATGGATTCATGCTCGGCCCCCATAAGTTGTTATGAATCATAAAATCCTTTCAAGGGTTCATGTCGGTTCCCATAAACCGTCATGAACCATAAATCAATTTCAAGGGTTCATTCCGGTTCCCATAAACCGTCATGAACCATAAAAACCATTTGTGGGTTCTGACCCGAAATCACCATCGTAACACATAATTGGGCCCTAAAACCTATATTATCTAAATACTGAAAAAGTAAACTTTTTACAACCCTATATGAAAAGTTTGAGTCATCAATTAACGACCCCGAAACGAAAAAAATTTCGAAATCATTTTCTTTTCTTAGAATATTTGGATAACCCACGAAAGTTAGAAATTGTGGACGCAAATGATGATGAATTTTGGGAATGAAAAATAGAGTTTGTGAAGAAGATGAAGGAAAGAGGAGCAAGGAAAGATAAACGAGATGAAGAAATAGCTAGCAGAGCTAGCTTGCTAATAGGTAGTCCCAATTGAAAAGTTAAATTTACCAAGTCTACTGCATGTCAATTTTTATACTTTAAGATAAATTTTTAGTTAAATTTGTCCAAATGACACGACCCATCCCAATCCCCACGGGATTACCATGGAATGTGTCATGCTCCCGTCTGACAAGAGATGTCAGACAAGGAATAACCTGTTGCCACTGCCCAACTGGGCTTCCAGAGTGCGTAAGGATCGATGGAGGAGGTGTATGATGTCCCAGTCTCTGCTGCAGTCGCATCCGGAATCAACCTGAAGGGCATTAAAAACAAAAGCTGTGAGTGGACGAAAATAAACAAGTCTGTTTAAAACCTTTATAAGACATTTATGCCCCCCAGTAAAAGCATATGCATGCGCCAAAACCAATTTTCACATATTTATTTAGAAATAACCATTAGGGCCTTAGCCCGGAAACCAAAGCATAGTTTCAAATTCCAAAAGTCAATCCAAGAGTTATCTCATAAATCCAGTAATATGAACCATAAGGCTTATAATCATAACCATAATTTTAGCCACTGCACTATACACTCCAATCCGACATCCCTGATGTCTGACGTCCCTGACGTCAATAAGGTCACAGTCATAAGGCTACGCGTGCCACTTGGGTCTTAATTTCCGAGTTCAATCCCCGAACCCCGTTCGGGTACAGCATCCCCGATGCTTAGGGTCATAGACGCTGGACGTACTAGACGTCCGTGACCTCTCCGGGGTACCTCATCCGGAGGAGACAATATAATATGGAAGGATCTATACAGTGCAGTACCAAATACATTTTATTGATGTCCACATGCAAAACATATATGTATACATAGGTAAAATCCGAACTGACCGTTACGCTTCATCAAACGGGTCTCATGCCCAAATACCGTGAAACGTGCCATAACCAAAATATCATCAAAACCATTTATTGATTCCAGCATGTGAACATATATAAAATGTAAACCAGAAAACATTTATTCAATTCCATTTTTAGGGTCCCCAACCCACAATCACATGTAGAAATCAACTGGGCCCCTGGCCCGATTTCACAAGTTAACTGGGCCCCTGACCCGATCCATAAGTTAACTGGGCCCCTGGCCCGATTTCATAGTTCAACTGGGCCCCTGGCCCGATTTTACTTCATTCAGGTTCGTAACCGTTTCATGAAATCATATCCAACCACATTTATGGAAATTGGTGCAAACCCAGAAAACCTCGGTTTACGTGCAAATACGTAATTCACCTCGAAATACGTGAAATCATTTTAAATTCACCGATATCCAAAATAAGTCATTTAATCACAGTTATAACAATCATGAAGCATTTATGCATGCATCGAATTTATAAAACCAATGTCCACTCACAGACCGTTTAACCGAGCGCTTCGATACGCGTGCCATAGGCCATCCCGGGCCACACCACTATCACCGGGACTTCCAATCCTGTCCAAATCACATTAGAGGATTACTAACCTCATCATTAACATCCTATTCAAGTCCCATAGTTTTCCCGAATTTTTAAGTATTTTTAAACTGGATTTAAAATCTTCGGACATCCCGAATAATGTCGAGACGGTGTCCGATCGACACGAAACTAATCCCAAAATGTTCGTTACATTGTATAGGACAAAAGTCATGTTGGAAGTTTCCCAAAATTACCTCACACGAGCCCCCAAGCGCCAGTTGAACTCCCTGCGCGTGAAACCCACGTGCCGGGTACTGTTCACCGTCGTTCAGCCCAAACGTCTGTAAAACGGGTCGCCGTGACCCGCGGGCCAACCCGACTGGTTCTCAGTCATTTCTCCATCATTTTGGATGGGGTTTTCACCTGCAAGATCGTCTGAGTTCAACCAACAGTTCTGTGGAATCAAAAACCAAAAGTAACATCAAGATCTTACCTCTGCACTCAAACCCGAAGCCCAGAATTTTCCGATCGTCCTTCCTCCCGATTCCGGCCGCCTCGAGTCCCAAAATCACGTCCACAAGATTTTCTTACGCTCATAGAACACCGTAGGATCAAATCCAACGACCAACACCCATCCAAAACCTGATCACCATTTTTGGTTTCGAACCGGGTTACGGGCACCGCCGTCCCCACCGTGCCCAGCTCATTTCGAGCTTCGAGACCTCGTCCCCCGTGTCTGTTTCTGACCCCAAGTCCCAAACGACTCAAGAAGGAGCTCAGAAACACAACAAATTGTCGATTTCCAAAGACCTGGGCATAAATTCTCCTCTGGTTAACACATCCGCCGTGGACCACCGCGGTCGCCGCCGTCGTCCTGCCGCCTCCCGCCGGTTCTCACAATCTCAGTGACCCACTGTAAGACCCGTGTCCTGGAGGGAACGGTGAACAATCCCACATTCCTGCGAGAGGGGAATGGCCTGGGAAGGGAATGGTGGTGTGCGTTAAAGGTGTAGGCACACACCTATCTAGCATGAGGCCTTTTGGGAGCTCAGTGGATTTGGGGGGGATTGGAACCCCAAAGTTAAGCGAGTTGAGGCTGGTGCAATTCGAGATGGGTGACCCCCTAGGAAGTTGCACCGTGAGCTCCCGAAAACAAAACCGTGAGGGCGAGGCCCAAAGCGGACAATATCGTGCTAGATGAATCGGGACCTGACAGAAGAGGGTCGGGTCCTGACAATTTGGTATCAGAGCCAGACCCTGACCGGGAAGTGTGCCAGCGGGGACGCTGGGCCCTAAGGGAGGCGGATTGTAAGACCCGTGACCTGGAGGGAACGGTGAACAATCCCACATTCCTGCGAGGGGGGAATGGTCTGGGAAGGGAATGGTGGTGTGCCTTAAAGGTGTAGGCACACACCTATCTAGCATGAGGCCTTTTGGGAGCTCAGTGGCTTTGGGGGGGATGGGAACCCCAAAGTTAAGCGAGTTGAGGCTGGTGCAATTCCAGATGGGTGACCCCCTGGGAAGTTGCACCGTGAGCTCCCAAAAACAAAACCGTGAGGGCGAGGCCCAAAGCGGACAATATAGTGCTAGATGAATCAGGACCTGACAGAAGAGGGTCGGGTCCTGACACCCACACTTGTGCACAGAGGAGATGTGTGAAGATTCTGGTGCACGGTTCGAATGGTTGTGCACTCGGGTAAGCAAAATATAATATGGGGAGGGAAATGATAAAGAAAAATGGATGGTCCAGATTCAATCTCACCAATGAGATTAAGGGTCCAGATCAAAAGGTGCAATAAGTGGGAATTCTTTAGATTTTTAATTCCAATAATGTAATCAAATCTCACCAATCCAGATCTGATCCCATAAATTAAGTTTAGTGGTCCACGTGTCCCACTCAGAATCTCAGACCAATCAGAGAACGCCACGTGTCCTCGCCTCGTAATGCGTGCATAACGAAACCAAACTTCCGTGACCCATAACTTCGTCGTCGAATCTCCGATTTCGGCATGCCGCCTGTCATTGCATTCGTATCGACGAGATCTACGTAACGGTCCTTGGCCCTCGGCCATCGGACATCCCGGTCAAAAAGTCAACATTTGGCCCCATTTAAGTTAAATTACGAAAATACCCCTGAACTTCCGTACATCATAACTTTCACCACGGACGTCGGAATCGAGCGTGCCACCTGTCTATGAACTCGTGACGTCCCAAACTACGTCACGGTCATTGGTCAAAGTCCATTTGACCATCCGAATTAAAAGTCAACGTTTTGTCCATGCCTAGGGGCAAAACGGTCATTTTGCACAATTCGTCTGAAATCACACAACTAATCCCAGATTAGTAAATCACAATTAAATATTATTAAATCCCGATATTCGGGACGGGTCGTTACAACCTTCCCTCCTTAAAGAATTTCGTCCTATAAATTACCAATAACCTTATTCCACAACCACCACGTGGAAAACATTTCGACCTCACATCTGTGTACACCTGTACACCCACTTACTGGATCAACACCAGTCTCGTCTGTACCCAGACATCCCATCACAGTCATACATCATAACAACAACACTCGATCACCTCGAGTGGAATTGATCACCTGATCCGTGATAAAATCGCTTAACCATTTAGCTGACTCCTTCAACTAGATAGTTCCCTTCCATTGCCAAAATATCCTTACATTTGCTCCCATTGGGAGTCACCAAATCTCATTTGTCAGTCCACGCTGACACCACCAGCCAAACTGTCACCGCTAAGCTTTACCACCCTAGTAAAGCCCCAACCATTTGCCAGTTAGTGACAACACTACGTACTACATCACTCTCGATGTAGCGTAAGATCAACCACATGATCTCAATTCGCAGGGCAAGCCCAATCCTGCGACACAAATCAATCTCAATGTCCATAATCGCCGACTCCCTCAGCGAACCAAGACGCTGGGAAATCACGGTGTGATCATGTCACACAAGGCTACTCGTGGTTACTCTGACCACCAACTCACTCATCCTGAGTGTATGTATACCGTCAACTTACACAATCAAGTGGTGTAACTAGAACACATTGAATACCAGCCCCGCAGTGGTCACACATCTCGAAACTAGGGTTCCACTAGCCAACCATGGCTAAGAGCACCTGCTCGTACAATCACTGAACCCGACAAAATCGCTCTGCACAGCGCACAGTATCCAATGTCCAGTCCACAACACAGCCAAACAAATGATATCGGAACCAAGCCGATAACCAACACGTTTAATCACACACCTCGGCTACATCCCATGTACCGCCGTTAGGCACCACTCAACCTAACCAGTATCAATCCTCGTACAACGTACCCTGTACGCACCTCAATCCATCAATCTGCCTATAACCACCCAGGTCATAGCCAAACGCGTTCCAATAATGAAGTACCTTTGCCCAACCAACATGAGACAAAACGAACTCCACCCATCATCTAGTTCCAATTCCGAATCCGAATCCGCAATTTCGTAAGAAATCCCGAATCCGAACCCAAACATCATATTTTCAATCCATGTCCAAATCCGAATCCAAAATCATTATTCCGTAAGCTAGCATTGGAATAATCATTCCGCACCCAAATCCAGTAATCCATTTTCGAGCTTCGCAATCGAATCCTGAATCGTCACCCAGAAATTCGATTCCAAAACCCAAAATCTCGTTTACGTCCACCAAGACGTAACAAAACCGAACCTATCGGTTGCCTGTTCGAAACACTCGATTGACTTCATAGGGAAGCCAATCCCAATATCCATACGTCAAAGGTTGACAAAATCCGACCACATCGGAAACCTACTCAACCAAGTCACAAACCATATGGACCCACTCCGAAAAGAAGTTCAGTCCCGTCATTTACGACTCACATATATCAAGGTAAGAGTGATAAACTCACACCTAATCTAGATCATCACGATCACGATCCAGATCCATCACTACGTCACCCGACAAGTAATATCACGATCCTAGATCGTCACATCGTCCAAAGTCAACAACATCACAAATCAGATCCACCTAGGATCCACACATGCTCGCATAGCTAACAATCCATCTGAAAGCTGATCTTAGGGTCTTACACCCTCAATTGAATCCTTCGTCAAATTTCCCTTGGTGGAATGGCGACCACGCATTTCACCACCAAATCCAGAATTATACACAACTTCTTGCGTCCAATGAACCAAGACCAAACATGGGTCCACCTACCAATACACGCTCAACGTACTGGTAACAGCAATCATCATCTGCCACGGCAGGAAATAAGAAGTCAACTCCAATGACTTCGGAACACCAACCACCAATGCGGAAACGAGCACTCCTCTCGTCTCCCAATCACAACTCTCCCCGAATCGGGAGTTCCAACCATGTTGGAAACAGACATGCTCCCAATGAGATGTCAAGTCCAACCACTGGACTGCCCACGTCCTTACCTCACTTGGACCACCACGTGTCCAAAATCAATTCATTACTCGAACCTCACGTCCGCCAATAATCATATACGCACACACCCCGATTCCGAACGGAATATCCACAACTTTGCCTGGATGTGCATACCATATTGCCTTCGTCTCACATCTCAACCTTTACAGGTTCAATCCTCAGGTTCCAAGTGATTCACAATCACAAAATCTCACATCAATACTACGAACGGTTTCCCCGGCTTTTTCAATTTCAATAATTTCCTAGTACTCTCTGGGGATATAAGAAGTATACCATCATACCAATCTCGGAGTTGACAACAACTCCCCAAATCCACCAATACACATGACATAGGGAACATCATCCCAAGATTCCCCAAATTTTCAAACATACCTTTTGATCCATTCATCACTTGTCATCATATATCTGTTAGGACTTATCCCAACACGACACAACTTCCACTGGATCCCATCCAGTCCAAGACTCAACCACCACTGAGTCGCAGATACCAATCATCTGTCCATCATGATAGAGTCACACCCCAACTGGTGGCTCATCGTCATCACAATCACTGACACCTGCACCAGTGCTAGTACCAATACCAACGCACCATTATAACACTAGTATCAGCACACTGGCATCCATACTAGTATTGGCATAAAGGCACCAACATACCAACATCCATAAATATCACACGAACACCCATGCTAGCACACGAACATCCATGCTAGCACACTGTGTGTAAAGTTGTTACCCTGGATCTCCGATCATTCCGAACGACGATCCCGTAACACCACTCGTACCCCACGACTATGGGTACCTCCAATTTGACCACTGGCACATCAGGATAATACACGTTCCCCGAACATCCCCTGATCCCCAAGTGTCAAAACCACACTAAATACCCTCGATAGCTAGTTATCTCGACACAACTGTCGACCAACAGTCATCGTTGTCAAGATCCGTATCCACACATCACACTAATATTCGATCCAACACGGAATTCCATATTTTATCTCATAACCGTATCCATAGATCGAAACCCATAAGACTCACTAGAGTCATCCACATGGTCATCCACGACCTCAGCCGCTCGTCGCAGCACAAGTTCTCATTTAAGGTTCACTTTTCCAGTCCATCGATTATAAATTAGGGTTCCAAAATCACACCCTAGGGTTCCACCGAACCCAACTGCCTTCTGCAGTAAAGTCCACAACCTGACCGACCCCGCGGTCCTTACATCGTATAAACGTCCAATCCAATCCAATTGTCAACTCAACGTGGGTTCCATCGTGGGTTCCACCACGAAGGTCATCGGCTAACTCCGATTCACCAACACCCCGTACACTAGCCAACACTACCAGGGTCCATAATTTAGACCATTACTCAACTGAGTTTTATATTTCCAATACATTATTCAAATGGGGTTCCCTGAACCCGGCTGTGCCCAGCAGCACAACAATCCATCATCACATGACCGAACCGACGGTCCCACATTACCAGTTAATCGTATACAACCCATTTGGGTTGAATCGCATCAATGCACGGTGTATCGGGCCAAACACACCCTATCCACTATACAAACCCAAAACTATCTATCAGGTTGACAACGGAAATGCAGACCAAAGAGACATCACACCCTTGACCATCGCGCACAAAAGAACAAAACCTGCTCTGATACCACTTGACACGACCCATCCCAATCCCCACGGGATTACCATGGAATGTGTCATGCTCCCGTCTGACAAGAGGTGTCAGACAAGGAATAACCTGTTGCCACTGCCCAACCGGGCTTCCAGAGTGCGTAAGGATCGATGGAGGAGGTGTATGATGTCCCAGTCTCTGCTGCAGTCGCATCCGGAATCAACCTGAAGGGCATTAAAAACAAAAGCTGTGAGTGGACGAAAATAAACAAGTTTGTTTAAAACCTTTATAAGACATTTATGCCCCCCCAGTAAAAGCATATGCATGCGCCAAAACCAATTTTCACATATTTATTTAGAAATAATTAGGGCCTTAGCCCGGAAACCAAAGCATAGTTTCAAATTCCAAAAGTCAATCCAAGAGTTATCTCATAAATCCAGTAATATGAACCATAAGGCATATAATCATAACTATAATTTTAGCCACTGCACTATACACTCCAATCCGACATCCCTGATGTCTGACGTCCCTGATGTCAATAAGGTCACAGTCATAAGGCTACGCGTGCCACTCGGGTCTTAATTTCCAAGTTCAATCCCCGAACCCCGTTCGGGTACAGCATCCCCGATGCTTAGCGTCATAGACGCTGGACGTACTAGACGTCCGTGACCTCTCCGGGGTACCTCATCCAGAGGAGACAATATAATATGGAAGGATCTATATAGTGCAGTACCAAATACATTTTATTGATATCCACATGCAAAACATATATGTATACATAGGTAAAATCCGAACTGATCGTTACGCTTCATCAAACGGGTCTCATGCCCAAATACCGTGAAACGTGCCATAACCGAAATATCATCAAAACCATTTATTGATTCCAGCATGTGAACATATATAAAATGTAAACCAGAAAACATTTATTCAATTCCATTTTTAGGGTCCCCGACCCGCAATCACATGTAGAAATCAACTGGGCCCCTGGCCCGATTTCACAAGTTAACTGGGCCCCTGGCCCGATCCACAAGTTAACTGGGCCCCTGGCCCGATTTCATAGTTCAACTGGGCCCCTGGCCCAATTTTACTTTATTCAAGTTCGTAACCGTTTCATGAAATCATATCCAACCACATTTATGGAAATCGGTGCAAATCCAGAAAACCTCGGTTTACGTGCAAATACGTAATTCACCTCGAAATACGTGAAATCATTTTAAATTTACCGATATCCAAAATAAGTCATTTAACCACAGTTATAACAATCATGAAACAGTTATGCATGCATCAAATTTATAAAACCAATGTCCACTCACAGACCGTTTAGCCAAGCACCTCGATACGCGTGCCATAGGCCTTCCCGGGCCACACCACTATCACCGGGACTTCCAATCCTATCCAAATCACATCAGAGGATTACTAACCTCATCATTAACATCCTATTCAAGTCCTGTAATTTTCCCGAATTTTTAAGTATTTTTAAACTGGATTTAAAACCTTCGGACATCCTGAACAATGTCGAGACGGTGTCCGATCGACACGAAACCAATCCCAAAATGTTCGTTACATTGTATAGGACAAAAGTCATGTTGGAAGTTTCCCAAAATTACCTCACACGTGCCCCCACGCGCCGGTTGAAACCCCTGCGCGTGAAACCCACGCGCCGGGTACGGTTCACCGTCGTTTAGCCCGAACGTCTGTAAAACGGGTCGCCGTGACCCGCGGGCCAACCCGACTGGTTCTCAATCATTTCTCCATCATTTTGGACGGGGTTTTCACCTGCAAGATCGTCTGAGTTCAACCAACAGTTCTGTGGAATCAAAAACCAAAAGTAACGTCAAGATCTTACATCTGCACTCAAACCCGAAGCCCAGAATTTTCCGATCGTCCTTCCTCCCGATTCCGGCCGCCTCGAGTCCCAAAGTAACGTCCACAAGATTTGCTTATGCTCATAGAATACTGTAGGATCAAATCCAACGACCAACACCCATCCAAAACCTGATCACCATTTTTGGTTTCGAACCGGGTTACGGGCACCGCCGTCCCCGCCGTGCCCAGCTCACTTCGAGCTTCGAAACCTCGTCGCCCATGTCTGTTTCTGACCCCAAGTCCCAAACAACTCAAGAAGGAGCTCAGAAACACAAAAAATTGTCGATTTCCAAAGACCTGGGCATAAATTCTCCTCGGGTTAACACATCCGCCGTGGACCACCGCGGTCGCCGCCGTCGTCCTGCCGCCTCCCGCCGGTTCTCACAATCTCAGTGACCCACACTTGTGCACAGAGGAGATGTGTGAAGATTCTGGTGCACAGTTCGAATGGTTGTGCACTCGGGTAAGCAAAATATAATATGGGGAGGGAAATGATAAAGAAAAATGGATGGTCCAGATTCAATCTCACCAATGAGATTAAGGGTCCAGATCAAAAGGTGCAATAAGTGGGAATTCTATAGATTTTTAATTCCAATAATTTAATCAAATCTCACCAATCCCGATCTGATCCCATAAATTAAGTTTAGTGGTCCACGTGTCCCACTCAGAATCTCAGACCAATCAGAGAACGCCACGTGTCCTCGCCTCGTAATGCGTGCATAACGAAACCAAACTTCCGTGACCCATAACTTCGTCGTCGAATCTCCGATTTTGGCATGCCGCCTGTCATTGGATTCGTATCGACGAGACCTACGTAACGGTCCTTGGCCCTCGGCCATCGGACATCCCGGTCAAAAAGTCAACATTTGGCCCCATTTAAGTCAAATTACGAAATGCCCCGGAACTTCCGTACATCATAACTTTCACCACGGACGTCGGAATCGAACGTGCCACCTGTCTATGAACTCATGACGTCCCAAACTACGTCCGGTCATTGGACAAAGTACATTTGACCATCTGAATTAAAAGTCAACGTTTTGCCCACGCCTAGGGGCAAAACGGTCATTTTGCACAATTCGTCCGAAATCACACAACTAATCCCAGATTAGTAAATCAGGATTAAATATTATTAAATCCCGATATTCGGGACGGGTCGTTACACCAAACGTTTATGGGTAGTTTTGGGCTTTTAAAGCCACGTATTGCGTGTTCGGGATGCATGTACTATCCCGGGATTTAAGGGGGAGTTTATATACGAGGTTACATGTATTTTTGGTGACCCCTAATTGTTACTTTGATAGGCAAGGATGCTCCGTGAACTTCTGAGGAGCGCACAACTCAAGAGTGAGCTAGCGGTTGGTTTGTGAGTGGATAGTTTGCTTATTAAATGTGATGCATATATGGTTTTATTGCATGGTTGGTTTGCAATGGTTTGAGTATATGATTCTAAATGTTTTCTCGACATAGGTTATTGTGGATTTTGGGAAAAAAATCGAATTTTGGGTTTATGCCTGGCTTGCAATGGTTTTGACTTTTGTGGGTATTTCAAAAGTAAATTAAAGGTATTTTGGTAAAAAAATAAAAAAAAAAAGAATTTCTAGTGAAGTCATTCTCAGGCGATTAGATCGCTATTTCAGAGTTGGACTACCAAGGTACCCGGATACGGACTCGAACGTAGTTGGAATTGGACTCCACACGTTCCGACTGGGTTGGGCTTCACAGCTTGTGTGATGTATACTCGTAGTACAAGAGATTAGTGATAACGCTCGAACTACGCTTTTAATTAAAACACGTAATTTGAGTATTATGCAATTTAAACTCTTTTTATGTAGATGTTGAATTAGTAAATATGGATCGTTCTTAAGTAGAAAAATTAGGGAACTTTAATAATATGTTAGTGAGAAAGAATAATGAATCAAAGAATAATGAATTAAAGAATAAATTAATAAATAAATTAAAGAATTAATGAATTAATGAATAAAATAATAAAATAATAAAATAATAAAAGAATGAAAGAATAAAGAATAAAGAATAAAATGGGGGGTTGAAGGGTTTTGAACAAAGTGTAATCTAAGCTACATTTTTAACCAAACTAAGAATTAAAATGAAAATGCTCATATTAATTAGAACTTACAAACCATAAAATAGTTTCATAGACAAAATCGACAATTTTACGTAAATAATTTCAAATTAACAATCACAATATTTAAACTACTCCTAAAAATAGACTTCTTTCAAATACAAATTTTACCAACACTCTAACATTTTGCTCATAACAAACCAATCACGAAATCCTACCTTCATCATCTCAAATACTTGCATATATCTTTCAATATTATAAATGCATCAACCATTAAGCGTCAAACATCAAAATACTTCAAACATTTATAATATGATTCAAAAATTTATAATATGATTCAAACATTTATAATATGATTCACATTAAGTTTATAAATAAATGCTCCGACAGTGATCAACATTTAATCTCTTCAATCTTAGTCTAAATGCACCGAACAACGGATAAAAAATATAGCTTCAAATTGAAGTTTAAGCACTAAGATATATGAAGTAAAAGAAATTCAGAAAGTAAAACACATGAAGATTGCACTCATACTTACAAAAGTTTAGAAAGAAAATACCATCACATATATTGAATTATAAGTAAACCGAAACAATAATAAGGATTTAAAGTAAGGGGAATAAAGTTACACTTTCGGAACCCAAGAACAACTTGTGATTCCGAAAGTAGATGGAAACAATGGAATGTTATTCATAAAATTCTATGAACAGCAGAAGGAACCTTATGAAGATGGAGGATAAAACATAAGAATTCGGACTTAAATTCTAGAATTGCCTCGGAAGGTAATAACATATGTCAATAATACAACAACATTTGAGTAAGTAAATCCATAGAATACACATAAAAGTCTTCAAAACATCATCAATTTCTCTTCGCACCATTTTCTTGTCTTTAACCGAGTCTTTGGAACAAGGGTGAAAGATGTCTATACTAGGCTCAAGTGTTTAGATAATCATGGTGATGAAAGAAAGACTTAATGTGGGCTCAAAGGGGTTAAAACTAAGGGGGTTGCAACTTGTGCACACAAAATAGGGAACATGGATGTTGAATTTGTGGTGTTAACCCTAATGTCTTAATCATGTCCAAAATCGGAGAGTTTATTGACTTAAAAGCTTTGAAAATCACATAGAATAAGTTCTAGTACTCTAGAGTTCATTAAAAGCTATGATGTAACAACCCGTCCCGGAAGTCGAGGCGAGAGTTACGGGTCTAGGAAGTTTTGACAAAACCGTAAAGACGAGTAAAAAGGAGGGTATTTTGGTCTTTTTAGCATCTGGGGATTTGTGCAGAGAAAGCAGAATGGACGGCTGGGGTTTAACCAGATGGGGTAAGAGTTGGATGGATGGTGACACATGGCAGGGGGCTAGAGGCTTCTGGTGGAATCCTGTGTGTTCACGGTTCTAATTAATTGGGTGAAACCGGGGTGGGTCCTGACATATGACAAGTAGTTATGAGGCATATGTATATCAATTTAAACAAAAAACTTACGAATCACTCATCAAAGATGTATATAAAGATCTAAAGCTCACATAAGGTTCAAATGATTCATACTTATCTTATCATGCTCGTTTATATACCAATTTACATGCATTATCTACAAGTTATAACAATTAATCACAAAGTATTAACAAAAGAATTCAAGTTGTAGTGATCATATTTATAGCCATAACATATTCATTTTCGTTCATTTATATCATTGACAGGTTCAAGGGCAACTTAAGACTCTTAAAAACACTAAGTTAAAACAAAAAAACTCAAAGAAAGAAATAAAAACTTGATTTTTTTTAATTTTTTTTTTATTTTATAAAACAAATTGGACAATTAAAATTGTAAACCATTCCCCCACACTTAAATTCTACATTGTCCTCAATGTAGGAAAATAAGACGTAATTGAACATAGAATCAAAGTAAGGAAGATGATTTACGAAAATAGTAAGAGAAACATTAAATAAACAAAATAAAAGAGAGTGAAGGGTAAAAAGATAGCAAATCTGCGTTGATGACTCCTTCACATCCTGGGAATACATTGGGTTGCCTCCCAACAAGTGCTTGAAGTTTAACGTCCATCTAGCCTAGACAGAGATTCTTGTTAGAGATGCAAAATTAAGTTAAAGTTGCAATTTGAGTTAAAGATGCAAGTTAGATTAAAGATGCAATGAAAGTTAAAATGAAAGATGTAAGTTAAAAATGCAAGTTAGAGAGCTAAAAATGCAAGTTTAAGTTAAAAATGCAAGTTAAAGATATAATGACAAGTAATGTAAGAGAAGGTAAAAACAAATGTAATAAGATATACACACATATTAAATAGCATATATACAAGTAAAGAAGTTATAAAGTATAAATAAGTTTAGAATGTACAAAGTAAAGTCACGGTAAAATCAAGCTAATGCATAAGTTCCAAGAGTGTCTAAACGAATGCAACACAGATGTATATACATGAAGAATTATGTGAATGCATAAGAGAGAGATTGTTAGAACCCACACAAGACATAAGAGTAACGTGACAATGCATGAATGACCTATACCTTTGATCTCACTTCCCTAGATTCACTTATTCTAGGGGTGACAGGACCTGTCCCCGAAGGACACCGATAACCGTGCCCGGTCCTGCTCCCGTCTAACAAGTCAACTGAAATTCCGAAATTACCCTCAGCACTTGCCAAACAAGGGATAACCGTTCCTGTGCCCACTCATGCCTTCACCTCTCTAATAGCCTCGATCATCGCGTCATGACCTGGAGGTTTAATAAAATAGAAAAGGTGTGAATGGAAAAAAATAAACTTTTAGAAATACATTTATCAAAATACATTCCTACCCTCCAGTTTCACAAACATGCATGCATATCAGAAATCATGAGTAAAATATATCTGGGCACAAACATTTATATGAACAATAAAAAACACGGGACTCATTTCCATATCCAGTCTCATATCCAATCTCATGTAGTCACGTTAGCCCTGCAACGCGTGCAAATCAATAGGCTCAAGGACCGCTCAAAATCCGAGCATCCGCCGTTGTGAACACATCACCAGCTGGCAATCCAGATCGTCGTGAACACATCACCGACCGATCTCTATATAATCCAGCACATTTGATCTGAGTCGAGCCTCCCTCGGCTGCACGAAAATAGACCGTGCTACGTGACCTCTCGGGGGTACACACATCCATTCCGAAGGCGAGCGTTATCTACAGGGTTCATTCCGGGGAAACACATTCCCAACCGGAAGCCCTAATATCCAGGGTGCACTTCGGGGGAAACATATTCCACCCCGAAAGCCCTAATATCCACAATCCATCATCATCATGAAAACTAATGAAAACAGTTGCATTTGAAATCAAAACCATTTTCAACACAGGGTCTCAGCCAAAACATAGTTTCCTCAAAATCCGTAAAACCAGAGTCCCGATTATTTCTGAAAACCATGAATCTCATCATGTAATCACATGGAAATACCAATCCAATCAAAATCACATTTCCATTGGGTCTCACGCCCAAAATATCATTTTCATGCAAATCCGCGTAACCGCAACCTCAGTTGCCATTTCCACATAAATCCACAAAATATATCCACAAAGCATTTCAAATCCATCAAATCATTTCCCGACTCATAATCTGAGTCAAAACCAATCTCAAATCCCGGGCCTTTGCCCAAAACAGCAATTTCATGGTTTTCTCAAAAATCGTGCCCAAAATCATATAAAATAATATAATATTCCCAAAATCCAGAAATCATCATATCGAAACATCAATCATGTTAAATCATTTCAAATCATATGATAAAGCATTTAAAACATATATGCATGCATTCAGGGTAGAAAACAAAAGTCCACTCACACACCGTCCATATCGCTCGCTTTCCGAGCTGCACGTTTTTCTATAAATTCCGGAAGTCACCATTCCTATCCAAAATCATTATCGAGGGTTACTAACATCTCAATATACCTCATATAATTTTCCCCAATTTTTCCGGGATTTAAATACGTATTTTCAAAGTAACATAAACATTCGGACCCTCGAAACAATATTGAAACGGTGTCCAATTTCCTCGAAACCAGTGCCAAAATGTTCGTTACATTAAATAGGAAAAAAGTCATGTTGAACTCACCTCGGGATTCTCACTCACGCGCCCCCACGTGTCGCCACAAGCGGCTGCGCGTGAGTCCACGCGCCTACTACAATAACAAGGTACTGTTCATCTTCTCGACCCGCATACCTGTAAAACGAGTCCTTTAGCCCGCGAGACAACCCGACCAGTTCTCTGTTAATTCTCGGTTGAATTTCAAAATTGATCAAGCCAATAGCATCGTTTTAGGTCCAATTAAAGTTCTGTAAACTTAATTTCAATGGAACTTACATTAATCCAGTCGACTTCAAGTTCGAAATATCGAAGAGCATGTAACCACTGTTCATCTTCGAACTTCATCAATTTCGATCGAATTCGTGCAATTGATTCACTCAGAAGCTTTGCAGGAGCCATATAAACATACTTCCAAGCTCAATTTCACCATGCAGCCTCCCTAATTACACGACCCAATCCTTGAATTTTCCAGATCTTGCCATGTCTGTTCTCAGTCAAAACGACGTCCTTTTCTTACGTTTTTGATTGGGTTCGACTTCTACGTCTGTACGGCCAAAGTAAATATCTTAGATTTATTGTAACGACTTGTCCCAAATTATCGCGATTAAATATTAATTAAATTAGGATTATCGTGACTAATCCTTGATTAGTCGAGTGGATACGGACGAATGGCGTAAAATGACTGTTTTGCCCCTAAGATTGGGCAAAATGTTGACTTTTGACTCGAGGAGTCAAACGTATGAGAACCGATGACCGTGACGTAGATCAGGACGTCATGAGTCCGTAGACAGGCGGCACGTCGAAATCGGACGTTCGATGGAAAATTTATGGTCACGGGAATGAGATCGGTTTAATTAATGCCTCGAGATTTGAATTAATTAAATATTGAATCTGATTGGGTGATTAAATTAATGTGGACCCTTGGATGAGTGACAACACATCCCATTGGTCATTACCCCTAAAAAGTGGATCTAGGTTTTAATTGGTGGATTATATATATAATTATTTCACCCATCTCTTGTCTCCACCCTCCATCTTCATCTCATCTCCACCGTCCATCTCTCTCATCTGATTATCATCATCAGCTATCATCTTCATATTTCCTTCTTTAAAACCCGAGCACCATTTTCATCTCCCTCTAAACAAACAAACACACAACACATATCACCTCACTACCATATTCATCTCTGGGTTCGTGTGAGAGACTAGGGGAATGTGTGACTGAACAAGATAGAGACTGAGAACTAGCGAGGGACTGAGGACAAAAGCCACGGCGAAGGTAACCTATAATTGTGTTTAACTGAAAATTGGAAAACCAAGTTTTTGACGTTGTGATGGGTTTTGATGGATACTAACATGATCTAGGGACCAAGGAGACTTTGTAGGGATCGATTTCGAAGGAAGGGGATGGCTAGGACGGCTGGAAATGGAGGAGGAATGCCGCGATCACTGTTCATCGTTGGAGGTGAGTTTATGGGTTGTTTCTCTTGGTTTTTAGATCGTAAAAGGGTTACTGAGGATTAAAGGATGACATAGGAAGAAACGGGAGTCAAAATGGCTGAGAAACAAGAGAGAACTGGCCGGATCAGTTTGTCAATTCAGCCGAACCGGTAAACTACGTGGACCGGGTTCACGCGAGGTTGACGATGACACTGTTCATCGCGCGTGGCTTTCATGCGTAGCCACTTACGGCGTCTCGTGGGGGCGCATGGGGGATTTTTGGGACACATGTTCAGCATGAAAAATCATCCTTTTGATGTAAGGAACATTTTGAGGCTGGTTTCGTGTCGATCATATATCGTTTCAATATAGTTCGGGACATACGAAAGTTTAGGATAGAGTTTAAAAATGTTTAAAAATTTGGGAAAATTAGGGTGCTTCAATGAGAGGTTAATGAGGTAGTTAGTAACCCTATAGTATGATTTGGACAGGTTTGAGAGTCCCGGTGACGGTGATTAGCCCGAGAAGCCGTATGGCACACATATCGAGATGGCAGCTAGTACGGTCTGTGAGTGGACCTTGACTTCTAAACTATGATGCATGCATAAATGTTTTATATGTTTTACATATGTGATTTCTATGATGATGATTGGGATATTGGTAAATTACATGATTACACGTATTTTGAGGTGATTTACGTATTTGCACGTATATCGAAGTTTATGGTTTTACAGTGATTATACGTGCTTATGGTTTCGGTAATGGTTTAATGAAATGGTTTTGGATTTGAAAAGGTAAACTCGAGTATGAGACCCAATTGTTTTGGAAACCCTCGGACTGGAAGTCCATTTTAGTTACATTATCGAGCTAGGGTCCCAATTGGTTTGTGGATTGATGGCTTGATTTCATTTTTTGAAATATAGAATCGGGCATGAGACCCATTTGATTTACGAACTCTAGAACTTGGAATCCATTTGATTTAATAAGGCATTGGGCTGGAGGCACAATTGGATTACGAAATCGGGCTCGAGGCCCAGTTGGTTTACAAAATCGATCTTGAGGCCCAGTTGGTTTACGAAATCGAGCTTGAGGCCCAGTTGGTTTACATGATCGGGCTTTAGGCCCAATTGGTTATGATATCGGGCATGAGTCCCATTTATGGTTTATAAAGGTGATTTCGGGTTCGGAGACCCTAAATGGATTTGGATTTGGAAACATGGATTTCTGGTTTCATAACAGTTTGTGGGAACCGAGCATGGATCCTTTGAAAGGTTTTGAGAATGATTTCGAAATGGTTTTTCATATACCATCCTTGTATTTATGGATTGTCTCCTCTCGGGAGGGTCATTGGCCTAGGTGGACCCCGGAGTAGTCACGGAGTACTAACTTAGTAGAATCGCCCCCGTGGGGTACCTTACTTTCAGGAAGACATATATGAATTATAACCCCCAGGGAGGGTCATTGATCTGCGGATATTGACCTAGGTGGACCCTAGGGAGACTTGGGATTTGAGACCCCGAGTACAACACGCATAGCTTTGGAAACTGTGACAGGATTGGTTATATCATATTTGGTAAACATGGTTTATTGGATTTATGAAATGGTAATTGGATTTCAGAAATGGTATTTCTGTGTTTCATGGAATTGGGCAATGACCCACATACTCGGATTTACGGTTTTGGAATGAGTTCCCAAATATGGTTGATATGTTATGAATTTGTGTAAATAGATTTGGGCAGGGGCTCGTATGATTTGAATTTACTGAATTTGGGGCTGAGGCCCTAATGGTTTATTTAAGTAAATGTTTTGGTTACTGAATTTCGTATGCATGCATGCTTTTTAGTGAAGGGCATAAATGTCTTTTTATGAAATGAATTTTTACTAAACTATTTATTTTCGTCCACTCACAGCTTTTGATATTTTAATACCCTTCAGGTTGATCACGGATGCGGGCTGTAGTAGAGACCGAGACATCACACTCCTCCACCGGATCCCCGGGGGATTAGGATGGGTTGTGACATTTATTCAACTGTTTGGGCAAGTCCAAAGGTGACCAGGTTAGAAAGAATAAATATAAGAGGTAAGGCTAATTTCGAGACATCCCGAGACTTAAACTCATTGATGTCCCTTTCTTAGTCCCAAAGTCTGTTATGAGTACCGTCTTTTATCCTATACATTAACCTTGAAATTTTCTTACTCCAGAGGAAATAAGATAACTTAAGTGTTAACAATCACCGCAAGTAAGAGTTAACAAACAAGACTTCACCTATTCTATTAAAGATCAAAATCTAAACTTCGAAGCATAAGTGATCTACATATAGTCGAGACTAATGAATGAATGCATGAATTATTTACAAGTATGATTTTTATGCATAATTTACAAGTATAACATGACAATTTACATATGAACATTTTATACAATTATGAACAATTTATTCACAAGTATGGTTTTATGTACAAGTAAGGATATTCGTACTAACATATTGATTATGCACAAGATTTATTTACAAGTACTTAGCACACTATCACAAAGTTAAGACTAGAAAAATTTGAAATTATTATTTTTAATTAAAAAGGTAAAGAAAACGTTTTCTTTATTTTAAACTTTCGATTTTTTTAATAACTAAAGAAAAAGAGCAATTTAATTAAAAAAAATTTGATTTTTTCTACTAAAACAATTCAAAAGAAATAAAAATAAAAATAAGAAAAAGTGAACAAGTATAATATGAACATTATGTACAACTATGAACAAATATCTACAATCATAAACAATTAAAATATGAGTAAGTATAAAATGAACAAGTATGTAAGATTATAAACAAGTATAATACAAATTTAAATTTACTTAAACAATTCTAATATGACCAAGTATATAAAAAAAATTATGAACATTTATGAACAAGTATAAATTAGAAATTATGAACAAGTAATGTATGAGCATTATAAAAAAATATAATAAGAACAATTATAAGTGACAGGACCCACCCCGATTATCGCCTCGATAATCGGGAAGCATCATGCTTCCTTCTGACAATCGAACACAAAAGACCGGAAAATCAAATAACATTACATCACATCCATTGCCAGACCAAGCAGATTAAGCAAAATACAACCGACTGGACATCAAGTCCATAGTTTCACAGAGCATAATATTACAAAACAAGATAAAGAGAAAATCCTACTCTGTGAACTAACTACTCCGCAACGGAAAACTTTATGCCTCTGCCTCTTCCTCGGTGCTAGCCCCCGAACTTGTACCACGACCTGAAGGGTAATTAAAACAACAAAGTGTGAGTGGACCGAAACAAAAGTTTACAGAAAAACAGTTTAATGAAATAGGGGTTCGCCCTCCAGTTTTATAACACGCATGCATAACCAGATATTCGAAGACCTCGTATCAAACATTCGAAATCCCTTTTTCTGAAACACATGTAAAACGTTACAGAAAACCGTCATAACTCATGTAAAAATAATATAAGATTACCAAAATCCAGAAATCATCATTTTGAAACATCAAATTAAACAAATCAAGTAAAAACTGAATCAATAATCACAATTAAGCCGTTGAATCCATCCGAGTCTTTAAACTCAATATCAGGCCTTCCCGGAATATCAAGGAGTCTTTAAACTCAAAGCATAATCAATAGGCCTCGGGGGTATCACAATAACCGAGTCTTTAAACTCACGAGTCTTTAAACTCAATCCGGGTCTTTAAAACCAATTTTCGGGCCCGCCCCCGTCATCAATTAACCGGATCTTTAAACCCAAAACTAGATCCAACAATCATACTGGGTCTTTAAACCCAAAACCATTTATAAAACTCAATAAACCAGGATTCATCATGATCCGTTTCCTAAAAATCATTCCGAAATCATATCTTGTCATAATAGGACTTATGTCCGAATTCACATGCAAATTCCAAAACATGCAATTCCCGAAAGTCACTTCACAAATATAATCAAAACATCATAAATACGTAACATACATAATCATATCCAAATAACATCATTCATGCATGGGAAAAAAACCGGAACCTCGAAATGCGTGAATTGCGATAATTATCTCAAAAAGCGTGAAATCGCGTAAAACCGAAATATCATATTTATCAACATAAAATCATATGTGAAAACACAAGATAAATAAGTAAAATAGTCATGCATGCACAGTTTAGAAATCAAAAGTCGATTCACGGTTTTCGGACGCGTCAATTGCGCCCCGGGTGTTCCTCGGTAGCTTCGGAAATGTCCGGGCCTGTAAAAACGTACAAGGAGGGTTACAAACATCCCCAAATAACTCGTAAAATTTTCCCTAATTTTTCTGGATTTTTCGACGTAATTAAACTTAAGGACTAAATCTACCGAACCCTCGAAATTATCCCGAACGACTCCCGATTGACTCGAACTCTAAAGATAAAATGTTAAATAGACTGAAAGGATTAAATCTCATGTTGACCGTGATCGGAAATGTCCTCGCACGCGCCGTCACGCGCCGCCCAAAGTGGCTGCGCGTGAAGGCCACGCGCCCAACTACAGTGTTGTCTCCCTTACCCGACTAGCCTGCTAAACGGGTCTGTTACCCGCGACTCAACCCGGCCAGTTAACCCCCAATTCTCAATCAATTTCTCCCGTTTTCAATCTTAACATCTTCTATATGCATTCAATTTCAGTTCTGTGACCTTGATTAACCTCGACTTTCCCTAAATCGATCAACCCAAGCTCGAACAGTCGAACGGGTCGACGTCTAGAACTCACCCAACTTAGACCCAATCCCAAATTAACTTCACATGGAGCATGCTAGGACCTAGACGAACCCAAACGCACCACCAATTAGACCAGAACTCACCTGGAAGTCGTCGTCCTCAACACTACGATTTTCCAAAAACTGGAACCTGAGTTCCTGAGCAAACCGTGATCAATCTCCTTCACTCTTTCCACGGTTGTGTTTGAAATGGTCTCAGAAGGCTAATTCCACTCACGGTTTAGCTCAACTCACCTCAAAACCCAACCTTCGAATTTCCCTCCAAACATGTTTTTCTTCTTCCTGCCTGTTTTTCTCTCAAACTCTCCAGCTCTCAACGGCAGAATGATGCAAAGTGAATCCTCTCTCCACTCCCCTATACGGTTAATCGATCAGTGCAGCCAGCAGCCCGTGGGAATCCAACCGAGGTCTCTGTAAAATTGTTTCCCGTAAACACAGAAACCATGGCCATTTTAAAACGAACTCGTGCTCTGAATCCCTGCCCAAACCACGCCTGAATGCCTCCAACATCCTCAAAGTCCATAAACTAATCACTCTGGCCAGCCACTAACCTGAATAAACAATGAAATCGTGCAGGGCACTGACGGCATGGCCGTGCACACTCTGTTCCATGGTGGTGAACAGTAACCGATGCACAAAATGACCAAAATGCCCTCAGTTGGCAAATTACCAAATTGCCCCTCATCATCTGTGACCCGTAACTTGGTCGTCTGATGTCCGTTTGATGCGTGCCGCTTGTCGTTGTACTCGGGGCCTCGAGACGAACCTAACGGTCTTCGAGTCGTGTGAAAATCAATTGTATTTCAAAAATTCAACTTTTTCCCCCTAATCGTCCAATTTACGGTAATGCCCCTGAACTTCCGAACGTCATAACTTTTTCCCTGGACGTCGGAATTGGACGTGCCACCTGTCTATGAACTCGTGACGTCTCAAACTACATCACGGTCATCGGTCAACATCCGTTCGACACTCCAATCAAAATGTCAACAAATTGACCATACGAATCTCAGGGGTAAAAATGTCATTTTATTCAATATTTTACAATATTACATTTTCCGAATTTCCGGGGCGTTACAATCTCCCCCCTTAAGAAATTTCGTCCTGAAATTTCAAGGAAACAAATAGGGGAACTGTTCTCGCATCTGCACCTTGGGTTCCCATGTGGCTTCCTCCACATTCTGGTTCCTCCAGAGAACCTTCACCAAGGGAACGGTCTTCCGACGTAGTACCTTATCCTTTCGGTCCAAAATCTGTACCGGCTGTTCTTCAAAACTCAAGTCCTCTCGGAGTTCAATAGGTTGTTCCTCCAGTACATGAGATTCATCAAACACATATTTCCGCAGCATCGACACTTGGAAAACATCGTGGACTTTCGAAAGTTCTGGCGGTAGTGCTAACCTGTAGGCCACCTGGCCAATCCTCTCAGTAATCTCATATGGTCCAATAAAACGAGGGCTCAACTTTCCTTGCCTGCCAAATCTCACTACACCTTTCCAAGGGGAAAGTTTCAGAAATACCCGATCTCCGACCGCGAACTCAAGATCTCTAATCTGATGGTCCACATAGCTCTTTTGTCTATCTTGGGCTGCCTTGAGCCTATCTCTGATGAGTTTGACCTTCTCTGTTGTCAATTCCACCAACTTGGACTTAGTCGGCTTCCTTTCACCCACGTCCATCCAACACAACGGGGTTCTGCATTGCCGTCCGTATAAGGCTTCGTAAGGAGCCATCCCAATGCTCGCCTGGTAGCTGTTGTTATAGGTAAATTCCATCAAGGCTAGGTGTGATTCCCAAGTTCTTTGAAATTGAAAAACACAAGCTCGCATCATATCCTCCAATATCTGGATGGTTCGCTCAGACTGACCGTCAGTCTGAGGATGAAAAGCAGTACTGAAATGAAGTTTCGTCCCAAAAGCTTCCTGTAGACTTTGCCAAAACTGAGAAGTAAACCTCGGGTCTCTGTCCGAAACTATTGATTCTGGGGCACTATGCAAACGGATGATCTCATCGATAAACAACTGAGCCAACAGTGTCATCCTGAAGTTCTCTCGCACCGCAAGAAATGGGCTGATTTCGTAAGCCTGTCCACAATCACCCAAACTCCATCGTGGCCTCTGGGTGTCCTAGGAAGTCCAAACACAAAATCCATCATTATGTGATCCCATTTCCATTCCGGGATAGGTAGTGGTTGCAAGGCTCCATAAGGTCTCTGTCTCTCAGCCTTCACTTGCTGGAAAATCAGACACCTGCTGACAAACTCAGCAATCTCTCGTTTCATACCCGGCCACCAATAATGTTCTCGCAATGTATGATACATCTTGGTCCCACCAGGAAGCATCGCGTAGGACGAACTGTGAGCCTCGTCCAAGATCTCCTTCTTCAGTGCCTCATCGCCCAGCACACACAACCGTCCTTCTTTTAGTAGGGCTCCATCCTCTTTGACTGTAAAATCTTGCCGTTCACCGCCTTACACTTCGATCCGAAGTACACACGAGATAGGATCTTGAGATTGAACCTCAAGGATCCGATCGATTAGGAGTGGTCTCACATGAAAACTAGCCAGCAAGACACCTTGGCTATCCAGTCCCAAATCAATACTAGTCTTGCGGAGTTCAACCAATAGCGACAAATGAACCGTCCGTAGGTGTGCTACAGAATGCGGTGACTTCCGGCTTAGAGCATCAGCCACCACATTGGCTTTTCCAGGGTGGTACTCAATCGTGCAATCATAATCCTTAATTAGCTCCAGCCACCGTCGTTGCCTCACATTTAAGTCCTTCTGGGTGAACAAGTACTTCAGGCTCTTATGATCCGTGAACAGCCTGCAAGTCGCACCATACAAGTGATGTCTCCAAATTTTCAGCGCATGCACAAAAGCAGCTAACTCTAAGTCGTGCGTAGGATAATTGCGCTCATGCGGCTTCAACTGGCGTGAAGCATAGGCAATCACTTTCCCATGCTGCATTAGTACACATCCCAAACCCTGTAAGGATGCATCAATGTACACCTCTAATTCCCCACTGTCGTTTGGAAGGGTCAATATAGGAGCAGATGTCAACCTTTCCTTCAACTCCCGAAAACTACGCTCACAATCGTCATCCCAGACAAATTTGACTCCCTTCCGCGTCAGTCGTGTCAACGGGGCAGCAATGATAGAGAAACCCTCTACAAACCTCCTGTAATAGCCAGCCAAACCCAAGAAACTTCTAACTTCAGTGACGGTCTTCGGTTGTTCCCACTTCGCCACTGCTTCAACTTTCTGAGAATCCATACTGATCCCGTCAGTTGAGATCACATGGCCCAAGAAACTCACGCTCGTCAACCAAAATTGACACTTGCTGAGCTTCGCATACAACTGGTTTTCCCTCAAGGTACCCAGCACCATCCTTAAGTGCTCCTCGTGAGCTTCCATACTCTTCGAGTAGACCAGAATGTCGTCAATGAACACGATGACGAAGTCATCTAAGTATGGCTGTAACACTCGGTTCATCAAGTCCATAAATGCTGCGGGTGCGTTGGTCAAACCAAACGGCATCACCAGGAACTCATAATGACCATATCGGGTTCTAAAGGCTGTCTTGGGCACATCCTCATCCTTAACTCGCAACTGATGGTACCCAGAACGAAGATCGATTTTGGAGAAGTACTGTGCTCCTCGCAGTTGATCGAACAAGTCATCGATCCGAGGCAAGGGGTATTTGTTCCTGACTGTTACTTTATTCAGTTGCCTGTAATCGATGCAGAGTCTCAAACTCCCATCCTTTTTCCTCACAAACAACACCGGGGCTCCCCAAGAGGATACACTCGGTCTGATAAACCCCATCTCAAGCAGCTCTTGCAACTGCGCCTTCAGTTCTTTCAACTCAGCTGGCGCCATACGATACGGAGTCTGAGATATAGGTTGCGTATCTGGGACTAGATCGCTGGTGAACTCGACATCTCGGTGAGGTGGCAATCCTGGTAGGTCCTTCGGAAAGACATCCGGGAACTTCCGTACTATCGGTATATCCTCCACTCTCAATGGTGCAGCTCGTGCGTCCATCACTTGAGCTAAGTATCCCTGGCACCCTTTCCTCAACAACTTACTTGCCTTCAGGGCTGAAATCACTCCGACAGGAGTTGCTCGCTATATTCCCTGAAAGGTGGTTTCCGGTAACCCTGGACTCCGAAAAGTAACCTTCTTATCGACACATTCGATAGAAGCATGATGGAGTGTCAACCAATCCATTCCCAAAATGACATCAAAGTTGTGCTAGTCCAAGAGTATCAAGTCTGCTACCAAACCAACGTCACCTACCATTACGGGACACTCCTGCAACACTTGATTTACCACAAATACATCTCCTGTGGGCGTACTCACACCCATGTCACAATCCAGTGCGGACACCTCTCTACCCACCAACAACTCGCAGTCCCGTGATATAAACGAATGAGTAGCTCCGGGATCAATTAAAGCACAAACATCATGTCCAAAGATCGTGAGTGTACCTGTCACAACACCAGGTGCTGCCCTGGCCTCCTGCTGCGTAACCGCAAAAACTCGGGCCTGTGGTCCAGCTGCTCGCCCACGGCCCCGGCCCCTCAGTCCACTAGTCACTCCAGTACCTCCTCCTCCTCCTCCTCTAGTACTCCCAGTCACAGAAACTGCAGCTGTGTTCCGTCCCTGCTCTGCTGCTCCCCGACCTGCGCCACCACCCTGTGGCAAAGATGGCCACTCTCTCCGGTAGTGGCCCCTCTCGCCACAGAAGAAACAGATAACACTGGAAGCATCTCGAGCAAAACCACCACCCTGCCGTCCCGTGGAAGCAACCGAGGTCGTCCTCGCCTACGGAGCCGACTGTGCCCTAGGCACTCTGAATCCAGGACTTTAAAAATTACCAGGCCTGCCATAACGATCATTGCCTGCAGATGAGGCTCCACCATAACGTCCCTTCTTCGGGGCTCTCTAACCGTACGATCCAGGAAATGAACGCTCTCGACGTTGTCCACCACCAGAATACTGTGGACGTGTCGGGAGACTAGCCTCAACCCGCACTGCGGAATCAGACAACTCTCTGAGGGTAGTAAAAGCTCCGGCCGTCACAATGGCCCGTATCTCACCTCGTAGGCCAAGCTCAAACCTACGACATTTCTTAGCCTCAATAGACACAAAGGTAGGAGCAAAACGGGCTAGCATCTGAAATTTCTGCTCATACTCTGCTACCGACATGCTCCCCTGTTGGAGCTGTATGAACTCGGTCTCCCTAGCATCACGGAATGAACGGGGATAATACTGATCCAGAAACCGTTCACGAAAGGTCTCCCAAGTCACTGTACGGGCATCCCAACCCAACAACTCCAGAGTATACCACCACTCATAAGCAGATCCATCAAGCAAAAAGGTGGCCAACACAACTCGCTCCTCAGGAGGACAGTGCATCACAGCAAAAATCAGCTCAAACCGAGAAATCCAACAGTGGGCATCCTCGGGATCTGCCCCACCACTAAACACCGTAGCCCCAAGACGCTGGGCTCGCTCGATCGAAGCACTCTCGGCATCACTAGCGACGCCATCAACAGATCGTGGAGGGGGTTCACGTCGCGGAGGCATGGCCGATCGTCCTTTCTAAAAGAGGCATAAGTTAGTACAATAATCGAGGCACACCCAAGTTCCAGACATGAACCGTAAACCTAGGCTCTGATACCAATTGACAGGACCCACCCCGATTATCGCTTCAATAATCGGGAAGCATCCTGCTCCCGTCTGACAATCGAACACAAAAGACCGAAAAACCAAATAACATTACATCACACCCATTGCCAGACCAGGGAGATTAAGCAAAATACAGCCGACTGGACATCAAGTCCATAGTTTCACAGAGCATAATATTACAAAACAAGATAAAGAGCAAATCCTACTCTGTGAACTAACTACTCCGCAACGGAAAACTTTATGCCTCTGCCTCTGCCTCGGCGCTAGCCCCCGAACTTGTACCACGACCTGGAGGGTAATTAAAACAACAAAGTGTGAGTGGACCGAAACAAAAGTTTACAGAAAAATTGTTTAATGAAATCGGGGTTCGCCCTCCAGTTTTATAACACGCATGCATAACCAGATATTTGAAGACCTCGTATCAAACATTCGAAATCCCTTTTTCCGAAACACTTGTAAAACGTTACAGAAAACCGTCATAACTCATGTAAAAATAATATAAGATTACCAAAATCCAGAAATCATCATTTTGAAACATCAAATTAAACAAATCAAGTAAAAACTGAATCAATAATCACAATTAAGCCGTTGGATCCATCCGAGTCTTTAAACTCAATAGCAGACCTTCCCGGGATATCAACGAGTCTTCAAACTCAAAGCATAATCAATAGGCCTCGGGAGTATCACAATAACCGAGTCTTTAAACTCACGAGTCTTTAAACTCAATCCGGGTGTTTAAACCCAATTTTCGGGTCCGCCCCGTCATCAATTAACTGGGTCTTTAAACCCAAAACCATTTATAAAACTCAATAAACCAGGATTCATCATGATCCGTTTCCCAAAAATCATTCCGAAATCATATCTTGTCATAATAGGACTTATGTCCGAATTCACATGCAAATTCCAAAACATGCAATTCCCGAAAGTCACTTCACAAATATAATCAAAACATCATAAATACGTAACATACATAATCATATCCAAATAACATCATTCATGCATGGGAGAAAAACTGTAACCTCGAAATGCGTGAATTGCGATAATTATCTCGAAAAGCGTGAAATCACGTAAAACCGAAATATCATATTTATCAACATAAAATCATATGTGAAAACACAAGATAAATAAGTAAAATAGTCATGCATGCAAAGTTTAGAAATCAAAAGTCCACTCACGGTTTTCGGACGCGTCAATCGCGCCCCGGGTGTTCCTCGGTAGCTTCGGAAATGTCTGGGCCTGTAAAAACGTACAAGGAGGGTTACAAACATCCCCGAATAACTCGTAAGATTTTCCCTAATTTTTCCGGATTTTTCGACGTAATTAAACTTAAGGACTAAATCTACGGAACCCTCGAAATTATCCCGAACGACTCCCGATCAACTCGAACTCTAAAGATAAAATGTTAATTAGACTGAAAGGATTAAATCTCATGTTGACCGTGATCGGAAATGACCTCGCACGCGCCGTCACGCGCCGCCCAAAGTGGCTGCGCGTGAAGGCCACGCGCCCAGCTACAGTGTTGTCTCCCTTACCCGACTAGCGTGCTAAACGGGTCTGTTACCCGCGACTCAACCCGGCCAGTTAACCCCCAATTCTCAATCAATTCCTCCCGTTTTCAATCCTAACATGTTCTATATGACAGGACCCATCCCAATCCACCCGGGATTAACGCGGGATGACCCTCCTCCCGTCTTACACGGAGTGTCAGACAAGGGATATTTCCGATCTTTGCCCTCCCGGGCTATCAGAGTACGCCAGGATCCGGAGGAGACATGTGATATCTCGGTCTCTGCTACAGTCCACACCTGATGTCAACCTGAAGGGTATTAAAAACAAAAAGACTGTGAGTGGACAAAAATAAAGAGTATATAAAACATTTCATCAAAGACCTTTATACCCTCCACTAAAAAGCATGCATGCAAAGTAAAACCATTTATCCAATCATATATGTTAAAACATCCATAATTAGGGTCTCAGCCCCAAATTCTGTTAATACAAGTCATATGGGCTCCTGCCCAAAACCGTTTACAGAAAACCATAACATAGTAATCATATGTGGGATCTCAGCCCAAATCCATTTATCATCATAAAACAAAATTTCCCAAAACCAATTGAAATCATGATTATCCCTTATATTCATATCCAGAACCTGTCACGGTAAAATAAAGCTACACGTGTGCTAACCGGGGTCTCAAACCCAAGTCTCTCCAGGTCCACCCAGGTCAATGTCCGTAGATCATGACCCTCCCTGGAGGTAACGGACCATGCCCATCCTGAGAGTAAGGAACCCAACTGGGGGGCGACGCCACTCAATCAATGCTCCGTGACTACTCCGGGGTCCACCCAGGCCAACGACCCTCCCCGGAGGAGACAATCATATATAAAGGATGGAGTATGAAAAACCTTTTGAAATCATTATTTAAATCTTTCAAGAATTCATGCCCGGCCCCCATAAGCCGTCATGAACCATAAAATCCTTTTATGGGTTCATGCCGTTTGCCATAAACCGTCATGACCCGTAAATCCATTTTCAAGGGTTCATGTCGGTTCCCATAAACCGTCATGACCCGTAAAAACCATTTGTAACACATAGATGGGCCCTAGGCCCGAATCCACATACAAACTGGACCCTCGGTCCAAATTGTAAACCAATTGGGCCTCCGGCCCGATTCCGTAAATCAAATGGGTTTCGAACCTGAGTTTACCTTTTCAAATCCAAAACCATTTCATTCAGACCAATAAAGACATACAGCCCCGTATAGAAACCGTATAGGGCCGAAACCTCGAAATACGTGCATATACGTAACCACACATCCAAATGCACTCATGGCATCACAAACAAGTATTTAAAACATATAATAAACATTTATGCATGCACCAATTTAGAAAACAAGGTCCACTCACAGACCGTCCGAGCTACCGCCTCGATTTGCGTGCCATAGGCTCTCCCGAGCCGATCACTATCACCGGGACACCCAAACCTGTCCAAATTTTAATAGAAGGTTACTAACTATTTAATTAACCTCCTACCAAAGCCCCGTAATTTTCCCGAACTTTTAACTATTTTAAAACCGACTCTAAACCTTCCGACACCCGGAAAACTATGGAAACGATGTCCGATTGACACGAGACTAGTCCCAAAATCTTCGTTACATCGAATAGAAGATTTCCCGTGTTGAACACTTTCCCAAATTATGGTCCACGTGCCCTCACGGGCCCCTAGAAGGTCAAAAATACTGTTCATCGGCACTAACCTCCAGCAGACCGGTTTTACAGTTCATGGCCGGTTCACCTGGTTTGGCCGGTCCAACTGGACCGGCGTGACCGGTTCAAAGCCCTAGACACCCCATTTTTCATCCTAGTTCTTCCTTTTTGGTTCCTTTGTTCCTATTTTCATGTTTTCCATCCATTGTAATCCTTAAAACAACCTAAAAACCGCCTAAACCCATGGTTCGATTTTGAACCAAACGGTTCAAAGTTCCCAAAACTCTCCCATGGCAGCCCAGCCATCCCAAGCTTCCTAAAACCTTCCTAACATGTCCCTAGCAACCTAATGGACTCATTAAAACCATTAAAAACCAACCATAACATCAAAAATGTAAAAATGGATCAAAATGGACTTACCGTGAACCTCACGAGTTCTTCCTCCTCTCGCCGCCGTGGATGGCGGTTCTGGCCGCCCAGCAACCTCCTCAGCCTCCCTGGTCCTCTGCCTGGTCATGGGTGAAGAGTGGATGGGTTTTGGGTTGCACGGATGGGAGGAAAATTAGTGAGATCGGGTGGGTGTTTTGTGTGTGTTTGAAATGGAGAAAGGAAATGCACGGTGCATGAAGGAAAAGGAATGGCCTGTGGATGGGTTACACTTGTCACTCATCCATAGGGTAGGAACTAAATATCTGGGCCCCACTAAAGTCCAAAACTTAACTTGTTTCGTAATTCGTGCAATAGTGCACTTGAACTTCCGTGAACCGTAACTTTGTCGACGAACGTCCGAATTTGACATGCCGCCTGTCTACGGATTTGTATCGTCCTTATCTACGTAATAGTCCTCGGCCATCGGACATCCCGGTCAAAAAGTCAAATTTTGACCCCTTTTAACCAAAATTACCAAAATGCCCCTAAGCTTCCGAACGTCATAACTTCCTCCCCGAACGTCGTAATTGAACGTGCCACATGTCTATGAACTCGTGACATCACGAACTACGTCACGGTCATCTGTCAATGTCCATTTGACTGCTAGAATGAAAAGTCAACGTTTTGCCACGATCAGGGGCAAAACGGTCATTTTGCATCGTTCGTCTGATTTCGCCCAACTAATCACCGATTAGCCTCACTAAACGTGATTAGTCGCTAATCTAATCTAGGAATTTGGGACGGGTCGTTACAACCTTCCCTCCTTAATTAATTTCGTCCTCGAAATTCTAACCGACCTAAATCCAACCGATCTTCCCTCCTTAATTTAGGTTCGCTCTCGAAACTCCAACTCTCCTGATTCCACATCCACCCCGTGGAAAGTAGAATCAACCTCGAAACACGTGTACACTAGTACACCTACTAACCAGAATAAAACTCGTCTGCACCCAGACGTACCACTAACACTCTCGTCGTATCAACTACGTTCGACCACGTCGAATGATAGTAGCCATACGTTCTGAATTGACACTACTTGTCAAATCTACCGTTTCGTTGACACAACCAACTAGACGGTTTCGTGCTCAACCACTAACTATCCTGACGTCTACTCCCACTGGGAGTCACCAGACCTCACTAATCGATTCACGTCGACACCTCCGACAAACCGTCACCACTTGACAGCCGTCAGCCGAAAACTGACACTATACTCACTCGTGGTTACACTAACCGCCAACTTACTCAACCTGAATATACGCATACCAACAAAATACTCCACCTGTGTGTAACTAGACCCATCAGAAATACCATGACCCAATGCACAGTATCCAATGTCCAATTCACGCCCTCAACTAATCCAATGGTATCGGAACCAATCCTACTACCAACACGTTCCCCAACGTACTATCGGTATCTCCTATATACCGTCACCAGGCACGACAAGTCTGCCCGGTATCGTACCTCGAACAACGTACAAGGTACATACGTCTACCCATCAATCAGCCTACAAACATCTAGGTTGTAGCCGATCACGTTTCAATTATGGAGTTTACTTGTCCAATCCAGTACTAAACAAATCAAAAACTCCGACCCATTATCAATTTCCAAATCCGAATCCGAATCAGCAATTTTGTAAGAAATCCCGAATCCAAACACAAAAATCATATCCATAACCATTTCCCAAATTCGAATCCAAAATCATCATTCCGTAAACTAGTATTAGGAATGACCATTTCGAACCCAAAGCCATAAAAGAAAATCCACAGTCAAGCTCTAGAATCAAATCATGAATCGTCACCCAGAATCCGATTCCAAAACCCAAATCCAGAAATCCTCTTTCAAGTTCCAAAATCAAATCCTGAATCGTCATTCAGAAATCTGATTCCAAAACTCGAAATATCGTTCACGTCTACCGAGATGTACCAAAACCGAACCTCTCGGTTACCTGCTCAACCGATTACCACATTACCATCGATTGACTTCATAGGGAAGCCAATCACAACATCAACACAACTAGGCTAACCAAATCTGACCTCATCAGAAACCTACTCGCCTGAGTGATATACCATACGGGATTCACCTCGAAAAGAAGTTCAGTCTCAACATCCTCAACTCAAACATCCAAGTAAGAGTGATAAACTCTCCACCTATCTGGATCATCAAGATCACGATCCAAATCCATAATGGTATCCAAAGTCCTAAACCAATTCCCACATCTAAACAGATTAGTCAACGACAAGACACGCCGAGACTGTGGGTTCTCACTAATTACCTCGTATCGATCCTTGTCATTCCACCGAGGAAAATCAAAGATGATACCAGACTATGACATCAAAACTCATCCTATGTGAATACAACCAACACTCGCTGCACTCACCACGTCATGTAACCTGACATCGTCTGCCACCAAGTAGAAAATAAGGAATCTCAGTCACCTAACTTCGATATACTCATCTCCTCCTGATGATCCAGAACAAATCTCGGGTCCACCCACCAATACACGATCAGTGTACTAGTGGCAACCAATAACGTCTACCATCATCTGCCACACATGCATAACCTGCCATGGTAGAACCTGAGAAGTCACCCAAACGACTTCGAAATATCCATTACTAATGCGGAAAGCCTGCATTCCACTCGTCACCTCAATCAAAACCTCTCGCGATTCCGAAGTTCCAACAAGATTGGAAACAACATAAACCACGTGTCCCCTAACCAATTTAACTCTATCCGGGATCCACTCTGGGACCACAGATACCAAACATAAGCCCATCACGACGGATGTGACTCAACGTCATCACAATCACCGGCACCAGCACCAGCACTAGTACCTGTACACCAACATCAATATTAGTATCAACACACACAGTGTGCGAACCCGAAAACCCTGGATCTCCGCTCATACTGAACGACGATTCCATACCTCTGCTCAAATTGGAGAAACTCTGTCTCCCTCGTACCCGACAACTCTAGGTACAGTCACCCTGACAACTCATACGAGAAAAAGAAACGTCCCTTGAATGTCCTCGATTCCCAAAAACCGTAACTACAACCACTCTCGGTAGTAGCGCCTGCCACAGACTCGTGCAGACCTACCTACCAGACATCGCTACCGAGATTCGCATCCAACAGAATCAACCGCCCGTATTAACCACTCTGTATCCCAACTCTGGGATTCCATCGACAAGTACCAACCCTGGTAACCTGTCCAACCAATCTCTAACCAGTCGTAACGCGACTCAACCAATGTCGTCTACCAGGTCATGCACGACCTTAGTTGTACCAACAATCCATCACAACTAAAGTAGTACGACAACCAACTCGGTCTAACCGATAAGTATAACCTCGACTGCAGAGTGTAGTCCCAACACTAGAGCTGGCATGACTAGACGAACTAACGGCCTCAAATTCGAATAGTCGTCAAAGTCAAACCACTCATCAACTCACATTCTTTAACCATACACCCTAAAGTAGGGTTCCACATTCACGCCCTAGGGTCAATCTGAACCCAACTGCTACTGCCAACCGCAGTACACTCCACAAATTGATCGACTACGCGGTCTAGACATCGAAAGACGTCAATCCAATCCTATTGTCAAATCCCCTAGGATTCCACGAATCCGACCGCTAACTACCGATTGCAGTAAATCTATTTAACTCAACGTAGTCCAATCATCCGAATCCAACCAACGGTTGGTCACAATTCTGAACTATCGCCAAATCGATCCTACGACATCGTGAAAGACGATCCCAACTAACCGTCTCACGATCAACTCTAAAGTACTATTACGTTAATCCTTTCATAGGATCCCACACTGCCAACCCCGACAGAACCATGGCAACCCTGGCATCAAATGTCAAACCAAGACATCCCACAATACAGTCCTACTAACTATCGTACCGGCACCCCAACATCAGGTTGACCACGAACTGCAGCCCAATGAGATATCACATCCTCGACCTGCGTAAGGAGTAGTACGCAAAACACGCTCTGGAATTCAGAGTAACACGAGCAACCATGCTCTGATACCACGCTGACAGGACCCATCCCAATCCACCCGGGATTAACGCGGGATGACCCTACTCCCGTCTGACACGGAGTGTCAGACAAGGGATATTTACGACCTTTGCCCTCCCGGGCTATCAGAGTACGCCAGGATCCGGAGGAGACATGTGATATCTCGGTCTCTGCTACAGTCCACACCCGATGTCAACCTGAAGGGTATTAAAAACAGAAAGACTGTGAGTGGACAAAAATAAAGAGTTTATAAGACATTTCATCAAAGACCTTTATACCCTCCACTAAAAAGCATGCATGCAAAGTAAAACCATTTATCCAATCATATATGTTAAAACATCCATAATTAGGGTCTCATCCCCAAATTCTGTAAATACAAGTCATACGGGCTCCTGCCCAAAACCGTTTACAGAAAACCATAACATAGTAATCATATGTGGGGTCTCAGCCCAAATCCATTTATCATCATAAAACACAATTTCCCAAAACCAATTGAAATCATGATTATCCATTATATTCATATCCAGAACCTGTCACGGTAAAATAAAGCTACACGTGTGCTAACCGGGGTCTCAAACCCAAGTCTCTCCAGGGTCCACCCAGGTCAATGTCCGTAGATCAATGACCCTCCCTGGAGGTAACGAACCATGCCCATCATGAGAGTAAGGAACCCAACTGGGGGGCGACGCCACTCAGTCAGTGCTCCGTGACTACTCCGGGTTCCACCCAGGCCAACGACCCTCCCCGGAGGAGACAATTATATATATAGGATGGAGTATGAAAAACCTTTTGAAATCATTATTTAAATCTTTCAAGAATTCATGCCCGGCCCCCATAAGCCGTCATGAACCATAAAATCCTTTTATGGGTTCATGCCGGTTCCCATAAACCGTCATGACCCGTAAATCCATTTTCAAGGGTTCATGCCGGTTCCCATAAACCGTCATGACCCGTAAAAACCAGTTGTAACACATAGCTGGGCCCTAGGCCCGAATCCACATACAAACTAGACCCCCGGTCCGAATTGTAAACTAATTGGGCCTCCGGCCCGATTCCGTAAATCAAATGGGGTTCGAACCCGAGTTTACCTTTTCAAATCCAAAACCATTTCATTCAGACCAATAAAGATATACAGCCCCGTATAGGAACCGTATAGGGCTGAAACCTCGAAATACGTGCCTATACGTAACCACACATCCAAATGCACTCATGGCATCACAAACAAGTATTTAAAACATATAATAAACATTTATGCATGCACCAATTTAGAAAACAAGGTCCACTCACAGATCGTTCGAGCTGCCGCCTCGATTTGCATGCCATAGGCTCTCCCGAGCCGATCACTGTCACTGGGACTCCCAAACCTATCCAAATTTTAATAGAAGGTTACGAACTACTTAATTAACCTCCTACCAAAGCCCCGTAATTTTCCCGAACTTTTAACTATTTTTAAACTGACCCTAAAACTTCCAACACCCCGAAAACTATCGAAACGATGTCCGATTGACACGAGACCAGTCCCAAAATCTTCGTTACATCGAATAGAAGATTTCCCGTGTTGAACACTTTCCCAAATTATGGCCCACGTGCCCTCACGGGCCCCTAGAAGGTCAAAAATACTATTCATCAGCACTAACCTCTAGCAGACCGGTTTACTGTTCATGGCCGGTTCACCTGGTTTGGCCGGTCCAACTGGACCGGAGTGACCGGTTCACAGCCCTAGACACCCCATTTTTCATCCTAGTTCTTCCTTTTTGGTTCCTTTGTTCCTATTTTCATGTTTTCCATCCATTGCAATCCTTAAAACAACCTAAAAACCGCCTAAACCCATGGTTCGATTTTGAACCAACGGTTCAAAGTTCCCAAAACTCTCCCATGGCTGCCCAGCCATCCCAAGCTTCCTTAAACCTTCCTAACATGTCCCTAGCAACCTAATGGACTCATTAAAACCATTAAAAACCAACCATAACATCAAAAATGTAAAAATGGATCAAAATGGACTTACCGTGAACCTCATGGGTTCTTCCTCCTCTCGCCGCTTTGGACGGCGGTTCTGGCTGCCCAGCAACCTCCTCAGCCTCCCTGGTCCTCTGCCTGGTCATGGGTGAAGAGTGGATGGGTTTTGGGTTGCACGGATGGGAGGAAAATGGGTGAGATCGGGTGGGTGTTTTGTGTGTTTTTGAAATGGAGAAAGGAAATGCACGGTGCATGAAGGAAAAGGAATGGCATGTGGGTGGGTGACACTTGTCACTCATCCATAGGGTAGGAACTAAATATCTGGGCCCCACTAAAGTCCAAAAGTTAACTCGTTTCGTAATTCGTGCAATAGTGCACTTGAACTTTCGTGAACCGTAAATTCGTCGTCGAACGTCCAAATTCGACGTGCCGCCTGTCTACGGATTTGTATCGTCCTTATCTACGTAATAGTCCTTGGCCCTTGGCCATCGGACATCCCGGTCAAAAAGTCAAATTTTGACCCCTTTTAACCAAAATTACCAAAATGCCCCTAAGCTTCCGAACGTCATAACTTCCTCCCCGAACGTCGTAATTGAACGTGCCACATGTCTATGAACTCGTGACATCACGAACTACGTCACGGTCATCGGTCAATGTCCATTTGACCGCTAGAATGAAAAGTCAACATTTTGCCATGATCAGGGGCAAAACGGTCATTTTGCATCGTTCTTCCGATTTTGCCCAACTAATCACCGATTAGCCTCACTAATCGTGATTAGTCGCTAATCTAATATAGGAATTTGGGACAGGTCGTTACACTATATGCATTCAATTTCAGTTCTGTGACCTTGATTAACCTCGACTGTCACTAAATCGATCAACCCAAGCTCGAATAATCGAACAGATTGACGTCTGGAACTCACCCAACTTAGACCCAATCCCAAATTAACTTCACATGGAGCATGCTAGGACCTAGACGAACCCAAACGCACCACCAATTAGACCAGAACTCACCTAGAAGTCGTCGTCCTCAACACTGCGATTTTCCAGAAACTGGAACCTGAGTTCTTGAGCAAACCGTGATCAATCTCCTTCACTCCTTGCACAGTTGTGTTTGAAATGGTCTCAGAAGGCTAATTCCACTCACGGTTTAGCTCAAGTCACCTCAAAACCCAACCTTCAAATTTCCCTCCAAACTGGTTTTTCTTCTTCCCGTCTGTTTTTCTCTCAAACTCTCCAGCTCTCAACGGCAGAATGATGCAAAGTGAATCCTCTCTCCACTCCCCTACACGGTTAATCGATCAGTGCAACCAGTAGCCCGTGGGAATCCAACTGAGGTCTCTGTAAAATTGTTTCCTGCAAACACAGAAACCACGGCCATTTTAAAACGAACTCGTGCTCTGAATCCCTGCCCAAACCATGTCTGAATGCCTCCAACATCCTCAAAGTCCATAAACTAATCATTCTGGCCATCCACTAACCTGAATAAACAATGAAATCGTGCAGGGCACTCACGACATGGCCGTGCACACTCTGTTCCACAGTGATGAACAGTAACCATGTCAGGACCGGTCCCAAATCCCCCGGGATTAACGTGGGACCGGCCTGATCCCGTCTGACACCACGTGTCAGACCAGGGAAAATTCCATCTCTGTCCTCGCCGGGGCTATCAGAGTGCACCAGGATCGTAGGAGGAGGGGAGTGATTTCTCGTCTCTGCTACAGCCCGCATCCGGGATCAACCTGAAGGGCATTAAAACACGAAAACTATGAGTGGACAATTTAAACATTTCATTTAAAAACCTTTTTTGCATAAAAGACATTTATGCCCTTCCTAAAAGCATATGCATGCATTCAAAACCATTTATCAATTATTCATAAAAATTCATTTGTCAAACATATCAAAACCTTTCAAGGGTTCATGCCCGGCCCCATAAACCGTCATGACCCATAAATCCATTTGGGTCCTCGACCCGAAATCACAACTCAAAAACCATCAATCAAAACATGGGAAATCAGCCCTAAATCATGTCACGTGGGTCTCAGTCCAAAACCTTTCTCAGTGAAATACCAACACATAGAATACGTGGTCTCTGCCCCCAAATCATTTCTAAAACATCGAATACGGGGTCTCGCCCCAAAACACTTCATAAAATCTCATACGTACCGTCATATGTATAACCCATCCTAGGCACTTCCGGAGAAGATGCCAACTCAAGGCACACAGCCCCTAGGGAACACATCCCCGATATAGTCACGATATCAATCATCTCTATCTAGTGTGCACACTACTCGGGGTCTCACTCCGAGTCTTCTCCCAGGAATCTCCATCTGGGAGGCTCAATCACTGGATCTAGTCCGAGCTCTCTCTCTGGATCTAGTCCACATATCTCACCGGAATCTGGTCCGGGACCACATCATATCTCGTAACCTCCACTCCTGGAACGGGATCCCTATGAGGATACCCACTCTGGTCTTTGGATCGTGACTCTCCAGGTCGACGCTGGAGGAGACCATATAATCATATGGAGGGTTCATTCACATTTCAAATCTCTTTCTTTCTTTCTCAAATACTTTCTTTCTCAAAACTCATTTCTCAACTGGGTCTCATACCCGATTCATTCCAACAGGATTCCTCGAATCCGATTCAATTCACTTTCACAGGCCTCGGCCTAAATCCTCAGTGCAACTGGGTCTCATGCCCGAATTCTCATTTCATAAATCGAACTGGGACTCAAGCCCGATATCACAACCAATTGGGCCCTAGGCCCGAAACCATAAACCAACAGGACCTCACGTCCGATTTCACAACCAACGGGGCCTTAAGCCCGAAATCTCAACTAAATGGGTCTCAGGCCCGATATCATAAATCAACGGGGCATCAAGCCCGATAGTACACCTAACTGGGCCTCAAACCAAAATCATAAACCAACTGGACCCTCGGTCCGATCGTATGGCACAAATGGACCCTCGGTCCGATTCCTCGTCAATTCAAATGGACTCAAAGTCCGAGACTTTGTAAATCAAATGGGTCTCGTGCCCGATTTCATATTTCTAAATCTGAATTCCATTTATTAAACCCTCGTTGAAAACTTGGTACGCAAAGGTAGACATAAAGCCGAAAACCTCGAAATACGTGCAATTATGTCGATCCTAAGCTACCACAAACAATAGCACTCATGGCAACACAAAACATGTATTAAAAGCATTTATAAACATTTATGCATGCATCAATTTCGAAAGAAGGGTCCACTCACAGAGCGTCAAAAGCTGCGCCTCGATATGCATGCCATAATCGTCTCCTGGGTTAAACGTCACCTCCGGGATTCCCAAACTTGTCCAAATTAATTTAGAGGGTTACTAACTACTTATATAACCCCTCACTAAGGCCCCGTAATTTTCCGGAATTTCTAACTATTTTTAAACGCGAACCTAAATCTTCGGACAGCCCAAAACCTATCGAAACGATGTCCGATTAACACGAAACCAGTCCCAAAATGTTCGTTACATCGAATAGATGATTTCGTATGTTGGAACCTTCCCAAAATTATGTCCCACGTGCCTCCACGCGCCGCCCAAAGGGACTGCGCGTGGGGCTCACGCGCCAAGCTACAGTTGTCTCCTACCTTCGATCGAACCGGTCCGGCCGGTTCACTCTGTACAGCTGGTCCAGCTGGACCGGCGTGACCGGTCTGGCCCTCCTACTCCCTCATTTTGGTCCGTTTCAACCCAATTCAATCCTATAATTCCTATTTTCTCATTTCCTATCCATTCCAATTAACACAACTAACCAAAACCTCCTAAATCCTAACCAAAATCAAAGGGTCTCACGGCCCTGTTTTTCCCGACCACCCTCACGGCTTCCTCCGCCGTGAAGCACCCTCCAAATCCTCTGAAAACCCTCCTAGTGATTCCCTAATCATCTCCCAATCACCCAATACAGCACATAATGCATAAATCAAAAAATGGAAGAAATGGGGTCTAACCGGGTACGGTGTTCGGGTTTGATGGTTTCAGCCGTGCACGGCGGCGTCACTTGGCCGACCACCATCCTCCACCGTACTCTCATCACTCACCAGTCTCTCCAGACTCATTTGGGGTTAAGGGTTTGGTGTTTGGGGTGAATAATGGATCGGTTTGGTGGGTTTGGAAATGGAGAAATGATCGATGATGAAGGAATGGGAGATGCATGTATGTGGAATGGTAGCCAGTGGAATGGTAGCCAGTGGATGAGTAACACTTGTCACTCATCCATTGGTGGCTGGGAAAATATCTGGGCCCCTCCTAATTCCACTTGCCTCGAAAAATGCGCTATTGTGAATAGTACTTCACAATTTCCGTGAACCGTAACTTCGCCGTCGAGCGTCCAAATTCGACGTGCCGCCTGTCTACGGATTTGTATTGTCTCGATCTACGTAACAGTCTTTGGCCCTCGACCATCCGACCTCTCGGGTCAAAAGTCAAATTTTTGCCCAAATTACCAAAATGCCGTTGGACTTCCGAACGTCATAAGTTTTTCCTCGGACGTCGAAATCGAGCGTGCCACCTGTCTATGAACTCGTGACGTCACGAACTATGTCACGGTCATCGGCCAAAGTCCATTTGACCTCCTGAACGAAAAGTCAACGATTCGCCCATTTTATGGGCAAAATCGTCATTTCGTCCGAACGTCTGCTAATCCTCGTCTAATCCGTGATTAGTCTCGCTAATCAGTCATTAATTCTTAATTAATCCCGCTAATTCGGGACGGGTCGTCACAAATCGATGCACAAAATTACCAAAATGCCCTTAGTTGGCAAATTACCAAATTGCCCCTCATTATCCGTGACCCGTAACTTGGTCGTCCGATGTCCGTTTGATGCGTGCCGCCTGTCGTTGTACTCAGGGCCTCGAGACGAACCTAACGGTCTTCGAGTCGTGTGAAAATCAATTGTATTTCAAAAAGTCAACTTTTTCCTCCTAATCGTCTAACTTACGGTAATGCCCCTAAACTTCCGAACGTCATAACTTTTTCCCTGGACGTCGGAATTGGACGTGCCACCTGTCTATGAACTCGTAACGTCCCGAACTACGTCACGGTCATCGGTCAACATCCGTTCGACCCTCCAATCAAAAAGTCAACAAATTGACCATACGACTCTCAGGGGTAAAAACGTCATTTTATTCAATATTTTACAATATTACATTTTCCAAATTTTTGGGGCGTTACAATAAGAATCAAAATTATGAACAAGCATAAAATTAAAAGTTATGAACAAGTATAAAAATAAATGAACTCGTATAAAAATAAATAAAAATAATATACAAGTACAATATGAACATGTATAAAGATAAAAATAAACAAAATATAATTAAAAAAATATAAAATAAACAAGTATAAAGAGTATAAACAAAATAATATGCACAATTTAAACATAATAGTAAGCAAATTATGAACAAAATATAATATTAACAAAAGTAAAAATTATAAACAAGTATAATATGCACAATTTATATACATACACTAACAAATTAAAAATGATTTTCAATTTCCCCAACGGCACCAAAAATTGATAACACTCGAACTATGCCTTTAATTAAAACACGTAATTTGAGTATTATGCAATTTAAGCCCTTTTTATGTAGATGTAGTATTGGTAAATAAAGATCGTTCTTAACCGGAGAAATTAGGGAACATTAATAATATGTTAGTGAGAAAGAATAATGAATCAAAGAATAATAAATAAAAGAATAAATTAATAAATAAATTAAAGAATTAAAGAATAAAGAATTAATGAATAAAAAAAATTAATGAATAAAAAAATAAAAAAATAAAAAAATAAAAAAATAAAAAAATAAAAAAAAAATGAAAGAATAAAGAATAAAATGGGGGGTTGGGGGGTTTTGAACAAATTGTAATCTAAACTACATTTTTAAACAAACTAATAATTAAAATGCAAATGCTCATGCTAATTAGAACTTACAAACCCTAGAGTAGTTTTATAGACAAAATCGACACTTTTACGTAAGTAATTTCAAATTAACAATTACATTATTTAAATGTTACCTTCATCATCTCAAATACTTGCATATATCTTTCAATATTATAAATGCATCAACCATTAATGTGTGTCAAATATCAATATGATTCAAACATTTATAATATGATTCAAACATTTATAATATGATTCACCTTAAGTTTATAAATAAATGCGTCGACAGTGATCAACATTTAATCTCTTCAATCCTAGTCTAAATGCACCGAACAACGGATAAAAAATATAGCATCAAATTGAAGTTTAAGCACTAAGATATATGAAGTAAAAGAGATTGCATTCATACTTACAAAAGTTTAGAAAGAAAATACCATCACATATATTGAATTATAAGTAAACCGAAACAATAACAAGGATTTAAGTAAGGGGAATAAAGTTACACTTTCGGAACACAAGAACAGCTTGTGATTCCGAAAGTAGATGGAAACAATGGAATGTTATTCATAAAACATCGATCAACATTTAATCTCTTCAATTCTAGTGTAAATCCACTGAACAGCGGATAAAACATATATATCATCAAATTGAAGTTTAAGCACTAAGATATGACAGGACCCGCCCTGATTATCGCCTCGATAACCGGGAAGAATCCTGCTCCCGTCTGACAATTGATCACAAACAACCAAAATAACCACACAATAATACATTACATGTACTGTCAGATCAGGGAGAAAGTACGAAACAACCAGTCAACAGTATCACAAAGCATGGTTACAAAACAAGATAAGGATAAAACCCTACTCTGTGAACTAACTACACCGCAACGGGAAAACGTTATGCCTCTGCCTCTGCCTCGGCGTTAGCCCCCAAAACTTGTACCACGACCTGGAGGATATTAAAACAGAAAAGTGTGAGTGGACTAAAACAAATGGTTATGGAAAACAGTTTAAAGAAATCAGGGTTCACCCTCCAGTTTCAAAACACACATGCATAACTAAGTATCCGAAAAACACTTAAATAAATCGTATGGAAACCGTTACAATAGATAACTATAAAACCATGTAAAACCGAATGTAACATCAACGAATCAAATCTGCTGGATCCATCTGAGTCTTTAAACTCATATATCAGACCCTCCCGGGATATCAACGAGTCTTTAAACTCAAAACACAATCAATAGGCCTTGGGGGACATCACAGTAACCGAGTCTTTAAACTCAACATGTCTCAATCAAGGGCCCTCCCTCGTCATAACTTAACTGGGTCTTTAAACCCAAAACCAGATCCAGCAATCGTACCGGGTCTTTAAACCTAAAATCATGTGTAAATCATAAAAAATTCAGGATCCATCGTGATCCAAATTCCAAAATCAATTTGAAATCACATTTTATCAAAACCGGACTTATGCCCGAATTTCACGTTCAAATCTCGATTCTTACTCACAAATCATAATCAAATCATCATGAGAAATGTAATATGCACAAATCGTATAAAATCACTCATCAACCCATCATCAATGTATTGGAGAAACCATAGTCTCGAAATACGTGAAATGCGATAAATCACATCAAAAAATGTGCAATCACGTAAAGCAAAAATATCATAAATATAGTCATAAAATCATATATAGAAACATAAAAAAAGTGAGTAAAAACAGTTATGCATGCTCGGCTAGAAATCAAAAGTCCACTCACAAAGTTTGAACGCGTCAATCGCATCCCGTACGCTCCTCGGTTGCCTCGAGAATGTTTTGGCCTGTCAAAGATCACAATTTGGGTCACAAACACGTTCATTAAGCTTATATTAATTTCCCCAATTTTTCGGGATTTTTCAACGTAATTAAATTAAAATCCTAAACCTTCGAACTCTCCAAACTATCCCGAACGACGTCTGATCGATTCGAAATTTAACTCAAAATGTTCGTTACATTAAAAGGATCAAATCACATGTTGACCGTGACCGGAGATATGGCCTCACGCGCCCTCACGCGCTGCCCAAAGTGGCTGCGCCTGAAAGCCACGTGCCCTGCACAGTAAGCTACAGTGTCGTCTTCTCTACCCTACTCTCTGCTAAACGGGTCACAAACCCGCGACACGACCCGATTCAAACTCCTTCAATTCCAGCATAATTCCTTTAGTTTTTCCACCGAAGTCCTTCCATTACATGTTAATTTAGGTTCTCCATTACTAATTACACACATCAAGCTTTTAATCCAACATTTCTCTCAAGATCAAACACACGGTCTTAACTTTCGAAACTCACTCAAATCGACTCAGTTTTCCAATTAAATGATACAGAAGCATCGTAAGACTTGAATAAACGTTCTACAATAACGAATTTCACAAATCCTTATCTGCAGGTAGTCGTACTCAACCTCACAATTTTCCAGAATCTGGAACTTCAGTTCTTGGCCAAACCGCGATCAACTTCCTTCAATTTTTGTATGGTTGAAGTCGAAATGAGTCCAGAAGGCTGTTTTTAATCTCTGTTTAGCTCCTCTCCCCTCACAAATCAAACTCGAATTTTTCCCTCTTTTTTAATTTTTTTTCCCGATTTAGTTTTCTCTCTGGTTTCTCGGGTTTTCCTCTCCAAATGGTCTCTCAAATGACTTCTAGTTCTCTGTTTTCAATCCAACCTTCACAGAAAACTAAAAGAATCCCTCAGTCCCTCTGTGTATGTGTTTCCCGCAGCTGAACCAAAACCATTTCAAAATTCTACCCGTGCTCTGTTCTACACAGTCCACCCAGCACGCCTGCTTCCACTCAACCCCAAACTGCCACTAATCCAACCTCTATTAGTGACAATTGTCACTTGATTTGTTAAAAAAATCCCTTAACAATCCACTCACGACTGTTTTCAAACTACACCTTCAAAATTACCATTTTACCCTTCCTTCACCTAATTACCAAAATGCCCTTCCTCGTTCTAGAATCGTAACTTTTTCGTCCGAGGTCCGTTTTCAGTGTGCCGCCTGTCTACGGACTCAGGGTATCGAGACCTACCTAACGGTCCTCGAATTGTGTGAAAAATAGTGGTCGAGCAAAAATTCAACAATTTCCCCCCTTTTTACCCTAATTACGAAAATACCCTCGAACTTCCAAACGTCATAACTTCCTCCCTGATTGTCGGAATCGGACGTGCCACCTGTCCACGAACTTGTGACGTCCCGAACTACGTCACAGTCATCGGCCAAAGTCCGTTCAACCTGCCAAGCAAAAAGTCAACATTTGACCATACTATTCACAAGGGTAAAAACGTCATTTCATACATTATTTTACAAATTTACATCCTTCGAGTTTCCGGAGCGTTATAGATATATGAAGTAAAATAAATTCAGAAAGTAAAACACATGGAGATTGCATTCATACTTACAAAAGTTTAGAAAAAGAATACTATCACATATATTGAATTATAAGTAAACCGAAACAATAACAAGAATTTAAATAAGGGGAATAAAGTTATATTTTCGGAACCCAAGAACAGCTTGTGATTCTGAAAGTGGATGGAAACAATGAAATATTATTTATAAAATTCTCTGAATAGCAGAAAGAACTTTATGAAGACGGAGGATAAAACATAAGAATTCGGACTTAAAATCTAGAATTGTCTTGGAAAAATTCGGCCTAGGATTTTCGTAAGGAAAGAATAAATTCATATCTAAAAGAAAAGTCAAAGAAGTTAAAAAGAAAAGTTTACAAAAAAAATATAAGTACTAAAATTAAAAGAATACAAAAGAAGAAAATTAAAAGAAGTTACAAATGGTCCCCAAAAATAAAGAACAAAATAGAAAGAAGATGAACTAAAAGAGAAAAATGAACTAACACAATGAAACTAAAATGAACTAGGAAAATCAACAAAATGGGGACTAAAATTGGGACCCTAAACAAATGAAATGGCCTCCCTATTTATAGAGGGAGTGCCAAAAATTCAAATAATAAATAAAAAACAATTGACATGATGAAAAATGATGATTAATGATGAAATTAGGGTTGAATTGTGCAGGAAAACAGTGCAGTAGTGGATCAGTCTAGTCAGCAGCAGACTGCTTGTAACAACCCGTCCCGGGAGTCGGGATTAGCGAAGTGATTAGTGACGGACTAGTTGAGTTAATCGGTGGTTAGTTGGGTATTGTTGGACCTTGGGCGTAGAATGACGATTTTGCCCCTAGTTTGGGCAAAAAGTTGACTTTTAGTTCGGGCGGTCAATTGGGCATTGACTGATGACCGTGACTTAGTTCGGGACGTCACGAGTCCGTAGACAGGTGGTACGCCCGATTCCGACATCCGAGGAGGAAGTTATGATGTTCGGAAGGTCGAGGGCATTACCGTAATTTGGTTAAAATAGGGAGAAAAGTTGACTTTTCACTAGACACTTGGTTTTCAGGTAGATCAAGGACCGTTAGGTAGATCTCGTCGTCTTGAGTTTAATGACAAGCGGCATGCCTTCATCGGATATTGGACGAGTGAGATACGGGTCTGGAACGGTGAAGGGCAAAATGGTAATTTTGACTCATAAGGGGCATTTTGGTCTTTTGGTGCTTTGGGATTTGTGCAAAGAAGATTGGGACAAGTGTACAGGTGCAAGTGGATATTTTGAGTCAGGGACCATAGGATTGTAACATGTGGTAGTGGGTTAGAGGCTTCTACAAGTTTGGACGGTGCATTTAAAATTGGACTGTGTGTGTGAGTCGTATTTGTGTGCATTTGAGAGAAAAAGAGACTGAGATTTAGGGAAGAATTGATCGAGTGCAGTGTGTGTTTGTGTGTTCTGGAGATCGAGTGAGGGAATAAAGACGACGGGAGAGCTAATGAGTGGTTCTGGGTGGAACTGTGTGATCGTGTGTGTGGGAGGTGAGCAGAACCAGATAAATAGGGAGGACAAAACCAGTGAACCACCGTGCACGGTTGTGCACTTCCCGTGACTAAACCGTCAAATTGGACCCGTGGTGGTGTTGTGAGGATTGAGGAGAGTCAAACAGACCCAACAGAGCTCACGGTGGTGGTCGGCGTACAGGTAATTTCTTTAATTTCCTTCGCTTGCTCTGTGTAACAGTTGACTTTGGATGTTTTAAATTCTCCTGCGTCTGACAATGTAATTTGTAGTTTTCGTGAGGTTGTTTCGGTCTTTCGTTTTGGGGTTGTCAGACGGGAGCAGGATTTACCTCGGTTTTCGGGGTGGAACCAGGGTGGGTCCTGACACTGCTAACAATGTTAGGTAGGAATCGGCGTGGCCTCGTTGAGCTAGAATGATGGGACTCGGCATGGAGCAGCTGAACGGAGAGCAGGTGAGTCGACAGCCGTTACAGGCGTTCCAGAAGCTGACTTCGACAGGCGTTGACTGACAATGAGGCGTGGGCTTTGCGCGTTCTTCGCTGACAGTGGTAGGGAAGGTTCGGTGCACACGACTAAACTAAAAGAAGGGACTTCGGCAGGCACCTGTCGACGGCTCTAATGAGCAGGCGAAGGAATTGGGCCGAGTGAACTGGGTTTCTGGGCTTAAGCTTTGGGTTGGCGACTGGCTGTGGAATTGCCCAACTTGGGCCTTTGGGCTGAGCAAAAAAAATTGCAATTTTGAAATGGATTTATATAAATCCACCGAAGTTCCTCCACAATTTATTCGTTCAAACTCCAATCGGGACGATTCTTTCGCCAAAACGCTGCAAATTCCAAGTTTTATTTATTTCTACAAAAATCCCACAAAATATATTATTTTCTCCAATTGTTTATTATTTTAATATTAAAATTCAAGTATAAAGGGTATAAAATAATATAAAATAATACTTATTTGAAGACCTATCAATTAGTTGGTTAGACCAATAGGGTTTGAGGTTTGACTATTATTGGTTGTTGTGTCCATATGTGTTGCAATGCTTATAAACAAAAAATTTCAGGGAAATGTGAGTGCATTTATATGATTTACATGATTTATGTTGGTCCCAGAGTTTTATATATGAAATTATTTTATCTGAAATCAAGTGTTTATTTGCCTATACATGCATGTTTTTATAAAACATATGGAAAAAACAAAAAGATTATTTCGAAAATGTTTTCCAAAAGATTTTCTTTTTTCCACTCACTGGTTTTATGGTTTTGGTGCCTTCCATGCTGATATTGTGATGAATGCTATTTTGTGGTTGAGGCTTATTACTTGGACTGCGCGCTCTCAATTAACCATAGTAGGATTTTGGTTGTTATTTTCTTAGCTAGTGCTCTGTATCATTATTTATTTATGGGCTTTCGTTTATGGTTGACATGTGGAGTTTATCTCTTGTCTAACGCTAGTTTCGTAATTATTTTTGGGCTGAGGGTACTTTGGGGATTTAAAGTTTTTGTTTCAGAGGAAATCAAGTTCTTTCATGAGTATCGAGGTGATTTCGAGGAGAATCGTGTCAATAGCTAACCAGTTTTTATAGCTACCAAAATCAGACTCCATATATTTTCACAAACTTTGAATATTAAATTCATTCTTTTTTCCAAATTTGAATATATAACAACATAATATTCATACAATGACTAGTTTTTTAACAGTTCAAGTAAATATGTCTATTTTGGATACAAAATCGATCCAGTCCATGATTCGAGCTATTTTGGGTGCAAAATCGATTCAGTCATTAATTCGAGCAATTCACTATATATATATAGCTAGTTTTTTAAAGGTTCAAATAGATATGTTTATTTTAATGGTGAAATTAGATAGAACGAATTTAGAGCAAAAAACAATAGTTGAAATTTCAAATGGGAATCCATCTCAAGAGGAAATAAGAGTAATAACCATAAATTTCAAGTCCTTATTTAGGAGACGATATTTGAGGCGAAGAATGTTTTTCGCTTCCAAGAAAGTAAGAAGCATCATTTTGCTCAATGTTACCACCATAGTTTATAGTAAAACTTCTAACTTTTCTTCTTTTCTTCCTCCTAATTGTTGAATGTGTTAAAATTATCATACCCAAAGTCTGTTAGAGGTAACTCGGCCTTCCTGATCGTCGCTGAAAGTTGGGAATCAAAACCTATATTTCCCAAATACTAGAAAAAGAAAACTTTTTACAATCCTATACGAAAAGTTTGAGTCATCAATTAACGACCATGAATCGAAAAAAATTTGGAAATTCATTTTCTTTTCTTTGAATTTTTGGTTAACCCACGAAAGTTAGAAATTGTGGATGCAAATGATGATAAGTTTTTGGAATGAAAAATAGAGTTTGTGAAGAAGATGAAGGAGAGAGGAGAGAGAAACGAGATATTGAAATAGCTAGCGGAGGTAGCTTGCTACTAGCTAGTCCCACTCACAATAGAAAAGTTAATTTTAGGTTAAATTTACCTAGTCTGCAAGTCAATTTTTATGTTTTTGGATAAATTTGTACAAAAGTTAAATTTGACTACTTTGCTAAGATGCTGTAAGTGCATATTGAAAGGTGTAAATTGTTTGATGTTATCATCATTATTTTGCAGCTACTGTAGTCTTGTTTCATCTTATCTTATTTTTTAAAGGTGTAAATTGTTTCATCTTATCATATGTTTCCCATTTAATGCTTCAATTGTATCTACTGATGTCTAAAGTAGACCAATTTAATCTGAAGATCGTATCAATGTTAGGGAAGATTTCAAATATTGCTATTTGATGATCATTATATTGATCGTCATTCCTTATTGTTGAATGCTATTTGATGATCATTATATTGATTGTCATTCCTTATTGTTGAACTTCCTTCTGATTTATCCACTCCTCTGTAAGTTTCTTGATCATTTTGTTGGTAAAGTCAAATGCCTTGTCTATTTGGACAAATTTTCATCCATCTGATCATGAGGGTTTTATGGCTAATATCAAAGTTTTTGTTTCTAAACTTTGTTTTGGAAATGCTAAGAGTTAATCATTGAACACACCTTAAACTATGATACTATGCCTATCTTTGTTTGAAACCTTATAGGTGAGTCCGTGCTCTAGGGAGCCAGGGCGGGGGGGGCGAGGGGGGAGGGGGGTGGTGGTGGTGGGTTTGCGTACAAGTAAATAAAGTGGTATTGCTTTTTATGAAAAGTCTGGTTATGAAAGTGATGGAGAAGTAGGAAGAGATACTTGTTTTCTTACTTGAGAAACTGTTTTTTTTTTTTAAGGTTTAGATTTGAGATATTTGGTTTTGTGGTACTTGTTTTTCGAATGGTTGGATTCATAATTTGATTGCATGCTTCAATTGTTAGGCTATTTTGAATGGTAGTTCACAAACATAAACTCTGTTTACCATCAGTAGTAAAAGTTTGTGGGTTTATTCAAAATTAAAATATCACTTCATGTTGGCTTCGATAAATTGAAAAGAAATGAAATTGAGATGTGAGAATAGGTTGAAGGAATATGATTTGGTATTGATGAGTCGAGGATGAGTGAAATATAAACAATTTTTTTTCTTATCTAGATGTGGAATTATCACTTTAAAAAAACTAGCCATTAGAAAAATATTTGTTATTTAGAAAAGAAAAAAAAATACTAGCCGTTAAAAACTAATCCTCGTATGAAATTATATTATTATATATTCAAATTTGAAAAAAAAAGTATCTAATATTCAATGTTGATAAAAAAATGCAGTCTGATTTTAGTTAGTCTTGTGTAAATGTTTTAATTCAGGAAAGTCTGTTACTAATAATAAAATTAAAAAAATATAATTAAATTTAATATAAAATTCAAGGACGTTAGCAATATTTTCTCCTACGATAAATGATGAAACTTCTGAATTTAAACCATCTGGGTAAAAGGAGCTCAATTTTGAGTATAAATGAAAGCTCCCTTTTTTTTTTGATCGAAAGCTGAAATGTGAAAATTTGGCTTGATGAGAGCAGTTTGAAATTTGAAGGTGAAGACTCAAGACTCAAAATAGAGGCAGGTGATGAGGTTCAAGAATATTACATTGAAGAGAGTATCTCTACAAATTAACGTCAAATAGTAACTAGTCGGCCATTACATAATTACTTGCACAACCATTACAACATTACATGTGTTAGTCGAAGGTTGTCCGTCTCTACAAAGTACAAACTGACTATTAATCATCACTCATGTCATCATCAAAAAAATTCATATCCCCGCCATCCTCCTCCTCGTCAGTGGCCACACCAGCATTGACATGATTCGCGCCTGGGTCGGTGAAACTTAGCAGCTGAACTGATCCTCCGTTCCTGCTCTCTATATTTGCATTTCCACCATCGTAATCAACCATGTCATTCTCATACTCATCAACCAGTTCAATTTCATTGCAAACAACTTCCTATACAAACAACAAAACATAAACCTTTGGTTCGATGCGATTCAGACAGTGACAGAAGGAAAACAGAAAGAATCTCAGCTTGAATATATATGTACCTCGTTTTCTAGCAAGTCATTGTCCGCAGCGTCTAGAATCCAGTCATCTAGCAGACGCTCTAACAGAACATTCTCGAGAGAGATCGAGGTCTCGACCCTTCTTCTCAATTGGTGTTCTCTGAGACGCAAATTGTAGTGAACATAGATGAGGTCATTCAATCTTTTTTGCACTAACCGATTATTTCTTAGGTTGTACAGTTGATCGTATATACTCCAGTTATGCTCACACCCAAAAGATGAGCACGTCTGACTTAGTATACGCACAGCTATACGCTGCAGCTCTAAGCAACTTATCCCATGTTGTTGCCACCATGCAGCTAGTACGAGGCAATTATGACAAGGATATATAAATTAATCATTAGTAACTTATCCCAAAAGATGATCAATGTGTATTATATAAGATGTCCAAAGACTCAATGGAGGTCTAATGGTTTACCTGGATCAAGCTCTGTTCTTGTACTGATTGCCAACTCGGTTCCAAAATCAACTTTAGCAGAATTGTAATCAGAAATCTGAGATGATACCACAAAGCATGGGGGATAATATAATAAGACATTATCTATCTCAGGATACAAAAACAATCCCCAATAACATGATGAAAGGAAAATTATTACCTGCATAGATGCAGAAATCCTTCTTGCATTGTCTGGCTCCAGCCGAACAATGGATTCATTAAGTCCACGGATCACCTCGGTATGCTACATACAATCAGCATCTGGGTTAGGAAAGAACCTAACATGATTATAAAAACACAAGCAACCAGCCATTTTTACCCCTACCGCAATAAAATCAGGTCGATATCTGTATGATGGATTTAAGTAGTAAGCAGCCACATATACAGGATGGTAAAACAGCGGGTTCCAATGGCTTTCTATAACACTCCAAAAGGGTTCATATTTACGGACATTGTCACCATGAATATTTTTTATTGCAAGCTTTGCCCTGTACATGTCATTATATATATAAGACATGGACAATTTGTCACCACTCCCAACCTTTTGAAGAACTTGCATTATTGGGTCCACTGAATTCCTAACAAACTGTACCTTCTTCCAAAATGCGGCATTCAGTACAATACTTTCCACCTCTTTTCCTTCACATGATTTGGAGCACTGAGATGACATCCATTTGTTTGATTGAAACATTCTTCTAAGACCAGTCCTGTGGTCCAGCAAGCTTTGTAAGGTAGCAAAGCTAGAGGCAAACTGGGTAATAGATGGTCTCAAAAGTTCCTTCCCCTGTGTAAAATTACTCTTCATAAAATTCAACAACCAAATTTGGTTGTAAATGAGCCTTGTAATTTTTTGGCCCTTCTCCATGCTCTCCGCTACACATCTTATCTTCAAAAAATCCTCAAGCACTTGATCGATACAACTAGTGGCACATGGGGTCCAGAATAAATTCTTTCTCTTCTCCTCAAGCATCTTTCCAGCAGCTTTATAACTACGAGTACTTGGAGTAATCACCTGCACAATAGGGATCAGAGGCAAACAAAGTTAGCAGCTAGCAGATGAAAATTTGAGATGGGATACTACATCAGAAAGCAATACAACCAAATACCTGAACGACATTTCCCTCACCCATCTCTTCAACCACTTTGTCCAGCAGCTTAAACAAATTAAAAGCATCTTCATATATTTCAGTAGCATCAACTGAAAAGACAAAATACACACCATTTGGGCCAGAAGCCAAAAGATTTATTAATATTCTACCCTCTGTGTCTCTCCAACTGTCCACCATTATAGAAGAACCAGTAATTGCCCAGGATGCCTTATACTCATCCAGGTAGTTTCTAATGGTTACAATTTCCTCTTGTAGAAACCTACCCGATATTAATTGGCTTGGAGGTGCTGCCAGACCCTGTCCATATTGGCCAACCAATTCCAGCATTTTATGGAAATATAGCGAGTTTGCTGCTTGTAGAGGAACTCCTGCATGGTAGAAGAATTTACAAATTCCAGAAATAACTTCCTTTCGGGATATTCTATTTGACATTGTTTTGACCTTTACTTGTTTGTAAGATTGCTGTGTCATACTCTGAGGAGCTGTCAAGAAAAGGGAATCTAGCCTTGATCTTTTAAACAATGGTTCTGAACCAGAAATGGGAGGCAATATCTTGAGCGTATTTCTCAAATTTTGGCCCACTCTCATATCATCATTGATCAATCTTTCCCTGCTCATGTGATGCATAGAATCTTCCATTTGGTCATCATCTTGATCTTCATTATCTGACTGCGGATCAAAAGTTGATATGTCTTTGGAATCGAGCTGTCTTGGCCTCCTTCCAGTACGATGCCATTTCATATTCTCTTTCATTTTAAGATATACATCCTCAGGAGCATGTTTACAAGGTGCTACTTCTCCAGGAATTCTAGCTAAATGTTGTTTAAACCGATTGATACCACCACTCACTATTTTCTCGCAATAATTGCATTTCACCTTTTTCTTTTTCTCATCCTGAGAAACACCATGTTCCCACCCAGGGTCAACATATCCTAATGAACGAAGAGGAGCCAGCTTCATAGCTAAATTCCTGCTACCCATCAATTGCTTTCCTTTGCCTCTATAACCAACATGTACTTCTGTGCCATCATTGTTAGATTGGAAATTCAAATATGCTTGCCCAATATCTTCAGAATGCCTTGGCTTCTTATTACAACGGCCTCCTTCCATATTTGCTTTCATACTCATATATACATCCTCTGGAGCCTTGTCACAATAAGTAACTTCTCCAGAAACTCGGGCTAAATGTTGCTTCAATCTATATATTCCACCACTAACTATTTTTCCACAGTAATTGCATTTAACCTTTTTCTTCCTCTCATCTTGAGCAATTCCATGGTCCCATCCAGGGTCAACAAGTCCAGAGGGGCGCATTGTGGCCGTCAATCTAAACCATTTAAGAATTAATACCAGAAACTGCCTGTATCTGATTCGATTTCCCCGCCTTAACAGAAGTCAATATCTTCAATATCTTCAATCTTGGAATGTTGCATGGTCCAATGACAGTCGAAAAGAGGATATTGTGACCACAGTGAAAGTTAACCAACAGGATATACTAACCTGCAGAAAGTGTACGAAAATAATAAGGTTACGTATTTGTTCATTAATTAGGTCAACAGTAAAGCGTATCGAGCACAAATGATAAACATGCAAGATTTCACACTGAAAGATTATGTAACGTAGATGAAATATTGTCAAAGCTTTCCATGGAAAAGTAGGACATAGCTGCCCAGATATTTAAAAAAGCTCCATGCGCAGCGACAAGAATTTTTTTTTTTAAGCAGACAAAATGGCATGCACTTTCTTGAAATCAGCCACCTGAAAAGCACATTTTGAATTTCCCAACACACAAATTCAAGGCTAAAATTCCTAACACAGTAATTTTTTAGGGGAAAAGTCTGATTCCAATCAAAACTGAACAAAATGACACATATATCTGAAAGCTAAAAGCTTGCTTAAAATTTTTCATACCTGCGTCAGGGAAAACAAAGGGTATAAACAAATTTTGGCATTTCTGAAAGCTTTCTGATGTGGGTCGAAGGGAAAATTAGGCTTTTTGGGGCTCAGATTGGTGGGAAGGATTGAAAATTGGGTGAAGAAAGATGAACGAGCTGGGATCGTTCAGAATCGTGAGTCGCGAGTAGAATAGGTTCGACTCGATTGCTCGACCCGGCGTTTTTAGGGTTTCTGTTCTTTATGGTAAACGCATTATTTTCTATTTTAATTTTACTATTTACCACCAATTATTGATCAAGAAAAAAAGAAAAAGAAAAATAAGTGTTAAAAAGGTTAAAAAAATAGGTGCGCTTTGGCACCCGAGTTTTTATTCTTCTTTTTAGGTAATTTTTTTTTCTCTTCAATAATTCAAAACAAAGATATATATATATATATATATATTACACCATTTCAAATTGTCTGAGTTTGACTCACTGAGTTGCATAATTGGTTTAGTTGAGTCGTTGACAATTGTCTTCGACGCAATTGTATACAACTTTGTTTTCAAAACAATAGGCACATGAAAGTAGGATTAGACTATCCTCAAATAGATACAATCATAAACTTATGTGCTATCGGTGTACATTATTACATTTCCACGTACCAATAATCCGATGTTTTATTTACTCTAACGCTTTTTGACCTCCTTGGTGTACAAAAAAAAAATATGGAACTTGAGACCTGCTAAGAAATACTCATACCCAGCCTGCTAAGAAATACTCATACCCAGAGTATTTACCCATCACTACTTCCTTTCCCAGAATTACCAGTAATCTTTACATGAGCACTCTCCATTTACAAAATGGTGTAGTTGTCCATTACTAGTTCCTTTCCCAAGAATTACCAGTAATCTTTACATGAACACTCTCCATTTACAAAATGGTGGAACCGGTTTCGATCCCTGACGATTATTTCGCGGTTGAAGACCTTGGAGATGAGCTTGCTGGCCTGGTGGCAGTCTTTACAGACCCTCAAGTTCTTGGAAATTCGAAGAATTTCCCCAGGTTTAGTCTTCAACAGGCCAAATGCAATTGCAAGTTTCTCACTGTGCCAGTACAAGGGAAACTCATTTTCCTCCTCATCAAGATCATGCAAGTGACTTCCCTCTGTCTCAGGAACATACCCTACTGATCTTATGCATTTCAACATCTCATCAACTTTGGCATATATCTCTTTCCTCTGGGGATGAGCCCCTCCCCCCGCGATAAATTCATTCACAGTGCCTTCCAATTCAATCATGGAAAACCCAGGAGTCTTCTTCACTCCTCTGTCATTCATCAGTCTCCTCACATCAGCAACATCTTCCCATCTACTGGAATTCGCATATAGATTTGCTAACAGTACATATCGACCACTGTTCTGTGGCTCTAGTTCAATTACTCTCTTCCCTATTTGCTCTCCTAGTTCAACATTTCCATGGATCTTACAAGCTCCGAGGAGAGCGCCTAATACACCTACGTCGGGCCTCATAGGCATCGTGGTTATTAGCATGCTTGCTTCCTCCAGCATCCCGGCTCTCCCAAGAAGATCAACCATGCATCCATAATGCTCGGTTCTGGGCTCAATGCCATGAACTTGGCTCATGCGCCGAAAATAATCTTGCCCTTGTTGAACTAACCCTGAATGAGCACACGCAGAAAGGACATTCACAAAAGTAATGTTGTCAGGAGAGATGTTGTCCCTCTGCATCTCCTCAAACAGCTCAATGGCAGCCTTCCCCTTTCCATGCATTGCTAGCCCTCCAATCATGCCATTCCATGAAGAAATCCCTTTATTTGGCAACCCATTAAAAAGCTCCAAGGCCTTCTCCAGGCAACCACATTTGCAATACATATCGATGATTGTTGTTGCAAGTTTTGGGTCCAATTCAATCTCACTTTTCTCAATATATTCATGTATCCACTTCCCTTGTTCTAGAGCGCCTAAACCTGTACAAGCCGATAACATACTGGCCGCCATGAATTTGTCCAATTCTACCTTCTCCACTCGCATTCTTCGGAACAAAGCAAACGCCTCATGGAAACGATCACTCTGAACATAAGATGAAATCATGGCATTCCAAGAAACAGAACTCTTCACGGGCATCAACTCAAAAAGTTCATAAGCCTCATCAACCAAGCCCCACTGAGAGTATCCAGCAATCAAAGTTGTCCAAGAAACTGCATCGGTCTGGGGCATCTTGTCAAACACCCTTCTAGCTTCTTCCAAAGACTGAAACTTCACATACATGTGAATCAAATTGTTCTGACAAAACCCATCATCTCTATACCCAAATTTGAAGACATGGGCATGGGCCTGTTTTCCTTCTTCAATGGCATTATCTATGCAGCAAGCTCGTACAACAGAGGGGAAGGTGAACCTATTGGGAGTGACAGAGTCTTGCAACATCTGCCAGTAGAAAAGAATGCAATTTCTGGTTAGTTGGCGCTGCAAGTAGCCTCTCATTACGGTGTTGTAAATGAATGCATCCGGGTGGAGCATTGTATCGAACACTTGGAGGGCATAACCAAGATCGCCATTCTCAGAGAGTGCACAGAACTTGATGACCCGTCCCATGGCATCGTTGTCCGCTGCGAGGCCCAGCCTAATGATTTGGGAGTGTAATTGCTTGAGCCCCGCCATGCTTGAGCATGAATCGAAGCCGCGTAATGGTGAAATGTTGGTCTTGGGCAAGCATAAAGAGGGTGGGGTCGCTTGAAGGACTTGGAGCGAAGTCATTGCTCTATCACTCTATCTTGACTCTTGTGTATACTGACAAGTGAATCAACATATCATCCTCACTTTTTGCATCAGAGAGATAAAATGATACTGTGGGACCCAAACAGCTAATATTTTATTTATCGGGTTTTATTAAGGAATTCTATCCGGGCTTGGAGAGGATCTTTTCGACCCATGAGTAACATAAGGAGTCTGATGAGTCGCAAGAAGATATCCAAAATGGAATCGGGTAGGAGAGGAGATTAAGGACTCTCTTTGGTCGTTGATACAAATATGGATTATGCACGATACTACATTAATTCTTAACCGTAAATGCATTATCACGTATCCTATTTATAGCTAATATGTGATTGTTATAGAGGAAGTAGAAAAATTTATTGCGTTAGAATAATCCAATATTTTTCCCTCTAAGAATAAGGTGCATGCTGGGTGGGAGGGTGGGTTGTGTGTTTAATTATATTGTAGGAGATGATAATCTAATAAACCTCCAAAGTTTCAAGCTTGAATTTCCCCAGGCCGATCTAGCCATCATTTCACATTCACCAAAATTCCAAATCGGAAATAGAGAAGAAAGGGAAGCTTGTAGTCGGAAGAGTTTCGATTGTCCTGGTGGTTGGCATGGTGGTTGGTCTTATAGCAGTTGTGAGCATCACAAAAAGCAGCAAGGATGAACTTTCGACAAGTTCTAAGGCCGTTGCAACCATCTGTGAGCCAACTAATTACAAAGATGCATGCGTAAACAGCCTTGCCTCGATTGCAAAAAATGAAAGCGCAACACCGAAAGATCTTACTCAAGCAGCCATTGACTCCACCATTGCAATGGTGAAGTCTGCCATAGAGAATTCTGGCGGCATTGCCAAATCCTTTAGCAATATCAACTCCACCGGAAAAATTGGGATGGATGATTGCAAAGACTTGCTGGAATCGGCCATTGCTGATCTTCAAGCCTCGGTTTCGTACATTGGAGACAATGAGTTGCACGCAATGCAAGACACATAGGATGAGCTCAAGAATTGGTTGAGTTCTATTATCTCATCCCAGCATTCGTGCCTTGATGGGATACCTCGAGAAGAGCTTCAAAAACTCATGAAAGATGGCCTTCTCAATGCCACGCAGCTCGCCAACAATGCATTGGCAATTGCTTCCTCAATTGCTGATATTCTCAAAACCTTCAGCATCACACTAAACAAAGATCTAAGTAGTACAAGCAGCTCCCGAAGGCTTCTCGAGCATGAGAATGACCAAGAGCAAGGGCAATATCCTAGTTGGTTTCTAGCTACAGACCGGAGGCTATTGGCAAGTCACGGGGGCAAACAGGCGAAGCCGAATGTTGTGGTGGCCCATGATGGGAGTGGACAATACAAGACAATTGGTGCAGCTCTTGCTGCATACCCAAAGGGGCTTAAAGGAAGATACATCATATATGTGAAGGCTGGGATTTACAAAGAGTATGTTATTATTACCAAGGATCAGGTCAATGTGTGCATGTATGGAGATGGACCCGCAGAAGACCATGGTCAGCAGGAACAAGAGCTTTGCCGATGGCATCACCACCCAAAACACTGCTACATTCGGTGAGTCAATCAGCAGTTAAGACATTGCTCATCCATCCATCCACATTCTAATAGATGTTTTGTTTTTAAAATGACAACTGCAATTGGAAATGGGTTTCTAGCCAAGGCGATGGGATTTCAGAACACGACAGGGGCACAGAAGCATCAAGCAGTGGCACTTCGAGGCTAGTCGGAGATGGCAGCCTTCTTTAACTGCAAAATGGATGCGTACCAAGACACATTGTACGTCCAAGCACGTCGACAGTTCTACAGAAACTGTGTCATTTCCGGGACCTTAGACTTCATCTTTGGCGACTCACCAACAATGATCCAGAACAGTTTGATCATTGTAAGGAAGCCGATGGACGGGCAACAAAACACAGTGACTGCTCAGGGAAGACAAGACAGGAGGCAAATGACTGGCATTGTCATCCAGAACTGCAGAATAGTCCCAGAACAAGTGTTTTTTCTGACGCGGTTCAAGACCAAGTCATACTTAGGGAGGCCATGGAAGACGTACTCAAGGACTATGATCATGGAGTTCGAGCTAGGGGACCATACAGCCAGCAGGGTGGTTATCATGGAGTGGCACCTTTGCACTTGATACTCTGTATTATGCAAAATTTGGGAATCGGGGTTCAGGGGTTGTGACCACTGGAAGGGTGAAATGGAAGGGGTTTCATGTCATTAACAGAAACGATGCTCTTCAGTTCTCGGTGGGTTGGTTCCTATTGGGAGACCAATGGCTGAGAGACACAGGTGTGCCTTACAACGCTGGCCTGAAAAACTAGCTTGCCTTTCTCATTTCGAAACCCAGCTCATGCATGGGATGAGAGGATGGTGCAGTGGATCGTCACCCTGCCATGACAACGAACACCCCTTGTCCTTGCCTGTCTGTCATCATTAATACTTTCGCAGCAAATTTTATGTACTCTCCACCCAATGTATATACTTACATTCAACAATAGTAAAATAAACATGGCTCTTGGCTATCAATTTTCTCCATCTAAACTGCAACTCAGAAATCTGTTAATGACAGACTGTAATCCGATATTCGAAACTTTATCACAAGTTAGAATGATACACGGACTTAGAATGATACATACTCAAATAAAAGCGAAAGCAGGACACCACATTAATATACATTATCTACAAACAAACAAACAAGCAAGCAAGCAAGAGATTGTGCAAAGCTTCACAAAAGCCAATGAATCAAACACAGATTGCAAAGCAGAGGAAAAAGAAAGAATGGAAACTGTAATTTCGGTTATGGAAAAGACAATGTCAATGAAGACACAGAGAGGGGAGGGGCCTGGACAATCATCGGGACATCTCATTACATTGAGAATCAGCTAGACAACTGTTCGGGGAGAATATGAGTACACAACAACAACCTGATGTATATCGTCTCGGGGCCGCGCAAACATCGAAACAAAGTAAAAAGAAACCAACTGCAACTAACAAAGAGACTCACAGATTGACAAAAGGCTGTGTAGCAGCTGCTCAAGCACAAGCTCAAGCTGAAGCTCGACCTCGACCTCGACCTCAGTCCATCAATTCAAATCAGTCTTCGTCCATCGGATCACCATGATTCCTTTTCAATTGATCACCGCCAAACCCATTATTTCCCTCAGGGGCTACAATCTTGGGCAACGCCTGAATTGGAGCAGGACCTTCCAATTTAGGTTTCGCAATGAGGCTCTCAGGCGTCGAACCAATACCTCCAGTTTTCAAATCCTTCTCCTGGTTCACAAGAGACGAAAGTCGATCCAGGGCATCCTTGGCCCTCTTTTTGGCCGCAACGGCCTCCTTGACGCGGCGCTCGGCTTCGCTTCTAGCGGAGACGGCATTCTTGGCCATCAAATCCGCTGCGATCTTGGCAGCGCCAACGAGGGCTTTGGCGGCGGTCTTATCGATGATGAATGTCGGTTTGGCGTCGGCGCTGTCGTTGTGGCGATTGAGGGTGAAGAAGGAGTAGGTGGGATTGGAGCAGGGGGGGCACTGGAAGCCATGGAAGGAGGAATTGGCTACGACGCAGGCAGAGTGAGAAATGGAAGGGCACTTGAGGCACATGACCCGCTCACGTGCCGGAAGAGGTTGCTCGAAGAATTCGAGACAGATAGGGCAGAACTGGCCTGGGTTGGCTTTGAGGACGCAGTGGGTGCAGAGCTTCCGAATCGCTCCTTTGTGGCGGACGTAGTGGAGGAACCACCGCTCTGAAGTGCCACAGATTTCGCACAGCCGCTTCTCCACTTCGGCTTCGTCTCTCTTCATTGCCATTAGGCTCGCATTTGAGTTTGGGTTAACGGTAACGTTAGGGCGGTGGAAATTAGGGTTTCTGTTTTGGGGTTCGATTTCGAATAGGAAAAACGGAGAATGATGCCTTCAGAGTCAGAGTCGAGGCGCTAGGGTTTTTTTGTCAGCAAATGCAGTAACTTGGTCAACAAAATCAAATTCGGATTTGGATTTGAATGCAAGTTTGGCAAAAAACGCCTAAACCACAATAAAACCACAAAAGCCCAACGCCTTTCTGTTTTTTCTTTCTTTTTAAAACCCTGATTTGGCTAGTCAACTATTTTCCAGTACTCCTATTTCGAGTTCGATACTTGTAGGGAGCAAACTCGACATCAAATATATATATATATAACCACTTTTTAAAGAAGAAAATAATTACTTAAACAATTGTGCATACTCGTGTTCGAATCCCTATATATTTATTTAAAAATATCCCATTTGCAAGAGGAGAGGTGTTGAAACTGAATTCGTCCTTTAAACTCAAAAGACTCAAGGATCCCTGCAAACAAACAAACAGTAAGCTATCGTTCGTTCAATGATCGAGACCCGGGAGGTGATCGACCAAGAACGCTCCAATGCTTAAGTCAACTTCGAAAGAGAAAATCTCAAGAGCTTAAGTAGCATTGAACAGAATTACCTGGAAAGTGAAATGAGCTCCGCTATTTATAGGAAAACCTTGGGAGCCTCGGAGCTTTCTGATTGGTCGGTTGAATTTGTAATTAATAAATAATATATTATTAATTAAATATATTATTTAATAATTATAATAATAGTTCATTATGATAATAATGATAATTATTTTGATTTAATATTAATATTTAATTGTCCGTTATTAAGAATAATGACAATTAACTTTCGGGAAGAATATTAATATTACGGAGACTTTTAACCCGATTAAATAACGTATTTAACTGGTAAATAAATTATTTAATGTGTGGGTGTTTGCAAGTCATTTGTATTATTGCCAAGGGCAATTTGGTCATTTCAGGAATTATGGGCCACGTGACAGCTCCACAATTTTCGGGTGATTTTCGGGTTCCACAAATGCCCCCACATCGCTTAGGAATTCATGTAATTCTTAAGGGATGTACAAACTTTGGGTTTTCCTGTTATCAAATTGGCTTTTATTTGCAACTCAAATAAGCATAATACGTGCAAATATATAAGAATAATGACTAGTTTAGTTTAGGTAATCGGGTGTCTAAGGAAAAAAATGGCTGATGTTTGAATTAAATTGACTTTTATTTGGCCAAAAAGTCATCCCATAAAAGCTGTCAGTTTCCTTCGTAGTTTCAGGGCCATAAATCACCCTTTTATGACAATTAACCCTATTAAAAGGTGAAATCAGTCCCATGGAAACGTTTTGTGGTTTCTTATTTATTTAAAGGGGCTGTTTACGCTGAGCGGGGAAAGTCAAAGGAAGAATCAGTCCTTAGTCTCCCCACCTGTTTGAGTGAGAGAACAACAAAAAAATACGGTTGCTGGAGGGTGAGAAGGTGTCGGGCCTCATCTTCAGGAAAACTTGGGTAAGAATTTCTTTCTTGTGTTTATTTATTTTATGTTCCTGTGACAAAAGTGGTGGAAAGAATTGATGGGAGAAAATTGGGGCAAGAAGGATTGTGTGGTCGCTGGTTTCCATTAATGACAAGTGGCGGGTTCTAATTCGATGTTTTACCTTGGTGGGCCCCAAATGTGCAGCTGTTAAAAAAGCATCATGATCGGCTGGGCTATAGGGCTTTGCATGAAGTTCTATAGTTGGCGGGTCCCAGTCAATAAACTCACCTAACACTTTATTTTTATTTTTTTTAACAAAGCCTAGTGGTTTGCGAATTGTAGGAGTGCTGGTCCCGAGCCATGCGTGTCTGGCGGATAGAGAAAGTGACAGCCTCATAAGAGGCATGCATACGCTGTTTGGGTTTGATTGCTGATTGCATGACCCGCATTAATTGGAGATTTCAGCTGTTTAGCGTTTAATATATATATATAGATATATATTAAATATATTATTAATGCTATCTATATGAATTCATATATATTCACATGCAGCTAGCGTTAAATATATTATTAATGCTATTAGTGCTATCTATATGCATTCATATATATTAACATACTATTTATTAATGTTAGCGTTTGGCCTCTGTTTTTTTTTCAGGGGAATTTATTTATATATTTAATACATATGTAGATATATTAAAATACGTATTTTATATGTTAATATGATTTAAGTGTTTGATAATAGCATATGTATTTTGAATAACCATATGCGTATATATTCAAGTGTGTATATACGTGGTATATATTTATTAGGAACTAATAGTTTCGTTTCTTTATTGTAGGTGAACGTTTTTACTCATTCAGGGAGTTCATGACGTCCGTTGGGTTCGACTCAAGCGGCGAACTTTTAATTTGTTCGAGGCGATAGTTTCAAGATGCGTCAAGGTGCACTACTGGAGAGACCTAGCAGGCTCGCTTTGTGGGAGCAGGGTGGCTCGCGTAGTCAAATTCCATTCCGGGGGAAGGACAAGGACTTTGAAGGACCCGAAGATTTCCAGGCGTGGCAGATCCGCTACAAACATGCGTTTCCAGAAGGGGTACTTGCAGAGCTTTGCGACAGATGTTCCTCCCAGAAAGCTCCCAAGAATAGCAGAGGAAGAAATCTGAAGTCCAACAGATGGACCAAGTTCCACCCTTTGATCGTCAGCTGGGGATTCAAATTCCCGTTTTCAAAGTTTTTCTCCGGGATTCTCAGCCAGATGGGTTGCTCGCCTGCTCAGCTGGACATTGATTCTTACAGACACGTCATGTGTTTTGAGAAGGTGAACGAGTTTTTCAAACTGGAGCTTACTGACGAGGAATTCTGGCACTGCTACACCATAGCGCACGATGGGCTCTCTGGTGGAAGTCTCACGCAGGTCGTCCCCAAAGTTGAGTTGTTCGTGAAGGCTGTATTTACCGACGGGGCATATAGGCAGAGGTGCTTTGAGGTGGGTGGCACATGGGATCGCAACTGCAGTGGAAACGTGAGGATTGCATCTCGCTTCCGTACCCGCGATGAACTGTACTCAGATTTTGAGAGCCATCCCGACCTTACGAAGATTGACAGAGCTCTGAAGATTCCTCCTGAGTTTCGCGAGATGAGCTGGCTGCTTTGTCCATCCAGAGATGCTGATGACGGAAGACCTCCTGCTAGCATAGTCAAAGAGTGGTTTAAGTGCTCCGCTTCGTCTGAAGAGGGCTGTCATCCAGAAGAAGAACCATAGAGAAGGACTTGACGCACCCCCAAATGGAAAATCAGGTCCTGAAATGCATTCACAAGATGTCCCGGACTCCGCACCTCGCCAAGCTAGTCCCGCAGGATCATCCAGCAAACGTAGAGCCTCATGTGGTCCCTCAGAGCAAGCGGAAGACCCTTCCAAGAAGCTGAAAGTTGCCTCTACTTCCCCTGAAATGATTGAAGCTCTTCGAGATGATGGTTCAGAACGTCTAGTGGAAAGAGCACAACCAACTTCTAGGGTCGTGGATACAGAGGCTTCCTGTGAGATTGCAGAAATGACGAAGGGTGTACCACATGCTGCGTATGATAAAGTTGTTAGAGACCTCAGGATCGCAAAGGCGGGGCCCCACAAGCTGGTTGACATGCTTCGTGGACAAGCGGGGCTGGAAGAGGAGAACAAACGAATGAAATCGGAGTGCATCCGCCTTCGAGAAGGTCGCGACCATTCCAGACGGAACAACAATGCCTTGGTGGGGAAAATTCGATCATTAGAGAACAAAATGATCGAGCTAGAGACAAGTCATGCGGAAAAGCTGTTGGTAGAAAGTGAACGCGACACTGCCCTTAACAAGTCTGCTTTACTGCGCGGGCGTTTGCATGAATCGGAAGAGAAAGTCAAACTCCTGGAAGCTGAAATATCAAATCTGAAAGCTGATTGCTCGTTACCACCACATGCCCCCACAACTTTGTACTTCAAGGAAAGTGAAGCGCAAAAGTTGGGTTTGGAGAGCCGGAGCGGGATTACTACCAAAGAGCAAGGGCTTGAAGTAGAAGTAGAGCCCGAGGCTGGACCTGAGCCCGAGGACGAGGCTAAGAAAGTTAACGTTCCTGAAACCGATGAGTCACTTTTTGATGACATTTCCCTACTTTCCGCAGAAGAATGGGCAGAGTTTCGAAGAACCATGGGCTGTGAAGACTTGCATCCATAGTTTCTTTACCTATGTATGTTGACTATTGCATTTCCATTTTTGTATTGAATAACTGGTTTGAGCAATCGAGATGTGATTAGCCAGCCATTCTTCGAATAAATAAATGAAAACAATACTTATGATGAATTTTGTCCTCCCGGCTCTTTGTCAAATTTTTCCAACTATTTGATGTATCCCAAACTTATTTGTTCATCAAATGCCCCCCGTTGTAGCCATGGGCGTTCAACGTCGGGGTTTAACTAACTTTGTTAGCATTTGCATTGGTGTTGACTTCAAGGAAGGGCTTGTGCTTCTTAAGAGAAGGCTTGAAGTGCTTCCATAAGGAAGACTTAGGGTGCTTCCAAGAGGAAGGCTTTGGGTGCTTCCTAAGAGGAAGGCTTGAGATGCTTCCTGAAGGAAGGCTTCGGGTGCTTCCGAGAGGAAGGCTTTGAGTGCTTCCAAGAGGAAGGCTTGAGTGCTTCTCGAAAGAAGGCTTTGGATGCTTCTCGGAAGAAGGCTTGAGTGCTTCTCGGGAGAAGGCTTTGGATGCTTCTCGGAAGAAGGCTTGAGTGCTTCTCGGGAGAAGGCTTTGGATGCTTCCCGGGAGAAGGCTTTGAGAACTTTGCCGAACGTACAATAACACATAGGTGAACTAGGAATTACTTGATAGCTTTATTGATAAGTTTAAATACATCATTCTTGAAAATAAAGTCTATATTTTGCACAAAACAATGACTAGCTTAGCTTTGAGCTCTAGTTTGCATTATAGATAATATTTTCGGAGGTGATGAGCATTCATGGAACCACTCACTAACTTTTCGTCCATTGTCTCTAAGGTGTAGCTTCCCTTTCCGCCTACTTGGTAGACTCGGTAAGGTCCTTCCCATGGAGACTTGAGTTTTTGAGACCCCGGACGATTGGGTGTTGCAAACTTTTTCTTGAGAACAAGGCCACCTGGGAGAAAGTTCCGAAGTCGGGCCTTCTTGTTGTAGGAGCTCCTCACTTGCTGCTGGTAACTGGAGATGCGCTTTACCACTTGCTCTCTTAATTCCTCACTGAGGTCAAGCGAAGTTCTTAGAGCGATGGAGTTTACTGCTGGATCATCGAGCTCGGTAAAGGGCGCTGGAACAACAACATGTGGAGGAATGACTGCATCGGTGCCGTATGCAAGGGTGAATGGAGACTCTCCTGTTGCACGACGCGGAGTGGTGCGGTAAGCCCAGAGCGTGCCATCCAACTCCTCCTCCCACAAGCCTTTCTTATCATCGAGTCGCTTCTTGATACAGTCAAGGATCGTCTTGTTTGAAGCTTCTGCCTGGCCATTACCCTGGGGGTAATATGCAGTTGAAGTGAAATGCTTGATCTTCCAAGACTCAAAGAACTCGTTGATTATGGCGCCAGTGAAATGTGTTCCATTGTCTGTTAGAATGACCTTGGGAAGTCCAAATCGGCAAATAATCTGGCTCCAGATGAATTTTTGAACATCAGCTTGAGTTATGGTGGCTAAGGCCTTTGCCTCCACCCATTTGGTGAAGTAGTCAGTGGCAACAATCAAATACTTCTTGCTTGGAACTGGAGTGCTTGGAAGTGGTCCTATGATGTCAATTCCCCATTGCATGAATGGCCAAGGACTCGTCTGTGCATGTAGCTCTTCTGGCGGTGCCAATTGGTTAGGCTTGAACCTTTGACATTTGTCGCATTTCTGGGCATACTGCAGAGCTTCCTGGCGTAAAGTAGGCCAGTAAAATCCTGCACTAAGCGTCTTTTGGGTAAGCGACCTTCCACCAGAATGATTTCCACAATGTCCTTCATGAATCTCAGCCAAAACTTTCAATGTTTCAGGATGCTTCAAGCATAACAAGTTTGGCCCTGTGAAGCTCTTTCGAAAGAGTCGGCCCTTGTCAACATAGTATCATGCACCCTTCATTTGGACTTTGCGGGCTTCTAATCGCTCATCAGGCAATATTCCATGCTCTAGATAGTTGATAAAAGGATCTTGCCAGCTTGGAGATGAATCAATTTGTCTTACTTCAATCTCCCTCACATCAATACTCCTCTGCTCGAGATACTCAATCGGAATTGAGCGCTTGAAACGAAAGTCAAGTGATGACGCTAGATTGGCCAACGCATCTGCTTGTGTATTTTCGGCTCGTGGAAGTTGATGAAAAGTGAAAACCGAGAAAAAAGCAAGCATTTCTTGGACCTTGTTGTTATATCTGAGCATCTTTACATCACGCGCAGCATATTCACCGATCGATTGGTTAGTGATCAACTGCGAATCTGAATGAATAGCAAGTTTTTTGACTCCCAACTCCTTGGCAAGTGCGAGCCCACAAATTAAAGCTTCGTACTCCGCTTCATTGTTAGAGGCTTTGAATCCAAACTGCACTGCCTGCTCCATTATTGAGCCATCAGGATTGATAAGGACGATCCCCGCTCCTGCCCCCTTCTGGTTCGAGGAACCATCAACAAAGAGCTTCCATAGATGATTGGAAGTTGAGAGTTGCAGAGAAGAGGAACCGTCGCCATGAGCTCGTGACAAGGAAGTTTCGACAGCCCTGGGGGCATTGCCGAACTTATTGTCATTACTTCCTTCCATTGATGCTGGTGCGAAGTCCACAACAAAATCCGCTAAGGCTTGGCCTTTGACAGCTGTTCGTGGACGATAGAGCAAATCATGTTGACTCAACTCTATGGCCCATTTCATTACCCGTTTCGATGCATCAGGTGCATGAAGTAATGAACGGAGTGGATATTCTGTCATGACGATTACCCGATGAGCTTGAAAGTAAGGCCTCAATTTCTTTGTGGTAACTAGTAATGCGAGAATCAACTTTTCAAATTTTGGATATCGTGTCTCAGCATCAAGAAGGGCTTTGGATGTGTAGAACACAGGCAGTTGAATCCCATTCTCTTCCCGGATAAGTGCAGAGCTTACAGCAGCATCAGAGACCCCTAGATACAGAAACAGGTCCTCGTTATCTTTGGGTTTTGATAGCAGCGGTGGAGACGTCAAGTAGGCCTTGAGATCTTAAAATGCTTTCTCACAGCCTTCATCCCACTTATCTCTGGATGCCTTCTTTACTGCTTGGAAGAAAGGTCGGCACCGGTCGGTTGACTTAGATAGGAACCTGTTCAATGCTGCTGCTCATCCAGTGAGACTTTGAATCTCCTTCAGACTTAATGGGGACTTCATCTCGAGAATTGCCTTGATTTGCTTTGGATTTGCTTCGATCCCACGCTGAGTCACAAGGTATCCCAAGAACTTCCCTGCTGATACCCCGAATGTACACTTTAGAGGGTTGAGCTTCATTTTGTACTTCTTCAGCAAGTTGAAGGTCTCTCGCAAATTGGTGATGTGATCCCCTCGTCTTTCTCCTTTGACCATGATGTCATCCACATAGACCTCCATGGTTTTGCCAATGAGATCTTTGAACATCCGATTAACGAGTCTCTGGTACGTTGCACCCGTATTCTTGAGGCCAAATGGCCTGACCTTGTAGCAGTACACACCTCGATCGAAGACGAAGGCAGTTTTGTCCTTGTCTTTTTCATACATGGAAATTTGATTATAGCCCGAGTATGCATCCAGGAAGCTTAGGATCTCATTTCCTGTAGTTGAGTCCACTAAGAGATCGATCCTGGGTAGAGGATAGTTATCCTTTGGACACGCAAGATTGAGATCGGTGTAATCAACACAAACTCTCCATCGTCCTGCCTCCTTTTTCTTGACAAGTACGACATTTGCTAGCCATTCAGAGTGCGGAACTTCTTCAATGGATCCAGCAACGAGTAACTTGTCAATCTCCTCCTAAATGATAGCAATTTTCTCGGGGGAAAAATTACGTCTTTTCTGCTTGACCGGCTTGTGGTTGGGATTGACGTGCAGCTTGTGGCAAGCGATGGTGGGATCAATCCCCGGCATGTCAGACGGAGACCAAGCAAAAACTTATTTCTCCTCACGCAGGAAAGCTATGAGTTCTTCTTTTTCTGTGTCACTCAACCGAGCACCAATGCGGGCCTCTCGTTCAGGATATTGAGGGTCAAGTTGGATGAGGGTGACGTCATCCTCCAGCTGCCATCCTTCCGGAGTTGGTGGTTCCTCATGAATGTCTGGATCTTGACCCGTGATTAGTTGCTATTTAGGAGATGAAGAAGAAAGCTTGCCCCCAGTGGATGATCCTGTCTGGGGAACAAACTCTGCCTCCTTGACCTCCTTTAGCCCTTCAGTAAGGCACCGCCGAGCCATCGCCTGATCGCCTTTAATCTCCCCGATTCCACCACCAGGAATAGGGAACCGAATTTTCTGGTAAAGGCTTGACGTGGTTGCGAGGATCTTGTGAAGCCATGGCCTTCTAAAAATTCCATTGTATGGAGAGTATTCATCCATGATGTAAAAAGTCTGGGACGTGACTACAGGATCAGAATGCACATCCAGCTGGAGAGTGCCTACGGTCATGCTGGTCGACCCATTGAAACCTCGGAGCGGGACAACCCTTTTTGTTGTGAGGCTTTCTAACCCCATCTTGCGCACTGCATCTAGGCTGAGGATATTTGTTACGCTCCCTTCATCAACGTGAATCCGATCAACTTGAGCATGAGCGATCTGGATGGACACGACTAATGCATCATCATGCGGCCAGTCAAGTCCTACCTTGTCCTTCAAAGAGAAACCAACGACAAGGTCGTTGGCCACCCCGGGGGTGGAAACATGGGAGACTTGAGAGACGGCTAGTGCATCTCGGATCTTTCTTTTCTTTTGCTTGGAGGTGGTTCCTAACAACTCTGATTCTGCTATGATGGTATTGATGCAAATCATCTTTGCTGCAGGTTCCTTTGGTCCTTTGTCAGCGGGTCGATCCACAGCTTTCCCTTTGACGTACTCAGTGCAATGTCCTTCCTTGATGAGATTCCGGAGATATCTCTCGAAAGATATGCATTTGCCGATGTTATGCCTATAACACTCGTGGAAGGCACACCACTTCGTCTTATCAGCCTTCTCTTGATCACCTTTGACTGGCTCCGGTTTCTTGAACCATGGTTTGTCCTTAATTTCATTGTGGATCTGATGGACCGACAAACATAGCTGCAAGTTAGGCTTCCCCATAGCTTGTGTTTGGGAGGGTTGTCCCACCTTGCGCTTGTTGGACTTTCCAGCTGCAAACTTTCCATGGGGCTCATCTTTAATGGAGGTTTTTTCACCAGCCCCAGCATGGTCCTGGGTATGAGTGGCGTTCTTCTCGTCCTCCCAGCTTGCATGTCGCTCTGCTAGCGAAAGCATTTTGGTGAGACTTCGCGCATTACTCATGACGATGTCCCCGTAAAGCTGGTTGTCCCGAGGAAGTCTTTGTTTAAATGCCATTGCCGCAACAAGGTCGCTACAGCCGACAATCCGAGACTTCTCTTCGCAAAACCTTCGTATGTATTGACGCAGAGTTTCTTTTGCTCTCTTTCGGACAGAGAAAAGATGGTCATCCTTCACCTCGATTGTCCGAAGTTGTGCGTACTTCTTCACAAATGCTAGAGCCAACTCTTCAAAGGATGCAATCGACCTCCGGGGGAGATGATTGAATCAAGTCATGGCTTGGCCTTGAAGAGAAGCTTGAAAAAATTTGCACATGAGCGCATCGTTATGCCTGTGGGGGACCATGACTCCCCGGTAATAATCTATGTGCTTCACCGGGTCGGAGGCTCCTTTGAACGGAGTGAAGTTTGGCGTTGCAAACCTTTGGGGGAATGGCTCTTCCTCAATTTCCCTTAAAAAAGGCGTTGAGAGCTGTATCTGGCGACGTAGATCGTCCTCTAGATCGCCATCTCGTTGAGCACGAAGGTGCCTGTCCAACATTCTTTGAACATCATTAGCCCGCAACGCACCTTGCTGAGGCCGTGAGTCATTTCGTGCTAATCGCCGAGAACCTCCTTGAGCTTCTCTCCTTGATCTCTGGGATCGTGCTGGGGAGTAGGCCTCCTCTTCCCTCTCACTGCCTTGGGCAGATCGTTTTGGGTCTTTACGTAGAGCCTGATGTTGCCCCCTACTCCCATGTGAGCGCTGTGAGCGCTCCACTTGTGAAGTAGCCCCAATCCTACTTCCTAGCCGCTCATGTACTGATGGCCTTAGGAGTTGTGGGCTTTTTGCTCGACGAGCGTGACTTTCTTCACCAGAGTCACTTAGTGATGTGTCTCGTGACATCGTTCGGCAGCGGACTGTTTCTTTCCCAGGACGCCTTGGAGCATTCTCTTGTCTCCCACGTGATGTGGAATGTCTGTCTGGCTCTTGGACCGGTCTTTCCGCCAGAAGTCGCTGCAAGAGTTCCGACTGGAGCTGAACTTGGCTGCTCAACCTTTCAACTTGCTGCGCCAAGCTGTCCTGGGGAGGTTGATAGTGACTTCTCCCTGAGACGTCGTGACGCCCCCTTAGGTCCATATTTGTTGTGGGCTGATCACGTCGTGATGCACTTCCCATCAACTACCCGCCTGCCTGTTGCAAAGCCGAAGTTCTTTCCCCTAGCACGGGCACTTGGTTAGCTGGTGAGGAGAATGCACCGAAGCTGAAGGTTGACCTCCCTCCTAGCGTCTCCATGGGTGCTTCTATGGACACCCGCCTGGGTCGAATTGAACGCTCCTCCGGTGTCTCTATGCGAGCCTCATTCCTTGTCTGAGCAGTTGAGGCAGAAACACCTTCTCCAACTGAACGAACAGATCGTCGAACCCTAGCCATGCTTGATCAACGAATCTTGAATGGAAATTTGTCGAACGATGAACACGTTCAAGATCTTCGAATCAACGTTAAGAACGATGATCGAAGTAGGATGAACGATGAACAATCGTGAGAGCCTCTTCTTGAATATCTTCAAGCTCTCAATGAAAGCACCAATTGTTGAAGCTGAATTCGTCCTTTAAACTCAAAAGACTCAAGGATCCCTGCAAACAAGCAAACAGTAAGCTATCGTTCGTTCAATGATCGAGACCCGGGGGGTGATCGACTAAGAACGCTCCAATGCTTAAGTCAGTTTCGAAAGAGAAAATCTCAAAAGCTTAAGTAGCGTTGAACAGAATTACCTGGAAAGTGAAATGAGCTCCGCTATTTATAGGAAAACCTTGGGAGCCTCGGAGCGTTCTGATTGGTCGGTTGAATTTGTAATTAATTAATAATATATTATTAATTAAATATATTATTTAATAATTATAATAATAGCTCATTATGATAATAATGATAATTATTTTGATTTAATATTAATATTTAATTGTCCGTTATTAAGAATAATGACAATTAACTTTCGGGAAGAATATTAATATTACGGAGACTTTTAACCCGATTAAATAACGTATTTAACTGGTAAATAGATTATTTAATGTGTGGGTATTTGCAAGTCATTTGTATTATTGCCAAGGGCAATTTGGTCATTTCAGGAATTATGGGCCACGTGGCAGCTCCACAATTTTCGGGTGATTTTTGGGTTCCACAAGAGGTGTGGGTTATTTAAAAAAAAATGGTTCCAACATAAAGGGATTGCTTTGTCAGTACTCAATTCTAAGGATGAATGATATTGAAAGCAAATGATATCGAAAGCATTCTCCTACAACAAAACGATACAACCACTGCGCCTGCATTCTATACTTTTAAAGAATAAAAGGATATAATCAGCTGTCTGATAAGAGATGTTATTCAGCTCTTGGTTAATTTGCTGGCATGAATGCGAGATCAGCAACCTGCGATTCGAAGATTTTCATGACTTTTCTCTTCATATGTCTTTTTTATCTTCAATTTTTCTTTTTCGCCTTTAATTTTTCTTTTGTTTCTTCTTCTTTTCTGATCAACTTTCTTTACACTTTCATTTGTCACCATCAATTGGTTTTGGTTGGTGTCCACCAACATCAAAATCAATTTGGCTGTTTAGCAACAAATCATCATTCATCTGTTTGTTCAGATGAAAAACATCCTCTAGGGGTCCCTACACTTCTATCGTGTTGTTCATATTTGCATATTCAATCTTTTTTTCATTATCTGAACTTATTGTCATCAAATTGTCGCATTTCCTATGTACTTCCCTTTCTCCTATAACAGTTTCTAGTTCCATTGGAGAGTCTAATGAGCTTCTATTATTGGCTAGTTTTTTAAACCAACCATGTTGCCTCACTTTTATATGTTTAAGAAAATTTTATGCCGGAAGGTAGATGAATTACAAATATTCTCCTTCTTTCTTTTGCTTTTATCAAAGTACAAGAATCTACAATTTGTCTTACAATTTCTAATGAATGAATTACACTAACAACTCACTTTTACTTAAACAAATAATCTCTTGCAAGGAGAGTTTTCGTGACCTTACATCTCTGCTAGGGTCTTGACGAGGCCCGTCCCTAATTTAAAAAAAAAAACCGACAATTCCGTATCAGAGAAGGGATCTGACACAATTTAACTCAATTCATATTTTTATTAAATAAACCAACTGTATTCCACTTAGCGGGATTACCGCCCACATCCAACCCACTAACCCCATCAAATGGCGACAGTTTCACATTTTCGTTTATCCAAACTTATTATTAACCTCAACAAACTTATTATTAACATCAATAACTACTAAGGTATCATAATAATTTTTAATTAAATCTTATGCACAAGATACACAATCATCCTCTAGTTTTAGAAATTCACGCCAATTTTATGGGTTTATTTATGATCCAACGATTCATAGACAAATTCTTATTCATCCCAAACTTTAGAAATCATGAGAAATACTTAATTACCCCATAAACATTAAAGGAGGACAACTTCTTCATATGAAGTCCAATTGACACGATTCTTGAACCAACAAAATTATAAGACAAATAGGAATAAATCTCGTGTTGACGACACCCATTTGGTGATGTTCCATGCTTGAGGCCCTATTGATGATGGTGACGCTCGCCTCCGGATTGCAGATGTGTTCTTTCCGGAGAGGTCACAATGCACTGCCTATTGTCGAGCAGCCGCGGGAAGCAATGACTGAGGGAGGCTCGACTTAGGAGTGCTGATGTTATCCTCTGAGATCGATCGACAATGTGTTCGAAATGGTCTAGAGACGGTCGCGACGAGTTATGTGTTCACAGTGGCATGCTATAATTGTGAGCTGTCCTAAGCTATACGCACATGTGCTAGGATTAGAATGGTGACTGACATTGGGATGAGTTCCCACATGTTCTATGGATTGGGCTGAGGTTCCATTTTGGTTTTGGGCAGAGACCCTACTGAGATGATGGCTTTGATTGAGAAGCATTTTTCACTTTGTTGGATTTGGGAAGCAATACTTCTTGCTTTCCGAGAAAGCATTTGAATTAACTATTTTGTGATGCATGCATAATTTTACGTGAAGGGTATAAAGGTCTTTCCGATATAAATGATTTTATAAACTGTTGTTTTGTCCACTCATAACTTTTATGGTTTTAATACCCTTCAGGTTGATAGCGGATGCGGGCTGGAGCAGAGATCGAGACATCACATGCCACCGCCGATCCTGGTGTACTCTGATGGACCCCGAGCGGGTGACGAGTTATCCCTGGTCTGACACGCGGTGTCAGACGGGAGCAGACATATCGTACGATAATCCAGGGGGATTGGGACGTGTCTTGTCATTATATATCACTATCAAGTCTATAATCCAAACCATACACAATCCATTCTTGATGTATAATATTAATTATCACAACATTTCCCATAACACGAATGTCGTGGATTCGCATATCCATATCATAACTCAAAACCTCAGGCCTACGCCCAAAATACAACATAATTCACATCCTCGAAAAACGTGTCACCAAGGTATCTTCGAAAACCATCCACAAATCTTAAGAAAATTAGCAAGTCTCCACTACTTTAACTATCGTAAATCATATTCAATTTGATCATACTATCGAAACGATATTCGAAACTCGAGTTTGAAAATCAAAACCTACTTTATACCAAGTCTTCTATCAAGATTCTAGCAATACTAGGATCTCGTATAACCTCAACTTATGTTGTACCAATCCATAATCCAAACTCAACCAGTTACTATTGACACACGAGTATAAAACGGTTACTTGGACTCAGTCATGATTCAGAATGCAATGTAGCCAATTTCCTCGCAAAATGCATTATTACACTATTACTTTAATATTCAACCAACCACAAAAGCCATAAAGGTTCCAACCAACCAAACATCACTGAAACACATAGAAAGCCAATAACATACTCTGATAGGAATACTAATAAATACGTACAAACATCTAACTTTCATTGTCAGTCAATAGTTAGAGTTCCAATTTCTTCAAATGATCCAATTTTACTTTTCTGACTTTAAGTCATGATGACTTTCTTATATATAACTAATATCTCAATTAATATTATGAATTTTTTACATAGATCATTACTCCTATGGGTGGTAGTTTCATATAACCGTCATAATTAGTACCATCCCTTATAATTATCACAACAATTGTCAAGTCAATATGACAATCTTAATCAAACCCGCAAGTCAATATTTTGAGTTTGGACCAAGGACAGAACTTGATGTCAAACACTGTAAAACGTGCCACCCAATGCATCGAGGACACTTATTAGAAATAAACCCACCATAGTCTAATACCACCCAGTTTTGTGTCGCAGTCAAGAATACAACATGCATCAAAAGTCACAACAATCAGCACACCAATCACCACAACAATCAATCACAGAGTTCACACAACAGTTAACATGATAATCACTATGATACCTTCATAGCAATGCCGCATATCAAAACCAAAAATAGTAGCACATAAAACACAGTTCATAGCAATACCTTCAACTTGGGCCAAACGACAATTATCATATTTAAGACAGAACCCAAAACACCTTTCATTAGAAAATCGCATACCACAACCCTTTCACAAATCATCTCAACAATTTTACACAGATTTTTGAATTCAATTATGATAGACGATAAGACCACACATGTCTTAATTACCAATTTTCAATGCAAAATAGAAAACAACAAGTCTCTGCTTCATATGCAAGCATACTATGAACCCACATATAGTTGGTTTATTAATAATACACAAGTATTCACCATAGATTATTTCTAAAATCATAAGATCGACTTATTGAGTTATCTCAATCTCATATCATGCTCAATCAATTAATTTCTTAAGTTTTATGTCATAGCATTCATTTATTACCACACAGTATTATGTTATCCTATGCCATAGCCATATTTCGTCACTACGCATTATTATGGCCTCCTCATATCATCCTTTTGATATAACCACATAGCTACACTTAAACTCAATCGAGATCCCACATATGAGTCACCATTTCATAACCAACTCAATTAATGACTTTCCACACATCCTAATCGTATCACACCAAGGTACTACGTGTAGGCCATTACTCTGTTCATTTTGTGAACCCATTCCAAAGATGATACCATTCATAATATCAAACAGTTTCCCTCGGGGGTATCATTTGTTCTACTGGTAGATATATCACTCGGGAACTATGGAGTATTATCACAACTTCCGAGTGTGGATCGACTCAGGAACTACGGAGCATTACCTCGACTTTTGAGACTGCCCAAAAGTCTCTGGAACTACAGAGCATTACCTCGACATCGGGGACTTCCCATCATAATGTAACGACCCGAATTTTCTGTTTTGTTAAGTAAATCACTTCTAAATTCTTGGACGAAACTAATGGTGAACAAAGGATTGAAAATGGCTGGAAGATGGGAGAAAACCTGCCTCGCCAGCTCGGTTGGACCGGATCGGTTTGGGCCGGTCTGAATCGGGTTGGTTGGATGTTGACGATGACACTGTAGCAGGCGCGTGGCTCCCACGCGTAGCCCCTTTGGGCGGCTCGTGAGGGCGCGTGGGGCATGTTTTGGGGAATTGTTCAACATGGTTTTCACTCTAATCGATGTAACGAACATTTTGGGACAAGTTTCGAGTCGATCAGACACGGTCTCGAGTTAGTTTTGCGTGTCCGAAGGTTTAGGGGTTAATTTAATTACATTTAAAAATCCCAAAAATTGGGGAAATTAGTGTGAGCTTTAATTAAGCGTTTGTGACCCGGAATTGTGGTATTTGACAGGTCGGGATATTCCTGAGGCAGTCGAGGAGCGTACGGAGCGCGATTGACGCGTTCAGACCTAGTGAGTGGACTTTTATTTTCTAACCGAGCATGCATAACTGTTTTATCTACTTGTTCCATGTTTTTAAATATGATTTTATGTTATTGATTATTCTATATCTGCTTTACATAATTGCACGATCTTCGAGATGTTTCTTAGATTTATACGTATTTCGGCACGTTTTATGAGATACGATTTGATTATGATTCCGATGCTATTATTTTGGGATTTAAATACATGACTTGTTTTCAATGATTAAAAATGAGTTTTGAAACAATGATTTCGTTAATCAAGGTTTTCGATTTTAGAATCGGATTTCGGAAATCGAGATTTGGTTTTAATGCTTGAGAAAGGGATTTTCGGATTTAGATTCAGAATGATGGTTCTGAACGCCGGCATGACTTCAGAATAGTGATTTCGAATTCGGATTTGGACGTTGATTTAGAAATGATTTAAAATGGTTTGGATTAGATTTGTTGGATCTGGTTATTATGTTTAAAGACCCGGATATGATAAGACGGGGGCGGGCCCGGATTGGACATAATAACCAGGCCCGCCCCCGTCATATCATATCTGGGTCTTTAAACATAATAACCAGATCCAGTAAATCTAATCCAAATTGTTTTTAAATCATTTCTAAATCAACGCCCAAATTCGAATTCGAAATAACTATTCCGAAGCCATGCTGGCATTCAGAACTATCATTCCGAATCCAAATCCGGAAATCCCTTTTTCAAGCTTTAAAACCAAATCTCGATTTCCGAAATCCGATTCTAAAATCGAAAACCTTGATTAACGAAATCATTGTTTCAAAACTCATTTGTTAGGGGACAGGTGTATTTGGACAGGCCCGGAGATTGTGTTTAGCTTCGGGACAGGTGTAGCTTGTTCGTTAGTGCAACAAGGACTTGCTTTGAGTCGCCGGTTGTTTTATAATGAAATGCATGCATAACCGTTTTCCTTGTTTTCTAAATTGTTTTACGCTAAATGTTTTAGACTTGTGGAATTTGATGTTTAAATTATGACTTTGAGAAATGCACGGATTTACGTGGAAATAGTCGTATCGGGCTTGAGGCCCATTTAACGATCGTTGACTCGGATTTGGGGGAGCCAACGGTGTTTTGAAATGATTTGTGAACTAAATGAATGAATTGGTGATTTGGGACATTTGGTCTAAAGGTTTGGTTTATAGAGGAATTCTGGGTACATGTTTTGACATGGTTGGAAAAGATGGATTTCAAAGGTTTTCATACGTACATGTATATACCCTTCTAACTCTGCAGTTTGGTCACCTCCAGACGTCGAGCTGGAGAGTCACGATCCACTACCCGGAATGAGGAATCCACATAGGGAACGCATTCTGGGAGTGGGAGATATGATATGGTCTCGGACTAGGTCCGGAGATAGTCTTCTAGGCATCAGAGACCCTAGATGTTGGATAGAGCCTCATAGATGTGGAATTCCTGGGAATAGACTCGGAGTGAGGCCCCGAGTGGTATGCATACCTTTAGATATGAATCGTGACCGATATCAGAGATTTGTTCCCTAGGGGCTGTGTGCCCCGAGTTGGCATTGAATATGCCAAGGAAGGAACATATGGATATATGGTTATATTTTTTATTTGTGGATATGCGTGCCCATATGTATTTTTGTATAGAAATATGTAAATGTATAGCAATGTTATATGTTTTTATAATTGACTGCGTTTATACATTTTCTACTGAATGCATGCATGTTTACAGAAACGAAGGGTCAGAATATTTATATGTTGAAATGAATTTATAACTGCTTTATTTTTGGTCCTCTCACATTTTGACTATTTTCTTGACCTTTCAGGAGAGGAAACCGATGAGGGCATCGACTCCGGGGCCGAGGCATAAATATGACCATTGCGTTTGAACCACCCTGAGGGGTAGGTGTTATCTTTTATTGTATTAGTATGAACATAATGCTCATTTCCCTTGTCCGAAATTTCGTTGTATTAAACACACCGGTGTGTATCTAGAACCCCCAGTAGGGGTATTTGTGTTAATAAACCCTAGGAAGGGTATTTGTGGTATTTTGAGCTAATTATCAGACGAGAGCAGGCCCTTCCCCTAGTGGTCCCCAGGGGAGAACGGGGCGGGTCCTGTCAAGTTGGTATCAGAGTCAAGCATTATGTTAGCGATCTGTACATGGTACATTGACACACGTGTTTTGTCGTACTAATCTATTAATTATGCCTCTTAACAGTTCAGTATGCCCCGAGACGAGCGACCCCGATTACACTGCCTGATATGGGTCTCGCTGGAGACTCAGGAGGTTCGAGTGCTGGGAGTTCTTTGATTGGGCAGGCACGTCACCTGGGTGCTACGGTGTTTAGTGGTGAGGCTGACCCTGAAATTGATCACCGATGGATTTTGAGGCTAGATAAGATCTTCCTGGTGATGTCCTGTCCGCTTGAGCAGAGGGTACTGTTGTCCACCTTTTACTTGATGCTAAGGCCTATGAGTGGTGGTATACCCTGGAGTTGTCGGGCTGGGATGCTCTGATTGTGACTTGGGATGATTTCAAGAACCGATTCTTAGACTAGTGTTATCCCTCGCCTTCCGCGAGGTGAGAGAGATTGAGTTCTTGCAGCTTCAGTAAGGGAACTTAACTGTTGTGGAGTATGAGCAACGATTTTAGAGATTTTCTAGGTTTGCGGAGGTTTATGTGCGGATAGAGGCAGATAGGTGCCACCGTTTTGAGCAGGGTCTGAGAGGTGATATCCGAGCTATGGTGACCTCCTTTGCGATGATTTTCTCTACACTTCGAGAGCTAGCTGATGTTGCAGCTAGGGTGGAGACGAGCTAGGCCAACCGCTAGCAGGAGGTTGATTTGGGACGACGCAGAGACTGTTATTTTTCTAGACCCTTGGGCCACAGGTCCCCGAAAGGTGGTCGGTTCAGTGGAGGACAGTCATCCTACAGTGGTGGATTTTCGAGTGGTGGTCAGTCTAGCAGATATGAGAGAGGTTGCTGAGCCAAATACAGTGTACCGCAACAGAGTGGCACTTCTGTGGGGTTTTCAAATTGGATGAAGCACATGACATGCTATACTTGTGGTAAACCTGGTCATATCTCGAGGGGATGCCCACAATGGTCGAGTGGTAGTGCAGTAGGACAGACACCGAGTACCGTGTCAGAAGCTTCTAGGGGCAGAGGACAGAGTGGATATCGAAGCGATCACAGAGGACCACGAGGACGTGGTCGTGGAGTAGGTCCCCAAGCTCGAGTTTTCGCAATTACTTGGCAGGAGGGCAGGACTGCTCCTGAGGTGGTGATAGGTACACTTACTATCTCTGATGTGTCTGTACATGTGTTGATGGACCCGGGAGCCACCCATTCTTTTATTTCACGGGGCTGTGCTGGGTTATTGGATCGAGAGTTATCTGTACTTGAGGATGACTTAGGTGTTGGTACCCCGACTGGGGAGGTGTATGTAGTTAACCAGGTGTTAAGGAACTACCCAATTAGGATAGGGGACTTTGAGTTGCTGGCAGATTTTATAGTGTTGGACCTACATGACTTTGATGTGATTTTTGGTATGGATTGGTTGTCCGAACATGGGGCACTAATAGACTGTAGCAAAAAGAGTGTTAATCCGAAGTCCAGGCGTACCTGACTTGACCTTCTAGGGAGACGTCATGAGTTCTTCACCGAGAATTGTTTCGCCCCTCACGACTCGAAAGTTACTGAAGAAAGGTTGTTAGGGGTATCTCGCTCATGTAATGGACACGAGTATTGTGACGCCAAGAATGGAAGATATACTGGTGGTGCGGGACTTTCCAGATGTGTTTCCAGAAGATTTACCAGGACTACCACCACCCCGAGAGATTGAGTTTACGATCGAGCTACTTCCAGGGACCAGAACTATTGAACAAGCACCATATCATATGGCGCCAGAGGAACTGAGGGAATTAAGAAAACAACTACAAGAGTTACTCAAGTTGGGATTCATCAGGCCCAGTGTGCCGCTGTGGGGAGCACTGGTCCTGTTCGAGAAGAAAAAGGAGGGTAGCCTCAGACTATGTGTGGATTACCAGCAGTTAAAAAAAGTAACAGTGAGAAATAAGTATCCTTTACCCCGGATAGACGACCTATTCTACTAGTTGAAGAGAGCAAGGTACTTTTTAAAGATTGACTTAAGGTCAGGATATCATCAGTTACGGATCGCCGAGAGAAATGTCCCGAAGACAGCTTTCCGGACCAGGTATGGGTATTTTGAGTTTTTAGTGATGCCTTTTGGTTTGACCAATGCACCTGCAGCATTTATGAATTTGATGAATCGAGTGTTCAAGTATTATTTGGATAGGTTTGTAATCGTGTTTATTGATGACATCCTGGTGTATTCAAAAAGTGCAAGGGCAAACGAGAAACACCTAAAGTTGGTGCCGACAAGGTTGAGGAAAGCCTAGTTGTTCGCTATGTTTAGAAAGTGCCAATTTTGGTTGAATAGCGTTGGCTTCCTAGGCCATGTTATTTCGGTTGAGGGGATTAGTATGGACCCCCAAAAGACAGAGGCAATCACTAATTGGGAGCAACCTAAGACAATGACGGAGGTTCGAAGCTTCCTTGGTTTGGCAGGGTACTATAGACGTTTATGGAAGGCTTCTCTACCATTGCAGCACCCTTAAACTGCTTGACGAGGAAAGGGGTTAACTTTGTTTGGACAGAGCACTACGAAAATAGTTTTCAGGAATTAAAGAAAAGGTTGACCACTGCTCCTGTTTTGGCTTTACCAAGTGATGGTGGGGAGTTTTTGGTTTATAGTGATGCATCCTTACAGGGTCTGGGTGTGTGTTGATGCAACATGGACGAGTTATAGCTTATGCCTCCCGACAGCTGAAGCCACACGAGGTAAACTATCTGACCCACGACTTGGAATTGGCAGCGGTGATGTACGCCCTCAAGATTTGGAGTGACAGGACCCACCCCGATTATCGCCTCGATAATCGGGAAGCATCCTGCTCCCGTCTGACAATCGAATCCAAAAGACCGGAAAACTAAATAATATTACATCACACCCATTGTCAGACCAGGGAGATTAAACAAATACAACCGACTGGACGTCAAGTCCACAGTTTCACAGAGCATAATATTACAAAACAGGTTAAAGAACAAATCCTACTCTGTGAACTAACTACTCCGCAACGGAAAACTTTATGCCTCTGCCTCTGCCTCGGCGCTAGCCCCCGAATTTGTACCACGACCTGGAGGGTAGTTAAAACAACAAAGTGTGAGTGGACCGAAACAAAGGTTTACAGAAAACAATTTAATGAAATCGGGGTTCGCCCTCCAGTTTTATAACACGCATGCATAACCAGATATTCAAGAAAAACCGCGTATTAACAGTTGAAAAACTCTTCCTCCGAAACCCATGTAAAACGTTATAGAAAAACCATCACAACTCGTGTAAAACAATATAACATTACCAAAATCCAGAATTTGTCATTTGCAACATCATTTACGCAAACCAAGTAAAAAGTGAATCAATATTCTCAATTAAACCGTTGGATCCATCCGAGTCTTTAAACTCAATATCAGGCCTTCCCGGGATATCAACGAGTCTTTAAACTCAAAACATGATCAATAGGCCTTGGGGGTATCACAATAACCAAGTCTTTAAACTCAATCCGGGTCTTTAAACCCAATTTTCGGGCCCGCCCCCGTCATCAGTATACCGGGTCTTTAAACCCAAAACCAGATCCAACAATCAACCGGGTCTTTAAACCCAAAACCGTTTTTAAACACAATAAACCAGGATTCATCATAAACCGTTTCCAACATCATTCCGAAATCATATCTCGTCATAATAGGACTTATGTCCGAATTCACATGCAAATTCCAAAACGTGCAATTTCCGAAATCACTTCACAATTATAATCAAAACATCATAAATCCGTAACATGCATAATCATATTCAGATACTTCATCAAAACATCATTCATGCATAAGCGAAAACCATAACCTCGAAATGCGTGAAATACGGTGAATATCTCGAAAAGCGTGAAAACACGTAAAACCGAATTATCATATCACCATCATAAAATCATATGAGAAAACATAAGATAAATAAGTAAAATAGTCATGCATGCCCGGTTTAGAAATCAAAAAGTCCACTCACGGTTTTAGGACGCGTCAATTGCGCCCCGTGCGCTCCTCAGTAGCTTCGGAAATGTCCGGGCCTGTAAAAACGTACAAGAAGGGTTACAAACATCCTCAAATAGCTCGTATGATTTTCCCTAATTTTTCCGGATTTTTCGACGAAATAAACCTTAAGGACCTAAACTTCCGAACTCCCGAAATTATTCCGAACGACCCCCGATCGACTCGAATCCTAAAGGTAAAATGTTAATTAGACTGAAGGGAACAAACTCCATGTTGACTGTGATCGGAGATGACATCACACGCGCCGTCAAGCGCCGTCCAAAGTGGTTGCGCATGAAGGCCACGCGCCTAGCTACAGTGCTGTCTTCCTCACCCGAATAGCCTGATAAACGGGTCTATTACCCGCGACTCAACCCGACCAGTTCAAGCTCAATTCTCAATCAATTCCTCTCGTTTCCAATCCTATTATCTTCTCTAATCCGTTAATTTTAGGTCTGTATTGATGATTAACCTCGACTAATATTAAAACGATCCAACCCAGACTCAAACAGTCAAACTAGTCGACGTCTGGAACTCACCCTACACGGTTCCATTCTCCAATTAACCTCACAGGGAGTATGCAAGGACCTAGACGAACACAATGGAACAATCAATTGAACTCGCCGTTACCTGGAAGTCGTCGTCCTCAAGCTGGAAAATTCTCAGAACCAGGGAACTCCGTTCTTGGCCAATTCATGAGTGATGTCCTTCGAAATTGATGTGGTCGGTTTCCTTTTGCTCCCAGAAGACTAATACGGCCCTTGGTTTCACTCAAAAGGCCCCGCAATTTGATCTTCAATTTTTCCCTCCAACTGGTTTTTCTCTGAACTGGAACTTGGGTTCCTGGGTAATCCGTGCTCCAAACTCTTCAATTCTTATACGGTCATGATTCTGTCACTCCCAGAAAACTCCCTAAGTGTTTAGATTTGTCTCAAGGCCCGTAGAAATCGAATTCTCAGTTTCCCTCCAAAAACCCGAAAATGTTTCCTTCACGGTTTCTCTCAATCCTTCTCAGTCTTTCTACAGCAGGAAGACGAAAATGAGCCCTCACATCCCAAATGCAATCAGATAATCGATCAAATGGCAAACAACCTGTGGGAAACCGTCTGATTCCTCTCTGAAAATTTGTTTCCCGCACACAGAAACCATGGCCAATTTTTAATCCCAGCCCGTGCTTGCAACCTGCTCACACCATTTAGTCATGCTCCCACTACCTCAATTCACATAAACTAATCGTCTGATCAATCCACTACCACCTTAAACAATTTGCATGCACAAAACTCCACGGTGTGGCCGTGTGCTCTGTTTTTCACGGTGGTGCTACAGTAACCGCCGTGAAATGATCAAATGCCCCTCTGTGCAATAATTACCAAAATGCCCTCCAACTTCTGTGACCCGTAATTCGGTCACCCGATGACCGTTTCAAGCGTACCGCCTGTCGTTGTACTCGGGGCGTCGAGACGAACCTAACGGTCTTCGAGTAATGTGAAAACCAATTGTCAAATGAAAAGTCAACTTTTTCTCCTTACAATGTCCAAATTACGATAATGCCCCTGAGTTTCCGAACGTCATAACTTCCACCATGTTTGTCCAATTTGGACGTGCCACCTGTCTATGAACTCGTGACGTCCCGAACTACGTCACGGTCATTGGTCAACGTCCGTTTGACCCTCCAATCAAAAAGTCAACAATTTGACCATACGAATCACAAGGGTAAAAACGTCATTTTATTCATTATTTTACAATATTACATTTTTCGAATTTCCGGGGCGTTACATGGAGACACTACTTATACGGGGAGACGTGTAAGATTTATACCAACCATCAGAGTTTAAAGTACATTTTTACTCAGAAGGAGTTGAACTTGAGGTAGAGAAGATGGCTAGAACTAATTAAGGACCATGACTGTACCATTGAGCATCACCCCGGAAAAGCGAACGTTGTGACAGACGCGTTGAGTAGGAAGGCGGTTGGTTTGATTGCCCATTTGTGTATGATCTATCTGCAGTTACTAGTGGAACTCCGACGGATTGGAGTTAGTCTTGGGATGGATGGTGATGGAGCTCTTTTGGCAAGCTATCATGTGAGGCCGTTATTATTGGATCGGATTCGAGATGCTCAACTTCGTGATGCAACCTTATACCTCATCCGATTGGGAGTCAAAGCCGGAGAAAGATAGGATTACACCATCAGAGACGACGGTACGGTTTTGAAACAGGGTCGGTTATGCGTGCCAGAGGATAAGGCACTAAGGACTGAGATACTTGAGGAAGCTCACAGTTCGGCCTATGCCATGCATCCTAGGGAAAACAAAATGTATCGGACACTTCGAGAATATTATTGGTGGGTTGGAATGAAAAGAGAGATTGTGGACTTCGTAAGTTAGTGTTTGATTTGCCAACAGGTGAAAGCTGAACGACAGAGACCTTATGGACCACAACAGCCTCTTCCAATTCCCTAGTGGAAGTGGGACCATATTACAATGGACTTTGTGTTTAAGTTACCAACTACCCGAAGTGGATTTGATGGTGTTTGGGTAATCGTGGATCGCCTTACTAAGTCGGCGCACTTCCTACCCGTGCACGAAATTTTTAAGCCCAACCGACTAGCACAGCTGTTTATTGATGAGATAGTCTGATTGCATGGTACCCCAGAGTCGATTGTGTTAGATCAAGATCCGCGATTTACATCGAGGTTTTGGCGGAGCTTACAGAAAGCCCTTGGTACGAGATTGCATTTCAGCACGGCGTTTCACCCACAAATTGAAGGGCAGTCAGAGAGAACCATCCCGGTTTAGGAAGACATGATGAGAGCCTGTGTGTTATAGTTCCAAGGTACTTGGGATACCTTCTTACCCTTGATGGAATTTTCTTATAACAACATTTACCAGGCGAGCATCAGGATGGCTCCGTTTGAGGCACTGTATGGGCGGCAGTGCAGAACACCCTTATGCTGGACTGAGATTGGTGAGAGAGCATTGTTGACACCAGAACTTATGGATGTAACCCAAGAAAAAGTCAAGACCATCAAAGAACGACTGAAGGCAGCTCAGGATCATCAAAAGACCTATGCACATCGTAGAGTGCGAGATCTTGAGTTTGAGGTAGGAGACTGGGTGTTTCTGAAACTATCACCGTGGAAGGGCATAGTTCGTTTTGGAAGACGAGGGAAGCTGAGCCCTTGGTATATCGGACTGTATGAGATAGTGGATAGAGTGGGTAAAGTGGCGTACCGACTAGACTTACCTCCGGAGTTAACACGAGTGCACGATGTCTTCCATGTGTCAATGCTTCGGAAATATGTGCGGGAAGAATCGCATATCCTAACGGAACAACCATTGGAACTCAGGACATATTTGAGTTTTGAAGAACAACCCGTACAGATCCTGGATTGGAAATAGAAAGTCCTAAGGAATAAGACCATTCCGTTAGTGAAGGTTCGGTGGAGGAATTCTCTCGTGGAGGAAGCAACGTGGGAAACGGAAGCCTTATGAGAGAGCAACACCCCTATTTATTTGAGTAATTTCGAGGACGAAACTTTTGTAAGGGGGTAGATTGTAACGACCCGGATTTTCTGTTTTATTTTATTTAATGGAAATTATATGTAAAATGACCATTTTGCCCCTGGTCAAGGTAAACTGTTGACTTTTGTCCTGAAGCGTCGTTCGACATTGAACCTTTGACCAGTACGTAGATCGTGTCGCCTTGAGTTCGTGGACAAGTGGCATGTCAGATTTGGACCACCGACGTGAAAGTTGTGGGTCATGGAGTTCGAGAAAGATTTAGTTTCTAGTTGCGGGAATTTGTGCCAAGTGGCAACTTTAGACAGGTTGACTGAACCCTTGGACCAATCAGATGACTCATCCAATTGGCCCATTTACCCAAAAGACAGGAAAGCTGATTTTGTTCCCTTTCCTTTTTCCTATTTCCTTATCCTGCTAATTAGACCGAGATCGATCTTACAAACACACCTAATCAACAATCCATCTCTTTCTGCTTAGAACCAGTAATTAGTGATCATAGTGAGCATCTAAAAGAGCAGTGGACAGACTGAAAGGGAGGAGAACCACCATGAACGGCAAAGAAGAGGATTCAGGTAAAACCCGAAATCCAGTTCACGGGTCAAATTCGTGATTTCGTGTTGTAAGCTTTGTTTGAAGGAATTTAGGACTCTATTGTGCTTCTAGGTTTGTATGCGTCTATTAGAACTCAAACCAAGGCACGACGACACTAGGATTGACCGGAAAAGCTCGAAGGAAAATAGAGACCCACTGTAGCAGCTACCAAGTATCGATTTGATCCCTTTTTTCTCAGTTTTGAACCCATAGATCCAACCTAGACGTCTAAACGATCCTAGTGGTAGCAACAGTTTTTGAAACGGGTCAGAAATGAGGAAGATATGGTCGTGTCGGGTTCGCGGGTCTAGGCGACCCAATTTGCAGACCCGACGTGAGGTCAAGGATGATGATGTCATCATCTGTCTGACTATTAGAAAACATGGACCAGTCAGAGGACGACACATGTCACATGTCAGTGCATAGTCAGCACTGACATGTCAAAGATGTGGACCAATTAAAGGTTGTCGCGTGCCACTGACATGTCAGTGACGTAGACCAATCGGCTGTTAACACGTGGCACCTGTTAGAGTCTGAGACGTGTTAGACTGACATTGTCGAATGACGTCATGCTGACATCACCACCGTTGACCGTTGAGCTCTGACGTCAGCAGCACTAACCGTTGACTTTGACCAGTAGCATTGACCACGCTGGGCATGATTTTCGAGGTGGGACCAGTACCATTTTGAAGGTTTTGACGTTCCGGATCAAATGGTGGTGGTTTCGTGTCGATCCGAGTTCGTTAAGTAGGTCAAATTGAGGTTGGAGGCCTCGGGAAGCGTGTTTAAAGCGCGTTCCCATGTCGGTTTTGTTCTAGGTTTCGATGCTAGATCTAGTAGGGTCAATTAGTGACCCTTAAGTGTATTTGGACATGTCTGGAGATTGTGTTTAGCTTCCGGACAGGTGTAGCTTGTTCGTTAGCGCAACAAGGACTAGCTGTGAGTGGACCGTTGGTTTTATAATGAAATGCATGCATAACCGTTTTCCTTGTTTTCTAAATTGTTTTACGCTAAATGTTTTAGACTTGTGGAATTTGCTGTTTAAATTATGAATTTGAGAAATGCACGGATTTACGTGGAAATTGTCGTATCGGGCTTGAGACCCATTTGACGACCGTTGACTCGGATTTGGGGGAGCCAACGATGTTTTGAAATGATTTGTAAACTAAATAAATGAACTGGTGATTTGGGACATTTGGTCTAAAGGTTTGCGTTATAGAGGAATTCTGGGTACATGTTTTGACATGGTTTGAAAAGACGGATTTCAAAGGTTTTCATACGTATATGTATATACCCTTCTAACTCTGCGGTCTGGTCTCCTCCAGACGTCGACCTGGAGAGTCACGATTTACTACCCGGAATGAGTAATCCAAATAGAGAACGCATTCCGGGAGTGGGAGATATGATATGGTCTCGGACTAAGTCCGGAGATAGTCATCCAGGCGTCGGGGACCTTGGATGTTGGACAAAGCCTTCCAGATGCGGAATTCCTGGGAGTAGACTCGAAGTGAGGCCTCGAGTGGTATGCATACCTTTAGATATGAATCGTGACCGATATCGGGGATTTTTTCCCTGGAGGTTGTGTGCCCCGAGTTGGCATTGAATATGCCAAGGAAGGAACATGTGGATATATGGTTATATTTTTTATTTGTGCATATACGTGCCCAGATGTATTTTTGTATAGATATATGTATATGTATAGCAATGTTATTTTTTTTTTTAATTGACTATGTTTATACATTTTCTACTAAATGCATGAATGTTTACAGAAACGAAGGGTCAGAATATTTATATGTTCAAATGAATTTATAACTGCTTTATTTTTGGTCTACTCACATTTTGACTTTTTTCTTGACCCTTCAGGAGTGGAAACCGAGGAGGGCATCGACTCCGGGGCCGAAGCATAAATATCACCGTTGCATTTGGACCACCCTGAGGGGTATGTGTTATCTTTTATTGTATTAGTATGAACATAATGCTCATTTCCCTTGTCTGGCATTTCGTTGTATTAAACACACCTGTGTGTATCTAGAATCCCCAGTAGGGGTATTTGTGTTAATAAACCCTAGGAAGGGTATTTGTGGTATTTTGAGCTAATTGTTAGACGGGAGCAGGCCCTTCCCCCAGTGGTCTCCAGGGGAGAACGGGGCGGGTCATGTCACATAATATCAGTCTCGGGAATTACGGAGCATTACCTCGACGTATGGGACTATCCACCGCAATATCGGTCTTGGAAACTACAGAGCGTTACCTCTAAGTCAGAGACCGTCCACCATCTCACACAGCCACTCGGAATACATTTTCCAAGTAGCAATCAGTAACCCAAGATCCCTTCATCCAAATTTCCATAATCCCAAAAACATATAAGGATAGCATACATGTATTCGTCCAAGTGTAACTACCTCATCTATGTGTGTATCTCTTATCAGTAACATTAAAACCATTTAGAACACCAAGACATCGGTTTAATCATCAAATACATAATCATACCATTATTTTTTGAACATCCTAACATCCCAAACCAACAAGTAATTCAGCATATATATAAAGTTCCCAATGGGAAGTTATTCAAACATCATAAATCATTCCATCATTACAGTTATATGCTCAACATATCAGTATTAACCACAATTTAAAACCAAACCAATCAATTGAAATCACAATCGACATGTAAATTTTCGAAGAATTATTGATAAACCACTCATTAAAGTACTTCCTCCTTACTCGTATAACTACATAATATTCTTAAGAGTCTTTCTAACAAAATTTTCTATTTCTTAAAATCACATCTTAATTGTTTCATGATTTGTTCGCACAAAGAAAAACCAATAATTATGTTAAACCTTAAATTTCAATTTGTCACAATTTTCGTAAAATCTCTTACAATGGTCCAAGCAATCAAGATCCTTAATACTTATACGGAAGAAAATTCAATTGATTGTTCAACGATCTTGACTTACTTTTCAAGTCGACCTATATTCCCATGTAATTCGACGATTCTCAATATCCACACATTATAACTTATTAAATCAACACATAATCAAACGCAAATATTAAAGTGACCTTTATTCCTAAATCACATAAAAACAGAATCAAGTAAATTCCATAAAAAAATAATAGAACATTATTTAAACAAAACATCATACTTGAACCATCATCATATATCGAGACACCACCTAATTATAATTGCTTCGTAATTCATTTCCATAACCCAATATTCGACCTAAAAAACAAGGCACACTTGCTCAAAGAAAGTATACCAAAAATTAGTTTCCACATTCTAATCATGCACTTATAAATCAACCAAATTTTAAAGCAATCATTCTAAAAGTTCAATCAAATCAACATATTTCAAAAATCTCGTAACTCAAAACCGTGCTCTGATGCCAAGTTGACAGGACCCGTCCCTAATTCAAAGAAAACCTGACTGGTCCTACTCCCGTCTGACAATTCCGTATCAAACAATGGATCTAACACAATTTAACTCAATTTTTATTTTTCTTAAATAAACCAACTGTATTACACTTAGCGGGGTTACCACCCACATCCAACCCACTAACCCCGTCAAGTGGTGACAATTTCACATTTACATTTATCCAAACTTATTATTAACCTCAACAACCTTATTATTAACATCAATAACTACTAAGGTATCATAATAATTCTTAATTAAATCTTATACACAAGATACACTAACAGGACCCCACCCGATTGCACAACAAAAGTACCATCGGGTCTTGCTCTCGTCTGATAGACACCTTGTCAGACAAGGGATACACACACAATCCGCTAACTCATACCTTCGCCTCTCGAGCCTCGATCTCCGTGCAGTGGCCCTGGAGGGTCACAAAATCAAGAAAACGTGTGAGTGGACAAAAAGAAATAGTTTAAAAACATAATTAGAAACCATCCATCATTTACCCTCTGTTTTTCAAAACCATGCATGCATATGAAAACCATTTCAAAACCTTTTACAGTTTCTCATTCTGGAAGGTAAATGAATTACAAATATTCTCCTTGTAATGACCCGTCCCGAATTCCAGGATTAGATTAGTGACTAAGGGAGGATTAGTGAGTTTAATCGGTGATTAGTTGAGCGAAATCGGACAGACGGTGCAAAATGATTGTTTTGCCCCTAGTCGTTGTCAAAATGTTGAATTTTGACTCAAGGAGTCAAACGTACGAGGACCGATGACCATGACGTATATCGGGACGTCACAAATCCGTAGACAAGCGGCACATCGAAATTGGACGTCGAACGGAAAAGTTATGGTCACGGGAAGTTCATTTGGACTATGCACGCATTACGAGGTAGAAATTATGTGGCAAAATCTGATTGGGGTGATATTTATGTGGGACCCATGGATGAGTGACAAGTGTCACTCATCCCACTGGTGGCTTCCCTAAAAAGTGGATCTATTTTAATTAAATATTATTATCCTAATTACTTTATACTTAATCCCACCTACTTTCCATCTCCACCGTTCATCTCTACCTCCCCCTCTCATCTCCACCGTCCATCTCTCCCTCATCTAATCATCAGCTGTCATCTTCTTTCATTTTTCACTTCCAAACCCAATCACCACTTTCTCTCTCAAAACAAACACACGACACAACCATACTCACAGCCTATAAACTTCATCTTTTGCTTGTGAAAATTGAATGAAACTTAGAGGGGAGATCGAGGCAAGGGACCAAAGTGGTTCCAAAAGTCATAGTTTGAGTTTGGGAGGTTGTTGATCGTTTTGGTTGGACCCAACGGGTTGTGGGGGCTGAGACGAGTGTAGGGGTGGCCATGGTCGTGCACGACGGCGATGGTAAGTGGTCTTCTCGAAAATATTTTGATTTTGGTCTAAAAATGGCAGATCTTGTTTTAAGGATTGATAACTGTTATGGTTTTTTGGATAACGCTTCTGAGGTTGCAAGGAGTCGAGTAGGATTGAAAGCAAGGCCTGGGGTGGCCTGTGGTGGCCGGAGACATCGGAGGAGATGGCCGTCGCCATTCTTCGATCATGGAGGTATGGTTTCGACTTGTTTTCGTGAGTTCGAAAGCTTAGATGGATAGGTAATGGTTAGAAGAACCTATAGGGATTAAAATGGAGGAAAACGGGTCGAAAATGGGTGAGGAAATCGTGTGAACCGGCCTAGTAGGTTCGGGTTGGACCGGGTTGCAGAACCTGTCTAAACCAGCCGCTTGTAGAGGTTGAAGACAAACAGTGCAGGGTGCGTGGGCTTCACATGCAGCCCCTTTGGACGGTACGTGGGGGCGCGTGAAGCATAGTTTAGGAATGACTTCAACATGACTTTTAATCTATTCGATGTAACGAACATTTTGGGACTGGTTTCGTATCGATCAGACATCGTCTCGATATAGTTCAGGGTGTTCGAAGGTTTAGGATCGAGTTTAAAAATAGTTAAAAATTTGAGAATATTACGGGGCTTAAATGAGAGGTTAATAAGGTAGTTAGTAATCCTCTAGTATGATTTGGACAGGTTTGAGAGTCCCGGTTACGGTGATTAGCCAAGGGAGGCTTACAACACGCAAATCGAGGCGGCAACGTAGGACGGTCTGTGAGTGGACCTTGATTTCTAAACTGTGATTCATTCATAAATGTTTTATATGTTTTACATATGTAATTCTATGATGATGATTTAGATATTGGCGATTTACATGATTTCACGTATTTCGAGGTAATTTACGTATTTGCACGAATACCGAGGTTTATGGTTTTGCACTGATTATATGTGCTTATGGTTTCGGAAATGGTTTAATGAAATGGTTTTGGATTTGAAAAGGTAACTCGGGCACGAGATCCATTTGTTTTTGAAACCCTTGGACACGAAGTCCATTTAGTTACGTTATTGGGCTAGAGGCCCAGTTGGTTCGTGAATTGATTTCAGATTTGAAAATATGGAATCGAGCACGAGACCCATTTGATTTACGAACTCTCGGACTTGAAGTTCATTTGATTTAACAAGGAATCAGGCCGGAGGCCCAGTTGGTTTACGTAATTGGCTCGAGGCCCAGTTGATTTGCGTATCGGGCTCGAGGCCCAATTGATTTACGAATCGGGCAGACCCTGTTAGGTTACAAAATAGGTCCATATGAGGGTAGATGATCCTCTCTTCAGTGAGGTCGAGTGTGGATTGTCTTACTGAAGGGCATTAATGGATTGACTTCAAGTATGAGTGCATCCTTGCCTACTATTTGATTTGTGGATGTTTGGGTCATACTGACAGGACCCGTCTCAATCCCCCTAGATTATCGTGGGACATGCCTGCTCCTGTCTGACACCGCGTGTCAGACCAGGGATAAACTCGTCACCCGCTTGGGGTCCATCAGAGTATGCTAGATCGGTGGTGGCATGTGATGTCTCGATCTCTGCTACAGCGTGAATCCGCTATCAACTTGAAGAGTATTAAAACCATAAAAGCTGTGAGTGGACAAAATGACAATTTATTAAAACTCATTTATATTGAAAAGACATTTATACCCTTCGCGTAAAAGCATGCATGTATCATATTGCTTCCTAAATCAAAACACAGTAAAAAATGCTTCTCAATCGAAGCCAGTATCTCGGTCGGGTCTCAACCTAAAACCAGATAATGGAAAACAAGTACTGGTCTCAGCCCAAATAGAAAACACAAACAAAACCTCGGCCCAAACCATAGAACACGTGGGAACACATCCCATGTGAACTCATCCCAATGTCAGTCACGATTCTAATCCTAGCACATGTACAAATAGCTCAGTACCGCTCACAATCCCAACATGTCACCGTGAACACATCACTCATCGCGATCGTCTCTAGATCATTGCGAACACATCATCGATCGATCTCAGAGGATACCATCAGCACTCCTAAGTCGAGCCTCCCTCGGTCATTGCTTTCTGCGACTGTTCGACAACAGGCAGTGAATCGTGACCTCTCCGGAAAGAACACATCTGCATTCCGAAGGTGAGCGTCATATCATCCGGAACTCACCCGAATGCCATCATCAATAGGGCCTCAAACACGGAACATCAATAAATGGGTCACAACCCGAAAACCAGTGTCCTACGACACTTCATATCCCAGGATTCCTCGAATCCTATCAAATCCATAATTGGGTCTCATGCCCGAAATAGCTTTCATAAAACTCATAACTGGGTCACAGCCCGATTTATCTCACGTTTAACTATACTCTAAGTCAAACCTCTAATCAACTGGGTCATACGCTGATAAGTCACAAATTAAGCATCATTTCAACGTTATTTCTTATCCCTTTTACTTATCTTTTGCTTATAATCATTCAAATAATAGGAGAAAATGATCTTTTGTGAAGTTTGTGCAAATTGCTTAGTTGAGGTTTAAATCATGTTTTACAATGAAATGTGATCTTTCCAAGGCTAAATCTTCAAGGAATCTTCAAGGACTCATAATGGGCCTCATCATCTTCCATTTACATGACCAAGATCCCCCAAGACCCTAAAAGTCACGGCCTAGCCCCTAGAAGCCCACAAAATGCGGCTAAGGGTTGTTTTAGGGTGTTTACTTGTGCATCAAGCAACTTTGGACGAATTTTCCTTCCCTTCTCAATGAGGAATGACGTGGATTAACTTGGATAAGGAAGCTTAATGACGTCCTAATCAGATCTTGAAGTTAAAGAGGCAAGAAACAAGGAAACAGAAGTTTCTTGGAAATCAAGAAACTCAAAACTCACGGCTAGGATTAAGGAAGCTTCCCTAGCCGCATTTTATCATGTTTCCTTTATTTTAGGGCAATGTAATCTGATTTAAGATAGCATTAAATGAATTCTTAGTCAAAGATGAAGTCAAGAAGTGGAAAGAAGGAAGGAAAGAGACTCCTTGTACAAGAAGGACACAAAAATGCGGCTAACTATGTTTTTCACGGCTAAGGAGTTTTCCTCCTTGTTTTGGGCTGTTTTTCCCTTTCTTTTAGGGAGATGTTAGGGCAGATGTGAGGGGTTATAAATAGATATTTTCTCATTATTTTTGGACGTCCAATTTACCTCCTAAGGTCCCAAAACTCTGCTAAAATTTCTGCTTAAATTTTATACACAAAGTAGCCGCAATTTACCCATTGTTCATGCTTTTGGATTCAAGTCTTGCATCTTCTTTGTGACGTGAAGCTTGGGAGAAGAAGAAGTGTTTGTGCCACTTCTCTCACACATCATTCATCTTAGTATTTGTGTTTCTTAATCCTTAATCTCTTTAAGTTTATATGCATTCAATTATGATGTTTGCTAAGTTAGTTATGTGTGAGTAGTTTCTTTTAGGATTAGGGCTGTTTGAAGCCCTAGCCATGTTAGTTTATAATTAGATTTCTAGCTGTTGATTATGGTTGTTATGTATGCCTAGATTTGTTGGATTACTATGCTTCATGAACTCAATTTATGCTTGTATGTTTGATCACCTTATTTGCGTATAATTGTCGATGTAATTGCTTGACGGATCACCTTGATGTTTGTGTTCACCCTGCAATTTATGGCATCATGTTTAAGTGGCGGAATCTTATTCGTAATCTAAACTCATGACTTCCTAGGTCTGCATATCACTTTCCTAGGGATAGTGTAGTGTCATTAAATCTTCTTCATGTTTCATGCATTATCACACACCATCGGTAATAGTTGTTTAAGGGCGGGTACATCACACTTAAACATGCAATCTAAGAGCAGATAAATGTGTGGGGTGAGCCTTAGCCAGATCCTTGCATGGGCACATAATTCAGATACATGCATAATTAATCTAATCAACGAAATCTAAGGAGAACTTTAATTGGTAAAGCTGGATAACATGTCCTAATTCGTCCTAATCATCCAATCAATTTTCAAATCAAGTTTTTCATCATTTTGCACTTGTGTTCATCATTCAATTTCGTTCTAATCATCACTCAAAACCCCCCAACGTTTTTGTACTTTTTCTCAAGTTGTTTCATTCCAAACTAAGTGGATTCACGTTGAACAAGTACTCGAGGGATCAACCTTTTCAAACCTACTATACTCGTCATATGATTTTGTACACTTGCAAAGTATTACATTAGGAGTTATCATTCATAATTTCTTGGTTGATAAATCTTCTATCATGTTTTTGGCGCCGTTGCTAGGGACGTGTCCCTCAACGGTGTCCATATAGTTTGGAATTATTTAACTTGGTTGGTTTATTTGTTTATTAGGTACTAGTTCATGTCACGCAGTTCCTCAGTGGAGGGAACAACTCACGACCCTACTTGTTCCTCCCGGAACTCTTCAATTCACGGTAGCCCCCCACCAAGCCCTCGTGCCATGGACAACCCACAAGAATGTGATCTTGTCCCTCCTCCTGCCTCTAGGATCTTTCGGGAGTTTGCAGCCCCTCATGTGCCCGAAGATCACTTTCCCATTGTCTTTCTTGCAAGCACCGTTGAGAACTTTGAGCTTAAGTCTGGGACCATTCACATGTTGCCTACGTTTGATGGACTCTTTAGAGCAAACCCTCACCTTAATATCCAAGACTTTCTCCAGGTTTGTTCTACTCTTAGTATCAATGGGATGACTGAGAATGAAATTAGGTTGAGGTTGTTTAACTTTTCACTTAATGTAACACCCCGGAAATTCGAGGATTCTCATTTTGTAATTTAATGTGTGATTTGACGATTTTACCCTTGTGATTAGTATGGTCAAGGTTGACTTTTTGATTTATGAACTAAATGGACTTTGACCTATGACCGTGACGTAGTTCGGGACGTCACGAGTTCATAGACAGGTGGCACGTTCGATTCGGACGATCAGGGTGAAAGTTACGACTATCGGAAGTTCAGGGGCATTACCGTAATTTAGACTTCCGGGGGAAAATGTTGACTTTTCTTTTGGCAACTAATTTTCAGTTGACTCAAGGACCGTTGGGTAGGCCTCGACGTCCTGAGTCCGTAGACAGGCGGCACGCCGAAATCGGACTTCGTACGAGGAAGTTATGGTCAGAAACGTGAATTCGGGAAGTTCGTGTCTCGGTTTTCGTGTCGAATATTATATTCAGAAATTCTGATTGAAGGACACCTGGGGAGTGACAAGTGTCACTCACCCATTGGCTAGATTGGATCAGATCCACTATTGAATTAATTAACATTTGAATCAACTTTAAATTTCAGCCTTTGGATTGGAAACCCCAGATCAGATCTCAGCCCTTGATCTAATCTGGAGATTCAATCTGAGCCGTCCATTTCCTTCCCTCCATTTCTTTATAATTCATACCCGCAGTGCACATTCTTCCCATTTCGATCAAACCTCCCAGCCAACCTTCCACTCACTGTGTCTGCATAGTGGGGGACTTCCTGGTGTGACTGAACGGCGGCAGTGACCACGGCGGAGGACGGCGGCGAGGAAGGAACCAGGGGAAACCCGAAACGGTTTCAAAAACAGGTTTTTGATAAATCCTTTTCCCACGTTCAATTTAGTCCATTATGATTCCTAATCAACCCTAGGAACTCCCAGGACCTTCTGGAATCGAACTCGTGGCCGGTGGAGCTCAGGGCGGTGGCTGAACGGCGACGGGAGGCCAGAGCTGTTCTTCGAGGTAGGCCCTCGATTCAATCCGTTTCTCTCAAATTTGATTTCATAGAACTAATCTAGGGACTCAGGCGAGTAATTAGGAATTGGAAGGAATGAAAATGATTCAGAAATGAAGGAATGGCAACCGGGTCATCATCGCGGGTCTGATCGACCCGAGTTGCAGGAAAACGGGTCAACCCGTCTGAGGACAGTGGTGCTGACGTGGCACCCTGTCAGTCTGTCAGATGATGTGGACCAACCGTGAGCCGACACGTGTCACATGTCAGTGCACAGTCAGCACTGACATGTCAGTGACGTGGACCAGTCAGGGACTGCCACGTGTCACTGACATGTCAGTGACGTGGACCAGTGCCGTGCTGACACGTGGCACATGTCAGATCTGACACGTGGTCTGACAGATCAGCAGGGTGGACCAATAGGATGTTGACACGTGGCACCTGTCAGAGTCTGACATGTCAGACCTGACAGCTGTCAGATGACGTCAGCATGACGTCATGCTGACGTCAGCAGTGACGTCAGCGATGACGTCAGCAGTGACGTCAGCGATGACGTCAGCAGGACTGTTCCACCGTTGACCGCCGCGTTGACCGGCGCGTGGGGGCGCGTGTGAACAGTGTTTCCGGTGGGACCACCACCATTCTTTAGGTTTCGACGATCCGGATCCAATGGAGGTGGTTTCGGGTCGATCGGAGATCATTAAGTTGGTCAAAATAAGGTTTATTGCCTTGGAAAGCGCGTTCGGGCGGCTTTTCCGGACCGGTTTCGGTCTAGGGCTTCATAGTTGAATGTTAGGGGTTTGAATTGACCTTTGCATATGCTTTGGATATGACAGGGGTCGTATAATCGTACCAGAACGAGTGTTTACGTTCGGTTTTCAGCAGGACTGTACTGTGAGTGGACCATTTTCTTAAACCCTTGCGTGCATAAATGTTTTACGGTTTATTATACTTATTCACATGCTAAAACAATATAGTTTTGATGATATGGAAAATATGGTTGTGGCATGTTTCACGGTATTTGGGCTTGAGACCCGTCTGATGAAACTTAACGATTGGTTCGGATTTTATCTATGTATATATATGCCTTGCATGTGGATATCAATAAAATGCATTTGTTACTGCACTGTATAGATCCTTCCATATTATATTGTCTCCTCCGGCGAGGTACCCCGGAGAGGTCACGGACGTCTAGTACGTCCAGCGTCTATGACGCTAAGCATCGGGGATGCTGTACCCGAACGGGGTTCGGGGAATGAACTCGGAAATTGAGACCCGAGTGGCACGCGTAGCCTTGTGATTGTGACCTATTGGACGTCAGGGACGTCAGACATCAGGGATGTCGGGATTGGAGTGTATAGTGCAGCAACTAAAATTATACTTATGGTTTTATTATGCCTTATGGTTCATATTATATGGTTTATGGATTTGAATTATGTTGCACGCATGTTTGGAAAACGGAGGGGTAAATTATATGTTTTACTTATCAAACGATTTCATAAACTTGTGTTTCGGTCCACTCACCCTTAATGTTTTTGATAACCCCTCCAGGTCGGGAAACTGAGGTAGAGGAGGAACTTGAGGCTGAGGCATAGATCCACTACTGCGTACCTGATCCCCTGTTGGGCGGTGTACCCGCAGGTTTACTTTAGAGTCGTGCTCGTAATTGTGTAATTTTGAATTTCATCCCTTGTCTGACATTCGTTTAATTCGGATTTGATGCATGACTTTAATTCTGTTATTTATGCATTTAAATATTTTTGAGGTTAAAATTGGTATGAATTATTGGCTGTCAGACGGGAGCAGGGCACGTCCCCTTGTGGTCCCTGTGGGATCGGGGCGGGTCCTGTCAGCTTGGTATCAGAGCACTAGGTTGTGGTCAGTACTAGGGTATTGGTCTGCATGCTAGACTAGCGATTAGTACTAGTTACTTTTCGACTTTTAAGAATATTGTTTTCTGATCTATGCCTCTTGACAGTTGGTTATGCCTCCTAGGAGAATTCCGCATACTCGAACGGACGAGGATCTAGAAAGAGAGATGGAATGCGCGAGCATCGAAAGGGCTCAACGTTTGGGAGCCACTCCTTTCTGCGGGGGATCAAACCCCGAGGATGCTCACGACTGGATCACCAAGTGGGAGAGGATCTTCTCGGTGATGCACTGCCCTCCGGGCGAACGAGTGACTCTGGCGGCCTTCTTACTGGAGGGAGGAGCCTACCAGTGGTGGCATGGACTCGAAATGTCCGGGTGGTCAGTCCATACCACTACCTGGGAAGCTTTTCGTTCCAGGTTTCTGGACCAGTACTACCCGCGATCCTTTCGCGCGGCGCGGGAGGCGGAATTCCTGCGGCTGGAGCAGGGTGACATGTCTGTTTCAGACTACGAGCAAACATTCGGGAGACTTTCCCGGTTCGCTGCCTCATTCGTAAGCACGGAGGAGGACAAATGCCAGCGGTTTGAGCTTGGACTCCGAGGGGAGATCCGGGCCAGTGTGACTGCTACCACTCATGCTTCTCTGAGAGATATGGTCGACGCAGCGGTGCGTGTCGAGGCCAGTCTGGCGGCACACCAATCACGACAACCTTCGGGGGAGGGGCGACGTCAGGATCGCCCACATCTTGGGCCATCGGGCCATAAGAACCACAAGGGAGGGAACTACAGGGGAGCACCCTCATCCTTCAAGGGTCGTGGCTGGTCGGGTCGACGTGGAGGCTCTCAGGGCAGAGGATCTGGACACAACTCTGGGCAACGCTCATCTTGGAGCAGTGCTTCGGGCGGGCATTTGGACAGGTCAAGGTCGGTGACTTGTTTTGCTTGCGAGGAGGTGGGCCACTATGCCAGTAATTGTCTGCAGTTGTCCAAGAACAACGACGCTGGGGGCTCGAGTGTGGTGCAGAGCACGGCTTCCCACACTAACGGAGGTCGCGGTCAGGGAGGTGACCGTGGTGCTGGGCGTGGCGCGCGCGGGCGCGGACGGAACGGAGGGCCGAGGGCCCAAGTGTTTGCGATGACCCAGCAGCAGGCGAGGACTGCTCCAGGCGTGGTCACAGGTACACTACATATCTTTAACCTTCTTGTACGTGTATTAATGGATGCGGGGGCTACACATTCTTTTATTTCGAGGAGTTGTGCTGGTATGCTTGATTGTGTGGTATCAGCTTTAGATTGCGAAATGGGTGTTGGCACCCCGATGGGCACCGTGTACCTTGTGAATCAGGTGATTCGGAGGTGCCCGGTAAGAATTGAGGATGTGGATTTACCAGCAGACTTGATTATTCTGGATATCCACGACTTCGATATAATCCTAGGGATGGATTGGCTGTCGGAGCACGGATCGCTCATTGACTGCTGTAGCAAGCAAGTGATTTTGCGGAGCCCGGGTTTGCCGGAAGTTGTCTTTCAGGGGGAACGTGATGGTTCGCCTCCTGAATTGATTTCGTCACTTACTGCTACCCGACTTCTACGGAAGGGATGCCAGGGTTATCTGGCGCATGTCGTGTCGGAACGGGTCGATACTCCGGTTACCGACGAAATACCGGTGGTATGTGAGTTTCCGGATGTATTCCCGGAAGACTTACCTGGATTGCCACCATCGCGGGAGATTGAGTTTACTATTGAACTACTCCCGGGTACCCGACCTATGTCCCAGGCACCATATCGGATGGCGCCAGCCGAGTTACGAGAACTCAAGACTCAATTGCAGGAGTTGGTAGATCTGGGATATGTCCGACCGAGTACTTCACCGTGGGGAGCACCGGTGTTGTTCGTGAAGAAAAAGGAAGGAAGTCTCCGTTTATGTATCGACTATCGACAACTCAACAAGGTGACGCTGAGGAATCAATATCCTCTACCCAGGATCGATGACCTTTTCGACCAGTTGCGGGGAGCTCAGTGCTTCTCGAAAATTGATTTGCGGTCTGGGTATCACCAACTGAGGATTTCGGAGGAGGATATTCCGAAAACTGCCTTTCGAACCCGTTACGGACACTACGAGTTCCTTGTTATGCCATTTGGTTTGACGAATGCTCCAGCAGCATTCATGGATCTGATGAACCGGGTCTTCCGACCCTACCTGGATAAGTTCGTGATTGTGTTCATCGATGATATTTTGGTATACTCGAGGAGTGCCCGTGCACATGAAGAACATCTACGGTTGGTTTTGGAGAGGCTGAGACAAGAACAATTGTACGCCAAGCTGAGCAAGTGTCAGTTTTGGCTGAGCAGTATTGGTTTTCTGGGACACGTGATATCGACGGACGGGATTTGCGTGGATCCCCAGAAAATAGAAGCGGTGACCAACTGGGCTAGACCGACAACGGTAACCGAGGTGCGGAGTTTCGTCGGATTAGCAGGCTACTACCGGAGATTCGTGGAGGGTTTCTCCAAAATTGCTGCACCTTTGACTCGTTTGACTCGGAAGGGAGTGAAGTTTATCTGGGACGAGCAGTGCGATCGGAGCTTTCAAGAGTTGAAAGATCGATTGACCACTGCGCCTGTCCTTGCATTGCCAGATGACAGTGGAGAGTTTGTGGTCTTCAGTGATGCATCGCTGCAAGGTTTGGGCTGCGTGTTGATGCAAACTGGCAAGGTTATCGCCTATGCATCCCGGCAGCTGAAGACCCATGAGTTGAACTACCCTACTCATGATTTGGAGTTGGCGGCGGTGGTTCATGCTCTCAAGATCTGGAGACATTATCTATTCGGCGCAACGTGTCGGATATACACCGACCACCAGAGTCTTAAATATTTATTCACTCAGAAGGAGCTTAACATGTGGCAACGGAGATGGTTGGAGCTGCTGAAGGACTATGACTGTACGATCGAGTACCATCCGGGTAAGGCCAATGTGGTGGCGGATGCACTCAGCAGGAAATCAGCGGGAACTATTGCACACCTGGGGATGGTGTATCTTCCCTTGCTGGTAGAACTCCGAAAGGCGGGAGTTATCTTGGGTACTGACGAGCATGGAGCTTTGTTGGCCAGCTTCCATGTACGACCAGTACTGATTGATCGGATCATTGAGGCACAACTTCAGGATCCGATACTCTGTATTTACAGAATTGAAGTCGATGCGGATGGCAGGCAGGATTTTACCATCCGAGACGATGGAGCACTGGTGAAATTGGGCCGTTTGTGCGTACCTGCAGTGGCAGAGTTACGGGCCGAGATTCTTGAGGAGGCCCACAGTTCGGCCTATGCTATGCATCCGGGAGGTACAAAGATGTATCGTACCCTCCGGAACCATTACTGGTGGCCAGGAATGAAGAAGGATATTGCTGAGTTCGTGAGCAAATGCTTAACCTGTCAGCAGGTTAAGGCGGAACAGCAAAGACCGTATGGGGCTATGCAGCCACTTCCGATTCCCGAGTGGAAGTGGGATCACATCACCATGGACTTCGTCTTTAAGTTACCGAGGACTCAGAGTGGAGTGGACGGAGTATGGGTGATCGTGGATCGGTTAACCAAATCAGCCCATTTCCTGCCAGTTCAGGAAACCTATAAACCTAACCGACTGGCACAGTTGTTTGTGAAAGAAATTATACGACTTCATGGTACGCCGGAATCGATCGTGTCCGATCGTGATCCGCGTTTTACTTCCAGGTTCTGGCGGAGTTTGCAAGCTACTCTGGGAACAAACCTACGTTTCAGTACTGCTTTCCATCCACAGACCGATGGACAGTCTGAAAGAACCATTCAAACCTTGGAGGACATGATGAGGTCATGTGTACTGCAATTTCAGGACTCTTGGGATACTCATCTGCCATTGATGGAATTCGCTTACAACAACAGCTATCAGGCGAGCATTGGGATGGCACCATATGAGGCACTGTATGGCCGACAGTGCAGGACACCTATCTGCTGGACGGAGGTAGGAGAGCGAGCGGCTGTAGGGCCGGAAATGATGGACGTAACCATGGAAACTGTTCGCGTGATCAAGGAGAGATTGAAGGTGGCACAGGATCGCCAGAAGAGTTATGCCGACCGGCGGATTCGAGACTTGGAATTTGAAGTGGGAGATTTTGTCTTCCTGAAACTGTCTCCGTGGAAAGGGATTATCCGTTTTGGCCGACGGGGGAAACTGAGTCCGCGTTTTATCGGACCATATGAGATCGTGGAGAGAATTGGCAAGGTTGCATACAGATTGGCGCTACCTCCAGAACTATCTAGAGTTCACGACGTTTTCCACGTATCGATGTTGCGGATGTATGTACGTGATGCTTCTCATGTACTTGGGGAACAACCTGTCGAACTGCAGGAGGATTTGAGCTTTGAAGAACAACCAGTACAGATCTTGGATCGGAAGGACAAGGTACTACGTCGAAAGACGATCCCTCTCGTGAAAATTCTCTGGAGAAACCAGGATGTGGAAGAAGCCACATGGGAGCCTGAGGCTCAGATGCGAGAACATTTTCCTCATTTGTTTCTTTGAAATTTCGGGACGAAATTTCTTAAGGGGGGAAGGTTGTAACACCCCGGAAATTCGAGGATTCTCATTTTGTAATTTAATGTGTGATTTGACGATTTTACCCTTGTGATTGGTATGGTCAAGGTTGACTTTTTGATTTATGAACTAAATGGACTTTGACCTATGACCGTGACGTAGTTCGGGACGTCACGAGTTCATAGACAGGTGGCACGTTCGATTCGGACGATCAGGGTGAAAGTTACGACTATCGGAAGTTCAGGGGCATTACCGTAATTTAGACTTCCGGGGGAAAATGTTGACTTTTCTTTTGGAAACTAATTTTCAGTTGACTCAAGGACCGTTGGGTAGGCCTCGACGTCCTGAGTCCGTAGACAGGCGGCACGCCGAAATCGGACTTCGTACGAGGAAGTTATGGTCAGAAACGTGAATTCGGGAAGTTCGTGTCTCGGTTTTCGTGTCGAATATTATATTCAGAAATTCTGATTGAAGGACACCTGGTGAGTGACAAGTGTCACTCACCCATTGGCTAGATTGGATCAGATCCACTATTGAATTAATTAACATTTGAATCAGCTTTAAATTTCAGCCTTTGGATTGGAAACCCCAGATCAGATCTCAGCCCTTGATCTAATCTGGAGATTCAATCTGAGCCGTCCATTTCCTTCCCTCCATTTCTTTATAATTCATACCCGCAGTGCACATTCTGCCCATTTCGATCAAACCTCCCAGCCAACCTTCCACTCACTGTGTCTGCATAGTGGGGGACTTCCTGGTGTGACTAAACGGCGGCAGTGACCACGGCGGAGGACGGCGGCGAGGAAGGAACCAGGGGAAACCCGAAACGGTTTCAAAAACAGGTTTTTGATAAATCCTTTTCCCACGTTCAATTTAGTCCATTATGATTCCTAATCAACCCTAGGAACTCCCAGGACCTTCTGGAATCGAACTCGTGGCCGGTGGAGCTCAGGGCGGTGGCTGAACGGCGACGGGAGGCCAGAGCTGTTCTTCGAGGTAGGCCCTCGATTCAATCCGTTTCTCTCAAATTTGATTTCATAGAACTAATCTAGGGACTCAGGCGAGTAATTAGGAATTGGAAGGAATGAAAATGATTCAGAAATGAAGGAATGGCAACCGGGTCATGATCGCGGGTCTGATCGACCCGAGTTGCAGGAAAACGGGTCAACCCGTCTGAGGACAGTGGTGCTGACGTGGCACCCTGTCAGTCTGTCAGATGACGTGGACCAACCGTGAGCCGACACGTGTCACATGTCAGTGCACAGTCAGCACTGACATGTCAGTGACGTGGACCAGTCAGGGACTGCCACGTGTCACTGACATGTCAGTGACGTGGACCAGTGCCGTGCTGACACGTGGCACATGTCAGATCTGACACGTGGTCTGACAGATCAGCAGGGTGGACCAATAGGATGTTGACACGTGGCACCTGTCAGAGTCTGACATGTCAGACCTGACAGCTGTCAGATGACGTCAGCATGACGTCATGCTGACGTCAGCATGACGTCATGCTGACGTCAGCAGTGACGTCAGCGATGACGTCAGCAGTGACGTCAGCGATGACGTCAGCAGGACTGTTCCACCGTTGACCGCCGCGTTGACCGGCGCGTGGGGGCGCGTGTGAACAGTGTTTCCGGTGGGACCACCACCATTCTTTAGGTTTCGACGATCCGGATCCAATGGAGGTGGTTTCGGGTCGATCGGAGATCATTAAGTTGGTCAAAATAAGGTTTATTGCCTTGGAAAGCGCGTTCGGGCGGCTTTTCCGGACCGGTTTCGGTCTAGGGCTTCATAGTTGAATGTTAGGGGTTTGAATTGACCTTTGCATATGCTTTGGATATGACAGGGGTCGTATAATCGTACCAGAACGAGTGTTTACGTTCGGTTTTCAGCAGGACTGTACTGTGAGTGGACCATTTTCTTAAACCCTTGCGTGCATAAATGTTTTACGGTTTATTATACTTATTCACATGCTAAAACAATATAGTTTTGATGATATGGAAAATATGGTTGTGGCATGTTTCACGGTATTTGGGCTTGAGACCCGTCTGATGAAACTTAACGATTGGTTCGGATTTTATCTATGTATATATATGCCTTGCATGTGGATATCAATAAAATGCATTTGTTACTGCACTGTATAGATCCTTCCATATTATATTGTCTCCTCCGGCGAGGTACCCCGGAGAGGTCACGGACGTCTAGTACGTCCAGCGTCTATGACGCTAAGCATCGGGGATGCTGTACCCGAACGGGGTTCGGGGAATGAACTCGGAAATTGAGACCCGAGTGGCACGCGTAGCCTTGTGATTGTGACCTATTGGACGTCAGGGACGTCAGACATCAGGGATGTCGGGATTGGAGTGTATAGTGCAGCAACTAAAATTATACTTATGGTTTTATTATGCCTTATGGTTCATATTATATGGTTTATGGATTTGAATTATGTTGCACGCATGTTTGGAAAACGGAGGGGTAAATTATATGTTTTACTTATCAAACGATTTCATAAACTTGTGTTTCGGTCCACTCACCCTTAATGTTTTTGATAACCCCTCCAGGTCGGGAAACTGAGGTAGAGGAGGAACTTGAGGCTGAGGCATAGATCCACTACTGCGTACCTGATCCCCTGTTGGGCGGTGTACCCGCAGGTTTACTTTAGAGTCGTGCTCGTAATTGTGTAATTTTGAATTTCATCCCTTGTCTGACATTCGTTTAATTCGGATTTGATGCATGACTTTAATTCTGTTATTTATGCATTTAAATATTTTTGAGGTTAAAATTGGTATGAATTATTGGCTGTCAGACGGGAGCAGGGCACGTCCCCTTGTGGTCCCTGTGGGATCGGGGCGGGTCCTGTCAGCTTGGTATCAGAGCACTAGGTTGTGGTCAGTACTAGGGTATTGGTCTGCATGCTAGACTAGCGATTAGTACTAGTTACTTTTCGACTTTTAAGAATATTGTTTTCTGATCTATGCCTCTTGACAGTTGGTTATGCCTCCTAGGAGAATTCCGCATACTCGAACGGACGAGGATCTAGAAAGAGAGATGGAATGCGCGAGCATCGAAAGGGCTCAACGTTTGGGAGCCACTCCTTTCTGCGGGGGATCAAACCCCGAGGATGCTCACGACTGGATCACCAAGTGGGAGAGGATCTTCTCGGTGATGCACTGCCCTCCGGGCGAACGAGTGACTCTGGCGGCCTTCTTACTGGAGGGAGGAGCCTACCAGTGGTGGCATGGACTCGAAATGTCCGGGTGGTCAGTCCATACCACTACCTGGGAAGCTTTTCGTTCCAGGTTTCTGGACCAGTACTACCCGCGATCCTTTCGCGCGGCGCGGGAGGCGGAATTCCTGCGGCTGGAGCAGGGTGACATGTCTGTTTCAGACTACGAGCAAACATTCGGGAGACTTTCCCGGTTCGCTGCCTCATTCGTAAGCACGGAGGAGGACAAATGCCAGCGGTTTGAGCTTGGACTCCGAGGGGAGATCCGGGCCAGTGTGACTGCTACCACTCATGCTTCTCTGAGAGATATGGTCGACGCAGCGGTGCGTGTCGAGGCCAGTCTGGCGGCACACCAATCACAACAACCTTCGGGGGAGGGGCGACGTCAGGATCGCCCACATCTTGGGCCATCGGGCCATAAGAACCACAAGGGAGGGAACTACAGGGGAGCACCCTCATCCTTCAAGGGTCGTGGCTGGTCGGGTCGACGTGGAGGCTCTCAGGGCAGAGGATCTGGACACAACTCTGGGCAACGCTCATCTTGGAGCAGTGCTTCGGGCGGGCATTTGGACAGGTCAAGGTCGGTGACTTGTTTTGCTTGCGAGGAGGTGGGCCACTATGCCAGTAATTGTCTGCAGTTGTCCAAGAACAACGACGCTGGGGGCTCGAGTGTGGTGCAGAGCACGGCTTCCCACACTAACGGAGGTCGCGGTCAGGGAGGTGACCGTGGTGCTGGGCGTGGCGCGCGCGGGCGCGGACGGAACGGAGGGCCGAGGGCCCAAGTGTTTGCGATGACCCAGCAGCAGGCGAGGACTGCTCCAGGCGTGGTCACAGGTACACTACATATCTTTAACCTTCTTGTACGTGTATTAATGGATGCGGGGGCTACACATTCTTTTATTTCGAGGAGTTGTGCTGGTATGCTTGATTGTGTGGTATCAGCTTTAGATTGCGAAATGGGTGTTGGCACCCCGATGGGCACCGTGTACCTTGTGAATCAGGTGATTCGGAGGTGCCCGGTAAGAATTGAGGATGTGGATTTACCAGCAGACTTGATTATTCTGGATATCCACGACTTCGATATAATCCTAGGGATGGATTGGCTGTCGGAGCACGGATCGCTCATTGACTGCTGTAGCAAGCAAGTGATTTTGCGGAGCCCGGGTTTGCCGGAAGTTGTCTTTCAGGGGGAACGTGATGGTTCGCCTCCTGAATTGATTTCGTCACTTACTGCTACCCGACTTCTACGGAAGGGATGCCAGGGTTATCTGGCGCATGTCGTGTCGGAACGGGTCGATACTCCGGTTACCGACGAAATACCGGTGGTATGTGAGTTTCCGGATGTATTCCCGGAAGACTTACCTGGATTGCCACCATCGCGGGAGATTGAGTTTACTATTGAACTACTCCCGGGTACCCGACCTATGTCCCAGGCACCATATCGGATGGCGCCAGCCGAGTTACGAGAACTCAAGACTCAATTGCAGGAGTTGGTAGATCTGGGATATGTCCGACCGAGTACTTCACCGTGGGGAGCACCGGTGTTGTTCGTGAAGAAAAAGGAAGGAAGTCTCCGTTTATGTATCGACTATCGACAACTCAACAAGGTGACGCTGAGGAATCAATATCCTCTACCCAGGATCGATGACCTTTTCGACCAGTTGCGGGGAGCTCAGTGCTTCTCGAAAATTGATTTGCGGTCTGGGTATCACCAACTGAGGATTTCGGAGGAGGATATTCCGAAAACTGCCTTTCGAACCCGTTACGGACACTACGAGTTCCTTGTTATGCCATTTGGTTTGACGAATGCTCCAGCAGCATTCATGGATCTGATGAACCGGGTCTTCCGACCCTACCTGGATAAGTTCGTGATTGTGTTCATCGATGATATTTTGGTATACTCGAGGAGTGCCCGTGCACATGAAGAACATCTACGGTTGGTTTTGGAGAGGCTGAGACAAGAACAATTGTACGCCAAGCTGAGCAAGTGTCAGTTTTGGCTGAGCAGTATTGGTTTTCTGGGACACGTGATATCGACGGACGGGATTTGCGTGGATCCCCAGAAAATAGAAGCGGTGACCAACTGGGCTAGACCGACAACGGTAACCGAGGTGCGGAGTTTCGTCGGATTAGCAGGCTACTACCGGAGATTCGTGGAGGGTTTCTCCAAAATTGCTGCACCTTTGACTCGTTTGACTCGGAAGGGAGTGAAGTTTATCTGGGACGAGCAGTGCGATCGGAGCTTTCAAGAGTTGAAAGATCGATTGACCACTGCGCCTGTCCTTGCATTGCCAGATGACAGTGGAGAGTTTGTGGTCTTCAGTGATGCATCGCTGCAAGGTTTGGGCTGCGTGTTGATGCAAACTGGCAAGGTTATCGCCTATGCATCCCGGCAGCTGAAGACCCATGAGTTGAACTACCCTACTCATGATTTGGAGTTGGCGGCGGTGGTTCATGCTCTCAAGATCTGGAGACATTATCTATTCGGCGCAACGTGTCGGATATACACCGACCACCAGAGTCTTAAATATTTATTCACTCAGAAGGAGCTTAACATGTGGCAACGGAGATGGTTGGAGCTGCTGAAGGACTATGACTGTACGATCGAGTACCATCCGGGTAAGGCCAATGTGGTGGCGGATGCACTCAGCAGGAAATCAGCGGGAACTATTGCACACCTGGGGATGGTGTATCTTCCCTTGCTGGTAGAACTCCGAAAGGCGGGAGTTATCTTGGGTACTGACGAGCATGGAGCTTTGTTGGCCAGCTTCCATGTACGACCAGTACTGATTGATCGGATCATTGAGGCACAACTTCAGGATCCGATACTCTGTATTTACAGAATTGAAGTCGATGCGGATGGCAGGCAGGATTTTACCATCCGAGACGATGGAGCACTGGTGAAATTGGGCCGTTTGTGCGTACCTGCAGTGGCAGAGTTACGGGCCGAGATTCTTGAGGAGGCCCACAGTTCGGCCTATGCTATGCATCCGGGAGGTACAAAGATGTATCGTACCCTCCGGAACCATTACTGGTGGCCAGGAATGAAGAAGGATATTGCTGAGTTCGTGAGCAAATGCTTAACCTGTCAGCAGGTTAAGGCGGAACAGCAAAGACCGTATGGGGCTATGCAGCCACTTCCGATTCCCGAGTGGAAGTGGGATCACATCACCATGGACTTCGTCTTTAAGTTACCGAGGACTCAGAGTGGAGTGGACGGAGTATGGGTGATCGTGGATCGGTTAACCAAATCAGCCCATTTCCTGCCAGTTCAGGAAACCTATAAACCTAACCGACTGGCACAGTTGTTTGTGAAAGAAATTATACGACTTCATGGTACGCCGGAATCGATCGTGTCCGATCGTGATCCGCGTTTTACTTCCAGGTTCTGGCGGAGTTTGCAAGCTACTCTGGGAACAAACCTACGTTTCAGTACTGCTTTCCATCCACAGACCGATGGACAGTCTGAAAGAACCATTCAAACCTTGGAGGACATGATGAGGTCATGTGTACTGCAATTTCAGGACTCTTGGGATACTCATCTGCCATTGATGGAATTCGCTTACAACAACAGCTATCAGGCGAGCATTGGGATGGCACCATATGAGGCACTGTATGGCCGACAGTGCAGGACACCTATCTGCTGGACGGAGGTAGGAGAGCGAGCGGCTGTAGGGCCGGAAATGATGGACGTAACCATGGAAACTGTTCGCGTGATCAAGGAGAGATTGAAGGTGGCACAGGATCGCCAGAAGAGTTATGCCGACCGGCGGATTCGAGACTTGGAATTTGAAGTGGGAGATTTTGTCTTCCTGAAACTGTCTCCGTGGAAAGGGATTATCCGTTTTGGCCGACGGGGGAAACTGAGTCCGCGTTTTATCGGACCATATGAGATCGTGGAGAGAATTGGCAAGGTTGCATACAGATTGGCGCTACCTCCAGAACTATCTAGAGTTCACGACGTTTTCCACGTATCGATGTTGCGGATGTATGTACGTGATGCTTCTCATGTACTTGGGGAACAACCTGTCGAACTGCAGGAGGATTTGAGCTTTGAAGAACAACCAGTACAGATCTTGGATCGGAAGGACAAGGTACTACGTCGAAAGACGATCCCTCTCGTGAAAATTCTCTGGAGAAACCAGGATGTGGAAGAAGCCACATGGGAGCCTGAGGCTCAGATGCGAGAACATTTTCCTCATTTGTTTCTTTGAAATTTCGGGACGAAATTTCTTAAGGGGGGAAGGTTGTAACACCCCGGAAATTCGAGGATTCTCATTTTGTAATTTAATGTGTGATTTGACGATTTTACCCTTGTGATTGGTATGGTCAAGGTTGACTTTTTGATTTATGAACTAAATGGACTTTGACCTATGACCGTGACGTAGTTCGGGACGTCACGAGTTCATAGACAGGTGGCACGTTCGATTCGGACGATCAGGGTGAAAGTTACGACTATCGGAAGTTCAGGGGCATTACCGTAATTTAGACTTCCGGGGGAAAATGTTGACTTTTCTTTTGGAAACTAATTTTCAGTTGACTCAAGGACCGTTGGGTAGGCCTCGACGTCCTGAGTCCGTAGACAGGCGGCACGCCGAAATCGGACTTCGTACGAGGAAGTTATGGTCAGAAACGTGAATTCGGGAAGTTCGTGTCTCGGTTTTCGTGTCGAATATTATATTCAGAAATTCTGATTGAAGGACACCTGGTGAGTGACAAGTGTCACTCACCCATTGGCTAGATTGGATCAGATCCACTATTGAATTAATTAACATTTGAATCAGCTTTAAATTTCAGCCTTTGGATTGGAAACCCCAGATCAGATCTCAGCCCTTGATCTAATCTGGAGATTCAATCTGAGCCGTCCATTTCCTTCCCTCCATTTCTTTATAATTCATACCCGCAGTGCACATTCTGCCCATTTCGATCAAACCTCCCAGCCAACCTTCCACTCACTGTGTCTGCATAGTGGGGGACTTCCTGGTGTGACTAAACGGCGGCAGTGACCACGGCGGAGGACGGCGGCGAGGAAGGAACCAGGGGAAACCCGAAACGGTTTCAAAAACAGGTTTTTGATAAATCCTTTTCCCACGTTCAATTTAGTCCATTATGATTCCTAATCAACCCTAGGAACTCCCAGGACCTTCTGGAATCGAACTCGTGGCCGGTGGAGCTCAGGGCGGTGGCTGAACGGCGACGGAAGGCCAGAGCTGTTCTTCGAGGTAGGCCCTCGATTCAATCCGTTTCTCTCAAATTTGATTTCATAGAACTAATCTAGGGACTCAGGCGAGTAATTAGGAATTGGAAGGAATGAAAATGATTCAGAAATGAAGGAATGGCAACCGGGTCATGATCGCGGGTCTGATCGACCCGAGTTGCAGGAAAACGGGTCAACCCGTCTGAGGACAGTGGTGCTGACGTGGCACCCTGTCAGTCTGTCAGATGACGTGGACCAACCGTGAGCCGACACGTGTCACATGTCAGTGCACAGTCAGCACTGACATGTCAGTGACGTGGACCAGTCAGGGACTGCCACGTGTCACTGACATGTCAGTGACGTGGACCAGTGCCGTGCTGACACGTGGCACATGTCAGATCTGACACGTGGTCTGACAGATCAGCAGGGTGGACCAATAGGATGTTGACACGTGGCACCTGTCAGAGTCTGACATGTCAGACCTGACAGCTGTCAGATGACGTCAGCAGGACTGTTCCACCGTTGACCGCCGCGTTGACCGGCGCGTGGGGGCGCGTGTGAACAGTGTTTCCGGTGGGACCACCACCATTCTTTAGGTTTCGACGATCCGGATCCAATGGAGGTGGTTTCGGGTCGATCGGAGATCATTAAGTTGGTCAAAATAAGGTTTATTGCCTTGGAAAGCGCGTTCGGGCGGCTTTTCCGGACCGGTTTCGGTCTAGGGCTTCATAGTTGAATGTTAGGGGTTTGAATTGACCTTTGCATATGCTTTGGATATGACAGGGGTCGTATAATCGTACCAGAACGAGTGTTTACGTTCGGTTTTCAGCAGGACTGTACTGTGAGTGGACCATTTTCTTAAACCCTTGCGTGCATAAATGTTTTACGGTTTATTATACTTATTCACATGCTAAAACAATATAGTTTTGATGATATGGAAAATATGGTTGTGGCATGTTTCACGGTATTTGGGCTTGAGACCCGTCTGATGAAACTTAACGATTGGTTCGGATTTTATCTATGTATATATATGCCTTGCATGTGGATATCAATAAAATGCATTTGTTACTGCACTGTATAGATCCTTCCATATTATATTGTCTCCTCCGGCGAGGTACCCCGGAGAGGTCACGGACGTCTAGTACGTCCAGCGTCTATGACGCTAAGCATCGGGGATGCTGTACCCGAACGGGGTTCGGGGAATGAACTCGGAAATTGAGACCCGAGTGGCACGCGTAGCCTTGTGATTGTGACCTATTGGACGTCAGGGACGTCAGACATCAGGGATGTCGGGATTGGAGTGTATAGTGCAGCAACTAAAATTATACTTATGGTTTTATTATGCCTTATGGTTCATATTATATGGTTTATGGATTTGAATTATGTTGCACGCATGTTTGGAAAACGGAGGGGTAAATTATATGTTTTACTTATCAAACGATTTCATAAACTTGTGTTTCGGTCCACTCACCCTTAATGTTTTTGATAACCCCTCCAGGTCGGGAAACTGAGGTAGAGGAGGAACTTGAGGCTGAGGCATAGATCCACTACTGCGTACCTGATCCCCTGTTGGGCGGTGTACCCGCAGGTTTACTTTAGAGTCGTGCTCGTAATTGTGTAATTTTGAATTTCATCCCTTGTCTGACATTCGTTTAATTCGGATTTGATGCATGACTTTAATTCTGTTATTTATGCATTTAAATATTTTTGAGGTTAAAATTGGTATGAATTATTGGCTGTCAGACGGGAGCAGGGCACGTCCCCTTGTGGTCCCTGTGGGATCGGGGCGGGTCCTGTCACTTAAGGATAGGGCTAAAGCTTGGTTTAATTTACTTGCACCCGCCTCTATTCATACATGGTCAGAATTGTCTACTTTATTCCTCACCAAATACTACCCCATTGAGAAAACTAATGAGTTTAAGGCTAAGATTATGAACCCTAGACAGCTCCAAGATGAAGCCTTTTATGAGTATTGGGAAAGGTTTAATGAGATGCTTCGTGCTTGCCTCATCACAACATTGAGGATCATCACCTCATGATGTGGTTTTATGGAGGAATTAGTTATGGGGATCGTACTATGGTGAATTCCCTATCTCAATGTATCTTAGATGGCATGGCAACCGAGGCCCGAATTGCATTTGAGAAGATAGCTCAAAGGGTGAAACAGTTTAGTTACCGAGACCACTCATCTAGGTCCATGGCCGAGCCTAGGGACAAAGATGGATCCATTGCTGAACTCACGGCTTTGGTAAAGCAATTGTGCAGGGATAAGGTTAAGAATACCCTGGTTTGTGAGGTGTGTTCAGTCCAAGGACACTCTTCGGATGAGTGCACACAAGTGGGTGAAGCCAACTATGTTGGCGGGTACAATGCTTCAAGGCCCCGGAATGATCCTTTTTTGAACTCTTACAATCCGGGATGGAAGAACCATCCGAATTTCAGGTGGAACAACAACCAATCCGTGGCTAACCCCTTGCCACCCCCTGGATTCCAGCAACCTCACATTGCAGCCCCTTCTATGCAGCCCCAAGGTACATCCGCAACTCAAGGTTCAACCGGTAAGTCATGGGAGGATGCACTTGCACTATGGCACAACACACTAATGACTTCATGAATGAATCTCGGACTCACCAAGCAGCAACTAATGCCTTCATAAATGAGACTAAACATGCCATTACTAACTTGGAGAGGCAACTTGGACAAATTTCCAATCAACTCAACCAAAGAGAGCCCGGTAAGTTCCCTAGTCAAGTTATGGTGAATCCGAAGGGTCCCCATGGACCAACAGAGAATTCCATCACCCTCCGGAGTGGCACTGAACTTCCTAGCCCAGAGTACACCCCAAGGAATCATACTTCAATACCACAGGTCCCTGCTGTCCAAAAATCACATCCATACGCTCAAAATTCAGCAAGCTACCCGAGTACTCAGTGCTGGAACCATCAAGAAATTCCAGCACCCTATGGTGTGCAATCTGCCCCCTCTTTGGCCTCGGCTGAGTCCACCCACGTGGCACCACCTCAAGCTCACTTTCAAGATGAAGAACCACAGGTTAAGGTCCCTGTAACCCAAGGCCCAAGCACCCAACAGCAGCCCTTGAACTCGAAAGACAAAGCATTGGAACATGATGTATCCATTTCGGCTACCCCTGCAGTACCCCAGCAACATGCTGGACTTGCTAACCCTAAAACTCCTTCTAATTCCAATAAAATGTCTAAGAAGGTGTCTTTTGAGTTATCTAATAATGTCTCATATCCATTCCCTCGCAGGTTTCAAAATCAAAACAAAAACAAGGAAGCATTCGAGGACGAGATCATCAAGATGCTGCAGAAACTTCAAATCACACTTCCTTTTGCCAAAATCCTGGAGTACATGCCCATCTTTACCAAGCTTATCAAGGATCTAGTTTCCGGAAAAAGAGGATTTGAAGCCCCAAATGTCATGGACCTGCCTCAAGCTTGCAAGGCAGCCCTTGTTTCCATGCCCCCGAAAGTCAATGATCCTGGGGCCCCTTCACTTCCTTGTGTCATTCAATCTAAACGTTTTGAACATTGTTTATGTGATACTAGAGCTTCAATTAACATTATCCCTTTCCATATTTATAAGTCTTTGAACTTAAGAGATCTTAAACCTACTCATCTTTGTGTTCGATTGGCTAATGCGTGGGTTTCTAACCTTGTAGGTGTGCTGGAGGATGTTGTGGTTCAGATTGGGGATACGTGCATTCCCGCTGATTTCTATGTCTTGAAGATGGATAGAATTGACAAGAATGGGGAGCCCCCATTGATCTTTGGACATCCTTTGTTGGCTACAGCTGAATGCCTCATTGATGTGAAGAATGGACAGGTATCTATTCGGGTTTTAGGAAAGCTTCGTACTTTCTCTATACATGATACCATGCAATATCCAGCAGAACCTATTGATGATTTCCCTTTGAATATTATGGATATGCTTCTTAATGAGAATCTTAAGCTATCATGTGTGGGATATGACCTAGAAAAATCCCTCACCTTCCCTAAACCCGAAACCACAATTGATCCAAACACCATGGCCGAATTGCTCTCCCTAAATTCCTTGCCGTATATGCACTTGTCCAAGGCCCCCTATGAATCCTTGCCCCTCACTACCACAGAGACCTTGCCCTCTCATATCTCTCCTCCTATCCTTGAGCTTAAACCCCTTCCAGAAAATCTCAAGTATGCTTACTTAGGCAGCAACCAAACTCTCCCAGTCATCATTGCCGCAAACCTTATTCCATCCGAGGAAGACTTGCTTTGTCACGTCCTTCGCACCTATAAAAAGGCCATTGGGTGGACTATTGCTAAAATTAAGGTCATTAGTCCATCCAAGTGCATGCATAGGATTCTCCTTGAAGAAAATTCGAAGCCCTCCCGAGAGGCACAAAGAAGGTTGAACCCACCAATGAAGGAAGTTGTCAACAAAGAGGTGCTAAAACTTTTGGATGTGGGCATCATCTATCCAATAAGTGATTCTAAGTGGGTAAGTCCAGTGCAAGTAGTGCCTAAAAATAGTGGAATCACTATGGTTAAGAATGAAAAGGATGAGCTGGTACCCCAAAGGATACATACGGGTTGGAGAGTATGCATTGATTACCGAAGGCTCAACACTACCACTCGTAAGGATCACTTTCCCTTGCCTTTTATTGATCAAATGTTGGAACGATTGGCAGATTCTCATTATTTTTTTTTCTAGATGGATATTCTGGGTATAACCAGATTCCAATTGCCTGAGAAGATCAAGAGAAAATGACATTCACCTGTCCCTATGGAACATTCGCTTACCGGCGCATGCCCTTTGGTCTATGCAACGCACCGGCCAATTTTCAATGGTGTATGATGAGTATCTTTTCGGATTTGGTTGAGGATATCATTGAGGTATTTATGGATGATTTCTCTGTGTTTGGTCATTCATTTGAGTTGTGTTTGATTAATCTTTCCCGGGTACTTGAACGCTGCGAAGAAAGTATCCTAGTGCTGAATTGGGAAAAGTGTCACTTCATGGTTCAACAAGGTATTTTCTTGGGCCACGTGATTTCTAGCAATGGTATTGAGGTGGATAAGGCTAAGTTGGATGTGGTTGAGAGATTACCATACCCAACCATGGTCAAAGAGGTTAGATCTTTCTTGGGACACGCTGGATTTTACAGGAGGTTCATTCAGGATTTCAGGAAGGTATCTTGGCCTATGTGTGCTTTGCTTGCTAAGGATGCTGTGTTTAACTTTGATAGAGAATGTAGGGAGACTTTTGACACTTTAAAAGAGAAGATCACGAGCACCCCTATCATTATGCCTCCCAATTGGGACCTTCCATTCGAACTTATGTGCGATGCTTCAGATTTTGCGGTAGGTGCTGTTTAGGGACAGCGACGCGATAAACTTCCTCATGTCATATACTATGCAAGCAGAACCCTTAATGATGCCCAATTGAACTATTCTACAACTGAAAAGGAGCTTCTTGCTGTCATCTTTTCCCTGGAAATTTTTTGGAGTTATTTGATTCAAACAAAGGTCATAGTTAACACCGATCACGCAGCGTTGAAATATTTGTTGAGCAAAAAGGATGCAAAGCCTAGATTGTTGTGATGGATACTTCTCCTTCATGGGTTTGACTTGGAAATTCGGGACAAGAAGGGGAGTGAGAATGTAGTTAGTGATCATATGAGTTGTCTCATCCATGGCTCGAACGAAGAAGCGGATCACTTGCCCTTGCACGAGACATTCCCCGATGAACAACTTTTCAGCATTGAAGCAATCAATCCATGGTACGCTGATTTGATTAACTTTATTGTAACCAAGGAATCCCCTTCTTTTTTGAACAGTTACCAAAGGAATAAGCTTGCTAAGCAAGCTAGGTATTACATTTGGGACGAACCCTACCTATGGAAACATTGCCCGGATCAAATCATTCGACGATGCATTCCCGATTGTGAGGTACGTTCTATCCTTGAATTTTGTCATTCTTTTATGTGTGGAGGGAACTTTGGGCCCAAGAAAACAGCGTATAAAGTCCTTCAAAGTGGTTTCTATTGGCCCACACTCTTCAAGGATGCTCATGAATTTGTGCTCACATGTGATCGATGCCAAAGGCAAGGTAACATAGGTCCTAGGAATCAAATGTCTTTGAACTTGATTTTAGTTGTTGAGATCTTTGATATTTGGGGCATTGATTTCATAGGGCATTTCCCTAATTTTTTTGGTAATGTTTACATATTGCTTGCTGTGGATTACGTATCTAAATGGGTTGAGGCACTTTCCACTAAAACTAATGATGCTAAGATTGTTGTGAGTTTCATTCAAAACCATATTCTAGCTAGGTTTGATGCACCAAGGGCCATCATAAGCGATGGAGGCTCCCACTTTTGCAATCACTCTTTTGAGGCTTTGATGACAAAGTACCGTGTAAATCACTGAGTATCCACCCCCTACCATCCTCAAATAAGTGGGCAAGCCGAAGTGTCCAATAGGGAGATCAAAGCGATACTTGAAAAGACAGTTCATCCTAGCTGCAAGGATTGGTCCTTAAGGTTGAACGATGCACTTTGGGCTTATAGGACGGCTTTCAAGAAACCTTTAGGTATGTCCCCTTTTCGATTAGTCTTTGGTAAAGTTTGTCATCTACCTGTAAAGCTTGAACACAAGGCTTTTTGGGCGGTTAAGCGCATGAACATGGACCTAGACGCTGCTGGAATTCACCGAAGGTTGCAACTGAATGAGCTCGATGAACTTCGCAATGAGGCATATAAAAGCTCACGAATTTACAAGGAGAAGACCAAGGCCTTTCATGACAAGAACATTCAAAGGAAGTTCCTTCAAGTTGGCCAACAAGTCTTGCTCTTCAACTCCCAACTCAAGTTGTTTCCCGGCAAGTTACGTTCTCGCTGGTCTGGTCCATTCATTATCACTAATGTTTTTCCTCATGGTGCAATTGAAATTCAACATCCGGTTAAGCGAGAACCCTTCAAGGTGAATGGCTATAGACTCAAGCACTACTATGGGACGTCTCCCATCCCTCTTGAGGCCCCCGAGGCCCCCGAGGCCCCTGTACCTACTCTCTCATGAGCTGCTATCCTCGTCTCGCCTAGACGTTAAATCAAGCGCTCCTAGGAGGCAACCTAGCCCTGGTTTGTTCCCTTTTTCTTATGGACTTTTTCGCCATCTAACTAATGGATTTGTCTTCCTTTTATGCTCAAAACATTGAGGACAATGTTTCATTTAGGTTTGGGGGTATTGGACTTAAGTTTAGGGGTACACAACTCAGTTTCTGTTTTGATTTCTTTGCTGTTTTTTATTTTCTGCTCTTAATTCCATGCTATTTTTTGTTTTTTGTTTTGAATTCTTTGCTTTTTTTTGTTTTGTGATGCTAGTTTTTATGTCTAAACAAGTTAATATTAATGTATAGATGACAGGACCCACCCCCTAATCCCCTGGGATTTAGGGCTAAGTCCTGCTCCCATCTAACTTACGCATGACACGAAAGCTAAACCGACGTCTAACCTTCTTGTGAAACGTAAGTCGGAAAGGAATTCTCGATCCGACCGTCCAAAAAGCCACCAGACTTCCCAGAGTGCGCCGAAACTACTGTGGATCGCGGGTGTGATGTCTCCGTCACTCTCGACCAACAGCCCCCACCGCAACAACTTGGAGGGTATCGAAAACATGAAAAGACTATGAGTGGACAAAAATAAGTATAAGTTAAAAAACAATTCAATAAAACAACTACATTTATACCCTCCATTTAAAAACCAATGAATGCATATCAATCTCATGTTATAAAACCATTTCACATCAAAAACCATCAACGAAAATCATTATCGAAAACCCGAATCAAATTCGTCATTCAAATCCAGGGCCTCAGCCCAAAATCACAAATCGATCTCAAAGTACGGGAACTCAGTCCGAAAACTCATCAGATCCATTTCATCCGGGCCACTACCCAAAACATCTGAAAACCAGTGAAAACCAGTGAAAATATCAATCATGTGAGTTTGCTGGATCTCAAGTGCACCCGAGTCTTTAAACTCAAAACCATTAATCAGGCCTTCCCGGGTATCAACGAGTCTTTAAACTCAAAACACAATCACAGGCCTCGGGGGGTATCATAACTGAGTCTTTAAACTCAAAACATATACCGAGTCTTTAAACTCAAAACACATCAATCCAGGGTCCTCCCCCCGCCAATCAACCAAGTCTTTAAACTCAAAACCAAATCCAACAGTTTTTCTGTTCTTTTTCCGGGTCTTTAAATCCAAAACCATTTTTCATTCAATCAGTGAAAACCATAGAAAATCCTTATCCGAATTCGCAACAATGATTCTGTAAGCTAGCATCCGGAACCATCATCCCGAACCCAAATCCAGATTCCCTTTCCAAGTTTTAAAACCATATCCAAAATCTCATTTCAAATCATTGAAATCAAATCATCTTTCAAATCCCGAAATCAAATCATCGAAACCATCGTTCAACCACAGCATCGATCGAAATCTCGTAAAACGTGCTATTCCATAAATGCCTTGAAAATCGTGCAAAACCATAAACAATCAAGATCATAAATCAAATCATAGATTCATGTATAGAAAACATATAAAAACATATATGCATGCATCCAGAGTTAGAAAACAAAGTCCACTCACAGACCATTTCGCCGCTGCCTAGATACGCTTGCACTTATGCCATTCTCGGCCAATTCACTATCACCGGCTTTCCCGAACCTGTCCAAATCTCATAATAAGGTCACTAACTACTTCATAAAGCTTATACTAAAGCCCCGTAATTTTCCCAAATTTTTAACCGAGGCTTAAAACTTTCGGACATCTCGAAACATATCGAGACGATGTAAGATCGACTCGAAACCAATCCCAAAATGTTCGTTACATCAAATACTTTAAAAGTCGTGTTTGAAACTTCCCCAAAAGGGGCCCCACGCGCCCTCACGCACTGCCCAAAAGGGCTACGCATGGGAGCCACGCGCCTACTGTTCATCGTCTTCTTCCTTACAACAGACCCGATCTGAACCGGTTTGGACAGGCCCAGTTTGACCGAACCGGCGGTCACGGTTCAGGGTTCAATTCCAGTCCATTTCTAATTGTTTCCTATAAGTAAATCATAAATTTAAAATCAGAGATGTACCTCCTTGATAGTGTAAAAATCGTCGACTTCCTGCTCCCTATTTTTTGTGCCTCTCGACCACCATTCTTCTTCCTTTCAAGCTCAACAACCTTGTCTTAACGTCCCAAACCTTACCTGATCAACTAATGAGGTTATTGGCCGTCAACCCGTAAGTTACCATTTTTGGCTAAACAGAGATAATTAATGGTTATAGTCACTTACCGCTCCCCATAGGTCTCAAACCCGCGCTGGATCAACTCTTGGCCACCTCTAGATCATCCCCCTATCACCCAAATCGATGATTAACGTCCACTGCACAAACAACCAAGTCTGAACTAAAACAGGGAAATAACAGTGTCATACCACCGCACGCTGTTGTGGACACCGCCGTCGACATTGTTCCAATCCCCCTCTCACCCGTCCAGTCATTTGTCATGGTTCAGGATCTAAGGAAAATGGGTTCACCACACACTCAGGTGCTATCTGTTTATCACTATGTTTTTGTCCCTTGGTCGTGCAACTTCATGTGTTTTCAAACACGAGTAGGTCGGCTAGAAAGGTGCCACAGGCCTCTAGAGAAGGGCCATGTGTCCAAATCTCAGCAAAAAACCATCCCTAGGCAGCCACATGTCCATTTTCTACTGGCACAAAATCCCAATGGAACCAATTAATCATTTTTTCCTTCTCATGTACAAATTACCATTTTACCCTTCACATAACGAGACCAGTAACTCAACCGTCCGACGTCCGATAACGGCGTGCCGCCTATCGCTGGAATCAGGGCATCAAGACCTTCCTAACGGTCCTTGAAGTTCATGAAAATTCCATATTGTATTCAAAGTCAACAAATTGCCCCTTTTTAACGAATTTACTAAAATACCCTCATCCTTCCGAACGTCATAACTTCCTCCTCGGATGTTGGAATCGGACGTGCCACCTGTCTATGAACTCGTGACGTCCCAAACTACGTCACGATCATCGGTCAAAGTCCATTTGACCAAACAAATGAAAAGTCAACATTTTTCCCAATTTCAGGGGCAAAATCGTCATTCCGCACCATCCGTCCGAAATTATCTAGCTAATCACCGATTATCTTCACTAATCTGTTATTAACAACTAATCTAATCCTGATTTACGGGACGGTTCGTTACAATCTACCCCCCTTAATGAATTTCGTCCCCGAAATTCTGAATCTCGTACTTTCGTAACTAACTGGGGGAATCCAACTAATCTTACACCTAGGTCTCCTACCCGGTGTCTATCATTTACCAAACCAAATTAGCCAGACAGTTCCCAAACTGTCACCCCAACTCGGTCAAGCGAACCATTTCCTACGTTTCAGTCCATCTGGAAATTCATCCCTTTCTCATCGGGATCAACACATTCAACTCATACCCAAGGTACCTTTAACGTCACACTAGCCACCACTCACGATTTAACCAACTCGGGGTACGCCATCACACCACTGCTACCAGTTTCAACACTTCCGACTCCCTCTCGAGTCGAGCGTACCTCATACCAATGTCCGGTGCCTCTTACGAGTTCGCCGTCATCGAACACAATGCTCAAATACACCCATTCACAAGGCGGCATCTACTGGTCTCGGTACTCCTATGAATCAAAATTAATACAACATTGATACAATTTCTGTCAGCGGTCCGCGCCCACCTCACCGGAGTCACAACGTATTCGTCTATGCCCCTAATTCAGTCAAATCGTGATCACACATCTCAAAATCAGGGTCCCACCAGCCACTCGTGGCTCTGAAACTTCAGCTCACATCAGTACTAACTCCTTTCAACTAGTCAAATCACTTAGGATCACTCGGATCCAATCCACATCTCAACCAGTCAATCACGTCAAAACTATTCTGATTCACCAAGATAACCAACAACATATCTCGGCACCAAGCCGATCACCAACATTTTCACTAAAATATCACGATGCACGTCCAAAACATCAGCATGGTTCTGACCACTGCAGAACCAGTACGTACACACTTCAAGTACAAGCACCAATTACCACCAACACACGCAAGGACAATCCTACAAACCTTGAAGGAAACAAAGGTATTTTAGAATACCTCAAACACGGCTCGTAGAGTATATCCTCACGTACTGCCAACGTCAACTCCGCTATATTAGGCAATCCACAACTCCTACCGACCACACCCATGTGTTCAGAATCAAACCAACTTACCGACCAACTCACATGTCGGTTAACATCGTTTATGCATATCTAAAAGGGTGCTAGTCATCATGTATCCTGATTCTCGCATAACAACCTTTCCGAGGTTCCATACCGGGTCACACACTTTCGAGATCTCAAACAACAATCACTCTCCTCGGACTCCTCAATCACCATTCTCGAAGTCATCAACCGCCCGTCTCAAGCAATTACCAAGCACGGGCCTTGGCATCACCCAAATGCCACCCTCGACATCTCTAACTCAGCAGGATAAGCCCACGAAAATCATCCACACGGATGGTCAATCCTGACCATACCAACCTAGCCCGTTCCAACATGAAGCATAGGTCCACCACGCTTCCGCTGCGCTACTCTGATCAGCTAATGGCACCATGACCTATCGTCATGAAACATGACCTTCCAATGGTCATCACCAATCCCTGCTCGGTTAATGGTTCCTACCAGACACTGGCACCTCACAGCCAGCCACAACCTCGACTCAATGTTCCCATCCGACCATTTAAAAGTATCCGAACTTGTGGCACATCATTCCGACCTAGTGGTCACAACACACCAATCCTGAGCCTCTGCTCCTACCAAGCCAAAACCCTCAGTCTATGCTCTAGTCGGGGGAACTCACCTCCCTCGTACTCCACATCTCTGAGTAACACAAATGCTCAACCAACGCCGCACTCTCATTGGACTCGTCCAGAGTCATCCACCAGCCACCCACTACCTCGACTGCACCTAGCAGCACCGTCTCCAATCCGGCCGTAAGTCGACCCAAGTCACAAGGACTACTATACCACAAACCCCAATTCATGGTTTCCCTCAGGTACTCTCAATACAATCCAGTAATCCCACGGGGTTTCTCAAATCATCCCCGTCGTCCGGGTTATCCAAACCCGCAACTGCCACTGGTTCACTACAACCTTACCACTCAGGTTGTCACACCCGACTGAGGCCATTCCTTATCGTAACTCTACTCACCAACATCAACCAGTATCCAGCGCTAGGGGGGGGGGGGGGGAAGGAATCCCTCGTATCTCACAGTAGTTCCTAAACCCTGCCACTCAAGACATCCGACTACTCATAGCTGTACAAGTCCAAGCTTGAACAATCTGACCAAATGGTCACAAGTCCATACTGTCATCATCCAAACACCATCCAGCCCAACAGGTCACCGTCAATCGACCTCCTCGGCCCACGTACACCACTAGCTTCATAGGCTACTATCGGCCCCACAGACCGACCAGCCTACTCAAACGTAGCTCGCCGGCTATCATCCAGGTTAACCATACTGGCAAACATTCGACCCTATGGTCCAAGCACATACCGAGCATAACCAGCGCCCAACACGCTATCCTTTCCTATCCAAAACCGGCAAGCAACACATCCAATCGCGTATCGGGCAACGTATCACCCTGGCACTAGTAATCGCCGCTAACTAACCACAAATAACCGTACTATCACTATCACGTTTAGGTTGCTGACGGGCTGTTCCTCGTCGAGACATCACATCCACAGTAGTATCACACCACCCAAGTTGACGAACCAACCACTCTGGGAACTAAACCTCGTGCAGAACACACGAAACCTTCTATGATACCAATTGATAGGACCCACCCCCCAATACCCCGGGATTTAGGGCTAAGTCCTGCTCCCATCTAACTTATGCATGACACGAAGGCTAAACCGACGTCTAACCTCCTTGTGACACGTAAGTCGTACAAGGGATTCTCGATCCGACCGTCCACAAAGCCACCAGACTTCCCATAGTGTGTCGAAACTACTGTGGATCGCGGGTGTGATGTCTCTATCACTCTCGACCAACAGCCCGCACCGCAACAACCTGGAGGGTATCAAAAACAAGAAAAAACTGTGAGTGGACAAAAATAAGTATAAGTTCAAAAACAATTCAATAAAACAACTACATTTATACCCTCCATTTAAAAACCAATACATGCATATCAATCTCACGTTATAAAACCATTTCACATCAAAAACCATCAACGAAAACCATTATCGAAAACCCAAATCAAATTCGTCATTCAAATCCAGGGCCTCAGCCCAAAATCACAAATTGATCTCAAAGTACGGGAACTCAGTCCGAAAACTCATCAGATCCATATCATCTGGGTCACTGCCCAAAACATCTGAAAACCAGTGAAAAACCAGTGAAAATATCAATCATGCGAGTTTGCTGGATCTCAAGTGCGCCCGAGTTTTTAAACTCAAAACCATGCGCAATAATCAGGCCTTCCCGGGATATCAACGAGTCTTTAAACTCAAAACACAATCACAGGCCTCGGAGGGTATCATAACCTAGGCTTTAAACTCAAAACATATACCGAGTCCTTAAACTCAAAACACATCAATCTAGGGCCCTCCCACCGTCAATCAACCGAGTCTTTAAACTCAAACCAGATCCAGCGGTTTTTCTTTTCTTTTTCTTGGTCTTTAAACCCAAAACCATTTTTCATTCAATCAGTGAAAACCATAGAAAATCCTTATCCAAATTCGCAACAATGATTCCTTAAGCTAGCATCCGGAACCATCATCGCGAACCCAAATCCAGATTCCCTTTCCAAGTTTCAAAACCATATCTGAAATCTCATTTCAAATCATTGAAATCAAATCATCTTTCAAATCTCGAAATCAAATCATCGAAACCATCGTTCAACCATAGCATCAATCGAAATCTCGTAAAATTTGCTATTCCATAAATGCCTCGAAAATCGCGCAAAATAATAAACCATCAAGATCATAAATCAAATCATAGATTCATGTATAGAAAACATATAAAAACATATATGCATGCATCAAGAGTTAGAAAACAAAGTCCACTCATAGACCATTTCGCCGTTGCCTAGATACGCTTGCACTTATGCCGTCTCTAGATCATCCCCCTATCACCCAAATCGATGATTAACGTCCACTGCACAAACAACCAAGTCTGAACTAAAACAGGGAAATAACAGTGTCATACCACCGCACGATGTCGTGGACACCGCCGTCGACATTGTTCCAACCCCCTTCTCACCTGTCCAGTCATCTGTTATGGTTCAGGATCTAAGGAATATGGGTTCACCACACACTCAGGTGCTCTCTGTTTATCACTCTGTTTTTGTCCCTTGGTCGTGCAACTTCATGTGTTTTCAAACACGAGTAGGTCGGCTAGAAAGGTTCCACAGGCCTCTAGAGAAGGGCCATGTGTCCAAATCTCAGCAAACAACCATCCCTAGGCAGCCACATGTCCATTTTCTACTGGCACAAAATCCCAATGGAACCAATTTACCATTTTTCCCTTCTCATGTACAAATTACCATTTTACCCTTCACATAACGAGACCCGTAACTCAACCGTCCGACGTCCGATAACGGCGTGCCGCATGTAGCTGGAATCAGGGCATCAAGACCTTCCTAACGGTCCTTGAAGTTCGTGGAAATTCCATATCGTATTCAAAGTAAACAAATTGCCCATTTTAACGAATTTACCAAAATACCCTCAACCTTCCGAACGTCATAACTTCCTCCTCGGATGTCGGAATCGGACGTGTCACGTGTCTATGAACTCGTGAAGTCCCAAACTACGTCACGATCATCGGTCAAAGTCCACTTGACCGCCCAAACAAAAAGTCAACATTTTGCCCAATTTCAGGGGTAAAATCGTCATTCCATACCGTCCGTCCAAAATTATCCTGCTAATCACCGATTATCTTCACTAATCTGTTATTAACCACTAATCTAATCCCAATTTACTTGACGGTTCGTTACAATAGAACATGAGAATTGCTTGTACTTACTAATAATCATTGCCATTGCCATTGAATTCACACGTGCACTTCACGATACCATAATCAAGTGTTTAATCAACCAAAGCAATTGAATTTGAGCATACATAGAAAATTAGTGGTTACTACCATTGTGAGATCTTTGAGCTTGATTTCTTTTCTTTCTGAGTGATCTACTTGTTTCTACTCTCAAACACTCATCACTTTGTTCTTAATTGCATGATCTCTTTCTATTTGCATTGATGTTTAAAGAACCATATCTATTGGATGCTCTTGATTTAGTGTGTAATTGTTTATGAGATGTGATATAGGCTATGTGTGTTTTAGCTCCTAAAGGCCCTTCTTTTCCCTGTCCACATTGCATGCTCCCTAAGCCCCTTTGAAGCCAAACACTTAGCCGTTTTGTTCTTCACCTACAATATGACCTAACCAAGTTTTGAACCATTCATAATGGCTACACCCTATAATCTAAACTTGTGTCAAAGTTTCATCAAATGAGATTCATGGTGAGGAGGAAATATGTTGATGTTTTGTGCTACACATACTCATGTGATGGAAGTATGTTTGAATGGAAGAGATCGTTCGTTTATTTGTAAAGTGAGTAAGTTATTGCATGATCTTGGCTCAGCTCATATAAACAAAAATGTAACAAGTTCATTAGTGAAAAGAAAAGATTAGAATGCAAAAAAAAAAAGGAAAAAAAACAAAAGAGTAATGAACTTTGAGTTGAGTCAAGTGAGCCAAGTACCTCAATTAGAGCATGTTTGTGAGCTTAATCTCGGTTGCATCTAAACTCAAGGTCCGAGTCATGACTTCTCATGCCTTGATGCGATTTAGGTTCTTTGAATTCCAACTTTCTTTTCTAAACCCAAGAACCTAGCCCCATTACAACCCTTGAATGAAGACCTATTGGTCTTGTGAATGGTTATGCAAAGGATTAAGGTACATATCTCTGTTCTTAAACTTCAATTCCTTCGTGAGATCATTACTTACATATAAAATGCTTTTCTTTATTGAAATCCATATGTGATTAACTTGATTTTCTTTACATAAATTCTTCACATATGCTTGTTGAGTGAAAACCTTAGGATTCTTGAGTGTATTGAGTGATGCCTAGTGAGGATTAGAGTCGAGGCGAAATCTTTCTAAGGTGTTTAGATGACGTTGTTTTCTAGTTTGATCATTTGAGATGTTAGTATAAACACTTAACACTTGAGTTCACGGTTATGACATGTTTCTTGGGTTGTGTGAGTTTAGTTTTCATTCTTGATTCTTATTAACTTGTTGATGCATGACTTCTAGCATCCTTTGTGTTAAGTAAAACGTTTGTGGGTATCGTACTGCTATAACCCTCAGGAGACAAAACACCTCCTACTAGGTGAACCTAGAGGTTTAAATGCTTATCATAACTAGATCGAGTCTTGTATTTTATTTTATTTTTTGCTAAGGGGCTAGCAAAAGATAGGTTTGGGGGTATTTGATAAGTCACAAATTAAGCATCATTTCAACGTTATTTATTATCCCTTTTACTTATCTTTTGATTATAATCATTCAAACAGTAGGAGAAAATGATCTCTTTTGTGAAGTTTGTGCAGATTGCTTAGTTGAGGTTTAAATCATGTTTTGCAATGAAATGTGATCTTTCCAAGGCTAAATCATCAAGGAATCTTCAAGGACTCCTAAAGGGCCTCATCATTGACAGGACCTGTCCCCGAGGGACATAGATAACCGTGCCCGGTCCTGCTACTGTCTGTCAAGTCAACTGAAGTTCCGAGATTTCCTTCAGCACTTGCCAAACAAGGGATAATCGTACCCGTGCCCACTCATGCCTCCACCTCCTGATTAGCCTCGATCATCGTGCCACGACCTGGAGGGTCAATAAAACAGAAAAGGTGTGAGTGGACAAAAGAAACTTTTAGGAATACATTTATCAAAATACATTACTACCCTTCAGTTTCACAAACATGCATGCATATCATAAATCATGAGTAAAATAAATCTGGGCACAAACGTTCATAAAACACATCATGAACAATAAAAACTACGAGACTCATTTCCATATCCAGGCTCATATCAAATCTCATATTAACAGGACCCATCCCAATCCCCCCGGGATTAACGCGGGATGACCCTGCTCCCGTCTGACATGAAGTGTCAGACAAGGGATATTTCCGACCTTTGCCCTCTCGGGCTATCAGAGTACGCCAGGATCCGGAGGAGGCATGTTATATCTCGGTCTCTGCTACAGTCCACATCCGCTGTCAACCTGAAGGGCAGTCAAAACATTAAAAGCTGTGAGTGGACAAAACAATAGTTTATAAAAACATTTCATAAGAAAAACATTTGTACCCTTCGCTAAAAAGCATGCATGCATTCGAAAACCATTTATCCAGAAAAACCATAGGTGGGAATTAAGCCCAAAACCAAGATTGAAAGAACCATAATGAAAATGACCATACGGGCCGCTGCCCAAATCCATAAGGGTCTCGGCCCAAATCACAAGAAACCAACCATAAGGGCCACTGCCCAAAACTGTGTAACCACACATATCACATAACATATATATATATATATATCTATCATATATACATATAATTCACACAACCAATCCTGTCACGGTTTCCAAAGCTACGCGCGTGCTACCCGGGGTCTCAAACCCGAGTCTTTCAGGTACCAAGTCAATGTCCGAAGACCAATGACCCGCCCTGAGGTTATAGTACAAGCCTTCCTGAGAGTAAGGGACCCAACTGGGGCGACTCCACTCAGTCGGTGCTCCGTGACTACTCCGGGGTCCACCCAGGCCAACGACCCTCCCCGAAGGAGATAGAACATGTAAAGGAAGGTATATGAACATATATATATATATATATATATATATACATAACATAAACATTCATGCCTGGTTCCCCTGAACCGTCATGATCCATAAAATCCATTCCATGCCCGGTTCCCATAAACCGTCATGTACCATAATGACCTGACAAAGGTTCATGCTAGTTCCCATAAACCGTCATGAACCACAATGACCTTTCCAGAGTTCATGCCGGTTCCCGTAAACCGTCATGAACTTGGAAATCCATCTAGGGTCCCTGCCCGATATCTAAGGGTCAGTCACGACTCCGATCATAGTGATGTGTGCAACCATCCATCCAGGACCACCCTCAATCCTGGTATGTCGCCGTGAACGTATCAACCGATGCGACCACCAAAAGATCATGGTGCACTCATCACCGATCGATATCCTGAACCGTCAGCACTCCGAAGTCGAGCCACCCCAGGCTGCCCGACCACGAATCGTGCATCGTGACCTCTCCAGAAGGAACACATCCCAATCCGGAGGCGAGCGTCGTATCGTCGCGACCTCGATTTAGACCCGAAGGCCATCAATAGGGTCATATTCCCGAGACATAACCAAATGGGTCTCATACCCGAGTTTATCCTTTTGGAAATCCAAAACCATTTCATTTACACCAATAAAGAAATACAGACCCGTATAGGCACCATATAGGGTCGAAACCTCGAAATACGTTCCTATACGTAACCACACATCCAAATGCACTCATGGCATCACAAACAAGTATTTAAAACATATAATAAACATTTATGCATGCACTAATTTAGAAAACAAGGTCCACTCACAGACCGTCCGAGCTGCCTCCTCGATTTGCGTGCCATAGGCTCTCCCGAGCCGATCACTGTCACCGGGACTCCCGAACCTGTCCAAATCGTAATAGAACGTTACTAACTACCTTATTAACCTCCTACCAAAGCTCCGAAATTTTTCCGAACTTTTAACTATTTTTAAGCCGACTCTAAACATTTCGATGCCCCGAAACATATCGAGACGGTGTCCGATTGACACGAAACCAGTCCCAAAATGTTCATTACATCGAATAGAAGATTTCGTATGTTGAACACTTCCCCAAATTACTGTTCATGCACCCTTAGAAGGCTCAGAACACTGTTCATCATCTCCTACATCAGGTGAACCAGTTTTACTGTTCACCGTCACTGTGCTGAACCGATTTTCTCTAGTTTTTGGACCGGTTCAGGGTCCATTTTAGGTCCATTTCATCTCCTTTTTGTCCTAATATCATCCTAATCCTATTTCCTATCATTTAGACATTAAAAATCGAAGGAAAACCATCACAAAACCGTCCATTTCTGATCGGCCATGGTGTCCGGATTTTCCCCCGCCGTTCACGGCCACTCCAGGCCATCTTAGGCCCTAAAACTAATCCTAAACTTCTCCCTAGGTCCCCGGAAACATAACCCAATTAAGGAAATCGAGTAAAAACCATTAAAACCTAAATTCAAAATTTCAAATATTTTCTTACCTCACGGGTTCTCTCCGCCGTCCACCACCGTGAGCCACCACCGTCGTGCCCTCAGCCTTTCATCACTCCTCACACGGTCAAGATGATGCAAGTAGGGTGATAGTGTGATGGGTGGTGTTTGTGTTATGAAGAAAAATGGAGAAATTAACAAAGATGAAGATGATGATGTTTGATGGCTGATGAGAGAAGTGAGATAGATTAGATGAGATGAGTGGTGTGGATTGATTGAGGGATGGAATGGATGGCTAGGATTAGAGATGAGTTAATTGTATTAATTATAAAATATTAAATTAATATTATTTAATTAAGTTAAATCCCCTTTTTAGGGGTTTTAACCAATCAGATGAGTGACACTTGTCACTCATCCATGGGACCCACTGAAAATTTCTGCCCAATCAGATATTGCCAAATCATCCCCGTCTCGAAGTACGTGCATAATGAAATCGAACTTCCGTGACCTATAACTTCCCCGTTCGAAGTTCGATTTCAACGTGCCGCTTGTTTATGAATTCGTATCGTCCCGATCTACGTAACGGTCCTCGACCCTCGGCCATTGGACCTCTCGGTCAAAAAGTCAACATTTGACCCCATTTAACCAAAATTACCAAAATGCCCCTAAACTTCTTAACGTCATAACTTCTTCCTCGAACGTCGGAATTGAACTTGCCACCTGTCTAAGAACTCGTGACGTCACGAACTACGTCACGGTCATCGGTCAAAGTCCATTTGACTTCCCGAATGAAAAGTAAACGTTTCACCCACGCTAGGGGCAAAACGGTCATTTCGTATCGTTCAGCCGATTTCGCCCAACCAATCACCGATTAACCTCACTAATCGTAATTAGTCATTAATCTAATCCCAGAATTCGGGACGGGTCGTTACACATATAGTCACGTTATCCCTGCAACGCGTGTAAATCAATAGGCTCAAGGACCGCTCAAAATCCGAGCATCCACAGTTGTGAAAACATCACCAGCCGGCAATCCAGATCGTCGTGAACACATCACCGACCGATCTACACATAATCCAGCACATCTGATCTGAGTCGAGCCTCCCTCGGCTGCACGACAACAGACCATGCCACGTGACCTCTCCGGGGTAAACACCTCCATCCCAGAGGCGAGCGTTATCTCCAGGGTTCATTCCAGGGAAACAAATTCCCAACCGGAAGCCCTAATATCCAGGGTGCACTCCGGGGGAAACATATTCCACCCCGAAAGCCATAATATTCATAGTATATCATCATCATGATAACTAGTGAAAAACAGTTACATTTGATATCAAAACAATTTTCAATACAAGGTCTCAGCCCAAAACCGAAACCGTAAAACCGGAGTCCCGATCATTTCATAAATCTGAAAACCAAAATTCTCATCATGTAATCACATGGAAATACCAACCAATCCAATCAAATCACATTTCCATTGGGTTTCACGCCCAAAATATTAATTTCATGCAAATCCGCGTTACCGCAACTTTAGTTGCCATTTTCACATCAATCCATATGAGATATCCAGAAAACATTACGAATTCATAAAATCGATTTCGCCGACTCATAATCCGAGTAAAAACCAATCACAAATCCCAGGCGTTCGCCCAAAACGTCAGTTTTACAGTTTTCTCGAAAAACGTGCCCAAAATAAGAGAAAATAATATAATATTCCCAAAATCCGGAAATCATCATATCGAAACATCAATCATTCCAAATCATGTCTAATCATATCATAAAGCATTTAAAAACATATATGCATGCATTCAGGGTAGAAAACAAAAGTCCACTCACACACTGTCCATATCGCTCGCTTTCCGAGATGCACGTTTTTCCGTAAATTCCGAAAGTCACCATTCTTGTCCAAAATCATTATCGAGGGTTACTAACATAGTCATTACATTAAATAGGACAAGTTTCATGTTGAACTCACCTTGGGATTCCCACTCACGCGTCCCCACGCGCCGCCGCAAGCGGCTGCGCGTGAGTCCACTCGCTGCTACAGTAACCACCACTGTTCATCTTCTCGACCCGGTTGCCTGGTAAACGGGTCATGCAACCCGCGATGCAACCCGTTCCAAAACTCCATCAATTCTGCATAATTTTCATCAATTAAAACGTCTAATCTCATCGTTTTAATACGAATTAAGGTTCCGTGGCATCAATTATAGCCATAGTTGGCCTAAACTAATCCAACTTAACACAAACGTTCAAAAGCTGTTCATCATCTGAGTTCATCAATTCAGCATTCAATCCTTCAATTGATGAGTCAGACAACATCGTGGCCTTATTTTCAAGATGTTTTTTTAACTCAATTTCAAAAGATTGGACCTCCAATAACCTGAACTCAGCCGAGGTATGTCCAAACTGTCGCGGGTCCAGTTCTTGATCAATTCGTGATCAAATCTCTTCGATTTTGATATCAGTCGACTCGTCTTAGGTCCAGTAAGCTCACCCAAACATTTATTTCCATCAATTTATCACACAAACCCGAATTCGAAATTTCATGAAAGTTTGGTTTTCGGGTTTTTGAGTCTGGGCACAACTGGGTTCAAAGCCCATCAACTATCCTTCAATATCCTTCGTTTTTCTCTCTGGAACGCGTTTAATTCCTCACAATCCTAGCTTAGGAGTTCAATCTGTTGCCTGAGATTAATTTCGTAGGTTTTGCTCTGTTTTTCTTCCCACCACACACACAAGCACGACTTGGTTTATTTTGCAAAGTTTAAATCTTCACACCGCCCAATTATGCACATTCAGCCACTAATTAGTTGATTAAAGTGACACATGTCACTCAGTGGAAATATCGTGCCCAATTTCCACAATTCCAGGTGTCTACTGCTTGATGAAAACAGCAGTGAATCAGCCATCATAGCACAATTACTATTTTGCCCCTGCCCTACAAAATTACCAAAATACCCTTCATATACCTAGACCCATAACCTTCACATCTGAACTCCGATTGACGCATGCCGCCTGTCTACGGATTCAGCGTCCCGAGACCTACCCAACGGTATTGACGAAAAGTCCAAACACGGTCCTGATCAAAAAGTCAACAAATGGCCCCTCTTTAACCAATTTACCGAATTACCCTTAAACTTCCGAACATCATAACTTTCTCCTCGAATTTCGGAATCGGACGTGCCACCTGTCTATGAACTCGTGACGTCCCGAACTACGTCACATCCATTGGTCAAAGTCTGTTTGACCGCTCAAATCAAAAGTCAACCGTTCGCTCAATTTCAGGGGCAAAAATGTACCTTTTTCCAATTTCCACGTCGTTACAACCTTCCCCTTAAGGAATTTCATCTTCAAAATTCCAATCAGTAGTACCCTGATAGTCATATCCATAATCAATCGTATATGTATATGAATCAGAAACACAATCAATCGCATCTTTTTCTGGTTCAACCGAACCGAATGTTAGTCCAAATCAAACTTATGGAAACTCAACAATCCAGTCTCTGTCACTGGGTCAACATCGGGACATATCTCTTTGTAGCCCCTGCCCCACGGGCAGTCATATCCAAGCCTACTCGAAATACGGAGCCTCGCTCAACGTCCGAGTATACACCATCTAGAAGTCATAAGTACCAGTACCATCATCCCAATCACATGTCATCCACTCACGACATGGTCCAATGGCTTAAATTATCACACATAGGAACAACCTCATAGAGTCCAATAAATCGGGAACTCCTGCCCCTCATCAAGTTCATCACTTCATACCCCCTTTCCAGGGTCACTAAGCATAATGAATTTAACTTTTTCTTTTATTGTTACCAATAGCTGGCACTCAATACAATCCTTCAGACGATATCGTAAATCATATCCATTCCTTAACCTCGACTCCATCCAACATCATACACCAAGTATGATCCTACAATTAGACCCCAATAGTCTGATTGATCGAACATCGTGTACCACTCTAATCCTATGGAGGTCCATCAATAATAGGATTCACCTATCCTTACGTTATTAAACAAGTTAATTCTCGATTGGCTATCTTATTAGGCTCCCCGTGCATAATACCTAATCCGACAATGTGGTCATAATCTCGATGTATCCCGACCATCGCCTCATCACATACTCAGCTTTTCTGTTTATAAATCATGTTTCATTATGATGGTCAATATATATCCCTTCCCAGAGGTATGATCTCTGCATACTCGATCCCTGGGTCACGCCCAACTTAAACAAGAAAAGTAAAACTCAAGTAAAACTCATGAGGGTTCAACTAGCATCGGCACTCCCAGCCCTATGCTACTGCAGCACACCTCACCAAATCTCAAATCTCATAGTGACATCAAGGGTCACATCGAACATAGGCCACTGTTCCTCTAGTTTATAATCATCTATGTCAATACTCATTTCCAAACACTCTGACCTCGCTTCGGGTCAATTACCATAACTGGTAAAACATTGTAGAGAACCCCTCTACAATCCTCTGTGGTATACATCCAATCGCAAACAACTCATGTTTCCCCATAATAGTCTTTAATCATTTTCCATTGACCAGCACATCAGTTTCTCCTGGGATTCACACTAATCTCGACTGTTCTTCGTTATGTTCCACAAATCTACTCTGGTCGACCAGTCCTCATACTTATTCAACCATACCCTTTTTCTTTCTGCGGGCATTCACTACATCGGTTCATTACATCACCTGACCATTTGTACATGTGAGTACACCAATCAACCTATGGTCAGAATACCTGATTCATCATCTCATAAAAATAACCGGTCCATTTGCCCATCCAAAGGCATCACCATTGGCTAACCATAGCCACACCAAATCCGGGCAGCATATTTTTCTCTTTTACTGAGGACTGTTAATCATCACCATTTTTCCCTCTCTCAATAGGCTCAATAATCACATATTTCTAATAAAACCACAAATCATTAACTCATAATATGGGATACTTATCCCATACCATTACCATAGGAAATTGTCCAAAATCAACATGTAACCACTGGGTTCCCCACGGCGACACTCGACCGAATGAACCCGTATCTATCAAGTTATGTACTTGCCCCTTCAGTCCTCATAACTCCATAGGTGCCACATACCAAGGTGTTTGAGAAACAACGCGTATCATGATTTCCATCATAACTCAATCTCTCATCCTGGCAAAACCTTGGGGAACATATTCCAAAATTTGTACATCTCCAACCATCACTAGGCATCTCATATACTAATCACATATGCCACACCTCTCACCAGCAGACTTTGCTTCGATCGTGAGGTTCCATATCATTTTCGAAGGTGATTCTCAAGTCCCCCTGAAATACAAGCACTGGAAATCCTAGACTCCACATATCACTCTCTGTACCCTGAGTTATCAATCGGTCCATCCCAAGGATTATATCCAAACCATCCAAGTCCAGGAATACTCCAGGTCAGCCACTAGGTGGACAACACTGGTCATCCTGGGTAGCCTCACATCAATAGGTCTCCCCCCTTAGGTCTCACCAATTTTACCATATATAATTCCCTTACCAAGGGTACCACACAAATATCATCAATTTTATCACATCCATAGCTCTAGTCCGCTCACCGACTGCCATACCTTAACCAATCATGGACAACTTCGTATCCGTCCAATATACATTCTGAAAACATGGAAGAGTGGATAGCCTGGGACCTACCAAATACATGTGAGGTCATCACCCCAGGGGATACTCATGCCTCCTGCCAAGTAACTACAATCCTCGGGCATATGGTCCCAACTGACCATGCCCCTACGGTTCATCACGAGCCTACCAACTTTTCCCCCGCCTGTCACATCGACCATCACTGCAGGAGCTAATCCTTGCTCCATTGCACCCCAACAGTGCCATATGACCTTATCAATTGATATAACCATTTCTTTATAATGTGACCAGACGACTCACAATCATGAACAATTAACCTCAACATTTGATCACCCAGTGGACCCAACTGGCGTCCCACTGCACTAGGCCATCTCTTAAGTCCAATTCTCTGTGTATTACGGGTCTCTGCCCGACCTTCCAATCATTAAGTGAAAGCGACACGACCCATCCAAGTCCATAAAGCCAATAAACAGGGTTAAACAATAACAATCCATAACTTTATAACCCACCGAAGTTTTATCTCAATCCTTGGCATCCCAGGTGCCAAACATTCCTCAATCAAGGGTAGGCCGTGTCAAAAATCATAGTTATTTTTCAATCTTTACGGCTCGTCCCGAGCCCTGATACATTACCGTGATTCATCCTGAGTCTTACCAAATATCCTGACTCACTTTGAGTTCCATTTCCTGTCTCGACTCCTCTCGAGTCCGATCTTGACTCCTTTTGAGTCCAAACTCAGCACAATCATCCATGCCACCATTGGCATACTCGATCACCAATCAAATTCCACTGGTGGATCACATCTGATACGACCTATAAGGCCTAAGGGATATCCCATCACATTCTAGACTCATTAACATAAATTCACTAAGAATAATCTCATCCCTTGTCCAATCTGCCCAATTGTGCTCCCTTTCTAGCCTCTAGGCTCATTCATTCTTGGGACCCACACAAATCCGTGGTTAATAGTTAGTAGTTCATTGTGTACACTAATCAACATATGACCCCCAATCCAGGGCCAATCTCATTCCGAGATCAATCACGAGGTCTCATTTACCCTCGTATACTGGTCTCACAACCAGCTCGCGCACGAGGTTTACGTTTCAGAGGCATGATGTGGCAACAGAATCCGCAACCTAGTGCTCTGATACCAATTTGACAGGACCCGTCCCCGAGGGACATAGATAACCGTGCCCGATCCTGCTCCCGTCTGACAAGTCAACTGAAGTTCCGAGATTGCCTTCAGCACTTGCCAAACAAGGGATAATCGTACCCGTGCCCACTCATGCCTCCACCTCCCGATCAGTCTCGATCATCGTGCCACGACCTGGAGGGTCAATAAAACAGAAAAGGTGTGAGTGGACAAAAGAAACTTTTAGAAATACATTTATCAAAATACATTACTACCCTCCAGTTTCACAAACATGCATGCATATCATAAATCATGAGTAAAATAAATCTGGGCACAAACGTTCATAAAACACATCATGAACAATAAAAACTACGGGACTCATTTCCATATCCATGCTCATATCAAATCTCATATAGTCACGTTATCCCTGCAACGCGTGCAAATCAATAGGCTCAAGGATCACTTAAAATCTGAGCATCTGCCGCTGTGAACACATCACCAGCCAGCGATCCAGATCGTCGTGAACACATCACCGACCGATCTCCACATAATCCAGCACATCTGATCTGAGTCGAGCCTCCCTTGGCTGCACGACAACAGACCGTGCCACGTGACCTCTCCGGGGTAAACACTTCCATCCCGGAAGCGAGCGTTATCTCCAAGGTTCATTCCGGCGAAACACATTCCCAACCGGAAGCCCTAATATCCAGGGTGCACTCCGGGGGAAACATATTCCACCCCGAAAGCCCTAATATCCATAGTATATCATCATCATGAAAACTAGTGAAAAATAGTTACATTTGAAATCAAAACAATTTTCAATACAGTGTCTCAGCCCAAAACCGAAACCGTAAAACCGGAGTCCCGATCATTTCCTAAATCTGAAAACCATCAATCTTTTCATGTAATCACATGGAAATACCAACCAATCCAATCAAATCACATTTCCATTGGGTCTCATGCCCAAAAAATTAATTTAAGGCAAATTCGCGTAACCGCAACTTCAGTTGCCATTTTCACGTCAATCCATAAGATATATCCAGAAAACATTACAAATTCATCAAATCGATTTCCCCGACTCATAATCCGAGTCAAAACCAATCACAAATCCCGGGCCTTGGCCCAAAACGTCAGTTTTACAGTTTTCTCGAAAAACGTGCCCAAAATCAGAGAAAATAATATAATATTCCCAAAATCCGGAAATCATCATATCGAAACATCAATCATACCAAATCATGTCAAATCATATCATAAAGCATTTAAAAACATATATGCATGCATTTAGGGTAGAAAACAAAAGTCCACTCACACACCGTCCATATCGCTCACTTTCCGAGCTGCACGTTTTTCCGTAAATTCCGAAAGTCAACATTCCTGTCCAAAATCATTATCGAGGGTTACTAACATCTCAATATACCTCATATACTTTTCCCCAATTTTTTTCTGGGATTTAAATACTTATTTTAAACTTAATATAAACCTTCGGACCCTCGAAACAATATCGAAACGGTGTCCGATTTCCTCGAAACCAGTGCCAAAATGTTTGTTACATTAAATAGGACAAGTTTCATGTTGAACTCACCTTGGGATTCCCACTCACGCGTCCCCACGCGCAGCCACTTGTTGCTATAGTAACCACCACTGTTCATCTTCTCGACCCGGTTGCCTGGTAAACGGGTCCTGCAACCCGCGATGCAACCTGTTCTAAACTCCATCAATTCTGCATAATTTTCACCAATTAAAACGTCTAATCTCATCGTTTTAATAGGAATTAAGGTTCTGTGGCATCAATTATATCCATAGTTGGCCTAAACTAATCCAACTTAATACAAACGTTCAAAAGCTGTTCATCGTCTGAGTTCATCAATTCAGCATTCAATCCTTCAATTGATGAGTCAGACAGCATCGTGGCCTTATTTTCAAGATGTTTTTGAACTCGATTACAAAAGATTGGACCTCGAATTACCTGAACTCAGCCGAGGTATGTCCAAACTGTCGCGGGTCCAGTTCTTGATCAATTCGTGATCAACTTTCTTCGATTTTGATATGAGTCAACTCGTCTCAGGTCCAGTAAGCTCACCCAAACATTTATTTCCATCAATTTATCACACAAACCCAAATTCAAAATTTCATGAAGGTTTGGTTTTCGGGTTTTTGAGTCTGGGCACAACTGGGTTCAAAGCCCATCAACTATCCTTCAATATCCTTCGTTTTTCTCCCTGGGTTTAATTCCTCACAATCCTAGCTTAGGAGTTCAATCTGTTGCCTGAGATTAATTTTGTAGGTTTTGCTCTGTTTTTCTTCCCACCACACACACAAGCACGACTTGGTTTATTTTGCAAAGTTTAAATCTTCACACCGCCCAATTATGCACATTCAGCCATTAATTAGTTGATTAAAATGACACATGTCACTCAGTGGCAATATCATGCCCAATTTCCACAATTCCAGGTGTCTACTGCTTGATGAAAACAACAGTGAATTAGCCATCATAGCACAATTACTATTTTGCCCCTGCCCTACCAAATTACCAAAATACCCTTCATATACCTAGACCATAACCTTCACATCCGAACTCCGATTGACACATGCCGCCTATCAACGGATTCAGCATCCCAAGACCTACCCAAGGTATTAACGGAAAGTCCAAACACGGTTCCGATCAAAAAGTCAACAAATGGCCCCTCTTTAACCAATTTACCGAATTACCCTTAAACTTCTGAACATCATAACTTTCTCCTCGAATGTCGGAATCGGACGTGCCACCTGTCTATGAACTCGTGACGTCCAGAACTACGTCACAGTCAATGGTCAAAGTCTGTTTGACAGCTCAAATCAAAAGTCAACCGTTCGCCCAATTCCAGGGGCAAAAATTTTCCTTTTTCGACTTTCCGGGTTGTTACAATCATCTTCCATTTACATGACCAGGATCCACCAAGACCCTAAAATTCACGGCCTAGCCCCTAGAAACCCACAAAATGCGACTAAGGGTTGTTTTAGGGTGTTTACTTGTGCATCAAGCAACTTTGGACGAATTTGCCTTCCCTTCTCAATGAGGAATGACGTGGATTTACTTGGATAAGGAAGCTTAATGATGTCCTAATCAGATCTTGAAGTTAAAGAGGCAAGAAACAAGGAAAAAGAAGTTTCTTGGAAATCAAGAAACTCAAAACTCACGGCTAGGGTTAAGGAAGCTTCCCTAGTCGCATTTTATCATGTTTCCTTTATTTTAGGGAAATGTAATCTGATTTAGGATAGCATTAAATGAATTCCTAGTCAAAGATGAAATTAAGAAGTGGAAAGAAGGAAGGAAAGGTACTCCTTGTACAAGAAGGACACAAAAATGCAGCTAACTACGTTTTTCACGGCTAAGGAGTTTTCCTCCTTGTTTTGGGGCTGTTTTTCCCTTTCTTTTAGGGAGATGTTAGGGCAGATGTTAGGGGTTATCAATAGATGTTTTCTCATTATTTTTGGACGTCCAATTTACGTCCTAAGATCCCAAAACTCTGCAAAAAGTTTTGCTTAAAATTTATACACAAAGTAGCCGTAATTTACCCATTGTTCATGCTTTTGGATTCAAGTCTTGCATCTTCTTTGTGACGTGAAGCTTGGGAGAAGAAGAAGTGTTTGTGCCACTTCTCTCACACATCATTCATCTTAGTATTTATGTTTCTTAATCCCTAATCTCTTTAAGTTTATATGCATTCAATTATGATGTTTGTTAACTTAGTTATGTGTGAGTAGTTTCCTTTAGGATTAGGGCTGTTTGAAGCCCTAGCCATGTTAGTTTATAATTAGATTTCTGGCTATTGATTATGGTTGTTATGTATGCCTGGATTTTTTGGATTACTATGCTTCATGAACTCAATTTATGCTTGTAAGTTTGATCACCTTATTTGCGTATAATTGTCGATGTAATTGCTTGACGGATCACCTTGATGTTTGTGTTCACCCTGCAATTTATGGCATCACGTTTAAGATGGGGAATCTTATTCGTAATCTAAACTCATGACTTCCTAGGTCTGCACATCACTTTTCTATGGATAGTGTAGTGTCATTAAATCTTCTTCATGTTTTATGCGTTATCACACACCATCGGTAATAGTTGTTTAAAGGCGGGTACATCATGCATAAACATGCAATCTAAGAGAAGATAAATGTATGGGGTGAGCCTTAGCCGGACCCTTGCATGGGCACTTAATTCAGATACATGCATAATTAATCTAATCAACGAAATCTAAGGAGAACTTTAATTGGTAAAGGTGGATAACATATTCTAATTCGTCCTAATCATCCAATCAATTTTCAAATCAAGTTTTTCCTCATTTTGCACTTGTTTCATTCCAAACTAAGTGGATTCACGTTGAACAAGTCCTTGAGAGATCGACCTTTGCAAACCTACTGTACTTGTCATACGATTTTGTGCACTTGCAAAGTATTACATTAGGAGTTATCATTCATAATTTCTTGATTGATAAATCTTCTATCATACGCCCGAAACATATTTCCAAAGCTGAAAACTAGTTCTCATTTCTAAAACAATTTCAAATCATCTTTCAACTGGGACTCATGCCCGGACCTCGATTTCACACATCTCCGTGAAATCCTCCAAAATCGTAAATCAGTTCATCGGCTTCACACTTCTCCGTGAAATCTTTCAAATCGTATAAAACACAAGCACGTGATACACTCGGCCAAAGCCTAAACAACATATAAATAGAAGTCTCGAAATACGTGCAATGACGCATTTTCCTCTGCAATGACGCATTTTCCTCCGAAAATGCCAAACAATTCATATTTAAATCACATGCACTCATGGAATCTCAAAACATGTTCATAAACACAAAAACATTTATGTATGCATCATATTCATAAAATAAATTCCACTCACAGACCGTCCATGCTGCGCCTCGATACGCGTGCCATAAGATCCGACCTCTCCGGGTCATATAGAACTGTCCAAAACACACCCAAAGGTTACTACCAACCTACATTGTAACGACCCATCCCGGAAATTAGGATTAAGACAGTGATTAGTGAAGGATTAGTGAGCTTAAGTGGTGCTTAGTTGGGTACTTTTGGACTTTAGCGTAGAAGGACGATTTTGCCCCTAAGTTGGGTAAATAGTTGACTTTTAGTCCGGGTGGTCAAATGGACTTTGACTGATGACCGTGACGTAGTTCGGGACGTCATGAATCCGTAGACAGGTGGCACGCCCGATTCTGACATCCGAGGAGGAAGTTATGATGTTCGGAAGGTTGAGGGCATTACCGTAATTTGGCTAAACTAGGGGGAAAGAGTTGACTTTTCGTACGATTGAGTTTTGACACGTTGACCTAGGACCGTTAGGTAGATCTCGTTGTCCTGAAGTTAACGACAGGCGGCACGTGTTCATCGGAGTTAGGATGTGTAAGTTACGGGTCTAAAACGGTAAGGGCAAAATTGTAATTTAGGAGTCAAAGAGGGGGCATTTTGGTCTTTTGCACATGGGACTTGGTGTAGCCGGATTTGGACAAGTGTCCAGGGCAGAGAGGAGATTTTTGTGTGAGGCTTGAGAGGATTGTGACACGTGGGGTTTGGTTAGAGGTTTCTAGGGTGCACGGTCCAATTATTTTGGTTATGCAGCCGTGTGTGTTCGAACTAGAGAGAAACAGAGGGGGAGATTGAGAGGCATTGGACGGTGGCCGTGGGTGTTTGTGAGTTCTGGTGAGTGAGTGAGTGACCAGAGCTCGAGAGAGAGATAGTGAGTGAGTTGGGAAGGTTGGGAGGTGTCGTGTTCGTGTGTGAGGAGTGTGAGAGCTCACGGGAAAAACAGAGAGAACATAGAAGAGTTTGGGTGGTGGTGTGGTCGTGTGCTGATCGATTGGACTCGAAAGGAAGCTGGGACGACTCTGTGGACTCCAGGGAGTGCGACAGTGAGCACGGCGGTGATCGACGGCAGGTAATTCCTTTTTCCCCTAGTTTTGCTCTGTTTTGGCCGTGAACTTCAAACGGTGAGTCGTGGGTTTTGAGTGTGAGTCGAGGGTTTCTGTGAGTTGAGTGAGACTTAGAAAGGTCCTAGGAAGCGTTTGGTGTAGACACCGTGACGGGGGGTGACTTGGGTGGCCGGAATGGAAAACAGAGGTGGTACGGGTTCTGTTTTCAAGCTAGGGACGAGGACTTAGGGGCTGTGTCGAGGTGTTAGAGTGAGGGGAATAGATTGCTTAGGACTGGACGAAGAGGCTGGTGAAGAAAGGGAGGAAAACGGTGCAGGAACGGCGGAGAACCGGGAACGCCGGTTCAGACCGGTTCGCACAACGTAGACGACGTTGAACAATAATCGTGTGCAGGCGCGTGAGGGCCACGCGCAACCACTTTGGGCGGCGCGTGGAGGCGCGTGCGGTGGTTTCTGGGGAAAGTGTCAACTACGTTTTTGGTCTAGAGGTTGTAACGGGTCTAATGGAATTGGTTTCGGGTTAATCGGACGTCGTTTGAGATTAGTTCCGCGAGGTTGAAGGTTTAAGGTTCCGGTTCGTTACGTGTAGGACCCGGGGAGTTTTGGAAAATATTAGGTAAACCTTCATAGATGTGTTAGTAACGTACTTTGGTGCTTATTGATAGGATCAGGATTTCCCGAGGAAGCTGAGGAACGCACGGGACGTACAGGGCTCGAGTGACCTGCTGGTGACTGTGAGTGGACCCCTTCTTTAAACTAAGCATGCATAACTGCTTTTCATTACTTATTTTATGGTTTTAGATGTGATTTAATGATTGTTAAATATGTGATATTGATTTTACGTAATTGCACGTTTTTCGAGAAATAACGTATTTGGCACGTTTTTCGAGAAAAAGTGGATTTCCGGATTTGGGTTCGGAATGACGGTTCGGGATGCCGGAAGGGCATCAGACCAGTGATTTCGGATTCGGGTTTGCATGTGGATTGAGAAATGGTTTTCAAATGGTTTTGGATTGGATTTGCTGGATCTGGTTATTGGGTTTAAAGACCCGGATTATGTTTGACGGGGGACGGGCCCGGATTGGGTTTAAAGACCCGAATTGAATTTAAAGACTCGAGAGTTTAAAGAGTCGGATATATTGATATTTCCCCATAGGCCTGTTGAGTTTAAAGACTCGGAGTTTAAAAACTCGGATATTATGGAGGCCTGGATTGAGTTTAAAGACTCGGGAGTTTAAAGACTCGGATAAGTCCAGCAGGTTTGATCGGATAATGATTGGTTGAGACTTATGTTTTATGATACGTTTTTATGATGCTTCTGCAAATGTTTTTATGACGATCTTTATGTGAATTATAATTGTTTTCAGCAACTAGGTTATGCATGTGATTTCAAAACGGAGGGCCAAATCCTGTTTTCTTATAAAATGGTTTTTGAACTTTTATGCTTTATGGTTCACTCACACTTTCTGGTTTTAAATTGCCCTCCAGGTCGTGGAGCTAGCGCGGGGTTTTGGCGTCGAGGCAGTGTCGGAGGCATAGAATACTCGAGAGTGACCCCGGAGTGCTTTAAATTTCCCGTTGTGCGTGTATTTTGTTTATCGGTTTTCTTTCTTTTGTATTTGGTACTATGCTCTGTAAAGTTTGACTTTGGGATGTTTAAATTTTCTCCTGCGTCTGGCATGTAGTTTGGTGGGTTATCGTGAGTTTACTTTGGTTTTGTGTCGGGGTGTCAGACGGGAGCAGGATTTACCTCGGTTTTCGGGGTGAAACCGGGGTGTCCTGACAATTGGTATCAGAGCATAGGTTTGTCGAGTTTTTCAGGTTTGTCGGTTTGTGAGGTTGTGTAATTTTGCCCTGAACGTCCCATAATCCTCTACTAATCCCCGATTAGCCTCGCTAATCCACGATTAAATCTTAATTAATCCCAAAAATTTGGGATGGGTGGTTAGATATACTACGCAGTGCTGTGAACGGTTGTTGCAAGGTGATGGTGTAAAGAAGTGTATCTATGACTTTGAGGTCTCGATTCTGTGATGGACCTTTAGGGACGACCTCTGTGTTTTAGCTCTTATTGTTAATTGGGTTTCCTATAGAGCAAGGTAGACCTAGCTGTGGTCATAGGGATGTTGTTCTATCTGGGTTGGCCACTAATATCCAAGCCCATCAGGAGGAGGAGGGGAGGCACACATGAGCCGTTGAGGTGGCTTTCGATGCTATGCTAATTGATCGATGGGACATATTCAGAGTATGGATGGGAGTGTCAATGACATGTTCATTGTGGGTGTTGGTGTTATAAATTAAGGGGATGGTAGTGATGGTCAGGTTGTTAGTGTGGTGGGAGTCCAGCAGCCTGTTTTGGAACCAGGTCTTTCTTAAAATTGTGGGAAGCGTGGAAGGCATTGGGCGTGGAAGTTGTTCCTAGTGAACAGATAATTGAGCTCGATGCTGAAGGGTTTAAGAGTGTTGATGTACCTGTATCGCAGTAGTTTGATCATTTTCATTTCATGCCCATTATTTTGGGTGCTAGGCATGGTAGGTCGGCCTTGCATAAGCACAAGCATCCACCCATTGTAGAGAAGGATGAACTGCATTATATGAATTGTGGCATTGCTGGGCAAAAATGCTAAAGTTTGGTGTGAAAATGGGGCTTTATCAGGTGGTCAAGGCTGACCCTAATACGTCTCTTGAGTGAAAAGGTGCTAGATCCACCTCTTCCATGTCACCATGACTGTTATGTTCTGGAACTATCAAGGTATTGGGGGTACTTGATAGTTCATAACCTAGTGAAGCAGACTAGGCATCGTCAACCAGATCTTGTAGTTTTTCTTAAGACAAAAAATAGAAGTAGATGTTTTTGTTATTTGAAAAATAAGCTAGGTATGCCCTTTATGCATGGAGTGGAACCACGAGGTCTGAGTGGTGGTTTGTGTGTATTTTGGAAAGATGTCCAATGTAGTGCTAATTAAATTTGTTGATTTTGTTATTGAATTAGTACTAAAAGATCTTGTATTTGGCTATTGTTGGCACTATTTTTCTAATTATGCTAGTACGAATGATCATATTTGAGCTAACCAATGGCATATATTGGGATCTCGTCTTACAAATTGTGGAGATCCTTGTTTGTTATTGGGGGATTTAATGATGTGCTTGGTGTTGAGGAAAATGATGGGAGTTTGAATCTATCTGATAATTCAATGTGTTCTTTTTGGGAATTTGTTGTTGAGAATCAACTACTTAATCATGGATTCCAAGATCACCCCTTTACATGGTGAAATAAGAGAGATTTTGGTTTTGTTCAAACCGGTTTGAACAGGGGTTTAACAACTTCTGAATGGCTTACTATGTAACACCTCGGAGATTCGAAAGAATGGCAATGACCATTTTGCCCCTGAAAGCCAAAGGGTTGACTTTTTGACTAAAATCAAAGTGTTAACTTTTGACTAAGACATCTTTTAGGATGTTCAGAAATACCGTTACGAAGGTCTCAGTCTCCTGAATACGTAGATAGGAGGCATGCCAAAATCGGAGGTTGAATAGACCCGTTATGGGTCTAAAAAGTATCAAGGGTATTATGGTAATTTTGACAAAGAGCAATTTAGTTAATTTACAAATTAACATGTGATACATGTGAATAAGGGTCTAGAAGGTACTAAAATTTTCCCTCCACTTCCCTCACCGACTTATACAAGTATATATAGGTGTAGAAGTACTTGGGAAGTAGTTCGGTGGTCATGGTCCGAACATCACAAAAACACCGTGATCAAGCTAACCGTTAGAAGGAAGAGCCAGGGAGAAAGAAGTCGGGCAAAAGGAAAAAGAAAAGAAAATAAGGAAGAAAGAGAATAGAGGGAAATGTGTGGGGAGGAAAGCCTAAGAATGAACCCCCAAGGCCATGAAGTTCATATGATGGTCATGGCTCATCCCTCTGTTTTGAGGGTTTCTAGCGAAACCAAGGAGACAGAGGAATATTGGAGTCTTCAGAGTCACTTTTGGGTCAAAAGAGGTCGAAGGGAAAGTTGAGAAGCCTTGGGAAACCAGACAAAAGAGATGGCCGAGAGTAGCAGGTTCAAAACCTAGCCTTGAGGTAAGTTTCCCTCGTAGTGAACTTATAGATCCTTACATAGAGTTCATTATGTGAATTTGGATAAGTAAAACATGAGAAATGGTCAAGAAATGGTGTAGTTCTAGTCGGGTCGTGACCGCGGGTCAAAAGACTCGAACAACAGGAAAACGGGTCATAGCCTAAGGTAGATGACGACACTGTTCATGTCAGGACCCGTCCCAAATCCCTTGGGATTAACGTGGAACGCACCTGATCCCGTATGAACCAGGGAAAATTCCAACTCTAGCCCTGACCGGGGCTTCCAGAGCACGCCAGGATCATAGGAGGAGGAGTGTGATGTCTCGTCTCTGCTACAGCCCGCATCTGCGATCAACTTGAAGGGCATTAAAACATCAAAAGTTGTGAGTGGACAAAATAAACATTTCATTAAAAACATTTTCACATAAAGACATTTATACCCTTCATTAAAAACATATGCATGCATTCGAAAATCGTTTATCAAAACGTTCATAAAACCATTTGTCAAACATTCTCAAAACCTTTCAAGGGTTCATGCTCGGTTCCCATAAAACTTTTCAAGGGTTCATGCCCGGTTCCCATAAACCGTCATGAACCGTAAATCCATTTGGGTCCCGGACTCGAAATCATTAAACCCGTAAATCCATAAAACAATGCATGTGGGAACTCAGCTCAAATCATTCTCAGTGAGGTACTAAAACATCGAATACGGGGTCTCCGCCCCAAATCACTTTCTAAATCATAAAACACAGGGTCTCCGCCCTCAAATCTCTTTCTGTAAACCACATACGTATCAAAATATGTATAACCCATCTGCGGCACTTCCGAGAAGATGCCAACTCGGGGCACACAGCCCCTAGGGAACACATCCCCGATGTATGTCATGGTTAATCATATCTATCTAGTGTGCATACTACTAGGGGTCTCACTCCGAGTCTTCTCCCAGGAATTCTCCATCTGGGAGGCTCAATCTTCAGACCTAGTCCGATCATCTCTCCGGAATCTGGTCCGGGACAACAACATAAATCGTTACCCCCACTCCTGGAACGAGATCCCTATGGGGATACCCATTCTGGTCTGTGGATCGTGACTCTCCAGGTCGACGTCTGGAGGAGACCATATAATCATATGGAGGGTGTAATACATTTTCAAATCACTTTCTTTCTCAAAACATATTTCAATTGGGTCTCATACCCGATTCATGTCAACAGGATTCCTCGAATCCGATTCAAATCCATTTTACAGGCCTCGGCCTAAATCCACAGTTCAATAGGGTCTCATGCTTGAATTCTCATTTCATAAATCGAACTGGGACTCAAGCCCGATGTTACGACTAACTGGGCCTCAAGCCTGATACCACAGCTAACTGGGCCCTAAGCTCGAAACCATAAAGCAACGGGGCCTTAAGCCCGATTTCACAACCAATAGGGCCTCAAGCCCGATACTACAGTCAAATGGGCCTCCATCCCGATATTACAACCAAATGGGCCTCAAGCACGGATTATAAATCAACGGGACCCTCAGTCCGATTGTATAACTCAAATGGACCATCGGTCCGATTTCTCATCAAATCAAATGGACTCCAAGTCCGAGAGTTTGTGAATCAAATGGGCATCGTGCCCGATTTCATATTTCTAATTCCAAAATCCATTCATTAAATCGTCATTGAAAACACAGTACGCAAAGGTACGACATAAAGTCGAAAACCTCGAAAAACGTGCAAATATGTCGATCCTAAGCTACCACAAAAAAATTCGCTCAAGCCATCACAAAACATGTTCTAAAACAATTATAAAACATTTATGCATGCATAGATTTCGAATGAAAAGTCCACTCATAGACCGTCCGAAGCTGCACCTCGATACGCGTGCCATAAGCGTCTCCATGGCTAAACGTCGCCTCTTGGATTCCCGAACATGTCCAAATTAATTTAGAAGGTTACTAACTACTTATATAACCCCTCACTAAAGTCCCGTAATTTTCCGGAATTTCTAACTATTTTTAATCGCGAACCTAAACCTTCGGACATCCCGAACTATATCGAAACGATGTTCGATTGACACGAAACTAGTCCCAAAATGTTCGTTACATCGAATAGATGAAATTACATGTTAGAACCTTACCCAAATTATGTCCCACCTGCCGCCCAAAGGGGCTGTGTGTGGGGTTCACGCTCCCTGCACTGTTCTTTTTCAAGCTTGGCCGAATAGGCCGGCCGGTCCAGGCCTGTGCAGCCGGTCTAACTGGACCGGCGTGACTGGTCCAGGGCTCCCCACTCTTCATTTTTCATCCAATCTTCTCATTTTCAATTCCATTCTTCCTATTTTCATGTTTTCTATCATTTCCAATCATCAAAACCTAAAGAAAACCACTAAATCTTATCCATGAACATAGGGCCTTACGGCCTCTTTTTTCTCGGCCACCCTCCGGCTTCCTCAGCCGTGAACCACCCTCAAAATCATCTTAATAACTTCCTAATAACCCCCTAAGCTCATTGACAGGACCCGCCCCGATCCCCCTGGGACCACCCGGGACTTGCCCTGCTCCCGTCTGACACCCGACATTAAAATACCAAAAATACCCTTATTGAAGATAAAATGCATAAAGAAAATCCATAGTTAAGTCATACATAGCACGCCACACAAATACTCGAATACAAATAGTGTCAGACAAGGGATAGTTCCCGAATACAGTTTATTGAGCACGACTCTAGACACACTACGTGCCAACCTACCCAGCAGTAGGGTTCAGGTACGCAACGTAAACCTATGCCTCTTCCTCCTCGGGATCCTCCTCCTCCTCCTCGGGATCCTCCTCCTCGATAGCACTACCTGGAGGGGTAGTAAAACAACAAAGGTGAGTGGGCCGAAACTCAAGGTTTACAAAGTAGTTTACCATTTCGAAAACATATAGCTTTTCCCCTCCGTTTTCCGAAAAGACATGCATAGTATCAAAACCACAAAACCATATAGTCATAAGCAGAATAATATCAACATAATATAATCTTAGTCAATGCACTATACATCCCAACCCTGACATCCCAGATGCCTGACGTCCCAGACGCCCAATAAGGTCACAGTCTCAAGGCTACGCGTGCCACCCGGGGTCTCAATCCCGAGTCCAAATCCCGAACCTAGTCCGAGCATGGCATTCTAGATGCCTGACGTCCCAAACGCCCCATAGTAGCAATCCTGCTCCTGAGTCACTCTACGGTCCGGTCCCTCCGTAGAATGACTCCTCACAGGCAATGCGCCGTGACCACTCCGGTGTACCTACATCCGGAGGAGATAGAATCCTAGGGTAGATCCATACAGTGCAGTACCACAGATAATATCGAGATCCATTATATATATATATGACTCCAAACCATTCATAAACAACCAGACGGGTCTCATGCCCAAACATCGTAATACGTGCCATAAATCATACACAAGATAAACAGATACTTTTACTCAAATCACATATAGATATAGTAGAAAGTAAAACAGTTATGCATGCCGAAGTTTAGTGAAATCAAAGGCCCACTCACAGTACAATCCCGCTGCAATCCCGAGCGTAAAGCCCCGTCCAAGGGTTAAAGTACAATTCCTGTCATGCCCAAAACATACGTAAAGGTCACTTTAAGTCCCTACTAAACAACTAAGAAACCCTAGACTGAAACCGGCCCGGGAAAGCCGTCCGAACACGCTTCCCAAGGCGTCAAACCCTAATTTGACCAACTTAACGATTTCCGATCGACACGAAACCACCGCCATTGGATCCGTATCATCAAAACCTTGAAAATGGCACTGGTCCCACACAAAATACTGTTCACACGCGCCCCCCACGCGCCGGTCAACCCTCTGGTCAACAGTGCTACAGTGATGCTGACGTCAGCATGACGTCATCACTGACAGTGTCAGAGGACACGTGTCAACAGCCCATTGGTCCCTGGTCTGACAATATTCTGACATGATGACGTCATCATGACGTCACTGCTGACGTCAGCATGATGACGTCATCAGCTACAGTAACCGGGTCTGCGAATCGGGTCACCGCAGACCCACGGTTCGACCCGATCACAGATCGTGATTCCGACCACCAAAATCGATGGGATTTGTTCCTATGAACTCGTCTGAACATGTTCTATGGCTCTGTGTAATCAAAACAGATTTTTAAATTCGAGAAATCACCTGAAATACGACGGGGAACTGGCTGCCGGTTCTGGTTCGTCTTCTCCGGCGAGCCGTCACGCTTCCAGCCACCAACTCTGGTCCAAAACGCTCGTCTAGTCCCCTAGGTTAAGTCTCAAAACAACCAAACAAGTTTAACGTTAAAAACGGACAGTTCGAGGCAGGGAAGGAAAATCGGCCTTCTCGGGTTTGCAGGCTTACCGCCGCCGTGTCGCCGCCGTGGGCTGCCCAGTCCAGTCCTACGCCGTCCAGAGGTCACAACGGTCCTAGCCCTAGGTTGGTTCGAGCCCAGAAGTCACGGTTTGGACAGTTGGATGGTTTTGGGCTGCACGGGTTCCTCTCGGGTTTGTGGGTTTTCCGGGTTGCTCCGCCGTCCGTGGTGGTGGTGATGGCCGTCTGGAGGTGGCTGAGGGGTAGGCTGGTGTGTGGGTTGAGGCTGAGGGATGGTGTGATCGCTGGTGTGTTTGTGCAGAGAATGAGAGGTTGCACGGTTGGAAGGAATGGAAATGAGAGAATGATTTCTCTCATGGTTTTTAAAACAGAGTGATCAGATGGAATGGAGGGCTGAGATTCAACCTGAGTTAAGAGTGAAGGGTGAGGATTTAAGGAAATTAAACTAATTAATTAATCACATGGCAGACCAAGATCCAGATTGTTGGGGATGATGTGGATGAGGTAGATGAGTGACATGTGTCACTCATCAAGGGTCCAGATTGATTGGGTTAAAGTGAATCAGATTATAATATTTTATTATTATTTTAAGTTCCGAGTCTCGGTTAGTTCGGTTACGTTCTTGACCATAACTTTTTCGTCGTAAGTCCGATTTCAGCGTGCCGCCTGTCTACGGATTTGTATCGACGAGACCTACGTAACGGTCATTGGCCCTCGTCCGTTGGACTTCCCGGGTCAAAAGTCAACATTTGGCCCCCAAATGGCCAAATTACCAAAATGCCCCTCGACTTCCGAACGTCACAACTTCTTCCTCGAACGTCGGAATCGAACGTGCCACCTGCCTATGAACTCGTGACGTCCTAAACTACGTCACGGTCAAGTGTCAAAGTCCTAAATACTTCCCGAGGTAAAAGTCAACTTTTCCCCCCCTCAGGGGCAAAACGGTCAATTTACAATAAAATAATAATTACGAAAGTTCGGGCCGTTACACTCATCCTAATCATCCAAAACAATCCATAATGCATAAAACACATAAAAATGGAAATTGGGTCTAATCGTGAAATCCTCTCGGGTTTGGGTCTCAGCCGTCCACGGTGGTGCCAACCTGGCCGGTCACCGTCGTCATCCTCTCTGCCTTCCCTGGTCTCTTAGTCATGGTTAGATGGGACGGATGTTGGATTGGGTTTGGGTGTTCGATCGGATTTGGTGTGTTTGGTAAGCACGAACAAAGAATGAAGATGATATGCATGAATGAAAATGGGTGGGCAATGGATGGATAACAAGTGTCATTCATCCATTGGGCCTGCCCCAAAATATCTGGACCCACTTAAGTCCAAAAGTAATCTGTCTCGTAATTCGTGCAATAGTTTCTTCGAATTTCCGTGAACCGTAACTTTTTCGTCGAACGTCCGAATTCAACGTGCCGCCTGTCTACCGATTCGTATCGTCCTTATCTACGTAATGGTCCTCGGCCCTCAGCCATCGGACCTCCAGGGTCAAAAGTCAACTATTGACCCCTATTCGACCAAATTACCAAAATGCCCTTGGACTTCCGATCGTCGTAACGTTTTTCACGAATGTCGGAATCGAGCATGCCACCTGTCTATGAACTCGTGACGTACCGAACTACGTCACAGTCATCGGCCAAAGTCCATTTGACCGCCTGAACAAAAAGTCAACGATTCGCCCATTCTAGGGGCAAAATCGTCATTTTGCCCTGCTCGTTCGATAATCCTCGTCTGATCTCCGATTAGTCTCGCTAATCGGTCATTAATTCTTAATTAATCCCGTTAATTCGGGACGGGTCGTCACAATTCATATGCGGGGAGACTTGGCCGGCGCGTGCAAGTGCGTGCGGTAGTTCCCGGTGGTCCGATCAACACAAAAGTTTTCCCATTTTCATTATGAATTTATTGGTATAAAATTTGAGTTAATTGAATGTCAAATGGGTGTAGTTTTTTATATCCAAATTTGTATGCTTTATGTTATAATTCAAGATTATTCTATATAATAGGTAGGAAAATTCAAGGGGCTATTAGTTTTGATATTTGATGATGGAAATGGAAGTGAAGAAGGAATTGGATTTATGGACTTAAGATTATGATTAAAAGTGTTTGATAATATTCATAAAAGGAATTAAGTAAATATAGAAAATATATACGTTCTCCTTGACATTTAGAGAAATGTTGATACTTTATGTAAATAGTAGTATCTATTCAAATTGTGGTACATTGTTGGGAGAATCATTTATGTAAATAATTTAAGGCTAATGATGATATGATAGTTTGTGGAAAAAGGTTAAGGAGATTTAATTGAAGGCTAATGATATGATACTTTATATATTAGTTGACTCTCTCTTTCTATAATAATAGTATATAATAATAATTAGGAATAATTAGGGTCTCCTAATAAATTGTGTATTATAAATGTAAGCTTGGAAGAAAAGACCCTGAATATGGTTCAATCCGTAAATGCACCTACTTGTCAGGGTTAGCAAGTTGGATGTGGGTGGTAACCCCGCAAGGACAAATTATGTTTGGTGAATTGAGAAAAAAAATTGGATATGGTCAAGGTTAGTAATATCCCTTGTCTCGAGTGGTTAGATGGGAACAGGACCGGTCTGATTTTCATTGTAATTAGGGACGGCTCCTATCATAATGTACCTTGATGCTCTTGTCCATCATTTACTGGTGGAGGGGTTGATCACCCAATGTTGTTGTTGTATCTAATGCCTCCAAAAAAGCGAAGGAAAAAAAAATTATGTTTGATTCAAGGTGGGGGAATAAGGAGGAATGTAGATATCGAATTAAAGACAGTTGGAGCTATGATATCCATGGTTCAAAAGATTTTCAAGTTACTAAGAAATTGAAGGAGGTAAGATGATAGGACCCGCCCTTAAATTCCATGAAAACGGGCTGATCCTGCTCTCGTCTGTCAACTCTTGTCAGACAAGAGATTTTCTTTCTTTCGTTCTTATTTTCATTTGTTACTTAACCAAACAGAATCCACCTTATGGGGTACCGTCTAAATCCAACCCACTTGTCCCACTAAGATATGGACATTTTCCACTAATACGTTTTTCGAACCTATTTGTTTATCAATCCTCATTTATCAATAATTCACTATTATAATTTAATTAATAGCTAAATATAATCAAATACAATAACTCTTATTCATATCCTTCTCACATATTTCCAATTCACCATAATCGTCGTGAAAGACCCATAACAATGTAACACCCCAGTTATTCGAGAAAAATAAATAATTACCATTTTGCCATTTGAAGTCAAAGTATTTACTTTTTGATTGAGATATCTTTTGGAAACTTCGAAAAGTCTTTATGAAGAACTCGGCCCTCTGAGTTCGTAGACAGGCGGCATGTCGGCAACGGAGTTCGAATAAGTACGTTACGGGTTAAAAGAAAGTAAAGGAAATTTGGTCATTTTATCACCGAGGAATTAGTTCATTCTCTGTAAACCTTTTCTCACAACATCACATTTAAATTATTGACCATAAATTCCTTATAAAAGTCTCATTTCATTTAACCCATTTGAAATCTTAATTCACCAATCTTTGTAAATAAATTAACTTACCACACCTCTTTTGTTTTTCTCCTTACAATTTCTAACATTAATTATGGAATTAATTATAGAGTTAAAGAATACTCATCTATTCAAGATTTACATATTTGGTATGTTTGAACTAAGCATCAAAGTAAACATAAAGTAACACTAAACACTTAATGAAAACATATGTAATTTAAAACTCTTGTTAGGTAGATGTGTATTGGTAAATAGGGATCGTTTTTAATCGGCGAAATTAGGGACATTAATTAATGGTTAGTGAAAAAAGAATAAAAGATTAAAGAATAAAACAATAAAGAATAAAACAATAAAACTGAAGGTTTTGAAAAGAGTTGTAGCCGAAGATACATTTTTAAACAAACTAAGAATTGAAATGCGAATACTCATGCTAACTATAACTTACAAACCATAAATTAGTTTCATAGACAAAACCGACACTTTTATGTACGTAAATCCGAATTATCAATCATATTATTTAAACTATTCATATTTAACTTTTGTATGATAGTCTTTCTATAAACAAAAATCTCACCAACCCTCTAGCATTTTCACATATTGAACCAATCACGAAATCCTACATTCATCATCTCAATCACCTTCATACATTTTTCAATATAATAAATGCACTGAACAACGGATAATCACTTACAATATGATTCACTTTACGATTTTGATTGAATGCGTGTCAAACATCAAATCTCTTCAATCCTATTCTAAATGCACCGAACAACGAATAAACACTTAGTGTTGAATTGAAATTTAAGAACTAAAACGTATAAAGTAACTGAAATTTAGAAGTAAAACACATGGAGATTGTATTCATATTTACAAATGTTAGAAAGAAAATACCAACACATATATTGAATTATAAGTAAAATCAATAACAATAACAAGAGTTTTAGTAGAGAAAGCAAAGGTTACACTTTTGAAATCTAAGAATAGATTGAGATACCGAGGTGGATGGAAAAAATGGATTGTTATTCACAAGGATCACCGAACATCGGTATAAACCTTGTGAAGATAGAGGAAGAAACACGAGGGATTATAGACTTAAAATTTTCGAATTGCCTCAGAATTACCTAACTACGGTTTTCCTTTAGGAAGGCTTAAAAAGGTGCAAAAAGAAGTCTTCTCTCAATGAGAATGACCTCCATATTTATAGAGATGGTTCATCAATGAAAGCTAGAAAATAAAACATAAATAAATTACTAAAAATAATAAAAAATTAATTAATTAAAATAGTTGGTATTTTATTTTATTTTTGGCTAAAAATGGGCTGAAAAACCTGCTCAGTTGGAGCATGTTTGATGGACGTGGGCATTGTAGAGTGGACTGGTGCAGCAGGCTGGGCGTGCAGGCGCAGGAAATGGAATGGCAAGTGGGCAGATGGGTTGTAGGCGTATGCGTTGAGACAGTAGGATCAGCGGGCCAGGTGAGTACTGAAGACTTGGTCGTACAGAGCATGTGCTGCACATTTGGAGCAGGGTTGCAGCACAAAATTGACTGAAGAGGGATGGGCTGGACTTTCAGCACGTGAGTGTTGAATTCGTTAGGAGGATTCGGCAGTTAGCGCCTGTTAAAGAAGCAAATGAGAGCTTGCAGGAATCGGTACACAGGCGCCAAAGTCGTCAGGGCTAGATCGACAGGCACGTGCCGAAAGTATCTTCTGGGCTTCTTGTATGGATTCGGCAGCTCCCTACCAAATTTATTTACACTTTTTGGTGGCCTCCCTTGATTCGATCATAATTTTTTCAATAAAACTTCGATTGAGATGATTCTTTCGCCCAAATTCTCATAATTTGAAGCTCTATCCAATTCTGCACATTTCTCACAAAATGGATTATTTTCTCCAATTGTTTGGCATTTTTACATTAAAAGATAAGCATAAAGGGTATAAAATAATATAAAATAATGCTCAAATACTCCCACACTTAGACTTTGCTAGTCCCTGACAAATACTAAAATGGACTAAGAATTTTAAAAAACTAAGCCCTTAACCATTTGTCTTAAAATTTCATCATTATACATATGACATTAAAGATTTTCACTCGAAGGCTTTTAAGCATATGGAATTCAAGAGTTAATAAAACATGTCAAGTGTTTCAACAAGTAAGACAATGAGTAAATACTGGTGTGTATGGATCTTAGCATGTTTAAAACAAATATGAACCATGATAGGACCCATCCCAGTCCCCCTGGATTATAGTGGGATATACTTGCTCCCGTCTGACAAAACGTGTGAGACAAGGGATAAAATCGTAACTTGCTTGGGGTTATCCAGAGTACGCAAGAATCTGTGGCGGCATGTGATGTCTCAATCTCTACTACAGCCCTCATCCGCGATCAACCTGAAGGGTATTAAAAGCATAAAAGTTGTGAGTGGAAAAAATGATAGTTTATAAAGACATTTTATTCAAACGACATTTATACCCTTCACGTAAAAACATGCATGCATCATAAAACAATATTTCAAATACTTCTCTAGAAATCAAGATATATTGCTTTTCAAATCAAATCCAATAAAAACATGGCTCAATTGAAGCCATTTCCTCAATAGGGTCTCAGTCCAAAAACTAAATCATACGAGGTCTCAGATCCAATTAAATCACACAGGGTCTTAGTCCAAAATATCCAACATGTTGGATCTCAACCCACATCAAATCATATAGGGTCTCAGCCCAAATATAAAGCACGTGGGACCTCAGCCCATCATCATCATCATCATCATCATCAGTCACGATTCCAATCCCATCACGCGTGCCCCTAAGCTTCAAGATTGCTCTGATCTTGAGCATGTCACCGTGATCACATCATCGGCCGAAAATCACCAGATTTTCTTGAACATATCATCGACCGATCTCATATATCGCACTCTTGATTCGAACCTCCCTCGGTTGTTGCCTCTCTTGGCTACTCGACAGCAGACGCATCGTGACCTCTCCATACCTCGGTGGCAAGCATATCTCCATAGTGATCTCCGGTGAAACATATTCACAATTGGAGGCCCTTTAATAAAATCCGAGTCTAAGTCAAACCATAAATCAACTGGATCATAAACCTGAAAGATATTTCTAATTTCGAAAACCATTTCACGAATCAAACTCCCCTTTAACAATCATCCTAGTCAAAGTCTAAATCAATTGGGACTCATGCCCGAATGCTGATTTCACTCATCTCCGTGAAATCCTCTAAAGTTTTAAATAAAATCCTCTATTTCACCCTTCTCCGTGAAACCATTGAAATCATATAAAACATATGCACATAAAATACTCGGTCGAAGCCTAAACAACGTATAAAACGTATACGTGCCATACTGCATTTTCTACTAAAATGCCAACCCAATCATATTAAAAGGATATGCAATCAATGCATCCCAAATCATGATCATAAAGCATATAAAACATTTATGTATGCATCATATTTATAAAGTAAACGTCCACTCACAGACCGTCCGTGCTGCGAGCTCCAAAACTCGCGCCGTAAGCCAATTCGGGGCTAATTCATACTCTTTGGGATGTCCAGACTTGTCCAAATCACATCTAAAGGTTACTATCAACCTATAAAAGTCCATATTAAAGACCCTAACACATCCTAGAATGGTCAATGTGTCCTGAACACGCTTCCCGAGGAGAAAAACCTCCATTTGACCTATCAAACGATCTCTGATTGACATGAAACCACCACCATTGGATTCAAATCATCGAAACCTTTCGAATAAGAACAATTTCATCTCTACCTATCAAACGATCTCTGATTGACATGAAACCTCACGCACTAGTTGTAACGACCTGTCCCGGAATTCGGGATTAGCGTAGTGGTTAATGACGGATTAGTGAAGTTAATCGGTGATTAGTTGGGTGATTTCAGACGGACGGTGCAAAATGACGGTTTTGCCCCTAGAATGGGCGAAACATTGACTTTTCGTTCGGAAGGTCAAATAGACTTTGACCGATGATTGTGACGTAGTTTGGGACGTCACGAGTTCATAGACAGGTGGCACGTCTAATTCCGACATCCGAGGAGGAAGTTATGATGTTCGGAAGTTCGTGGGTATTTTGGTAATTTGGTTAAAAAGGGGTATACGGTTGACTTTTTATATGACATGATTTTGTCACACGTTTTGAGGACCGTTAGGTAGGTCTCAATTCCCCAAGTACAACGACAGGCGTCACATTACCATTGAACTTCAGACGGCTCGGGTTTTGGTCGAACAAGGACGTAACCAGGACGTTGAGGTGATTATGAAGGTAACCACGACAAGTTTTGTGATGGCGAGGTAAGGAAGGAATCGTGAGCCTAGTTTTTGTGGTTAAGCTTTAGAACTGAACCTTTACTGATTATTGGTTAGTTCTGATGCTTGAAACCTGGTCCTGGAGGTTCTAGGAGTTGTCTCAGATCAAAATCGCGGCTGGGAATGTCCGGACTCGTGAAGGTTCACCGGAGGACAGTCGGCCATTTTTTACAGCAAGCTAGGAGTCACGTATGTGGGGTTATAGATCGATAGGAAAGATTTAGAAGAAACTATAGGACCGATTAGAATAGAAATTGGACCGAATATGAAGGAATTACAGGGTCGAACCGCCCAAGCCGGTTCGGAGTGGATCGGTCTGAACCAGACTGGTCTGGACCGAGTTTAACAATGGTTGACGATGAACAGTGCTGGTGCGTGGCACGGATTTTGAGGAAGGTTCCAGCATGACTTTTAGAGTATTCGATGTAACAAACATTTTGGCGCTGGTTTCGAGACGATCAGACATTGTCTCGATATGTTTCGGGCTGTCTGAATGTTTTAGGGCTCGTTTAAAAATAGTTAAAATTTCGGGAAAATTACGGGGTTTTAGTAGAAGCTTAATGAAGTAGTTAGTGACCTTATTATGGGATTTGGAAAGGTTCAGGAAAGCCGGGTGATGGTGGATTGGCCGGGAAAGCGTAATTCCACGCGTATCGAGGCAGTGATGTGAATGGTCTGTGAGTGGACTTTGCTTTCTAACGCTTGAGGCATGCATAAAGTTTTTATATGTTTTGTATATTTGATTTCTATGTTTATGATATGACCTAGATGATTTACGGTTTTACACGTATTTAGAGATATTTACGGAATTGCACGTTTTACAAGATATGGTTTTCTGCTATGATTTGATGATGGTTTTGATACGATGATTTGAGATTTGAGATATGATTTGATTTCAATGATTTATAATGGATTTTGGAAAAGTGATTTTGTAACGACCCGTTCCGCAAATCAGGATTAGATTAGTGTTAATGACGGATTAGTGCAGTGAATCGGTGATTAGTTGGAGGCGTTCGGACGGATGGTGCGAAATGATGATTTTGCCCCTAAAATGGGAAAAATGTTGACTTTTCGATCGGGAGGTCAAAAGGACTTTGACCGATGACCGTGACGTAGTTTGGGACGTCACGAGTACATAGACAGGTGGAACGTCTGATTCCGACACCCGAGGAGGAAGTTATGACGTTCGAAAGATCAGGGGCACTTTGGTAGTTTAGCTTAAAAGGGGGGTGATTGTTGACTTTTCAAACGACATGGAACTTTCTCTTAATTCGAGGACCGTTAGGTAGGTCTCGAGGTCCTGAGTACAACGACAGGCGGCACGCCGTCATTGGACGTCGGACGGCTTACTTACGGGTCTAGGTAATTGAGGGGTAAAATGGTAATTTGGAAGTTAAAGGGGAAAATTGGTCTTTTACTATCTAGGTCTCTGTGCCCAGCCGGATGAGGACATCTGTCCTTTCTGTACAAGATATGTCACCGGATAATTGGGAGATTGAGGACACGTGGGCCACTTCTGGTTGGTTCCACCGTGTTCTCTCCTTAACCCACTTTGATCGATTTAAAACAGAGGGGAGACCGGGTAACCGTGCTCTATGTCTATGAGTAAGATGTCTAGGGTGTGAGTTGAGTGAGGTGAAGCAAGTGGAAGACTGGACGGTGAGGGTGGTTCCATCGTGGTAAACTGCTGTTGACGGCGGCCCTAGAACTGTGAAGAAAAAACAAAGAGCCGAGGAAGCACTGGTGAAAATGGAGAGAGCTAAACACTTTCAACACGTGATCTTCTGTGTCTAGGTTGTGACTCGTAATGAAAGAAAAAGAGGTCAGAAAACTAAGGTGGAAACCACGGCAAGCCACGGCCGGGTGATAAGGAAGTTTAGGGGAGCTAATCAAGATCAATTCCGTGGCTGGTGGTGGTCTGTACTGGCCAGACAGAAGGGAGGAAAAATAGAGGAAGTTAAGGATGATCGGGAAGGTTCGGGAAAGCCGAGGATAGCGGAATGGCCAGGAACGGCATAAGTGCGTGCGTATCGAGGCGACGTCGAAATGGTTGTTGCAGTGTGGGCTGTTGGTCGAGAGAGACGGAGACATCACACGTACGATCCACAGTAGATTCGGTGCACTTTAGGAAGGTTCAAATACTATTGGACGGTTGAATCGGGAATACCACGTGTCACATGAAGGTTGAACGACAGTTTAGCCTTCGTGTCATGCGTAAGTTGGACGGGAGCAAGATTTGCCCCTTAATCCGGGGGGATTAAGGGTGGGTCCTGATAGATTTCGGGCTTGAAGCCCTGTTCATGTGATTTCGATACACGTGATTTCAAGTTTTGAAACTGGATTTCGGAAAAAATGCTTTGGGATTTGGTTTTGAAACTTGAAGTGAATTTTTGGATTTGGATTCAAAATGATTATTCCGGATGTCGACTTACGGAATGATGGTTTCAGATTCGGATTTGGAAATGGAGTATGGATATGATTTCCCGATTCTGGATTTGAATTCGAAATGGTGATTTCGAATTCGGATTTGAACATGGATTTGTAAATGGTTTTAAAATGGTTTTGGATTGGATTTGCTGGATTTGGTTATTGGGTTTAAAGACCCGGATATGATACATGACGGGGGAGGGCCCGGATTGGGTTTAAAGACCCGGATTGAGTTTAAAGACTCCGGAGTTTAAAAACTCAGATATTGTGATTTCCCCCGTAGGCCTATTGAGTTTAAAGACTTGAGAGTTTAAAGACTCGGATTATATTGAGGCCTGGATTGAGTTTAAAGACTTGGGAGTTTAAAGACTCAGATAGATCCAGCAGGTTCGATTGATTGAAATGGGTTTCAAAAGTGTTTTTAGATTTCGATGATAACTTGATGTGTTTCAAATAATGGTTTTCTGATGTTTTGGGCTATGCCCCGGATGATATGGATATCGATGGTTTTGTGCTGAGGCCTGGGATTTGAGAAGATGAAATGACTTTTGGCTTTTGGTTTTACGAATGGTTATAATAACTTGAAATGAAGTGGTTTTATGACATGGATTTTATATGCATGCATTGATTTTTAAATGGAGGGTATAAATGTCTTTTCTTATAAATGGTTTTCTATACTTATCCTTTATTTTTGTCCACTCACAGTGTTTTGTGTTTTCGATTCCCTCCAGGTTTGATGCGGTATAGGCTGTTGTTAGAGAGAGACAGAGACATCACGCATGCGTTCCACAGTAGATTCTGCGCACTCTGGAAAGTCTGGAAGTTGTTCGCTTGGGGATCCCTTGTTCGACTTACGTGTTACATGGAGGTTGGACATCGGTTTAGCCTTCATATCGTATGTAGGTTAGACGGGAGCATGGCTTATCCCTTAATCCCGGGGGATTGGGGGTAGGTCTTGTCAAATTGGTATCTGAGCAGGATTTGTGCGCTCTGCGTGAAGTTTGGCTTCCAGAGCAGAGGGTTTGACATCTAGCGTGATGTGATGCTACTGTGGATGTGATGTCTCGTCGCCGAACAGCCCGTCATCAACCTAGACACGCGAGTGAATGCGAGTGATAGTACGTTCATTAGTGGCTTAGTTAGAAGCGAGAGTACAAGTGTTTGCGTTCTTGTTACCTGATACGCCGTGTGTGGTGAGATGGATGACGACTTTGGGCCAGAATAGTTAGCGTGTTTGGCGCTGGATACGCTCGAGGGTTAGACCATAGGGTTAGATGCTTGCCAGGGGATGGTAGCCAATGAGCTACAATTACGAGTATGCTGGTTGGCCTGTGGGGATTGATAGTAGCCTGTTGAGCCGGATGGTACTCGTGAGCGGGTTAGGGCCGGTTGACGGTGGCCTGTTGGGCCGGATTGGTAATTGGATGACGATAGTTTGGAACTTGGGCCCACTTGGTCAGATTGTTCGAGCTTCGACTTGTGCGGCTACGAGTCACCGGATGCCCTGAGTTGCGCGGGAAGGGGGGGGGGGGGGGGGGGAGGGGGAGTAAAGGAACCTGTTTTTAGGATTTGATGGATTCCCCCTAGCGATGGTTACCGGTTGACACTTATGCGGACTTTCGTTGAAGGGATGTCCTTAGTCGGGTATAACGACCCGAGTGTTGAGGGTGTGGTGAGCTAGTAGATGCCGTGGGCTTTCGATAACCCGTATAACGAGGATGATTTGAGGAACCCCGTGGGATGACTGGTTTGGACTGTGAGTACTTGAGTGAGAAACCCCAGAGTAAGTGCTTAGTTTGGAAACCTGAGTTGGGGTTTGTTGTTCGTTACTAGTTGTGGCTTAGGCCGATTTACGGCCAGATTGGAGATGGTGCTGCTAGGTGCAGCCAAGGTAGTGGATGGTTGGTGGATGACTCTGGACGAGTCCAATGCGATTGTGGCATTTGGTTGAGCATTGAGTTGCTCCGAGTTGTGGATTACGAGGGATGTTAGTTCCCCCGACCCGAGCGTAGATTAAGGGTTTTGGCTCGGTAGGAGTGGAGGTTCGGGACTGGTGTGTTGTGAGCACTAGATCGGAAAGGATGTGCCACGATCTGGGATGCTTGTAAATGGGCGGATGGACACGTTGAGTTGAAGTTGTGGCCAGTTGTGAGGTGCCCGTGTCTGGTAGGAACTCTTAACCGAGCGGGGATATGTGATGACCATTGGTAGGTCATGTTTCGATATGAACGGTCAGGATACCATTAGTTGGATCAGAGTAGCGTAGCGGAAGCGTGGTGGACCTATGCTTCGTGTTGGATCGGGCTAGGTTGGTATGGTCAGGTTGACCATGAGTGAGTTGGTTCTCGTAGCTACTGCATGATGTGAAGAATGACGTAGAGATGTTGGCTGTATCGGCATATGCCGGGGATGGCATGAAGTGATGCTAAGGCTGGTACTTGGTGACTCCTAGACACAAGGGATTTCCGACCTCGAGGATAGTGAATCAGGAGTCCGAGGTGAGTGATCGTCGATTTTGACCCCGAGAGAACCGACAGGTGAGTTGGTCGGTGAGTTGGTTTGGCTACGAACACGTGGTTGTGATCCGTAGGAGTTCTGAATTTCTTCAGTGTAGTAGAGAAGGTGATGTTTGGACAGTTAGTCCGGAGATGGTATACTTGAGGAGGAAGTCCCATGGTTGGAATCTCGAAATCAGGAGATGTTGTGATTTCAACGATGAGACGACTGTTGATTCGGAGTTCGTATTAGATGTTGCATGTTGGATGCTCTGGAGTAGATTTGGGGACTCATTGAAGGAACTTTAGGCGTTGCGACCCCCCTTAATCGTGGACACAAGTGGACGTGTTGAGGAATAAAGAGAGTACTTGGTAACACCCTGTTTGGCATGTGCGGCGAGTGTCTTGGGATTGTGTTAAGTTGGATTAAGGTGGGATGACTTGTGATGACATGGTGGAATACCATTGTGTGTTCCGTTGAAGGATGACGGAAGGAAACTGAGAAGGAGTGACTATAGCTGATCGATATGAGGTTATTGAAGAGAACCCACAATCTAGACGTGGGGTATTTGTGATCGATTGGATTCGATGCGGTGGCCTGAAACATAGTAGATGGGATCCACATAGGAGTAAGTGGATCGGGATTGCATCGTTTCTAGCTCAAGATTGAGTTGTTGTGGATCAAGAGGATCATAGGCAACACAGATGTTGGATATGTTGACCATCTTGGAGTTGTACAGGACGTGTGTGGTCTGTTGTTGCATACGTATGGGTATTGGACTTAGATCTAGTGTTGGGTCTGCCCCATGGAAGGTTATTGGAGTTGATATTAGTCGGGAGACCCAGGAAAACCGGGAGACTTGAAATTATCTTGAATAGGTATTCCCCGGAAGACGTGTGGGTCTAGTTGGATCGTTGACCCTAAAAAATAAGGTGGGATTGGATTGTAGTCAGTATGGTTACGAGGATTTTTGTGTGCCCTGGAGATTTCACTGTGATGGTGACGGGTACACTATGGTGTTGTTGAATGGACTTTTGGTGTAGTAGAGTTCGGCTGATGCCGATATGGTTGATCGGTGGATTTACCGTAGGACGTCATTGGAAGTATTTGAGGATGTACTCTACTAGCTGTGTTTGAGGTATTCTAAAATATCATTGTTTTATTCAAGTTCGTAGGGTTGTTGCGTGTGTTGGTACATGTACTTGGAATGTGCGCATACTGATTATTCAAGGATTGGAATCATTCTAATGCGATTGGACATGCATTGTGATGTTCTGGTAGAAGTGTTGGTGCTTGACTAGATGCCAAGGTATGTTTTTAGTTGTCTTGGTGAATCGGAACAGTTTCGATTTGATTGACTAGACATGTGGACTTGGTCCGAGTGATCCTGAGTGATCTGACTGGTTGCTAGGAGTTTGTATTGATGTGAGCTGGATGTTCAGTGTACGACCCGTGTCCTGGAGGGAATGGTGAATGATCCCACAGTCATGCGAGGGGGAATGGTTTGGGAAGGGAATGGTGGTGTGCCTTAAAGGTGTAGGCACACACCTATCTAGCACGAGGCCTCCCTTGGCCGTGTTAGTAAAGGTGCGCCCTGCCAAGCGTGAGGTCTTGGGGTCAAAACCTAGCTGGTGTGGCTTTGGTCGCCTGGTCTAGGACAATATCGTGTTAGATACAGTGGGCCGCTGCGCAACTCTAATCCAAACGAGGCCACCATTGGCCGCGCTAGTTGAGGTGTTATCCCAAGCGTGAGGTCTTGGGGTCAAATGTAACGACCCGTCCCGAATATCGGGATTTAATAATATTTAATTGTGATTTACTAATCTGGGATTAGTTGGGCGATTTCGGACGAATCGTGCAAAATGACCGTTTTGCCCCTAGGTGTGGGCAAAACGTTGACTTTTAATTCGGATGGTCAAATGGACTTTGACCGATGACTGTGACGTAGTTCGGGACGTCACGAGTTCATAGACAGGAGGCACGTTCGATTTCGACGTTCGTGGTGGAAGTTATGATGTACGGAAGTCCAGGGGCATTTTCGTAATTTGGACGATGTATGGGTAAATGTTGACTTTTTGATCGGGAGGTCCGATGGCCGGGGGCCAAGGACCGTTACGTAGGTATCGTCGATACGAATTCAATGACAGGCGGCACACATCAATCGGAGTCCGTATGACCGAGTTACGGGTCAGGATGCGTGAGGGGCATTTTGGTAATTTTCTGCTCAAGGGCAGAATGGTAATTTGGACTGTGTTTTGGAACAGCCGTGAGTTGGAGCCATGATTGAGCTGGGTGGATGGCTAGTGCGATCTATCCCTGAATTGTTTAGTATAATTGTAACATGGGGGAACATTATGATTGTGTTGTTGATTAATTAATTGAATTATTCCTCCATTAATCCCTTCAAACTTCTTCAACCGTGAACAACCAACTTCAATTTTCTCCTACCCTTAATCTCCTCTCTATCCACTGTTTTTGTGAACGAAATTGACAAGAATTGAGACTGGAATGATTTGGGAAAACACGAGGGACGAATTGAGAGCTGGGGGCTGGAATTTCGAAAATTCCGAAATTCGGGGGGAAAATCGAATTGGAAGTTTTGGGCCTTGACGATCAAATTGGAGATTGGTTTGAGTCTTCTAGGATTGCCACGCTCATTTTCGTCGAAGGAACGAAGCGGACTGAGGGCCGTTTGAGGATGAACGGAACTACTGTAGCTTCAGAAATTTCGAGCTTGAGTCGTGGGATTTGAAGCTCGGAGTGATGCAATTGGACTGGGGATTGAGTTCATTATGACCTCACGATGCTAATGGATGCATCAATTGAAAGAATCGATTGACCTGGGAGGATTTCGGATGATGAACAGCGATCGGATTGTTCTTCGTGTGATCGTCCTTGATCTTAAGGTTTGAGGTATGATTGTGTGTAATTTAGTCCACAGATCCCTAATTGAATCTAATTCGATGCTAATGGTATTTTGAATTGATGGAATCGGTGTCGAATTGCTAGGATTTGAACCGGGTCTTATCGCGGGTTTTTCAACCCGTTTACCAGTCATTCGGGTGAGGAAGGAGCACTGTAGCAGGCGCGTGGCTTTCACGCGCAGCCACTCACGGCGCGTGGGCACGAATCTCGAGGTGAGGTCAACATGACTTTTATCCTATACATTGTAACGAACATTTTGGGATTGGTTTCGTGTCGATCGGACACCGTCTCGATATTGTTCGGGATGTCTGAAGGTTTTAAATCCAATTTAAAAATACTTAAAAATTCGGAAAAATTACGGGACTTGAATAGGATGTTAATGATGAGGTTAGTGATCCTCTAAATTGATTTGAACAGGATTGGGAGTCCCGGTGATAGTGAGGTGGCCCGGGAAGGCCTATGGCACGCGTATCGAGGCGCTCGGTTAAACGGTCTGTGAGTGGACATTGGTTTCATAAATTCGATGCATGCATAACTGTTTTATGATTGTTATAATTATGATTAAATGATTTACTTTAGATATCGGTGAATTTAAAATGATTTCACGTATTTCGGGGTGAATTACGTATTTGCACGTAAACCGAGGTTTTCTGGATTTGCACCGATTTCCATAAATATGGTTGGATATGATTTCATGAAACGGTTACGAACTTAAATAATGTAAAATCGGGCCAGGGGCCCAGTTGAACTATGAAATCGGGCCAGGGGCCCAGTTAACATGTGGATCGGGCCAGGGGCCCAGTTAACTTGTGAAATCGGGCCAGGGGCCCAGTTGATTTCTACATACGATTGCGGGTCGGGGACCCTAAAATGGAATTGAATAAATGTTTTCTGGTTTACATTTTATATATGTTCACATGCTGGAATCAATAAATGGTTTTGATGATATTTCGGTTATGGCACGTTTCACGGTATTTGGGCATGAGACCCGTTTGATGAAACGTAACGATCGGTTCGGATTTTATCTATGTATACCTATATGTTTTGCATGTGGATATCAATAAAATGTATTTAGTACTGCACTATATAAATCCTTCCATATTATATTGTCTCCTCCGGCGAGGTACCCCGGAGAGGTCACGGGCGTCTAGTACGTCCAGCGTCTATGACGCTAAGCATCAGGTGATGCTGTACCCGAACGGGGTTCGGGGATTTAACTCGGAAAATTGAGACCCGAGTGGCACGCGTAGCCTTGTGATTGTGACCTTATTGACGTCAGGGACGTCAGACATCAGGGATGTCGGATTGGAGTGTATAGTGCAGCAACTAAAATTATGGTTATGGTTATTATTATATGCCTTATGGTTTATATTACTGGATTTATGAAATAACTCTTGGATTGACTTTTGGAATTTGAAACTATGCTTTGGTTTCCGGGCTAAGGCCCTAATGGTTATTTCTAAATATATATGGGATTATTGGTTTTTGGTGCGTGCATATGATTTTACTGAGGGGCATAAATGTCTTATAAATGTTTTCAACAGACTTGTTTATTTTCGTCCACTCACAGCTTTTGTTTTCAATGCCCTTCAGGTTGATTCCGGATACGACTGCAGCAGAGACTTGAGCATCGCACACCTCCTCCATCGATCCTTACGCACTCTGGAAGCCCGTTTGGGCAATGGCAATCGGTTATCCCTTGTCTGGCGCCTCTTGTCAGACGGGAGCATGTCACATTCCATGGTAATCCCGGGGGGATTGGGATGGGTCGTGTCATCAAAACCCAGCAGACGCGCATTGGAGGGAATTTCCCAATGGCGGACCGGGCAGGGACAATATCGTGTTAGATAGAGTGGGCCACTGCGCAACTCTGATCTAAACGAGGCCTTTTGGGAGCTCAGTGGCTTTGGGTTCAGAGAGCTAAGTGTTCAAAGAGGCTGTAAAAACTGAACACCTAGGCTGTGGGTCAAATTTGAGTGACTTGGAGATCAGATGACTCATAGTGTCACATCCGGTGGTGTGACAGGTGAGTATCCAAGACGAGAAAGATCGAGTAACGTGAGGATGATCGAGATCACAGAGGTGATTGGGACGACCGTGGGGCATTTGGACCGCGGCCTGGTCGTCATTTGAAATGATTTTCCTTGCTGATTATGCTAAGCTAGGAGCAGAGGCGAACCTTTAAGAATCTCTTAGCATAGTTGGTGAGATGACAGAGTTTGGAAGTGGGAATAAAGGTGACTTGAGGACGATACGTAGGTATCAATCAAGAAGAGATGAATAGTCAATGCCTCGAGATGGATTTAAGAATAGAGATTGTGTTGGATTGAGGCTGGCTCGTGATGCGCGATTGAACATCGGACCGATGAGTGCTATGATTGGATGTGTTCTGACATAGTGGTAAATTGACTAGACGTCGAATGCTGTGTGCTTGGGTAGAGTTGACAGAGAGGGTTCAGAGATTTGGTGAGCCAAGAAATCGTGGACCCCACATCGGTGGAACCCTAGTGCCTATTTGTGTTTTCTACTGAGACAAGTATTCGATTGGAGTTTCGTGTACACCCAAATGGGTGAGACGTTGATTGTGGGTCGACTGGATGAGTAGTACGATGGTTGAGACTCGAGGTGAGTCTAGATGGCAGCGGAGATCGCTGAGTGATGTGAGATACGATATGGTACGAGGACTCGAGAGCGAGTCGAGATCCGAGTGTGCAGCGGGAGCATAGTGGAGCCAAGTACTACCGGTTAGACACGATTACGCTTGTGGACTTAGTGATGGTAACTGGTAGGTTGGAATGTTTCAGGAAGTTATACTTTAAGGATCTGAAATCTACTTAGTATAACTGACCTGTCAGAGTGGCTTCGTAAGAGTTGAGATGGAGCTTGGGAGCTTCGGTGACAGTGCGTACTGACGAGTACGGCATAGTGACGGACGTGTACTTGTACACGAGAGCAGCCGTGTTCGAGGACACAATTGAATTTCCACAGTTGGTTGTGGAAATCAGGTCAATTTGAATTTCGAGGACAAAATTCTTGAAAGAGGGAAGATTGTAACGACCCGTCCCGAATTAACGAGATTAATTAAGACTAATGACGAATTAGCCTCGTTAATCGGAGACTAATCAGGGATTAGACGAGGATTAACGGACGTTTAGGGCGAAATGATGATTTTGCCCCTAGAATGGGTAAAATGTTGACTTTTCATTCGGACGGTCAAATGGACTTTGGCCGTGACACGCTCGATTCCGACATCCGTGGAAGAAGTTATGATAATCGGAAGTTTGAGGGAATTTTGGTAATTTGGTTAAAAAGGGGCCAACATTTGACTTTTAACCCGGGAGGTCCGATGGACGAGGTCCACGGACCGTTACGTAGATCAGGACAATACGAATCTGTAGACAAGGAGCACGTCGAATTCGGACGTTCGACGGAGAAGTTACTGTTCACGGAAGTTCGAACGTACTATTGCACATTTTTTGAGACGAAGGTTATTTGGCAGCAAGTGGGGCCCAGATATTTCTGGACAGGCCAATGGATGAGTGACAAGTGTCACCCATCCAATGCCCATCCAAACCAACTCATGCATAACAGTTCACCTTCTTTGTTTCCTTCATTCAACTCATGCCCATCCAAAACGTACTATTGCACATTTTTTGAGACGAAGGTTATTTGGCAGCAAGTGGGGCCCAGATATTTCTGGACAGGCCAACGGATGAGTGACAAGTGTCACCCATCCAATGCCCATCCAAACCAACTCATGCATATCAGTTCACCTTCTTTGTTTCCTTCATTCAAACCCGATAAACCATTCCAAATCCAATCCAAACCCTTTCCCTTCTAATCATGTCTGAAAGACCAAGAGAGTGAGAGGAGGGCCGTGAGGAAGGTGGTAGCCGGCCAGGAGAAGCACTGTCGTGGACGGCGGAGGAGCAGTCGTGCAAGGTAAGCCGTTTTACCCGATTCCTTCCATTTTTAATTTGTGACGTTATGGACGGATTTAGGTGATTAGAATGAGTTTATTGAGTTGTAGGGGAAGTAATAGGATGGTTTTGGATGATAGTTCGTGGCTGTGAAGCCCTGGGAAAAATCTGGGATTTTTTAACTGTGAAGGAAAATTGAACCGTTGGGATTCTAGGGGTTTTTCATGTTTTGGTTCATAGTTTTAGATTCCTAGGATCAAAATATGAAGAATAGAATCGATTAGGAAGGAAAAGGATGAAAACTGGACCGTGTAGAAGCTTGGACCGGTCACGCCGGTCCAAGTTGCAGGAAAAACCAGACCGACCGGTTTGGACCAGTCTAACCGAGGTAGGAAACGACACTGTAGCAGACGCGTGGCTCCCACGCGCAGCCACTTCAGGAGACGCTTGCGGGCGCTTGGGGGAGATTTTGAGGGTGGTTTCAACATGTGAAATCATCTATTCAATGTAACGAACATTTTGGGACTGGTTTCGAGTCGATCAGGCATAGTCTCGATATAGTTCTAGTTGTCAAAAGGTTTTGGAGCGCGTTTAAAAATAGTTAAAAATCCCAGAAAATTAGGGGGCTTTAGTGAGGGGTTAATTAAGTAGTTAGTAACCCTATAAAGTGATTTGGACAGGTTTGTGAAGCCCGAAGACGATGGTGGACTCGGGAAGGCGTACGACGGGCGTATCGAGGCAGCAGCTCGGACGGTCTATGAGCGGATTTTCTCTCTGAAATCGATGCATGGATAAATGTTTTATATATGTTTTAATATATGTTTTGGGATGCCTTGAGTACATTTTGTGTGTGTGTTTACGTATGGACACGTACTTCGAGGTTTTAGTTTTATACGTGCTTATACGCACTTATGCTTTCGATTTTCATGAAATGATTTTGAAAAGGTAAAATCGGGCATGAGACCCATTTGGATTTAGTTTTGACTCGGGCATGAGACCCTATTGATGACCTACGGGCCTGAGGCGTGGTCGTGATGGGTGCTGTGTGCACAGCAACGGACAATGTGACGCTCGCCTCCGGATTGGGATACGTTCCTTCTGGAAAGGTCACGATGCTCGTCCCGTTGTTGAGCAGCCGCTGGAGGCTCGACTTTGGAGTGCTGAAGGTTTAGAGGATCGATCGGCGACGTGTGCACCATGGTCTCGAGATGGTCGCAGCAGTGATGTGTTAACGGCGACGTACCAGGACTGAGAGCGGTCCTGAATTGATGGTTGCACGCATCGCTATGATCGGGATCGTGACTGACCGTGAGATATCGGGCTCGATGCCCAGTTGATTTGAGTTCGGGCTCGATGCCCAGTTATTGTGAAATCGAGCTAGAGGTCTCAGGACCCGCCCCAAATCCCTTGGGATTAACGTGGGACGCGCCTGATCCCGTCTGACACCACGTGTCAAACCAGGGAAAATTCATTCTTTAGGCCTCGCCAAGGCTATCAGAGTGCGTCAGGATCGTAGGAGGATGGGAGTGATGTCTCGTCCCTACTACAGCCCGGATCCGCGATCAACCTGAAGAGCATTAAAACATTAAAAGTCGTGAGTGGACAAAATAATATTTTAATAAAAACATTTTCACATAAAGAAATTTATGCCCTTCATAAATACATACGCATGCATCCGAAAACCATTTATCAAAACGTTCATAAAACTATTTGTCAAACATATCAAAACCTTTCAAGGGTTCATGTCCGGCCCCATAAACCGTCATGACGCATAAATCCAATTGGGCCCTCGACCCAAAACCACAATTCAAAAACCATAAACCATTACATGTGGGAACTCAGCCCAAATCAACGTACGTGGGTCTTAGCCCAAAACCGTTCTCAGTGAAATACCAAAATATAGAATAAGGGTTTCTGCCCCAAACCATTTCTAAAACATTGAACACAGGGTCTCCGCCCCCAAATCAATTCCCATAAAACCACATACGTATCAACATACGTATAACCCATCCGCGGCACTTCCGAGAAGATGCCATCTCGGGGAATACAGCCCCTAGGATCCCCGATATATGTCACGATATCATCTCTAAACTAGTGTGCACACTACTCGGGGTCTCACTCTGAGTCTTCTCCTAAGAATTATTCATCTGGGAGGCTCTGTAACGACCCGTCTCAGAAAGTAGGATTAAGGAAGTGATTAGTGGCGGATTAGTGAGCCTAATCGGTGGTTTGTTGGTTACTTTTGGCCTGTTAGCGTAGAAGGACGATTTTGCCCCTAATTTGGGCAAAAAGTTGACTTTTAATTCGGGCGGTCAATGGGGTATTGACCGGTGACCGTGACGTAGTTCGGGACGTCACGAGTCCGTAGACAGGTGGCACGTCCGATTCCAACATCCGAGGAGGAAGTTGTGATGTTCGGAAGGTTGAGGGCATTACTGTAATTTGGTTAAAATAGGGGGAAAAGTTGACTTTTCGTGTAACGAGGTTTTGACAAGTAGACCGAGGACCGTTAGGTAGATCTCATCATCCTAAGTTCAACGACATGCGGCACGTATTCATCGGAGATAGAACAGGCGACAAGTGTACAGGTTTAAATGGGATATTTTTGGAAAGGGACCATTGGATGGTGGACACGTGCAAAGTGTCTAGTGGGTTCTAGGCCGTGCACGGTGTGTGTGTGTGTGTGTGTGTGTGTGTGTGTGTGTGTGTTCAAATTGTGCGGATGTGTGCAACCGTGTTCGAAGAAGAGAGACACAGAAGGTGAGTTTGAGAGTTGGCCGTGTGTGTGTGTGTCCTGTGACTGGGGGAGTGTTTAAAGGTCGAGAGAGAGATCGTGAGTGAGTTTGGAGAAGAAGACTGGTGAGAGGAGGAAGTGAGGTCACGGGGAAAAACCAGAAAACAGAGAGGGATTTTGGTGGTGGTGTTGAGGTGTAATCGATCCATTGAAGCTGTAGGTGGTGCTCAGTGGACGGAGGAGGACCTGAGGAGTTGTGTGGACACCTAGGGACACGGCGGAGCCCACGGCAGTGAGTGGCAGGAGAGGTAATTTCGATTTCCTCTTTTTTTTCGTTTTGTTTCAAGTTGAAAGTCGTGAAGTCTGGGGTTGAGTCGAAGGGTTTGGTGGGTGCTAGTCGACTCAGTGAGGTCATAGGAAGCTGCTGGTTGTGCAGCCGTGATGGGGGTGACCTGGGTGGCCGGATAAAAAAATAGGGATACGGGTGGTTTTTAATTCGAGCTTGAGACGATGATTTAGGGGCTGTGATGGAGTGTTTGGTTGAGGGGAATAGGTTGCTTAGGACTGGACGAAGAGATTGGTGAAGAGAGGGAGAAAACGGTGGAGGAACGGTGGAGAACCGCTCTCGCCGGTTCAGACCGGTCGAGCAGCTGAGGAAGAAGATGAACAGTAGTCTGGGTGCAGGCGCGTGAGGCCCACGCGTAGCCACTTTGGACGGCGCGTGGAGGCGCGTGCGGCGGTTTCTGGGAAAACGGTCAACTAGGTTTTTTGTCTAGAGGTTGTAATGAGTCTATTGGAATAGGTTTCGGGTTAATCGGACGTCGATTCGAGCTAGTTCCGTGGGATTAAAATTCTAGGGTTTCGTTTTACGTACGTTTAAAGTTAGGGAAAATTAGGGAGAATTAGGAGGATCTTCGTTGACGTGTTAGTGACGTTCTTTGGTGACTGTTGACAGGATCGGGAGTCCCCGAGGTGAACGAGGAACGTACGGGATGTACGGGACGCGAGTGACGTGCCCGGTATCTGTCAGTGGACCCTTTCTCTAAACTCGAGCATACATAACTGTTTTTCTATAATTGTTTGATGGTTTTACTTGTGATTTCATGATTGTTGAATGTGTGAGGTTGGTTTTACATAATTGCACGCTTTACGAGAAAGTACGTATTTGGCACTTTTTACGAGGAAGGTTTGAATTCTGATTTTGATGCCATGATTTTGGGATTTCAAATGATAAATGATTTAATGATTATAAATGGATTTGAAACATGATTTGACAATCAAGGTTTTCGGTTTTGGAATTGGATTTCGAGAATCGAGATTTGGTTTTAAAGTGGAATTCCGGATTTGGGTTCTGAATGACGGTTCTGAATGCCGGAAGGGCTTCGGGCCAGTGATTTCGGATTCGGGTTTGGATATGGATTTTGAATGGTTTTCAAATGGTTTTGGGATTGGATTTGCTGGATCTAATTATTGGGTTTAATGACCCGGATATTGTGATTGACGGGGGACGGGCGCGGATTGGGTTTAAAGACCCAATTGAGTTTAAAGACTCGGGAGTTTAAAGACTTGGATATATTGATATTTCCCCGTAGGCCTGTTGAGTTTAAAGACTCAGAATTTAAAGACTCGGATATTATTGAGGCCTGGATTGAGTTTAAAGACTCGGGAGTTTAAAGACTCGGATAGGTCCAGCAGGTTTGATCAGATAATGATTGCTTGATATTTATGCTTTATGATATGGTTTTATGATGCTCATGACGTGATTTCTATAACTGTTTTCAATTCTGTTTTCATGATGATCCTTATGCGATTGATAACTGTTTCCAGCAAATGGGTTATGCATGTGTGTTTTCAAAACGGAGGGCTAAAACCCTGGTTTGATTATAAAAACGGTTTTCGAAACTTTTATTCTTTTCGTCCACTCACACCTTCTGTTTTTAATTGCCCTCCAGGTCATGGAGCTAGCGCTGGGGTTAGACGTTGAGGCAACGTCGGAGGCATAGAGTATTCGAGAGTGACCCCGGAGTGGTTTACATTTTCCCGTATGCGTGTACTCTGTGGATCGATTTTACGTTCCTTTGTTTAGAACTATGCTCTGTATAGTTTTAACTCTGGATTGTATTAAATTTCTCCTGCGTCTGATAGTGTAGTTGTGGTTCTCGATAAAGGGTATTTCCAGTTTTTCATTCTGGGTTGTTAGACGGGATCAGGATTTACCTCGGTTTTCGGGGTGGAACCAGGGTGGGTCCTGATAGGCTCAATCTCTGGATCTAGTCCGAGCTCTCTCTCTAGATCTAGTCCGATCACATCATAAATTGTAACTCCCACTACTGGAACGGGATCCCTATGGAAAGTGATCGGACTAGATCCAGAGATTGAGCCTCCCAGATGGAGAATTCCTGGGAAAAGACTCGGAGTGAGACCCCGAGTAATGTGCACACAGGTTTAGAGATGATATCGTGACATATATCGGGGATGTCTTCCCCAGGGGTTGTGTGCCCCGAGATGGCATCTTCTCGGAAGTGCCGCGGATGGGTTATACGTATGTTGATATGTATGTGGTTTTATGGAAAGTGATTTAGGGGCGAAGACCCTGTGTTCCTTGTTTTAGAAATGGTTTGGGGCAGAGACCCGTATTCTATATTTTGGTATTTCGCTTAGAACGGTTTTGGGCTGAGACCCACGTACGTTGATTTGCTGAGTTCCCACATGATTAGGTTTATGGTTTTTGAGTTGTGGTTTCGGGTCGGGGACCCAATTGGATTTATGGGTCATGACGGTTTATGGGGCCAGGCATGAACCCTTGAAAGGTTTTGATATGTTTGACAAATAGTTTTATGAACGTTTTGATAAACGGTATTCCGATGCATGTGTATGTATTTTTGAAGGGCATAAATGTCTTTATGTGAAATTTTTTTTATTAAAATATTATTTTGTCCACTCACTACTTTTAATGTTTTAATGCCCTTCAAGTTGATTGCGGATACGGGCTGTAGCAGGGACGAGACATCACTCCCCTCCTCCTACGATACTGACGCACTCTGATAGCCTCGGCGAGGCCTAAAGAAGGAATTTTCCCTGGTTTGACACGTGGTGTCAGACGGGATTAGGCGCGCCCCATGTTATTCCCAGGGGATTTGGGGCGGGTCCTGACAAGAGGCCCTTTTGAGTCCTATGTTCGCGCTAGCGGCCCAGTTGCTTTATGTTATCTGGCGTGAGTCCCATTTTATGGTTTGCTATACTAGTATGTATATACCCTCGTTACAAGCTTATTTATTAGTCTCCTCCAGACGTCGACTTGGAGAGTCATGATCCACATACCAGAGTGGGTATCCCCATAGGGATCCCATTCCAGGAATGGGCGTTATTATGTGGTCCCGGACCAGATTCCGGAGAGATGATCGGACTAGGTCCGAAGATAGAGCCTTCCAGATGGAGAACTCCTGGGAGAAAACTCGGAGTGAGACCCCGAGTAGTATGCATACTTATATATATATAGAGAAATCGTGACATATATCGAGGATGTGTTCCCTAGGGGCTGTGTACCCCAGTTCAGGCCGCCCTGCAGCCACCTCTCAATCCTCAGCCACTCTCTGCCTCATCCTCAGATTGAACCAAGTGAAGGGGGAAATATTGGGGTGTGGTCATGGTTGATGGGCATTTCGTGAGATCAGGGAAAATGTATGAAATGGGGAAATGGGGATATGCATGTATGTAACATACTGGGTAATGGATGGGTGACATTTGTCACTCATCCATTGGGCCAATTTAAAAATATCTGGGGCCCACCTAATGCCAAAAGACATTCGTTTCGTAAAACGTGCAATAGTTCCTCGGAACTTCCGTGACCCATAACTTCTCCGTTCGACGTCCGATTTCGGCGTGCGGCCTGTCTATGAATTTGTATCGACCCAATCTACCTAACGGTCCTTGGCCTTCGGCAATCGGACAGCCCGATCAAAAAGTCAACATTTTACCCATGACCAAGGGCAAAACGGTCATTTTGCATCGTTCGTCCTATTACGCTCAACTAATCACCGATTAACCTCACTAATCATGATTAGTCACTAATCTAATCCCGGAATTCGGGACGGGTCGTTACAACCTTCCCTCCTTAATTAATTTCATCCTCGAAATTCCAACTGACCTAATTCCAACCGACCTTCCCTCCTTAATTAATTTCGTCCCCGCGTTAATTAATTTCCTCTACTCCTAGTTTAACATAATCAGCAAGGCAATTCACCCTTACTGATTACCAGACCTCGGTCGCTCACCTCAGGCACCCACTTATCACATCAGTCTATACTTCATTGTTACATGAGAAATAATTATCCCAAAATAAAAATGAATCCGACCTTACGTCAAAACCTACAAATTTGATGTCAAATCTAAAAGCTTTGGGAAAATTTACCTTTAGAATCAAGAGAATCCAAGATGATGACATCAAAGTTCATCCAATTTCATCCTCCGCCATCCAACATCCAACATCATCTACTAAAGAGCAAAAAACGAGAAGTCTCCTTCAGCTCAAACGCAACCTCTCTTGATTATGAAGTTCCAACCATGTCGGAACCTACACACTCGGACATCAACCACGTGTTCGTAACAAGTCTAAATCACTACCAAGTTCGCCTATCGGTTACATCGTTTATGCACATCCAAAAGGATGTCAATTCATCCTACCTGATGTACCACTCGACTGAAGAGTCACAACAGACTCCTGCTGTGATCTGCAATCAAATCTCTGCATACCACCATATTTGACCAATTCTGACCAATTCTGACCAACTCTGGCCAACACTGACCAACTGGTCGCTAATCCCCACAACAGTACTCGATCCTTACGTCTCAACTACTGCCGGATCGAATCCAGCCCATCACTACCCGTGATCCATTCCCAGACCACATATACTGAACATATGCCCATCTCGACGGAGTCACATCCCAACTCGTGACTCATCGTCCTCACAATCACTAGCACCAGCACCAGTACCAGTACCAGTACACACTATGCGAATGAGACAACCTTGGATCTACGCTCATACTAAGAGACGACTCCGTACCTCTATTCAAATTGGAGTAACTCTGCTTCCCTCGGACCGAACAACTCTGGGTACAGTCACCCTAACATGTCATACGAGAAAAGGAAACGTCCCCTGAACGTCCCTGATTCCTCATAACTGTAACTACAACCATTCTCGGTAGTAGTGCATGCCACAGACTCGTACAGACCTAACCACCAGACATCATTATCGAGACTCCGTATCCAACAAAATCAATCACCTGTACTAACTACACTATATCCCCACTCCGGGATTCTATCGACAAGTACCAAACCCTGGTAACCTGTACAACCAATCCCTAACCAAATGTAACTCGACTCACCCAATGTTGTCTACCAGGTCGTCCATGACCTTAGTTGCCCAACCATCCATCACAACTAAAGTAGCACCACAACTAACTAGGTCTAACCGATTACTACAACCTCGACTACGGAGTGCAGTCCCATCACTAAAGCTGACATGACTAGACCGACCGAAGGTCTCGACTTCGAAAAGTCGTCAAGGTCAAACCACTCGCCAACTCACCTTTCCAAACCATACATCCTACCTTAGGGTTCCACGATCACTACCTAGGGTTCCTCTGATCCTAACTGCAGAAGGCAGTATAATCCACAATCCGACTGACCCCGCGGTCCCGACGTCGTATGGACGGCAATCTAATCCTGCCGTCAGTTCAACTAGGGTTCCTGGAACCCGTCTGCTCCTGGCAGCATAGCCACCAACTCAACAAAACCTGACCATAACCAGTTGTCAAAACCGATCCTATAACATCGTGAGAGACGATCCCAACTAACCGTCTCACGATCAACCTCTAAAGTACAATTAGGTTTATCCTTCTGTTGGGTTCCACACTGCCAATCATGACAGAACTATGGCAACCCCAGCATCGAATGCCCAACCAAGACGATCTACGATTAATTCCTACTAACTATCGTACCGACATCCTAACTATCAGGTTGCTAACGAACTACAGCCCATAGAGACATCACATCCTCGACCTTCGCACCACTCTGAGCACAAAACTTCACTGGAACTCAGGGCAACATGAGCAACCCTACTTTGTTACCACTTGTCAGGATCCGTCCCAATCCCCCCGGAATTAACGGGGGACGACTCTGATCCCGTCTGACACGGAGTGTCAGACAAGGGAAAATTCCGACTTTAGCCCGCTCGAGCCTTCAGAGTACGCCAGGATCCGGATGAGGTACGTGATGTCATGGTCTCTACTACAGCCTGCACCGTATTCAACCTGAAGGGCAGTCAAAACATTTAAAGCTGTGAGTGGACAAAACAATAATTTATAAAAACCTTTTATCGAAGACATTTGTACCCTTCACTAAAAAGCATGCATGCATTTGAAAACCATTTATCCAAAAGAACCATATGTGGGAACTAAGCCCAAAACCATAATGAAACCAACCATACCGGCCACAGCCCAAAACTTGTACACATCACACATCATATAGCATATACATATAACTCACATAACCAATCCTGTCACGATTTCTAAAGCTACGAGCGTGCTACCCAGGGTGTCAAAGCCCAAGTCTCTCAGGGTCCACCCAGGTCAATGTCCGTAGATCAATGACCCTCCCTGAGGTTATAATCCATACCTTCGTGAGAGTAAGGTACCCAACGGGGGCGAATCCATTCAGTTAGTGCTCTGTGACTACTCCGGGGTTCACCCTAGCCAACGACCCACCCCGGAGGAGACATTCCGAATAAGGAAGGTATATGAATATATATATATATATATATAACAAAAACATTCTCAAAACCTTTCAAAGGATTCATGCCCGGTCCCCATAAACCATCATGAACCAGAAATCCATTTAGGGGCCTCGACCCGAAATCATAAACAGTAACTGGGCCTCAAGCCCGAACTCATGACTCAACTGGACCTTAAGCCCGAAATCATGACTCAACTGGGCATCGTGCCCGATATCTCAGGGTTAGTCACGATTACGGTCGTAGTGATGCGTGCAACCATCCATCCAAGACCGCTCTTAATCCCGGTATGTCGCCGTGAACATATCAACCGACGCGACCACCTCTAGATCATGGTGCACTCATCACCGATCGATATCCTGAACCGTTAGCACTCCGAAGTCGAGCCTCCATCGGCTGCTCGAAAACAGATCATGCATCGTGACCTCTCCGGGAGGAACACATCCCAGTCCGGAGGCGAGCGTCGTATCGTCCGTCGCCGTGCATATAACACCCGCCTCGACCACAACTCAGACCCGTAGGTCAAAAATGGGGCCACATTCCCGAGACAAAATGAAATGGGTCTCATGCCCGAATTTATCCTTTTTAAATCCAAAACTATTTCATTTAAACCATCGTAGAAATACAAACTCGTATGGCACCGTATAAGGCCGAAACCTCGAAATACGTGCCAATATGTAACCACACACAAATGCACTCATGGCATCACAAAACATGTACTAAAACATATAATGAACATTTATGCATGCATCAATATAGAAAACAAGGTCGACTCACAGACCGTCCGAGCTGTTGCCTTGATACGCGTTCCATTCAGCTCTCTCGGGCCAACCACCATCACCGGGACTCCCAAACCTGTCCAAATCACTTTAGAGGGTTACTAACTACCTTATTAACCTCTCACTAAATCCCCATAAATTTCTTGAATTTTTAACTATTTTTAAACTAGATCGTAAACCTTCGGACACCGCGAAACCTATCGAAATGATGTCCGATTGACACGAAACCAATCCCAAAATGTTCGTTACATCAAATACAATAATTCAAATATTGGAACCCTCCCTAAAACGTGGGCCACGCGCCCACATGCACCGGCCAAAGCCCCTGCACGTGGGAGCGACGCGCCGCTATAGTTCTTCTTCTTCCTCGGGTGAACCGGCTGGTCCACCTTGTTCAAATCGGACCGGACGGGCGCGATCGGTCCCATCGATTTTCCCTTTTTTTTAGTCCGATTCAATCCCTCTTCAATCCTACTCTCTTCCTCACATCCCTAGGAATCTAACCATATAAAAAGAATGAAGAAAATCGCCCTAAACCCCATTGGTTCGAAGCCTTGTCCACGTCCCAATATTTTCAAAACCTCCCTAGGGCCTCCTCGGCTGTTAACCACCACTAAAACCTTCTTATTACTCCCCTAGAAACCTAATAATCCTTACCCAACCATCCAAAACCATCCATATTATCAAAAATAAAAAATAAAGGAAAATGAACCCAAACTGATTACCTTGTCGGGTTTTCCTCCACGCTGCCGTCCACGGCGGTTCAGGTCGCCCTGCAGCCACCTCTCAGTCCTCAGCCACTCTCTGCCTCATCCTCTGATTGAACCAAGTGAAGGGGGAAGGATTGGGGTGTAGTCATGGTCGATAGGCATTTGGTGAGATCAGGGAAAATGTATGAAATGGGGAAATGGGGATATGCATGTATGTAACATACTGGGCAATGGATGGGTGACACTTGTCACTCATCCATTTGGCCAATTTAAAAATATATGGGGCCCACCTAATACCAAAAGGCATTCGTTTCGTAAAACGTGGAATAGTTCGTCGAAACTTTCGTGACTCATAACTTCTCTATTTGACATCCGATTTCGGCGTGCCGCCTGTCTATGAATTTGTATCGACCCGATCTATGTAACGATCCTCGGCCCTCGGCCATCGGACCTCCCGATCAAAAAGTCAACATTTTACCCACGACTAGGGGCAAAACAGTCATTTTGCATCGTTCGTCCGATTAGGCTCAACTAATCACCGATTAACCTCACTAATCTTATCCCGAAATTTGGAACGGGTCGTTACAGAATCAACAGTTCAGAATCGATAACGAGATCAAACCCCTGAAGATCCCACTCTACACTAGAAAGGATGACCCTTGGAACCACCTGAACAACTTCTACTCGGCCGCTTCCCTAAAGAACCTCGCAGACGAGAAATAATGCCTTAGCTTCAGTTCCACACTGATCGAGGCAACAATTAATTGGTTCTAAAAATTGGAAGCTGGGTACATCGACTCTTTTGAACAGCTCACATCCACCTTCATGAACCAATTTATGATTCAGAGTGACCGCCTACCCTTAGCTGAAGATCTTTTCCAGCTAAAACAGGGTGAACACGAGCCATTGTAGAGGTACGCAACCAGGTTCAAGGGTGGCCTCTGGGATTCCCCCTTCAAGTACGTGGTTCACACCTAGGACTGGGCTACATATAATGAAATTATGAAACACGCGGCAGTACATGCCAAAGCAGAAACACTGAGCCAGAAGTCTAACACAGCCAACGCCTACCAGCGTCCCCGGGCTGGATCGATAAAAACTTACCTATCGAGCGGCCAGGACCAACAAAGCTCAGGACAATGCCCTCAAGATTAGGGGCAACAGGGCTATGGGGGAAAACGGAAAAACTACCCTCACAACAACAACATGTACAGCCCAGGAAAGAAGGGTAAGAACCCAAATCATTAAGAAAGACAGCACGGGGAGTGGCCAAACAATAGGGAAAAGAGAGTTCCTCAATCCAAGTACGAGACCTACACCATCCCAACACCCGTTATGAAAATTTCCTTCTCAACTTAGAGCACATGATCCCAAAATCCACCTGGGCACCAGCCAAGGGCAAGCTTGGCAAAGACACAGGGACCTACTGCTAGTACCACAAGTACAATGGCCACAATATCGATTAGTGTGTGGCATTCCGGGACCTAGTGGAGGCTCTGGCTCGGGATGGAAAGATCAACCAATTCCTTAAGTATGCACCACCTCCAGCTCGCAACCCACAGATCAACACGATCTCGAGAGGCCATCCATCTCTTGCATGCTTACTTCCAACCGTGTGAAAAGGAACTTCTTGAGAGCGACCAAACAAAATCACCAGCCCCCAAAAGAAACCATGGCAGTGATAGAGTTAGCATTTGAGGCCAACCCCATCGAACCTCAAGAGGCGCAAAAAATACAGGATGGGTCGATTGAAGACCCTAAGGACCATTCAATAACACCACACCCACAACCCATTGAAGAGGTCGAAGAAATCATGCTCTCCCACAATTTTACAGACCGAAAGGTAAAGATCGGAACCACTCTCTCCCCCGGTCTACGCTTGCAATTAATCAGCTTTTCAGGAACAACTCTGAAGTCTTCGAGTGGTCTTATGCCGACATGCCTGGCATATCCACCGATGTTATCTGCCACCAGCTGAGTATCGACCCATCTTACAAGCGAGTAGAACAAAATTGTCACCTCAATGACGTCGAAAGAACAGAGGCCATGAAGGCTGAGATGGTCAAACTCAGCACCATCCATTTCATCTAGAAGGGTCGTCTACGCTGCCTGGGTAGCCAACGTTGTTCTAGTCAAGAAACCCTATGAGGCATGGCGAATGTGCATTCACTTTACCGATTCTAAATAGGGCATGCCCTACGGACAGTTTCCCTCTGCACAAGATAGACCAACTTGTCGATGCCACGGCTGGGCACGAACTCTTAAGCTTCATGGATGCATACTCTGGATACAATCAAATCTTCATGCACCTGGCAGACCAAATACACACAACTTTTTGGATAGACCAGGGCTTATATTGCTATAATGTAATGCCATTCGGACTCAAGAATGCAGGGGCCACCTAACAGCGCCTAGTGAACTTCATGTTTGCAGAGCAGATTAGGGAAGACAATGGAGGTCTACGTCGATGACATGCTCGTTAAGAGTAAGTCGGCTTGACCTACACATCCCAACCTCTCGCGAATGCTCGTCGTCCTCAAACAGTATCGTATGAGGCTGAACCCGGCCAAGTGCGTCTTCGTAGTTAGCTCTATGAAGTTTCTGGGTTTCATGATCAGTCAATGAGGTATCGAGGCAAACCTAGAAAAGATCAAGGCGTTAGTTGATATGGAAACCCGCGAACCCAAAAGGAAGTACAAAGCCTCATTGGCCTTGTGGCAGCTCTTACGCACTTCATCTCCAAAGCCACAGATAAAGGCGTGCCTTTCTTCAAAGCTCTTAAGAGTAAGTCCAAACACATTACCTGAACTGAAGAATGCACCAAGGCTTTCACCGAGCTCAAAGAGTAGATGGGAAGAGCGCCACTGCTGGCATGACCCGAGGACCGGAGAACCCCTCTACATGTACCTCTTTTTCTCCACCTCTGCCACCATTTCAGTGCTTGTTAAGCGGAAGGACGGCGTTGAGGACCTAGTATACTACGTAAGCAAGGCTTTGCAAGACAACCGAGACAAGGTACACCGACTTGGAAAAACTCACCTTTGCTCTCATCATGTCTGCTAGGAAACTAAGAGCCTACCTCTAGGCTCATTCCCTCATCGTCATGACTGATAGACCACTCCGGCAGGTGCTTCAGAAGCCAAAAACATCGGGAAGGTTACTTAATGGGTAATTAAACTCAGCGAGTTTCGACATCACTTTCGCTCCCCGTATAGCTGAGAAGGGACAAGCCATCGCAGACTTTATTTCTTAATTCTCTTATGTCATGGCAGCACCCGCAAGGGAGGCCATCTTGCCTGCTCTTCTTTCATCCACAACACATACCTTGGATAAGGAGAGTGTAACGACCCGTCTCTGATTTTAAGGATTAATTAAGGGTTAATTATGGATTAGCAAGCCTAATTGGGGATTAGTCGAGGATTATCAGACGTTTAGGGTAAAATTACGATTTTTACCGCTGAACAAGGGCAAAAGGTTGACTTTTGACCTAGGAGGTCCGATGACCGAGGACTAAGGACCGTTACATAGATTGGGTCGATAGGAGTTGGTAAACAGGTGGCACGTCGAAATCAAACATTAAACAGAAAAGATATGGGTCACGGAAGTTCTGAGGAACTATTTATGGTGGCATGTTTTACGAGGTGAGTTGACTTTTTCCTTTTGTCTTATGTGGGCCCAGATATTTCCCAAGCCCAATGGATGAGTGACAAGTTTCACTCATCCATTGACTATCACACCCACATTCATGCATATTATCTTCATCTTCTTTGTTCATCCAACCAAACCCAAAATCCCCCACCCACCACCCTCCCTCCCCCCCCCCCCCCCCCCCCCCCCCCCTCCCCTCCCCAAAAAACAAAATCGTGCAACCCACACACCTACACCACCATACCCTCATGTTCTTCGATCATGGGAAGACTAAGAGGGAAGGAATGAGATCGGCAGGGTGGTTGAGCAGCTGAGCAAGGCGGAGCCACGATGGAGGTAAGGACCCGAAAACCCCGGTTGTGGTTTGAAATTGGAAAATTGGATTTGGACGTGTGTTGATCTATTTGGTTTGAACCTAGAAGATTCTAGGGATTGAGACTACCTTACTGGACCAGTTTGCAGGGCTGAGGGTGGCCAGAATGCTAAAGATATGCACGGAGGAAAACCCGGGCCCACTTTTCATCGATTCAAACATGTAGTTTCTAGGCCCTATTTCTATGGTTTTGAATTTGTAGATCGATAAGGAATGATGAGAGGAAGCTATAGGAATTGAAAGAGGTGAAAATGGGGTCGAAATGAGGGAGGAAATCGCCTAGACCGATCTCATCTGTTCGGGTGGACTGGAATTACAATGGACTGGTTCATACCGGTCTGCTGAAGGTTGAAGATGAACGAACATAACCGATCTCACCTTTGGGCGGCGCATTTGGGCGGCGCGTCGCGCTGTTTTTGGACCGGTTCATACTGATCTCACCTTTGGGCGGCGCTGTTTTTGGACCGTTCATACCGATCTCACAATGGAATTACAATGGACCGGTTCATACAGATCTCACAATGGAATTACAATGGACCGGTTCATACCGATCCCACCTTTGGGCGGCGCGTCGGGCTGTTTTTGGGGTACTTTCCAATATGTGTTTTCATCTTTTTGATGTAACGAACATTTTGGCACAAGTTTCGAGTTGATCGGTTTAAGATCGAGTTTAAAATTTGTTAAAAATCCAGAAAATTAGGCGGCTCTAATGAGAGGTTATTAAGGTAGTTAGTAACTCTCTAGTACGATTTGGACAGGTTTGGGAATTCCGGAGATGGTGATGAGCCCGGAGAGGCTTATGGGCGCATATCAAGGCGGCAGCTAGGACGGTCTGTGAGTGGACCTTGATTTCTAAATTGATGCATGCATAACTGTTTTATATGTTTTAAATACAAGATTTGAGATGCCTTGAGTGCATATGGTTGTGGTGTTTTGGTATGTATTTGAGATTTATAGTTTTGTACTGTGCTTATACGTGCTTTTGATATCAAATGATTTGATTGATGGAATGGTTTTGGATTTGGAAATATGGAACCGGGCATGAGGACCCATTTGATTTGGAAACTATCGGACTTGAAGTCCATTTGATGTAATGAGAAATCAGGTTGGGACCCATTTGAGTTATAAGATTGGGTTGGGGGCCTCGTTGGTTTATAAATTCGGGCATGAGGCCCAGTTATGGTTTATAAACGTGATTTCGGGTCGGGGACCCCCAAATGGATTTGGATTTACGATGGTGTTATGGAAATCCCGGCATAGCCCTTTGACCGATTTTGAAGATGATTTATGAAACTATTTTCCATATATACCTTCCTAATGAGGGGTTGCTCTCCAGACATCTCGTAGTATCCTAGAGTAGTCATGAGGCATTGCCTGTGAGGGGTCCTTGCACGGAGCCACCGGTCCGTATAGTTACTCAGGAGCAGGATTGCCAGAGATAAAACCTCCCCCCAAGGAGGGTCATTGATATGCGGGTCATTGAGCTGGGTGGACCCTGGGGAGACTTGGGATTGAGACCTCGGGTAGCACGCGTAGGTTGGAACCATGAAAGTGGTATTCATTATGACATCTGGGATGTCGAGGATTAGTTTTGGGCTAAGACCCATTAGTTTCGCACATGAATTTGGGTAGTGACCCACACACTTTGGTTTTGCGGTTTTGGGCCAAGGCCCCAATGGTTTAAATATTGATAAATGGCATTGATTGAGTTAAATAGTTTTCGAATGCCTTGCATGCCTTTTAGTGAGGGCATAAACGTCTTTTTATGAAACGTATTTTATAATTATTGGTTTTTGTCACTCACAGCTTTCAATTGGTTTAATGCCTTTCAGGTTGATAGAAGATGCGAGCTGTAGCAGAGACCGAGACAATCACACTCATCCCTCCTATCCTGGCGCACTCTAGAAACCCCGGTAGGGCTAAGGTTGGAATTATCCTTGTTTGACACTTCGTGTCAGACCCCGTGTGGGCTGAGGTTGGAATTATCCCTTTCTAACACTTCGTGTTCGACGGAGCAGGCACGTCTCACGTTAATCCTTGAGGAATTTCAGACGAGTCCTATCAAAGAGCCATCAGCTAGATCCTGCTTAGCTGATTTAGCTCCCATACCTCGATGGATCATTCTGCCACAATGGCTACTAGGCTGGACTCTTCTCACTACACCAGACAAGGTTAGACTAGAGTACGCCCTTCGTTTCTTATTCAAGGCATCGTACAATGCCACTAAGTATGAGGCTCTCCTCGTGGGACTCTCCACCTCGCCAAAACCATGGATACAAAACGAATCAGAATATATAGCGACTCCTAGCTCATTGTCAACGAGATCAACAACGAGTATGAAGCCAAAGACTCTTCCATGATAGCTTACAGAGCAATGGAAAAATCTCTCCTGGGTAGTTTCAAAAATTACACTATCGGACGGATCCCCCGCTCCAAAAACAGTCACGCCGACGCTCTAGCTCGGCTTGTATCCTCCTCTCAACGAGCGGACGAGTCGCAAAGTCCTTGTGGAGGTACTTAATCAACCCGGCACCCAGTGTTCTGTGGTCTGCACAATAAATAGTGACCCTACATGAATGACCCCACTGATAGGCCTCTTAGCTAACACAATTCTCCCCTCCGACAAAATTGAAGCCTAGAAGGTCCGGCGATAGGCAGCACGGTATACCCTCATCAACGGCCAACTCTACAAGCGAGGCTTCACTCTTCCTTTCCTAAAATGCCTCGTCCCAGAGGCAGGAAAAGCCATCTTGGAAGAGATACATGCAGGTATTTATGGGAATCACTCCGGTCCACGATCGCTGGCCCATAAGGCTTTCCACCAAGGGTTCTACTAGCCAACTATGCATGGGGATGCAGCGGAGCTGACCAGGCACTTGTGATAAATGTCATCAGTTCGCCCTTTTCCTCCACTCACCTCCATAAAACCTCACACCTATGCTTAGCCCTTGGACATTTTCATAATGAGGACTTGACTTGATTGGAAAAATTTCGGCCAAGAAAAGGAAAGACAGAGTATGTAGTCGTAACAGTAGGCTACTTCACAAAGTGGGTAGAATAAAAAACTTTGGCCTCCATCACCACTTCTGCCCTATTGAAACTTTTATCTTCAAGAACATTATCTGCCGCTTCAGCCTTCCACACACCATTGTCACGGACAATGAAAAATAGTTCGATAATGCGGGGTTTTGTGCATTCTTTGAAAAACACAACATTCGTCTCTACTTCGCCTCCCCAGCTCATCCCCAATCCAATGGTCAGGTAGAAGCCAGAAACAAAATCATCAAGCACACGCTGAAAACCCAGCTCGATGAGGGAAAAGGAAAGTGGTTCGAGATCCACCCAAACGCACTCTAGTCGTATAGGACCTCCTACCGAACATCCACAAATGAGACTCCCTTTTCAATGACCTTCGGAACCGAGGTGTTCAAACCCCGCTGAGCTGAATGAAACTACTTACCGGGTGTCGACTTACGAACCCGACCAAAATGACCAGCAGCTTGCACTCAGCTTGGACCTCATTGAGGAACACAAGGAGCAAAGCTAACCTTAGAAACATTGCTTGCAAGCAGAGGCTCTGCAATTATCAAAATTCCAGAGTCAAACCCCGCGGTTTTCAGGAAGGAGATTCGGTCATTAGGAAAGTCAACCTCGCCACCGAGGATCGCTTAGTTGGAAATCTCGGCCCAAACTAGGAAGGCCCCCTATGTAACAACCCATCCCGAATTATCGAGTTAATTTAAGAATTTATGATGGATTAGCGAGGCTAATCGGGAATTAGAAGAGGATTAACGGACGTTCAGGACAAATTACAATTTTACCCCTAAACGAGGGCAAAAAGTTGACTTTTGACCCGAGAGGTCTGATGGCTGAGGGCCGAAGACCGTTACGTAGATCGAGTCAATACAAATCCGTAGACAGATGGCACGTCCAAATCGAAACGTTCGACGAAGAAGTTTACGGTTCACTGAAGTTTCATGGCACTATTGCACGAATTACGAGGCAAGTGCCAATTGTCATTAATTGGCCCCAGATATTTTGTCCCCTGACCTACTGGGATGAGTGACAAGTGTTACTCATCCATTGCTCACTCAAACACGTTCATGCTTATCACCCCATTCCTTTGTTCGTCCAAACAAACCCGATCTCACCCAAATCAACCCATCGACCATTTTAATCCTTGCTGCTGGACTGAGAGAGAGAGAGACAGAGGAGGCTGACGGTGGCTGGATGATGCTAAGGCCGCCGTGGACGGCGGTGATGGCCCTAGGAAACAGAGGTAACCCGATTTCCCGATTATGTCAAATTTTCCATTAATTTTGTATTGGGACGTTAGGGGTTTTCCTGGGGATTGAATGATGGCTATGGGGTTCATAGGAGAGTGTAGGATGGGTTTTGGACGACGGTGAAGGGCTGAGATGCCCTGGGGATGGCCGGGGAAAAACAAAAGTCGTGAGAGTTTCTTTGTGGCACGGGTAGGTTTTAGACGTTTATTTTTAGGTTTCTTAATAGGAACAGATAGGGAATTGATGAAATAGGAAGAATCGGAATTGGCAAGGGTAGGAGAAGGAGGACAAATGGAGAGGATATAGCATTAGACCGGTCATGCCGGTCCAGGAAGACCGGTCGTATAGGACCGAACCGAACCAGCTGGTTCGCCCAAGGTTGAAGACAACTGTTGCAGGGCGCATGAGCCACACATGCAGCCCCTTTGGACGGCACGTGGGGGGCACTTGAAGTATTTTCTTGGGGAAGGTTCCAACATGTAAAATCATCTATTCGATGTAGCAGACATTTTGGGACTGGTTTCGAGTCGATCAGACATCATCTCGATATAGTTCGGGGAATCCGAAGGTTTAGCATCGCGTTTAAAAATAGTTAAAAATCCTGAAAACATTAGGGGGGATTTAGTGAGGGATTAATTACTCAGTTAGTAACCCTCTAAAGTAATTTGGACACGATTGGGAATCCCGGAGACGGCGGTTGCTTGGGAAGGCGTACAGCGCGCGTATCGAGGCGATTGCGCGGACAGTCTGTTAGTGGACTTGTTTTATGAATTCGATGGATTCATAAATGTTTTATATGATTTAATGAATTTTTTTTATGATGCAATTAGTGAATTTGTTTGTGGTAGCCTAGGATTTACTCATTTGCACGTATTTTGAGATTTTCAGTTTTAAAATGTGAGGGTTTAATAAACGGGTTTTGGATTTGGAAATATGAAATCAGCATGAGACCCATTTGATTGGAAACCCTCGGACTTGGAGTTCATTTGATTTGATCAGAAATCAGGCTGGAGGCCCATTTGAGTTATACGATCGGGTCGAGGGCCCCGTTGGTTTACGAATTCGGTCTGTGAGACCTAGTAGGGCAGTAATAGCGGGCTTGAAGCCCCCTTTTACTATGGTATCGGGCTTGAGGCCCAGTGGATTTGTGTTTTCGGGCTTGAAGTCCCGTTGATTGATGGTTTCGGGCTTAAGGACCTGTTTGGTTTATGAAATGAGAATTCGGGTTTGAGAACCCATTGAACTGTGGATTTAGGCCGAGGCCTGTGAAAATGGATTTGAATCGGATTCGAGGAATCCTGTTGAGATTCGGGTATGAGACCCAGTTGAGAAAGAAAGTATTTTGAAATGTATAAACCGTCCACATGATTTGATTGGTCTCCTCCAGATGTCAAACCTAGAGAGTCACAATCCACTACCTAGAATAAGTATCCCCATAGGGAGCACATTACAGAGTGGGAGTTATGATATGGTCTCGGACTGGGTCCGAAGATAGCCATCCAGACGTCGTAGATCCTGGATGTTGCATAGAGACTTCAAGATGGAGAATTCCCGGGGGTAGACTAGTAGTGTGCACACTAGTATAAGAGATGAATCGTGACATATAACGGGGATGTGTTCCCTAGGGGGCTATGTGCGCCGAGTTGGCATCTTCTCGGAAGTGTCGCGGATGGGTTATACATATGGATATACGTATGAGGTTCTTACGGAAAGTGATTTTGGGTGGAGACCCCGTGTTCCATTTTTTAGAAAGATGATTTGGGGCGAAGACCCCGTGTTCCAGGTTTTATGGAAAGTGATTTGGGGTGGAGACCCCGTATTCGATGTTTTGCAAATGGTTTGGTGCGGAGACTCCGTATTCTATGTTTTGGTATTTCACTTGAAAACAGTTTTGGTTTGAGACCCACGTTTATTGGATTTGGGCAGAGTCCCACTTGTGTTTGATTTGGGATGAGTTCCCATATGGGTTGATTTACGGTTTCGGGCCAAAGCCCAAATGGTTTTGTAAATGTTTTGATAAATGGTTTTTGAATGCATGCATGTTTTTAGTGAAGGGCATAAATCGTCTTCTGGTGAATTGTTTTTATTAAAATATTTATTTTTGTCCACTCACGACTTTTGATGTTTTGAATACCCTTCAGGTTGATCGTGGATGTGGGCTGTAGTTGAGACCGGAGACATTATACATTCTTCTCCAGATCCTGGCGCTCTCTGGTAGTCCCGGTTGGGCAAAAGGACGGAATTATCCCTGGTCTAACACTTCATGTGGGACGGGAGTAGGCGTGTCCCATGTTAATCCTGGGGGATTTGGGATGGGTCATGTCAAGTTCGTATCAGAGCAGGTTGGCTCATATGATACTCATGGTACTCCGATACCAGTTGGTATCAGACCGTGTTTTGTTCTTAGAGAGGCGCATGTTGAGGATGTGATGTCTCTACAGTCGTAACAGCCCATCAATCAACCTGATAGTTATGGTAAGAGTAAAAAGCACCTCGTGCTGAACGAAACTCGGTGTGATAGTTTAGGATTCAATTGGCATTGGATACCGCGTTCTCCGAGAGGATGGATCCCAAGTGGGATCAACATTCGTGTGAATCCAACAGCTTAGGACTGTTGTGTTACTAGAGATAGGATCCAATGGACTAGTAGACACCCGTATGACGACTTCCAAAGTTGAGACCGTTAGTCGGTCATGTCTCATGTCGGATTGGAGCGTGTGCTGCAGCGACCAGCTGAGGTCGTGGATGACCTGAGTGAAATTGTTGGGAATAGGAACGGTTGACCCTATTTGGCATGTGTTTCCATGTTTCGGCATGTCGAATCTTGGAGGGATGTCGGCTGGTAGAGTATGCCACGGTGTAGGTGTTGTATGGCTTGGTATGGCAGGCGGTGATAGTGGTATACCATGGTTGAGCTGTGGTAAACACCGAGGAAGGCCAGTTTCCTGTGGGCCTAGCGTTTGTGGGCCGTAGTGTTACTTGAGGATGAGGTCCTTGGATCGTGGTTATTGGCTAGTATGGTACTAGTATTGGACTATGACAACTCTTCGGAGTCGAGAGCGTGGGATCGGTCAGGATGGTTGGGCTGCAGCGGGCAGCCGGGTTTGTGATAACCCTAGTAGGTGATTGATTGGACAAGTTACCAGGAGCGTGGTTGCTTGTCGACCGGATCCTGAGGTGGACCGATTGGTGGATGTGCGTGTGGAGTGGTTGGTACCTGAGCAGTGAGTCTACCGCATGGATTTGGAGTCTCGATAGCAGAGTGTTTATGAGATGGGTCTGCACGAGTTGTGGCAGACACTGTTATCGATGGACGTAGTCGAGTCTTATGGAGTTGGATAGGCTCAGGTTGCCGTGACGATTGTGACGATGGGATTTGTCAATCGTGACGATGATACGAGGTGTATGAGTGATGCACGGTACGACAGTAGTTTTGGGAGTTGGCTCCGTTACGATCGAGTGCGATCACAGATGAAGTGTCGGACTTCGGGGTGTTGCCACACATTCCACGCTACCTCTGTGAGGTGACTGTGACGAGTAGGATAAACCTGGATGAGTGACACGTGCCCTAGATATCCTTGGATGGATTACATGAGTGTGCTGAGTTGATCCCATAGAGTTGGGAGGTGCGAACTAGTATGCCGACGGGATAGTAGATATGCATAGAGTGGCCAGCATGTGAGTTCGGTGAGCATTGAGTGAACAGAGAGGATCCCGAGTGGCTCAGTGTGAGGCTCGGGAGTACTTGTGACAAGACCCGTCCCAATCCCCCCGAGATTTATGCGGGACGACCCATGCTCCCGTCTAACACAAAGTGTCAGACAAGGGATATATCCAACCATTGCCTTCTCGGGCTATCAGAGTACGCCAGGATCCGGAGGAGGTATGTGATATCTCGGTCTCTGCTACAGTACACATCCGCTGTCACACCTCATGAGCAGTCAAAACATTAAAAGCTGTGAGTGGACAAAACAAGAGTTTATAAAAACATTTTAACGAAGACATTTGTACCCTTCACTAAAAAGCATTGCATGCATTCAAAAACCATTTATCAACCCGTTCATTAGGGCCTTAGCCCAAAATCGTAAATGAAACCGAATACACGGGCCACTACCCAAATCCATAAATATACCAAACATACGGGCCACTGCCCAATACCATATGGGACCTCAGCCCAAAACTGGTCCTTGAGAGAGAGAGAATCCAGTTTCGAATTGTAGGCCAGCCCAAGGAAAATTTAGGTTTCATTGAGTTCTTTGGGATGAATTCAAGTCGATCCAGTGCAACAAGGAAGAGAATTGATGCTGTTTTTGGCATCTGAATGGACCTGGTGAACCGAGAAGAAAATCGAGCTTTGAGTCGTGAAGTTGGAGGAGTTGAATGGAGAAATTGACATGAGAAATATGTTTATACGAACCCTATGAAGATTATGAGTGAAGAATCAATTTCAAGAAAACAATCGAGATTTGTCGAGATTGAAGAATGAACAGTGCCCATCTGTTCTTCAAAGTTCGACTTCGAATTGCCTGGATTAGGGTTAAGTTATTACAGAATTGAGGTCACAAAGCCCTAATTAGATACATGGTGATCCTACTGGCTGAATGAATTGATGAAATTAGTTAGAATTGAATAGGAACTCAGCCGGGTCAAGTCGCGGGGCAACTGGACCCGTCCACCAGTCAATCGGGCGGAGTCGATGAACAGTACCCAGTACTGTAGCAGCGTGTGGCTCCCACGAGCAGTCACTTGCGGTGGCGCGTGAGGACACGTGGGTTTGATTCTCGAGGTGAGTTCAACACAACTTTTTGTTCATATCGCTCGTTTTTCGAGCTGCACACGAAATATAGTGTCAAAAATCCGTTTCCACAAAGAAATTATTGAAAACAGTGTCTATCAACACTTCATAAACCCAAGATTCCTCAAATCCTATCAAATCCACAACTGGGTCTCATGCCCAAAATATCTTTCATAAATCTCAATAACTAGGTCACAGCCCGATATATCTAACGTTTGGCTATACTCTAAGTCAAACTATAAATCACTTGGGTCATACCCCCGGAAGATATTTCTAAATTCGAAAAACCATTTCATTGTTCAAATCTTTTCCAAATTCCAATAATCAAAAGGGATTTCTAACTGGGACTCATGTCCGAATCTCGATTTCACGCATTTCCGTGAAATCATTCAAAACCATAAATCAAATCCTCGATTTCACACCTCTCCGTGAAATCATCAAATCATATAATCACAAGCACGTAGTACACTTGCCTAAGCCTAAATATCATATAAAACATAAATCTTGAACTGCGTGCAATATCATAAAAAATGCGATATAAAACATATTTAAATAATATGCACTCAAGCATCTCAAATCATGTTAATAAGACATATAAAACAGTTATGCATGCATCATATTTCAAAAAGAAAGGTCCTCTCACAGATCATCCGTGTTGCGTGCTCCCAAACCCGCGTCGTAAGCCACTCCAGGGCTAATCCATACTCTCCGGGACGTTCAGGACCTGTCCAAATCATGCTCAAAGGTTACTACCAACCTATAAAAGTCCTAATCATAAACCCTCAAAACTCCTAGAACAGTCAACGTGTCTCGAACACGCTTCCCGAGGCTAAACACCTATAAATACTCTCAAATTCATGCCCATGCGCACCCATGCACAAGTCAAAGTTTCGGTCATATGCTAGTCAAACGGTCAATGCTGACGTCAGCAAAGTGAACACTGATGTCAGCTGGTCAACGATCGACGTCAGCGGCTGACATTATCAGACTCGCCGGAGACGTCAATCGGCGCCATTGTGCTCCACCGTCTAGTTCGGCCGCCCCGGTGGCCAAAATCCGCCATTTTTTCCAATTTTTCAAACCTTCATAACTTTCTCATTTCTCAACCAAATCCTACGTTCTATATATGGAAATCATGCTATAAGTTTCAGCCAATCTTTGAAGATATGGCCTCCCAAAGTTCGGATAAGTTTCAGCCAATCTTTGAAGATATGGCCTCCCAAAGTTCGGCCAATGTTTGAATCGATGTCCTGGTCACTCCCTTCGTCCAAAATCTTCCATTTTTGAACCTACAAGCTTGTATGAGCTCGAAGAACATAACCCTGGGCTTAGAATCGATCTAAAAGTCCAAAAACAATAACCCAAATCCTAGAACTCACGAGTTATGTTTTGTTCACGGTTTCCTTCACCGTCCATGGTGGCTCCGCCATCCCTGCCATCATCCTGGTCCGTTTCTCTGTCTCATCCTCTCATTCTATCCCTCTCAAGTTGAAAACATGAAGAAGAAGATGCAATGAGGTGTGGGTATGGGTTTGGGTGTGTAAAGCATGAAGAAGATGGATGAAAATGGTGGATGCATGTATCAATTAAATGGGTCATAGGTTGGGTGACAAGTGTCACTCATCTTATGGTCCAAAATCAGATATTTTAGGTCCCACTAAAGACAAACCATTCAAAAACCGTGTAATCGTAAATAATTCTAGGAATCTTCCATGATCCGTAACTTTCCCGTATGATGTCCGATTTTGATGTGCTGCCTTTCTATATACTTGTATCATTTCAGTCTACGTAATGGTCCTCGGTTCATGTAACAACCCGTCCCGAGAATTGGGATTAGTAGAGTGATTAAGGTGTGATTAGTAAGGTTAATCAGGGGTTAGGTGGTCCCGAGGGGTCCGGGAACCTAGAATGACGATTTTGCCCCCCTGCTTTGGGCAAACATGTGGTCAATTGGGGATTGACCAGTGACCGGAACGTAGTTGAGGTTGTCACGAATCCTTAGGCTGGTGGCACGCCCGATTCCGACATCCGAGGAGGAAGTTGTGATGTCGGAAGGTCGAGGGTATTATCGGAATTTTGGTAAAATAGGGGGAAAAGTTGACTTTTCGAATAATCGAGTTTTGGTAGGTTGACCTAGGATGGTTAGATAGTTCTTGTCGTCCTGAGTTCGATGATAGGCGGCACATGTTCATCGGACTTACGAGGTGAGAGTTACGGGTCTAGGAAGTTTCGGTAAAACCGTAAAAATGTGTTAAAAAGAAGGGTATTTTGGTCATTGTGGCACATTGGGATTTGTGCATAGAAGAAAAGAATGGACGGCTGGGGTTTAAACAGATGGGCTATAGATTGAAGGGATGGTGACACGTGTTGAAGGCCTAGAGGATTCTGGTGGAATCCTGTGTGTTCACGGTTCCAACTACTTAGGTGAGCCCGTGTGTGATCGTGTGTGTGGTTCGTCGAACAGAGGGTGAGCGTTTGGGATCAGTTGATCGATCTGGGAGCAAGGGGTGAGTAAATAGGGAGTTTTGAGTGTGTTAGTGAGGCAAGGAGGAGCTGGTGGCCGTGAATTTGCGGTGCAATCGTGCACGGCGGCACGGCGGAGGTGTGGAGAACTTTTGGGGGGAAACAGGGAGCTTGTGAGGTTGAGGTGGTGGCAACGCCGTGAGGCGAGGCAAACCAAGGCCAGGGGAGGTTGAGGAGACTGCAAGGAGTCCAACCACCACCGTGGAAGGCGGCAGTGCGCACGGCGGAGCTGCAATCGAAGGGTAAGACTTCTTTGCTCTGTTTTACCGTGAAACTTTAGTTGGAAAGTCGTGAGTCTAGGGCTAGAGTCGAGGGAGTTGGAGGTTAGGGTGAGACTCCTGAGGGTCCTAGGAACCGGTTGAGTGTGCTGCCGTGAGGGGTGGTGCACAGTGGCGGCCGGCACGACGGAGTGCACTTGTGTGCTCTGTTTTAGCCGTGAGGTTCGAACGGCAAGTTGTGCAGCTGGGGAGTGAGTCGACGGTTCTGGTTAGCTGGGTTAGGTTTAGAGAAGTCCAGGGGAGAGTTTGGTGTCACCACCGTGACGGGAGGTGACCGGAGTTGAGGAGTTGTGAAACAAGGGATGTAGGCCGTTTGATTTCGAGCTTCAGTCGACGGTGTAGAGGGAGTGTCGAGGTGAACGGGGGTACGGGAAGAGATAGGGCAGGTCAGGACGAAGCTAAAGGTGAAAGAAGGGATCGAATTGGTGGCCGGACGGCGGAGATCAAGTCTCGCCGGTTCAGCCTGCGACGGCCGGTTCAGCACGGGTTGAAGACGGTACTGTAGCTGGCGCATGGGGCCTACGCGCAGCCACTTTGGGCGGCGCGTGGAGGCGCGTGCGGCGGTTCTGGGAGGAACAGTCAACTTGACTTTTGGTCTAGGAGTTGTGTTGAGTTTAATGGAGTTGGTTTCGGGTTAATCGGAAGTCGTTTGAGTTTAGTTCCGCGAGGGTGAAGGTTTAGGGTCCCGGGGTTCTAGGTCTTCGGTTCGGGAATTTTTGAGGAAATTTAGGAGAGTGTTGGTAGATGTAGTAGTGACGTAATTTGACGGTGTTTTACAGGATCGAGATTTCCCGAGGAAGCCGAGGAACGGGCTGGACGTTCGGGACGCGAGTAGGGCTCAGTACTGTGAGTGGACCTCTTCTCTAAACTTGAGCATGCATAACTGTTTTCAATAATTGTCTTATGGTTTTAATCGTGATTTTATGTTTATCGAATATGTGTGGTTGGTTTGGCATTATTGCACGTTTTTCGATCAGTTATAGTCACTCCTTTCCTATACTTCCCGTCAACCTGCTACAGAACTTACTGTACACTCCAAGTCCTCTAGGCGAACTCCTAGACTCTACCCGGGGATCCAACAACCAAACCGACAGAACAACCAAAAGTAAAACAAGTACCTGTCTCCGTATCTGGTGTCGACTGACCCTCCTGCTGAGTCATCGAGAACACCCGGGGCCCTGAAATCCTGACGCTCTACCACGTCCCCTCGAACTACTCGTGGCTGTGCCACCACCTCCTCTAGTGCCCGCTGTCCCTGATGCTGTACTCTGTCCGGACGCCGCTATTCCTCTGCCTACACCACCTTCCTGTGGCAACAGTGGACACTCACGTCGAAAATGACCTCGCTCCCCGCAATAGAAACACACATTCCAGCCTGGTCCACTGTTCGGTCTCCCTGTAGATGCTACCGACGTCGCACTCGCTTGCGGAGTCGGCGGTGCTCGGTAACCCCAAAATCCTGAACTCTGGGCACTACCAGGCCTACCAAAACGATCATCGCCCGACGAGGACGATCCACCGAAGTTACCTCTTTTCGGTGTCCGCTGGCTCGAAGCTCCAGGAATAGATAGTTCCCGGCGTCGCACCGGCAAACTAGCCTCCACTCGCACTGCAGCATCCGACAAGTCTCGAAGGGTAGCAAAAGAGCCAGCCGTCACTACGGCTCGAATCTCACATCGCAAACCCAACTCAAACCTACGGCATTTCTCGGCTTCAGTGGCCACAAAAGCAGGAGCAAACCGAGACAACATCTGGAACTTCCGTTCATACTCTGCCACTGTCATATTCCCCTGCTGGAGATGCAAAAACTCTGCCTCCTTGGCATCCCGGAAAGAACGAGGATAATACTGCTCCAGAAACCGTTCCCTGAACGTCTCCCAGGTCACACTATGGACATTCCAGCCAGACAACTCGAGGGTATACCACCACTCGTACGCCGCACCATCCAGTAAAAATGCAGCCAACAATGCTCGCTCCTCGGCGGACAATGCATCACCGCAAAAATCCGCTCAAGTCGGGTAATCCACCTCTGGGCTTCCTCAGGATCAGCCCCACCACTAAACGTCGTCGCCCCGAGTCACTGGGCTCGCTCAATCGTGGCACTCTCCGTCTCTCTTGCTACTTCTTCAGGTTGTGGAGAGGGTCTACGTCTCGGAGGCATCGTCAACCGCACGCTGAAAGAGGCATAGAAGTAGTCAAACAACTGAAACACAACCTCACAAACCGACAGACCCAACAAACTCGACAAACCTATGCTCTGATACCAATTGTCAGGACCCACCCCGGTTTCACCCCGAAACCCGAGGTAAATCCCGCTCCCGTCTGACTCCCCGACACAACACCTAAGGAACACTCACTCGAACCCAGTCAAACGCAGGAGTAATTACAAAATATCCCAAAATCCTTATCGTTTACAGAGCATAGCACTACATTACAAGGAAAATAAAAACCGAGAAGGTACACGCACACAGAAGCCTTTAAACTCTTCTAGGATCCCTCACGTCGCTTCTATGCCTCAGACTCTGCCTCGACGTCAAGACCCCGCGCTAGCTCCACAACCTGGAGGGTGATTAAAACAGAAAATGAGAGTGGACCAGAAAGTACAAAAGTTCAAAAACCATTTTATAAGAAAACCGAGTTAAGGGTGATTTTGAATATAAGGTTATGGTTTTGGGGGTTTCAAAACGTTAAATGATTCCTGATGATTATAAGTGGATTTTGGAATATGATTTTGAGAATCAAGGTTTCGGTTTGAAATTGGAATTTGACAATTTGACTTTGGTTTTAAAGTTGGAAAGTAAATTTCCGGATTTGGGTTCGGAATGACGGTTCTGAATGCCGGAAAGGGCATCGGACCAGTGGTTTCGGATTCGGGTTTGGATGTGGATTGGTAAATGGTTTGCAAACGGTTTTGGGATTGGATTTGCTGGATCTGGATATTGGGTTTAAAGACCCGGATATATGTGACGGGGGACCGGCCGGATTGGGTTTAAAGACCCGGATTGAGTTTAAAGACTCGGGAGTTTAAAGACTCGGATATATATTGATTTTCCCCCGTAGGCCTATTGAGTTTAAAGACTCGGGAGTTTAAAGACTCGGATATGATTAAGGCCTGGATTGAGTTTAAAGACTCGGGAGTTTAAAGACTCGGATAGGTCCAGCAGGTTTGATCGGGAAAATGATGATTTGGTGTTTATGGTTTTGATACGGTTTCTGATACTCATGTTATGGTTTTCTTATGGTATTTTATAGTGTTTCTGTTCTTATGATGTTTAAGAATGATTCTTTTATTAATGTGTTTATAACTGTTGGTTATGCATGTGGTTTCAAAACGGAGGGTTTAACTCGGTTTTCTTATAAAATGGTTTTTGAACTTTTGTACTTTCTGGTCCACTCACATTTTCTGTTTTAATCGCCCTCCAGGTTGTGGAGCTAGCGCGGGGTCTTGACGTCGAGGCAGAGTCTGAGGCATAGAAGCGACGTGAGGGATCCTAGAAGAGTTTAAAGGCTTCTGTGTGCGTGTACCTTCTCGGTTTTTATTTTCCTTGTAATGTAGTGCTATGCTCTGTAAACGATAAGGATTTTGGGATATTTTGTAATTACTCCTGCGTTTGACTGGGTTCGAGTGAGTGTTCCTTAGGTGTTGTGTCGGGGAGTCAGACGGGAGCGGGATTTACCTCGGGTTTCGGGGTGAAACCGGGGTGGGTCCTGACAGTTCACGTGCATTTGGACCTCCCAGGTCAAAAGTCAATTTTTTATCCTTTCTAGGGGCAAAATCATCATTTTATCATAATCGTTCGATAATCCTCGATTAGTCATAATTATTCTTAATAATCCATCGTTAACCTTTATTAATCCCATAAATTCGGGATGGATCTTTACAATCTTCCCCTTTACAGAATTTCATCCCCAAAATTCACAGTGACCCAATCCACTGTGGAAATCCAATCCTGCCATTATCCCGAGGTATACGTTAAACATTTGTTCACAATACTCAACCATAACCAAACGTCACTCGACGTTAATTATAATCCAACGGTCAATGCAAAAACTCAGCTCATCCTCTAGAACCATATCCCATAGTGACCAATAGCCACTGGAGCCTTCAATGCTCAATCTCAAGTCTCAACGAGACATCGACACATGTCGATCTTATCTGCCACCTATGTAGGTGTGCTCAAAATCCAAACTGACCAATGAATCTTACCGTCCTGCTCGGTTGACAATCTAGGTTGACAATCTTCCTATACCAAGTTGACATCTTTTATTGTTTTTCAGCCTAACAACCCTACTCAGCTAACCATCCAAGCTAACATCTTTTTCAGCATTCAATCAGTCGAGACTTCTGATATTGAAATCATGCTTCTGATCTTGTTGTACCAAACTGACATCACACGTCCTGCAAACTGACATCACACGTTCTGTCTCACAAGGCAGTCTCATCGACCTCTAACACACTCATGACGTTAAACGCATTCATGATATTCTCCAACCATTAATCACACCCACGACACACCGTCGTGTCCAGCCACTAACTCACGGCTTCATTGTGACTAACCAAGTCACTAACGACACACTCGACTCATTTTCGAGTCCTAACACCGTACCTCATTTTCCTCAGCGACCAACACTGTGATCCCGACTCCTCACGAGTCTCAAATTGTCGTCTCACTCATCCTGTTGATGCATAAACTGACGTCTCACTCATCCTGAGTGTATCTGGACCCCCATCGAGTACTTGCTCTAGCAGAGATAATCACCCACACAATATCTAAGGTTCCTCTGGCTCACATTGGTTTGAGCTCCATGCTTACACAATCATTGAACCCTCTCAATCCATTCTGCACTAGCGTACCGTATTCGATGTTTGGTCCTCATACTCAACTTACAATCAATATCGAAACTCGTCCGATTACCATGTCATATCCATCTCAGACTCAATCTGATGATCATACCCCATTGATTCGATTGCTTGATCCTCAACAATCATGTTATCCAGCATACACTACTCACATGTGCATCCATATCATAACAATCACATAGGCAGTCTCAGGCTTGCTCAAGGACTGCACTCAAGCAACGTCCAACCACATACCAATATCCATACATCCCATCTTTGTCTATCACATAGCTGGCATGATAATTACGCTTCAACATTGGAACTTGTCTATCCGATCTCTGTCCTCGACCGATCATACACTAACTCAAATCCGTTTGGAGTTTTCCTAGTCACTCGACCAACTCCAGAGTTAAGCCAATTAGTTCGCTAACCAATTTCATTCCCTGGTTCCTCCAAAGGTTAACCGTCTCACGCCACCAAGACGTACCAGTCCTGAACCTATCGGTGACCAACCTCGACCACCATTCAGATGATGCAAAGGATCGGATCCTAAAACCGTGCTGTAAATCGCTAATCCTACCTATGTGTCTCACTGGAACACTATCCAGTAACACTTCATGGTCATCTACTACCAGTACATTCTCTCCATCTGGAGCAATAACAAGCCTGCAAACATCCTACTCAAGGCATTGGCTATTCATCTTTTCCTGAATAATACTCAACGTATCCTCAACGTCTGTCAATCAACTACAACCGTCTCCTCAGCCTCGAATTCCACTCTGATGAAGTATCCATTTATTATCTCCTACTAGGTCGACTTCCATCCGAGTCAATTCCATCTACAGGCTGTAATCACGGGGATAACCTTCACCCGACAGTCAATAACACTCACCCAATCTGAGTGAATCCTATCTCAGTCGTCATCGTTTGCTGGTACCAATCTGATCCGACACAATCTTTATCCTTAACCAATTCATTCCATAGCCCAATCAATCCAAAATGCCTTGAGGCATAAGCATCTCGATTATCTCGATTGTTCCGATCCTTGCTAATCCATAGCCAGCGCGATCCTCAACTCCTATACACCAGGTCATAGAAGAAGGAAATTAAATTGTAAGCTACAAGACTTGACACCACTTAATATATGAATTGCGGATTTCCTCCTCTTAGCCCATGATAAGGTCTCGTATGTAGGAAGTAAAAAATGATGACATCAAAGTTCATCCAACACAAGTGCGAGTACAAATACGGACTACACTCATCGACGCCGGGTGATGGTGTCACCATCCGTTTTTCAACTCATTCAAATCTGATCCACATCGTGGGTATTAAGTTCTTACACCCTCTTTGAACCCAAGAGAAAGTGCAACCATGTTGCAAGCATAGAAGCATGAAATGAGAAGTCTCCTTCACCAACCAACATTATCTGTTGATAACTACTAGCGTGATCCTCACACAATCGCATCACTCCTCAAATCAGCTCGACCTTTGCAAGCCTATACATCCATGAGTAATGAGAAGTTCACTAGGAACTTTCAATACAAGTATATTTACATTATCCAACTGCTTTGTCATATCAAACTCTCGAAGTTCCATCGAATTTCGACAAGGAACATTCCCAATTAGTCCTATGGCTCGGCTCTCAATGATCTCAACTCTGTCGGTACCTTCCGACAATATGGTTGCAAACTGGGTTACGTACCTGGGAAACTCCCTCTAGTGGTGACAACTGCGTAAACCTTCCGATGATGCATCGCAAAACTTGGCACTTACCGAGGTAAGACAAAACACCTATTTCTGCTCTAGGTGTAGTACGTGTGTCCAAAAGTCCAGCCAGACTCGAAAGGTAATTTTAATCTCAACCGGCCTTCTCGGGATCCTCTTTGTCTTACTCATCGATCACTACATCTGGAATATTCCAATCACCACTGAGATTCCATCCACTCATCTCGATCATTGTTGGATTCCATCCAACTCATCCTATTCATCTTCTTTGGGTTTCCATCAATCTCATCTCATTTATCCCAATCATCTCAGTCATCTCAGTCATCTTCACTGGGATTGTGTGACCTCCCAACACAAATGCCACCTACCAAGGCTCATTGTCTCCTGTTGTCGTGTCCATCATCGTCTCCTGTGTGCAGCGACGATCTCATATACCTCTGCATCAAATGCATGACCTCAAAAGGTGAGGTAGGTAGCTTAGTACTTCGCCTTTCAAGACCAATCCAAGAAAACTCCGCTAACGAGACTCTGCATGAGTGCAAACAGTTCACCGTCTGTACCACCCACTCAAAAGCATATAATCCACTGATCGGTCACCTCGAGATCTAATCCACAAGTACCACTCTCCTAGTAACTTGTCCAACTAATCCCAACTCGGGTCATCCACGGCCTCGACTGCTCACTACAGCACATCTATCCTGACCAATGAACAGTCACGACTCTGAAAAGTCGCCATACTCAGCCCTCATCGAGGTCTAACACGTTGAAACGTGGCATACTATGCCTAACATAATCTATCCGGGGTTCATTCCCACTTAACTTTCCTATCATTACCCCCAATATCAGGTTGATGATGAGCTGATCTTATCTTAGAGACATCATATCTAACACATCCGCACCAACACAAGAGAAACCTAGTGCTCTAATACCAAACTGACAAGACCCATCCCAATCCCCCTGGATTATCGTGGGATATGCCTACTCCCGTCTGACACCGGGTGTCAGATAAGAGATAAAAATTGTAACCCACTCGGGGTTACCCAGAGTGCGCCAAGATCTGCGAAGTTACACATCGACATGTGATTTCTCGGTCTCTGATATAGCCCGCATCCGCGATCAACCTGAAGGGTATCAAAAACAACAAAAGTTGTGAGTGGAAAAAAATAAACAGTTTATTAAAACGATTTAATCGAAAAGATCTTTTTACTCTTCATGTAAAAGCATACATGCATCAGAAAACAAGTATTTCAAATACTTTTCTCAAAAGAAAATCATATTGATTTTCAAATCAAAATCAGTGAAAAATGCTTCTTAATCAAAGCCATTTCCTTAGTAGGGTCTCATCCCAAAACCTAATCACATAGGGTCTCAACCCAAATCAAATCCATGTGGGACTACAGCCCAAATATCAAACCATGTGGGATCTCAACCCATCATCATTAGTTACGATTCTAATCCCACCAACGCGTGCCCATAAGTTCAAGGACTGCTCTGATCCTGAGCATGTCGCCTTGAATACATCACCAGTTGAAGATCTCCTGATCATCGTGAACATATCATCGATTGACCTCATATACAACACTTTTAAGTCGAGCCTCCCTCCATTGCCGCCTTTCGCAGCTGCTCGACTGCAGGCGTATTGTAACCTCTTTGTACCTCGAAGACGAGCATTATCTCCAGGGTGCTCTTCAGGAAAACATATTCACAATCGGAGGCCCTCTCATAAAATCCAAGTCTTTAAACTCTCGAGTCTTTAAACTCAAAATCATAATCATCATTTTGAAAACAGTGGAAACATTTTCATAACTGTTGTCACTCAAATCAAAACAGTTATTTCTCATAAATCATCGCAACAGGGTCCATGCCCGGAATATAATTTCAACAAATCCCTTTCCACAAAACCATCATTGGAAACATTGTCTATCAACACTTCATAAACCCAAGATTCCTTGAATCCTATCAAATCCGTAACTAGGTCTCATGCCTGAAATATCTTTCATAAATCTCATAATTGGGTCAAAGCCCGATATATCTCACGTTTGACTATACTCTAAGTCAAACCATAAATCAACTGGGTCATACACCCAAAAGGTATTTCTAAATTCGAAAACTATTTCATTGTTCAAATCATTTTCCAAATCTTAATAATAAAAAGGGATTTCTAATTAGGACTCATGCCCAAATCTTGATTTCACGCATCTCCATGAAATCCTTCAAAATCGTAAATCCAATCCTCGGTTTCATGCCTCTCCATGAAATCGTCAAATCATATAATCACATGCACATACTATACTTGACCTAAGCCCAAATATCATATAAAACATAAATATCAAACTACGTGCAATATCGTAGAAAAAACAATATAAAACATATTTAAATCATATGCACTGACATCTCAAATCATGTTCATAAGACATATAAAACAGTTATGCATGGATCATATTTCATAAAACAAGGTCCACTCACAGACCGTCTGTGTTGCGCGCTCCAAAACCAACGCCATAAGCCACTCGGGGCTACTTCATACTCTTCAGGACGTCCGTACCTGTCCAAATCATACTCAAAGGTTACTACCAACCTATATAAGTCCTAATCATAAACCCTCAAAACTCTCAGAATCTTTGAATTCAGATCGACCTCAAACCATCACATTAGTCCTATACTCAAAGGTTACTATTAAATGATCTCCGATCAACTTGAAACAACCACCATTAGATTCAGATGATCGAAACCTTTAAAACAACGGTGGTCAACAGTCAACGCTGATGTCAGAAAAGTCAACGCTGACGTCAGTTGATCAAAGCTGACGTCATCAGACTCGTCGGAGACGACAGTTCAGTACGAGCAGAGACCCTATGTGATTTGATTTTTGGGGCAGAAATGCGTGAAATCGACATTTCGGGCTTGAGTCCCAATTGAAAAGCGAAATGGTTTTCATATTTCAAAACGTATTTGGGCTTGTGAACCAGTTGATTTATGGTTTGACTTAGAGTATAGTCAAACGTGAAATTGAGCAATGTTTTGATGTTGAAATGATATTTCGGGCTTGTGACCCTGTTTCGGATTTATGAAATGATATTTTGGGCTTGTGACCCTGTTGGAAAGAGATGGACTCCGTGTGTGAGTCCATGTGCATTTGAAAGCTATCTTTTGGGCGGAGACCTTATGTGATTTTATTTTGGGGCGGAGATGCTATGTGATTTTATTTTGGGGCGAAGACCCTATGTGATTTTATTTTGGGGCGGAGACATTATGTGATTTAAGTTTTGGGCTGAGACCCTATGAGATTGATTTTGGGATGAGACCCTACAAGATTGATTTTTTGCTGAGACCCTACGTGAGAAACTGGATTAGATTTGATAAATGTTTTCGCTAAGACCATCCTCTTAAGATTGATAGGACTTTGGTGTGAATGTGTTTCTCGAGAGAGGGACTCTAGTGTGAATATGTTTCCCTGGAGAGGTCCTGATGATTGTTGCTCACCTCCAAGATACGTTGTGCCCCCTCCCCACTCCCGGAGAAGTCACGATGCACTGCGCTTGTCGTGAAGCCGTGGAAGGCTCTACTTGGGAGTGCTTATGATATATGGCTTCGTTCGTTGATTTGTTCACAATGAATTGGAACGTCGGCTATTGATATGTTCTCGGCGACATGCTCGAACCTGAGCAGTCCTGGAGTTTATTTGCAAGTGTTGCACAGATGGCTTGATTGATGATGATGTGATATGATGGTATTTGACAGATGTGGGGTACGAGGATTAGTAATGCTTTCGATTATTGCTTTATGTACAGATGTTTTCATTAGTTATTGATTTGAAAAGTAATATGATTTAATTTTAATAAAGTATTTGAGATACTAATACATGCATGTTTTTAATTGAAAGGTATTAAGTGGTTTTATTAATTGTTTTTTGTGTCCACTCACAGTTTTAATGTTTTTGATACCCTTCAGGTTGATCGCGAATGCGGGCTGTAGAAGAGAATGAGACATCACATGCTGCTGCGTACTCTAGAAATCACTGCACACTCTACCCCGAGCAAGTTATGGTTTTATCCCTAGTTTGGCATGTGGTGTCAAACGAGAGAAAAACACATCCCAAGATAATCCAAGGGGATTGGGATGGGTTATGTTAGCTTGGTATTAAAGCACTGAGTTGTTTTTGTGGTGTCGTACATTGAGGATGCACGATAGTTTTGCTTCGGATGTGATGTCTCTACGACAACAGGCTCGTCATCAACTTGGTAGTGAAGTTAAGAATAGGAAAGTTTAATGGGAAGAACAAACCCATTTATTCGATTAGGCATTAGATGCCAAGTTTTAGGGGTACGAATCCCGAGAAAGGTCGATTTTCTTGTGGGCCTAACGGCTAGAGGTCGTAGAGTTGCGAGTGTATGGGATCCAATCAACCAATTATCCTAGTATGATGACTTTTCAAAGCCATGACCGATGATTGGTCACGATGGATGTTCTGCTTCTAGTAGCCGAGGATGTTGATGATCCTTATTCGAGATTGGTCAGTGAGATTTTAGTTTCCTTCCTTGCTCGGTTGGATTACTGGAGGCACGGGGTATGCCTAGATTGACGACATGTACCCTAGCTATCTTTGGACGGATTGAACGAGTGTTGATGGAGTTTGGACTCACATACTCTGTTCTTAGGAATAACTTCCCATTAGGTTAGGACATGTGAGCTAGTACTCCGACTGGTGCGGTGATGGAATCACCTATTGGTTTTACGTAAAAGGTGTGAAAAAGACAGATTGGTTTTCCAAGAGACAATGACTTGTTGTGATGTCCTGATGGATCGGTGGACTACCTGTTACTCCTCTGTTGGGTTTTGGAGGAACCAGTTGCATTTGGGTAGTCCTGATTGTTTGTTGTACGAGTAAGTTATGGCTTGGAGGTCGGGACCATCCTATAGTATGGTCGTTAGGGACGTGGAAACGTGTTGTGATGTCCACAGTTAGCTCAGTGAGCCCGGAGTGAGTTTTAGGACGTGCAGAGTTTCCTCCGATGACACATGATTTAGATGGTTGCTGAATTTTCTTGGTTTCCACATCTAGAGGATGTTTTCCTTGGTACGTAACCCATTTCCAACCCCTTTTTTCGGAAGTTACCGACAAAGTTGAGATCTTTGAGAGCTCAATTACAGGATTCAATGGAACTAGGGCTCCCAACCCAGTGTTCCTTACATGATTCAGGCAGTTGGACAATGAACAAAAATCCTTATCGTGGAAATTCATAGTGAATTTTCTTCATCACTTCTGGGTTTCATGGTGATGTCACCCATGTAGAAGTCAAATTGGTTGTGGACCAGAATTTGATAGAGTTTGAGGAGAGGAAGGTGCTTGGTGTCACCTAACGTGATGAGTGAGTATCAGATTTAGTGGATGCGTGTTGGTGATATGAGTCGTGTGGGTCCTCGAAGGATCGAAATGTTCGTGCGTCGATGTGGGCGAGCATCGAGTTGGTTTTGGATCAAGCTAGTTGGGAATAGTGTCAGCCAATGATGACGATGAAGATTGGATTCACTCAGACTAGATGAGTTTCATTGATTGTTGGGTGGAGGTTATCCCTGTGATTAGAGTATGTTAATGGGATTGACTCGGAAGGGAGTCAATCTGGTGGGAGATGATTATTGAGTGAGCAGAATGTTGATCACTGTTCTAGGTTGACTCTTTCGGATGTTAGTGGGAGTTTGCCACGAGGGCACTTGTGCATGCGAGTTGGATTCACTATCTCCTTGAGAGATGTGCAGGATCTTAGAGATCGGACAGACAGGTTTCCGTGTTGGATTATGATTGGTATGACAGCCATATGATAGACAGACTAGATCCAAAATTATGGTGGCGTGTGGATTCGATGTGGATACTCGTACGTGGTTAGCATGCACTACTCATACATACCTAGACATGATTCATAGGCCCATCCTTGAGAAGAATAAGAGCTATTCTATGATTCCATAGTACCTAGACACGTAACAAAAAGAAACCAAAAAGTTATATACAAAACAAAAAGAAAAACCACTAAGTCAAAGGAATCAAATAAAATGGACACCGTTGAGGAACAAATCCCCGAAAACGGCGTCAAAAACTTGATAGTGATTTTACCATGCACAAAAGATGTAATAGGCAAAACGTCTACGTGTAATAACTTTTCAAGTGCACAAGATGTGTAGATAGTATAGAAGCAAGCAAAGGTCGATCCCACGAAGACTTGCTCAATGATATCCAATTCTGTTTAACTCAATTGACTTAGGTGGGGTAATTAAAATGCAAATATGGGGGGTTGTCATGTTGAATGAATGTAAGTAAATTAACTAAGATTAACTAAGTCGAGCAAGGGTTTCTATCCACCTTTACCAATTATAGTTCTCCTCCGATTTCCTTGATTAGATTACTATGCATGTTTTCTGAATTAAGTGCTCATGCAGGGGTCCAGCTAAGGCTCACCCCCACACATATTATCTTCTCTTAGATTGCATGTTTAAGCATGATGTTCCCGCCCTTAAACAATTATTACCGATGGTGCGTGATAATGCCTGAAACATGAAGAAGAATTAATGACACTATAATGTCCCTAGAAAAAGTAATGTGCAATCCTAAGGAGTCATGAGTTTAGATTATGAATAAGATTCCCCCTCTTAAACGTGATGCTACAAATTGCAAGGTGAACACAAACATCGAGGTGATCCGTCAAGCAATTACATCAACAATTATATGAAAACAAGGTAGCTAAGCTTATAGGCATAAATTGAGTTCATGAAGCGCAGTAATCCAACAAATCCAGGCATGCATAACAACCATAATCAAGAGCCAGAAATCTAAGTAAGAACTAACATGGCTAGGGCTTCAAGTAACCCTAGCCTTAATTACACTACACAAACATTATTGAATAAATCATGGACATAAATAAAGGTGCATAAACATAAATAAAGCAAGAAATAATAAAAGGACAATGAATAAATGAGATGAAGGAAAACTCCCTCAAGGTAGACGTACTGAAATTAAGATGCTTAAATTGTAAAGATTGCTTGAATTAAAATTGCAAAATTCTAAATTAAGAACATGAATTGAAGTATGAATTTTGACAGATTTTCGGGGACCTTCAAGATGTAAATTCGGCCCCTCCACAATAAACCCTAATACCCCTATTTATAAGAGAATAATTAATCCACTTCACAATAGGAGTTTTTAATCCAATTCTATAAGGATACGGCTTCCTAATTAATTAAGAAACCTAATTAAAACCTTTCCTACAGGTAAAAGAATTAAAAATAAGAATAGAAAAGGAAGTAGGACTAAAATCCATATACAATATGGAGATTATGTGACGACCCGTCCCGAATTATCGGGATTAATTAAGAATTAATGACGAATTAGTGAGACTAATCGGGGATTAGACGAGGATTAACGGACGAGCAGGGCGAAATGACGATTTTGCCCTTAGAATGGGGGAATCGTTGACTTTTCATTCAGGAGGTCAAAAGGACTTTGGCCGATGACTGTGACGTAGTTTGGGACGTCACGAGTTCATAGACAGGTGGCACGCCCGTTTTCGACGTTCGAGGAAGAAGTTATGATTTTCGGAATTTCGGGGGCATTTAGGTAATTTGGTTGAATAGGAGCAAATAGTTGACTTTTGACCCGACAGGTCCGATGGCCAAGGGCCTAGGACGGTTACGTAGATCGGGACGATATGAATCTGTAGACAGACGGCATGTCGAATTCGGATGTTCGACGGAGAAGTTACGGTTCACGGAAGTACGAACGCACTATTGCACGAATTACGAAACGGATGCTTTTTGGAATTAAGTGGGGCCCATATATTTTTCATTGGACAAATGGATGAGTGACAAGTGTCACCCATCCACTGGCCATCCCTTTTCATTCATGCATATCAGTTCATTCCCCTTGTTTTCATCCAACCCGATCTCATTCCAAAAACTTTGAACCCAAACCAATCCAACCCTTCCCATCGGAGCATGCTTGAGAGACCAAGGGATTGTGAGGAGTGCAAGTTGATGATGGTGGTTGGCAGGAGGCAATGCCTCTGTGAACGGCGGCCATGGACAGTGCAAGGTATCGGTTTACCTCTTTTTCCTTTCAATTTCGATTTGTGACGTTAATGATGGTTTTAGGTGTTTGTAATGGGTTTATTAGGTTGCTTAGGAAGTTTAGAGAAGGTTTTTGATGAGGTTTTACGGCTGAGGAAGCCTGGGGAATTTCTGAAAATCTTGGACCTTGAGGGAAGAATCAAACTGATAGGTTTTATACGTTTTCTCTTAGGTTTTTTGATTAGAATAGATAGGAAATGAGAAAATAGGAAGAATGGAGTTGAAAAGGAGAAGATTGGACGAAAAATGAGGAGTGGAGAGCCCTGGACCGGTCACGCCGGTCCAGTTAGACCGGCTGTACAGAGTGAACCAGCCGGACCGGTTCGACCAAGCTTGAAGAAGGTGAATAGTCCGGCGCGTCAGGCCCACACGCAAGACATACTTGGGGAGTGTGAGGGCGCATGCTCCCTCCTTTGGGGAAGTTCCAACACGTGAAATCATCTATTCGATGTAACGAACATTTTGGGACTAGTTTCGTGTCAATCGGACATCGTTTCGATATAGTTAGGGATGTCCAAAGGTTTAGGTTCGCGTTTAAGAATAGTTAGAAATTTTGGAAAGTTACGGGGCTTTAGTGGGGGTTATATAAGTAGTTAGTAACCCTCTGAATTAATTTGGACAGGTTCGGGAATCCCAGAGGTGACGATTGGCCGGAAAGACGTTATGGCACGAGTATCGAGGCGCGGCTTCGGACGGTCTGTGAGTGGACTTATTTTATGAATTCGATGCATGCATAAATGTTTTATAATTGTTTTAGAATATATTTTGTGATGACATTAGTGCATTTTTTTGTGGTAGCCTAGGATTTACGTATTTGCACGTATTTCGAGATTTAAAATTTTATACGATGCTTGTACGTGCTAGGTTTTCAATGATGATTTAATGAATTGTTTGGAAATATGAATTCGAGCACGAGACCCATTTGATTTACGAACTCTCAGACTTGGAGTCCATTTGATTTGACGAGGAATCGGACTGAGGGTCCATTTGAGTTATACGATCGGGCCGAGGGTCCCGTTGGTTGATGAATCCGAGCGTGAGGCCCATTTGGTTGTAATATCGGGCTTGAGGCCCCGTTGACTATAGTATCGGGCTTAAGGCCCCGTTGGTTGTGAAATCGGGCTTTAGGCCCTGTTGATTTGTGGTTTCAGGCTTAGGGCACAGTTATTCGCGATATCGGGCGTGAGGCCCAGTTGATTGTGAAATCGGGCTTGAGTCCCAGTTCAGTTTGTGAAATGAGAAGTCGGGTATGAGACCCTATTGAACTGTGGATTTAGGCTGAGGCCTGTGAAATGGATTTGAATCGTATTCGAGAAATCCTGTTGAGATGAATCGGGTATAAGACCCAGTTGACAAATGTTTTGAGAAAGAAAGAAAGAGTTTTGAAAATGATTATGAACCCTCCATATGATTATATGGTCTCCTCCAGACGTCGACCTGGAGAGTCACGATCCATAGACCAGAGTGGGTATCCCCATAGGGATCCCGTTCCAGGAGTGGGAGTTATGATTTATGTTGTGGTCCCGGACCAGATTCCGGAGAGATGTGTGGACTAGATCCGGAGATAGAGCTCGGACTAGATCCAGAGATTGAGCCTCACATATGAAGAATTCCTGGGAGAAGAGTTGGAGTGAGACCCCGAGTAGTGTGCACACTAGTATAGAGTTGATATCGTGACATATATCGGGGATGTGTTCCCTAGGGGTTGTGTTCCCCGAGTTGGCATCTTCTCGGAAGTGCCACGGATGGGTTATACATATGAGTACGTATGAGGTTTTATGAAAGTGATTTGGGGGCGGAGACCCCGTGTTCCATGGTTTATATTTCGGAAAGTGATTTGTATGTTTTGGTATTTCACTGAGAATGGTTTTGGGCTGAGACCCACATATGTTGATTTGGGCTGGGTTCCCACTTGTATGGATTTACGGGTTTTTCTGATTTCGGGACAGGGACCCATAAATGAATTTACGGTTCATGACGGTTTATGGGGACCGGCATGAACCCTTGAAAGGTTTTTATGGGTCATAACGGTTTATGGGAACCGGGCATGAACCCTTAAAAGGTTTTGAGAACACGTGTTCAAATGGTTTTATGAAAGTTTGATAAATGGTTTTTGGAATGCATGCATATGCTTTTAGTGAAGGGCATAAATGTCTTCTTGTGAAAATGTTTTATTAAAATATTGTTTTGTCCGCTAACGACTTTTGATGTTTTAATGCCCTTCAGGTTGATCGCGCGGATGCGGGCTGTAGCAGAGACGAGACATCACACTCCTCCTCCTACGATCCTGGCGTACTCTGGAAGCCCCGATAAGGGCTAGAGACATAATTTTCCTTGGTCTGACACTTCGTGTCGGACGGGATCAGGCATATCCCATGTTAATCCCGGGGATTTGGGATGGGTCCTGACAAGTTGATATCAGAGCGTGTTTTGCTCTTAGAGTACGCGCAGGTAGAGGAAGTGATGTCTCTGAGGTCGTAACAGTCCGTCATCAACCTGATAGTTTGGGTATTAGTACGAGGATTTGGTAGAATCGAACCTTAGTTAGATGGTGTTTGGCACGTTATACGATAGTTGAGGTTCTAATGCCACGTGTTTCGATGTCTGATCCGAGGAGGATTAGTATTTATGGGAATTTAATGACTTAGAGCCGTAGTGTTACTGGAAATAGGATCCAGTGGATCAGTAAAGACCGTATGATGACTTGAGAGTCGTGACCACTCGACGGTAGGGTCGTGTCGGATAGAGGATGTACTGATTAATAGCAGTGGTGGTCAGAGGTCAGGGTCGCCCATTATACGATAACCTTGTACAACTACAGTCACGACGGTTGGGAATAGGAACGTAACCATGTTTTGGTGTGCCTAATCCCTCCAAGATGTCGACTGGCAGGAGATCCTTAGAGTAATTGTGATGTGACATGATAGGATACGATTGTGGCGTGTAGCCGTTGTGTAATGTTAGGCACGGAGTATGGCCAAGTTTTTGCGGAGGCCAGCGGCTGAGAGCTGTAGAGTTACGAGAGGATGAGATCCTCATAGTGTAGTTACTAGTTGTTCAAACACTAGTATCGGAATATGACGACTCTTCGGAGTCGAGAGCAGTGAATCGGTCAGGATGGTTGGGCTGCAGCGAGCAGCCGCGTTGTGGTGACCCTAGTGGCGATTAGTTGGACGAGTGATCAGGAAAGCGATGCTTGTCGATCGAACACCGAGGTGGACCGATCGTTGGATATTGTGTGTTGAGAAGTTAGTATCGGCGGTGAGTAGACCGCGCAGTGTTAGAGTCTCGGTAGTAGAGTGTTTCTGAGTTCGGTCTGCACGAGGTTGTGGTAGAAGCTGTTATTGATGGACGTGATCGATCTTTATCGAGTTGATTAGGATCAGGTTACCGTGACGATTGAGATGATGGGATTCGTTAGTCATGACGATGATACGAGGTGCGTGTTTGACGCACAGTACGAGCATAGATTCTGGACTCGACTCGGTTACGGCTGAGTGCGATCGCAGAATGAGACGCTGACGTGGGCATTAGCACACTTGCCACATTACCTCTGTGAGGTGATTGTGACGAGTAAGATATACCTGAATGAGTGACAGGTGCCCTAGATATCCTTGGATGGATTAGTGTGAGTGCTGGAGTTGATCCCATAAAGTTGGGACATGCGAACCAGTATGCATAGGGAATAGTAGAGGTGCCCAGAGGGGCGAGCACGTGAGTTCGGTGGGCACTGAGTGGGATAGAGAGGATCCCGAGTGGCTCAGTGTGAGGCACCAGGAGTACTTGGTTTGGTGACCATTTCTCTGATGATACGACACTTGGGACGCGAGTGTGTGCCCAGGAGTAGTAACGTTAATGGTTGAAATGCCTAAGTGGTGTTCGGATGAAAAGGTATTAATGGATGACATGAGTGACGTCTTATGACGTGTGGGTCGGTTGGTCAGATATGATAGTACGCAGAGATTTGGCTGAAGATCACGACAGACGTGGCGATCTATTTAGCTTACCGACCGATGTCAGTGGATTCCGACCAATTCTGTGAGTCAGAGTTGGATCATGATGATTAAGGTGCGAGACACGAGTTTTGGAGGTTGTTTATGCACATCCGTAAATAGTATACAAGGTTTAATCTTGAGTCGCGTGAATTCCACTCGAAATGAGTGTACCTACATAAACAGTATTCACGGACGCATGGATGGTGTCCGGTTGAGCTGAGGACTTGAGAGTCCATTGCGGATTGGTTTTGGTTGACTTCGGTTGACCATGCCTCCTGAGTTGGGGACTTGGGAATCGGTTGCCTATATGACGCGGGATTGTTCGTGTGATGAGTGAGCTCAGTAACCGGAAAAGAAGCAGGTTTCCAACGTGATTGGAACTTTGGAATCAAGAGAAGTTGTGACTGAGACAATGAGAAGAGTGCTTGATTCCGTATTGGTGATGAGTATTCCGAGGTCGCTGAGTGGGACGCTGTAGCAGATGGTGCTGGATGCCGGAGGATGACATTGGATGAACTTTGATGTCAGCATCTTGGATTCTTCTAGATTCATTCCTAGGTGGGTCGACGAGGAGTGATATGACAGCTAAGAGTTCAAAGAGGGTGTAAGAACAGAACACCTAGGCTGTGTGTAAAGACCCGTCCCGAATATCGGGATTTAATAATATTTAATGGTGATTTACTAATCTGGGATTAGTTATGTGATTTCGGACGAATTGTGCAAAATGACCGTTTTGCCCCTGTGCGTGGGCAAAATGTTGACTTTTATTTCGGATGGTCAAATGGACTTTGACCGATGACCGTGATGTAGTTCGGGACGTCACGAGTTCATAGATAGGTGGCACGTTCGATTCCGACGTTCGTGGTGAAAGTTATGATGTACGGAAGTTCAAGGGCGTTTTCGTAATTTGGACAAATGAAGGGGAAATGTTGACTTTTTGACCGGGATGTCCGATGGCCGAGGGCCAAGGACCGTTACGGAGGTTTCGTCGATGCGAATCCAACGACAGGCGGCACGCCGAAATCGGACTTCGTACGAGGAAGTTATGGTCTGAAACGTGAAATCGGGGAAGTTACGTCTCGGTAACTGTGTGGATTATTTTATTCTGAAGTGGTGGTTGGAGCACACTTGGATGAGTGACAAGTCCGACGGCTAGATTGGATCTTGATCCACTAATCATAAACTATATACTAAAGTTTCCACTATATAATAATTTAGGATTAAATCCCTGCTTTTGATCTGAGCCATCCATTCCACCCCCAGATTGCATCACAGCCGTCCATCTCATCCCTCCCTTCTATTTCTGCTAATCCTCACTTCCTCATCGTGAACAAGCAAAAAACAGAGGTATAAGGAATTGATTCTGCCCATTGGCAATCTCCCTTCCATAATTGATTTCACAAATGGATATTTGGTGATTTAGGGAAGGTTTTTGCTGAGGGAGAGCACGGGGGACTGAGTGGGGAGGTGTAATTCGGGAATCAAATTTCGGGGAATTGGAGGGAATTTCGAATTGGAATATTTGGGCCGTGACGATCAAAATGGAGTTTACCTTGAGTCTTCTGGGATCAAAACGATCACCTTTGCTTCAAGAACGAAGAGAAACCATGGCGGATTGAGGAAGAACTGAGCTTCCATGGCAGCTCAAAGTCGAGCTTGTGTTCAGTGGGTTTGAGGTAAGTATTTCTCAAATTGACCTTGTAGAAATGTCCCTTACACTCTCACGATGCTAACTGAATGAATTAATTTGGAAACCAGGGACGATATCGTGAAACCCGAATTGAAAACCCGTCGAGGATCGATCGAGAGTCGTGAGGATTTAGACCATGATTTGTGTAATTCGATTTACAGAACTTAAATGGTGATTGATTACAAGGGATCAGTTGAAAGAACGGATTGAATTGATGTCGAATTGGGTGTGATTGAACCGGATCCTATCGCGGGTAATCAGACCCGTTTACCAGTCATTCGGGTGAAGAAGGAACACTGTAGCAGTCACTGTAGCAGGCGCGTGGCTTTTAGGTGCAGCCACTAACGGCGGTGCGTGACGGCGCGTGGGCACGAATCTTGGGGTGAGGTCAACATGACTTTTATCCTATACAATGTAACGAACATTTTAGCGTTGGTTTCGTGTCGATCGGATCCCGTTTCGTTATTGTTCGGGATGTCCGAAGGTTTTAAATCCAGTTTAAAAATACGTAAAAATTCGGGAAAATTACGGGACTTGATTAGGATGTTAATGATGAGGTTAGTGATCCTCTAATGTGATTTGAACAGGATTGGGAGTCCCGGTGATAGTGGTGTGGCCCGGGAAGGCCTATGGCACGCGTATCGAGGCGCTCAGTTAAACGGTCTGTGAGTGGACATTGGTTTTATAAATTCGATGCATGCATAACTGTTTCATGATTGTTATAATTGGGATTATATGATTTATTTTGGATATCAGTGAATTTATATGTTTTCACGCATTTCGAGGCGATTTACGTGTTTGCACGTGAATCGAGGTTTTCTGGATTTGCACTGATTTCCATAAATATGGATGGGTATGATTTCATGAAACGGTTACGGATTTGATAAAGTAAAATCGGGCCAGGGGCCCAGTTAATTTGTTGAATCGGGCCAGGGGCCTAGTTAACTTGTTAATCGGGCCAGGGGCCCAATTGAATTATGAAATCGGGCCAGGGGCCCAGTTGACTTATGAAATTGGGCCAGGGGCCCAGTTGACTTATATATGTGATTTCGGGCCGGGGACCCTAAAATGGAATTGAATAAACTATTTCGGATTTGATTCAACTATTTGGACTTATGACGGTTTTATGGAAATTCGGGGTAGGGCCCTTGTGATATTTTGGAAATGAATAATAAAATGTGTTCCATAAAACCATCTCGATATGAGGATATTTATATCCTGGTCTCCTCCAAGTGTCGGGGACACTGGAGAAGTCACGGTGCATTGCCTGCGAGGGCTCATTGTACGGAGCTACCGGACCGTATAGTGATCCAGGAGCAGGATTGCTGGACGTCATGGACGTCAGACATCGGGGATGTCAGAGATATGGACCCGGTGAGACCCCGGGCAGCACGCGTTGCTTAATACCGTGAGATATGACGTCTGGAACGTCAAGCGTCTAGGACGCTAGGCATCGGGGATGCCGGAGATGGAAAAATAATAAATGAATATTACTGGATTGATGAAATAACTCTTGGATTGACTTTTGGAATTTGAAACTATGCTTTGGTTTCCGGGCTAAGGCCCTAATGGTTATTTCTAAATAAATATGGGATTATTGGTATTTGGTGCATGCATATGATTTTACTGAGGGGCATAAATGTCTTATAAATGTTTTTAACAGACTTGTTTATTTTCGTCCACTCACAGCTTTTGTTTTTAATGCCCTTCAGGTTGATTCCGGATACGACTGCAGCAGAGACTTGAGCATCGCACACCTCCTCCATCGATTCTTACGCACTCTGGAAGCCCGTTTGGGCAATGGCAATCGGTTATCCCTTGTCTGACGCCTCTTGTCAGACGGGAGCACGTCACATTCCATGGTAATCCCGGGGGGATTGGGATGGGTCGTGTCAAGTGGTATCAGAGCAGGTTTTGCTCTTCTGTGCGCGAAGGACGAGGGTGTGATATCTCTTTGGGCTGCAGTTCCGTTGTCAACCTGATAGATAGTTTTGAGTTTGTATGGTGAATTGGGTGTGTGTGGCCCGATACGCCGTGCCTTGATGCGATTCAACCCAAGTGGGGTTGTATACGATTAACTGGTAATGTGGGACCATCGGTTCGGTCATGTGATTATGGATTGTTGTGCCACTGGGCACAGCCGGGTTCGGGGAACCCCATTGGAATAATATTATGGAAATACGAAACTCAGTTGAGTATTGGTCTATGTTTTGGACCCCGGTAGTGTTGGCTAGTGTGCGGGGTGTTGGTGCATCGGAGTTAGCCGAGGACCTTCATGGTGGAACCCACGTTGAGTTGATGATTGGATTGGATTTGACGTCTATGCGATGTCAGGACCACGGGGTCGGTCAGGTTGTGGATTTTACTACAGAGGGTAGTTGGGTTCGGTGGAACCCTAGGGTGTGATTTTGGAACCCTAAATTATAATTGATGGACCGAAAGGTGAACCTTAAGTGGGAACTTGTGCTGCGACGAGCGGCTGAGGTCGTGGATGACCATGTGGATGGCTCTAGTGAGTCTTATGGGATTCGATCCACGGATGCGGCTATGAAATATGGATTTCCCTGTGGGATCGAATGGTAGTATGATGTGTGGATACGGATCTTGACAAGCGATGACTGTTGGTCGACAGTTGTGTTGAGATAACTGGCTATCGAGGGTATTTAGTGTGGTTTTAATACTTGGGGACGTTCAGGGAACGTTCATTATCCTGACGTGTGGATGGCCAAATTGGGGGTACCCATAGTTGTGGGGTACGAGTGGTGTTACGGGATCGTCGCTAGGAATGAACGGAGATCCAGGGTAACAACTTTGCACACAGTGTGCTAGCATGGATGTTCGTGTGCTAGTGTGGATGTTCGTGTGCTATGTATGAATGTTGGTATGTTGGTGCTTTTATGCCAATGCTAGTATGGATGCCTGTGTGCTGATACTAGTGTTGATGATGGTGCGTTGGTGTTGGTACTAGCGCTGGTGCTGGTGTTAGTAATTGTGGTGATGATGAGCCACCAGTTGGGGTGTGACTCTGTCATGATGGACATATGATCGGTATCTGCGACTCAGTGGTGGTTGAGTCTTGGACTGGATGGGATCCAGTGGAGGTTGTGTCGTGTTGGGATAAGTCCCAACAGATTTATGATGACAAGTGATGAATGGATAAAAAGGGTATGATTGAAACTTGAGGAATCTAGGGACGATGTTCTCTATGTCATGAGAATCAGTGGAGTTGGGGAGTTGTTGTCAACTCCGAGATTGGTAAGATTGTTTACCTCTAATATCCTCAGAGGGTGTAAGGAAATTGTTGAGATAGGATAAATCGGGGAAAACCATTCGTGGTATTGATGTGTGATTTTGTGATTGTGAATCACTTGGAACCTGAGGATTGCACCTGTTAAGGTTGAGATGTGAGACGAAGGCTGTATGGTATGCACATCCAGGCAGAGTTGAGGAAATTTCCGTTTGGAATCGGGGTGTGTGCATACATGATTATTGGCGGACGTGAGGTCCGAGTAATGAATTGATTTTGGACACGTGGTGGTCCAAGTGAGGCATGGACATGGGCAGTCCAGTAGTTGGACTTGACATCTCATTGGGAGCATGTCTGTTTCCAACATGGTTGGAACTCCCGTTTCGGGGAGAGTTGTGATTGGGAGACGAGAGGAGTGCTCGTTTCCACATCGGTGATTGGTATTCCGAAGTCTCTGGGGTTGACTTCTTGTTTCCTGCCATGGCAGATGATGATTGCTGCTACCAGTACGTTGAGTGTGTATTGGTTGGTGGACCCATGTTTGGCTTGGGGTCATTGGACACAAGAAGTTGTGTATGAATTTGGATTTGGTGGTGAAATGCGAGGTCATCTTTCCACCAAGGGAAATTTGACGAATGATTCAATGAGGGTGTAAGACCCTACGATCAGCTTTCGGATGGATTGCTTGCTATGTGAGCATGTGTGGATCCTAGGTGGATCTGATTTGTGATGTTGTCGACTTTGGTCGATGTGACGATCTAGGATCGTGATGTTACTTGTCGGGTGACGTAGCGATGGATATGGATTGTGATCTTGATGATCCAGATGGGTGGAGAGTTTATCACTCTTACCTTGATATGTGAGTCGTAAATGACGGGACTGAACTTCTTTTCGGAGTGAGTCCATATGGTTTGTGACTTGGTTGAGTAGGTTTCCGATGTGGTCGGATTTTGTCAACCTTTGACGTGTGGATATTGGGATTGGCTTCCCTATGAAGTCAATCGAGTGTTTTGGACAGGCAACCGATAGATTCGGTTATGTTACGTCTTGATGGACGTAAACGAGATTTTAGGTTTTGGAATCGAATTTCTGGGTGACGATTCAGGATTCGATTGCGAACTCGAAAATGGATTACTGGATTTGGGTACGGAATGATTATTCCAATGCTAGCTTACGGAGTAATGATTTTGGATTCGGATTTGGAAATGGATTAAAAATATGATGTCTGGGTTCGGGTTCGGGATTTCGTACGAAATTGCGAATTCGGATTCGGAATTGGAACTAGATGACGGGTGGAGCTCGTTTTGTCTCATGATGGTTTGGGCAAATGTACTCCATTATTGGAACGTGTTTGGCTACGACCTAGGTGGTTGTAGGCGGATTGATGAATTGACGTACGTTCAGGGTACGTTGTACGAGGATTGAGACTGGTTAGGCTGAGTGGTGCCTAATGGCGGTACATGGGATGTACCAGTGGTGTGTAACTAAACGTGTTGGTAATCGGCTTGGTTCCAGTATCATTTGTTTGGTTGTGATCGTGGACTGGACATTGGATACAGTGCGCTGTGCAGAGTGATTTTGTCGGTTTCAGTGAGTGTATGAGCAGGTGCTCTTGGCCATGGTTGGCTAGTGGAACCCTGGTATTGATATGTGTGATCATTGCTGGGCTGGTATTCAATGTGTTCCAGTTACACCACTTGATGGAGTAAGTTGACGGTATACGTACACTCAGGATGAGTGAATTGGTGGTCAGAGTAACCACGAGTAGCCTTGTGTGATGTTTTCACACCGTGATGTTTCCAGCGTCTTGGTTCGTTAAGGGAGCCGGCAATTATGGACATTGAGATTATGTTGTGTCGCAGGATTGGGCTTGCCCTGCGAATTGAGATCATGTGGTTGATCTTACACTACATCGAGGGTGATGTAGTACGTGGTGTTATCACTGACTGGCTGATGGTTGGGGCTTTACTAGGGTGGTAAAGCTTTGTGGTGACAGTTTGAACTGGTGGTGTCAGCGTGGACTGACAAATGAGATTTGGCGACACCCGATGGGAGCAAAGGTAAGGATATATTGGTAATGGAAGGGAACCGTCTAGCTGAAGAAGTCAGCTAAATGGTTAGGCGATTTTATCACGGATCAGGTGATCATTTCCACTCGAGGTGGTCGAGTGTTGTTGCTATTATGACGTATGACTGTGATGGGATGTCTGGGTACAGACGAGGCAGGTGTTGTCCCAATATGTGGGTGTACAAGTGTACACAGATGTGTGAGCGAATTGTTTTCCACAAGGTTGTTGTGGAATAAGGAGATTGGTAATTTCGTGGACGAAATTCTTTAAGGATGGAAGGTTGTAACGACCCGTCCCGAATATCGGGATTTAATAATATTTAATGGTGATTTACTAATCTGGGATTAGTTGTGTGATTTCGGACGAATTGTGCAAAATGACCGTTTTGCCCCTAGGCGTGGGCAAAATGTTGACTTTTATTTAGGATGGTCAAATTGACTTTGACCGATGACCGTGATGTAGTTCGGGACGTCACGAGTTCATAGACAGGTGACACGTTCGATTCCGACGTTCGTGGTGAAAGTTATGATGTACGGAAGTTCAAGGGCGTTTTCGTAATTTGGACAAATGAAGGGGAAATGTTGACTTTTTGACCGGGATGTCCGATGGCCGAGGGCCAAGGACCGTTACGGAGGTTTCGTCGATGCGAATCCAACGACAGGCGGCACGCCGAAATCGGACTTCGTACGAGGAAGTTATGGTCTGAAACGTGAAATCGGGGAAGTTACGTCTCGGTAACTGTGTGGATTATTTTATTCTGAAGTGGTGGTTGGAGCACACTTGGATGAGTGACAAGTCCGACGGCTAGATTGGATCTTGATCCACTAATCATAAACTATATACTAAAGTTTCCACTATATAATAATTTAGGATTAAATCCCTGCTTTTGATCTGAGCCATCCATTCCACCCCCAGATTGCATCACAGCCGTCCATCTCATCCCTCCCTTCTATTTCTGCTAATCCTCACTTCCTCACCGTGAACAAGCAAAAAACAGAGGTATAAGGAATTGATTCTGGCCATTGGCAATCTCCCTTCCATAATTGATTTCACAAATGGATATTTGGTGATTTAGGGAAGGTTTTGGCTGAGGGAGAGCACGGGGGACTGAGTGGGGAGGTGTAATTCGGGAATCAAATTTCGGGGAATTGGAGGGAATTTCGAATTGGAATATTTGGGCCGTGACGATCAAAATGGAGTTTACCTTGAGTCTTCTGGGATCAAAACGATCACCTTTGCTTCAAGAACGAAGAGAAACCATGGCGGATTGAGGAAGAACTGAGCTTCCATGGCAGCTCAAAGTCGAGCTTGTGTTCAGTGGGTTTGAGGTAAGTATTTCTCAAATTGACCTTGTAGAAATGTCCCTTACACTCTCACGATGCTAACTGAATGAATTAATTTGGAAACCAGGGACGATATCGTGAAACCCGAATTGAAAACCCGTCGAGGATCGATCGAGAGTCGTGAGGATTTAGACCATGATTTGTGTAATTCGATTTACAGAACTTAAATGGTGATTGATTACAAGGGATCAGTTGAAAGAACGGATTGAATTGATGTCGAATTGGGTGTGATTGAACCGGATCCTATCGCGGGTAATCAGACCCGTTTACCAGTCATTCGGGTGAAGAAGGAACACTGTAGCAGTCACTGCAGCAGGCGCGTGGCTTTCAGGCGCAGCCACTCACGGCGGCGCGTGACGGCGCATGGGCACGAATCTCGAGGTGAGGTCAACATGACTTTTATCCTATACAATGTAACGAACATTTTAGCGTTGGTTTCGTGTCGATCGGATCCCGTTTCGTTATTGTTCGGGATGTCCGAAGGTTTTAAATCCAGTTTAAAAATACGTAAAAATTCGGGAAAATTACGGGACTTGATTAGGATGTTAATGATGAGGTTAGTGATCCTCTAATGTGATTTGAACAGGATTGGGAGTCCCGGTGATAGTGGTGTGGCCCGGGAAGGCCTATGGCACGCGTATCGAGGCGCTCGGTTAAACGGTCTGTGAGTGGACATTGGTTTTATAAATTCAATGCATGCATAACTGTTTCATGATTGTTATAATTGGGATTATATGATTTATTTTGGATATCAGTGAATTTATATGTTTTCACGCATTTCGAGGCGATTTACGTGTTTGCACGTGAATCGAGGTTTTCTGGATTTGCACTGATTTCCATAAATATGGATGGGTATGATTTCATGAAACGGTTACGGATTTGATAAAGTAAAATCGGGCCAGGGGCCCAGTTAATTTGTTGAATCGGGCCAGGGGCCCAGTTAACTTGTTAATCGGGCCAGGGGCCCAATTGAATTATGAAATCGGGCCAGGGGCCCAGTTAACTTATGAATCGGGCCAGGGGCCCAGTTGACTTATGAAATCGGGCCAGGGGCCCAGTTGACTTATATATGTGATTTCGGGTCGGGGACCCTAAAATGGAATTGAATAAACTATTTCGGATTTGATTCAACTATTTGGACTTATGACGGTTTTATGGAAATTCGGGGCAGGGCCCTTGTGATATTTTGGAAATGAATAATAAAATGTGTTCCATAAAACCATCTCGATATGAGGATATTTATATCCTGGTCTCCTCCAAGTGTCGGGGACACTTGAGAAGTCACGGTGCATTGCCTGTGAGGGCTCATTGTACGGAGCTACCGGACCGTATAGTGATCCAGGAGCAGGATTGCTGGACGTCATGGACGTCAGACATCGGGGATGTCAGAGATATGGACCCGGTGAGACCCCGGGCAGCACGCGTTGCTTAATACCGTGAGATATGACGTCTGGAACGTCAAGCGTCTAGGACGCTAGGCATCGGGGATGCCGGAGATGGAAAAATAATAAATGAATATTACTGGATTGATGAAATAACTCTTGGATTGACTTTTGGAATTTGAAACTATGCTTTGGTTTCCGGGCTAAGGCCCTAATGGTTATTTCTAAATAAATATGGGATTATTGGTTTTTGGTGCATGCATATGATTTTACTGAGGGGCATAAATGTCTTATAAATGTTTTTAACAGATTGTTTATTTTCATCCACTCACAGCTTTTGTTTTTAATGCCCTTCAGGTTGATTCTGGATACGACTGCAGCAGAGACTTGAGCATCGCACACCTCCTCCATCGATTCTTACGCACTCTGGAAGCCCGTTTGGGAAATGGAAATCGGTTATCCCTTGTCTGACGCCTCTTGTCAGACGGAGCACGTCACATTCCATGGTAATCCCGGGGGGATTGGGATGGGTCGTGTCAAGTGGTATCAGAGCAGGTTTTGCTCTTCTGTGCGCGAAGGACGAGGGTGTGATGTCTCTTTGGGCTGCAGTTTCGTTGTCAACCTGATAGATAGTTTTGAGTTTGTATGGTGAATTGGGTGTGTGTGGCCCGATACGCCGTGCCTTGATGCGATTCAACCCAAGTGGGGTTGTATACGATTAACTGGTAATGTGGGACCATCGGTTCGGTCATATGATTATGGATTGTTGTGCCACTGGGCACAGCCGGGTTCGGGGAACCCCATTGGAATAATATTATGGAAGTACGAAACTCAATTGAGTATTGGTCTATGTTTTGGACCCCGGTAGTGTTGGCTAGTGTGCGGGGTGTTGGTGCATCGGAGTTAGCCGAGGACCTTCATGGTGGAACCCACGTTGAGTTGATGATTGGATTGGATTTGACGTCTATGCGATGTCAGGACCACGGGGTCGGTCAGGTTGTGGATTTTACTACAGAGGGTAGTTGGGTTCGGTGGAACCCTAGGGTGTGATTTTGGAACCCTAAATTATAATTGATGGACCGAAAGGTGAACCTTAAGTGAGAACTTGTGCTGCGACGAGCGGCTGAGGTCTTGGATGACCATGTGGATGGCTCTAGTGAGTCTTATGGGATTCGATCCACGGATGCGGTTATGAAATATGGATTTCCCTGTGGGATCGAATGGTAGTATGATGTGTGGATACGGATATTGACAAGCGATGACTGTTGGTCGACAGTTGTGTTGAGATAACTGGCTATCGAGGGTATTTAGTGTGGTTTTAATACTTGGGGACGTTCAGGGAACGTTCATTATCCTGACGTGTGGATGGCCAAATTGGGGGTACCCATAGTTGTGGGGTACGAGTGGTGTTACGGGATCGTCGCTAGGAATGAACGGAGATCCAGGGTAACAACTTTGCACACATTGTGCTAGCATGGATGTTCGTGTGCTAGTGTGGATGTTCGTGTGCTATGTATGAATGTTGGTATGTTGGTGCTTTTATGCCAATGCTAGTATGGATGCCTGTGTGCTGATACTAGTGTTGATGATGGTGCGTTGGTGTTGGTACTAGCGCTGGTGCTGGTGTTAGTAATTGTGGTGATGATGAGCCACCAGTTGGGGTGTGACTCTGTCATGATGGACATATGATCGGTATCTGCGACTCAGTGGTGGTTGAGTCTTGGACTGGATGGGATCCAGTGGAGGTTGTGTCGTGTTGGGATAAGTCCCAACAGATTTATGATGACAAGTGATGAATGGATAAAAAGGGTATGATTGAAACTTGAGGAATCTAGGGACGATGTTCTCTATGTCATGAGAATCAGTGGAGTTGGGGAGTTGTTGTCAACTCCGAGATTGGTAAGATTGTTTACCTCTAATATCCTCAGAGGGTGCAAGGAAATTGTTTACCTCTAATATCCTTAGAGGGTGGATTTATATGTTTTCACGCATTTCGAGGCGATTTACGTGTTTGCACGTGAATCGAGGTTTTCTGGATTTGCACTGATTTCCATAAATATGGATGGATATGATTTCATGAAACGGTTACGGATTTGATAAAGTAAAATCGGGCCAGGGGCCCAGTTAATTTGTTGAATCGGGCCAGGGGCCCAGTTAACTTGTTAATCGGGCCAGGGGCCCAATTGAATTATGAAATCGGGCCAGGGGCCCAGTTAACTTATGAATCGGGCCAGGGGCCCAGTTGACTTATGAAATCGGGCCAGGGGCCCAGTTGACTTATATATGTGATTTCGGGTCGGGGACCCTAAAATGGAATTGAATAAACTATTTCGGATTTGATTCAACTATTTGGACTTATGACGTTTTTATGGAAATTCGGGACAGGGCCCTTGTGATATTTTGGAAATGAATAATAAAATGTGTTCCATAAAACCATCTCGATATGAGGATATTTATATCCTGGTCTCCTCCAAGTGTCGGGGACACTGGAGAAGTCACGGTGCATTGCATGCGAGGGCTCATTGTACGGAGCTACCAGACCGTATAGTGATCTAGGAGCAGGATTGCTGGACGTCATGGACATCAGACATCGGGGATATCAGAGATATGGACCCGGTGAGACCCCGGGCAGCACGCGTTGCTTAATACCGTGAGATATGACGTCTGGAACGTCAAGCGTCTAGGACGCTAGGCATCGGGGATGCCGGAGATGGAAAAATAATAAATGAATATTACTGGATTGATGAAATAACTCTTGGATTGACTTTTGGAATTTGAAACTATGCTTTGGTTTCCAAGCTAAGGCCCTAATGGTTATTTCTAAATAAATATGGGATTATTGGTTTTTGGTGCATGCATATGATTTTACTGAGGGGCATAAATGTCTTATAAATGTTTTTAACAGACTTGTTTATTTTCGTCCACTCACAGCTTTTGTTTTTAATTCCCTTCAGGTTGATTCTGGATACGACTGCAGCAGAGACTTGAGCATCGCACACCTCCTCCATCGATTCTTACGCACTCTGGAAGCCCGTTTGGGCAATGGCAATCGGTTATCCCTTGTCTGACGCCTCTTGTCAGACAGGAGCACGTCACATTCCATGGTAATCCCGGGGGGATTGGGATGGGTCGTGTCATTGTGGGTCAAATTTGATTGACTTGAGGAGTGGATGGTATTTAGTGTCACTGGATGTGACGAGTGAATGTCTGAGGTAGCAAACCTATGTGGTCTTGTGGTTCACCTTACGTTAACCAAGGAAGTTGATAGTGGATCCTAGGTGGATCGAGTTATGTGGTTGGGCGTTGTTAGAGTTCAGTCCTCGAGTAGGTCGGGTGACACCCGGATGTGATGTGATGTGGGTGCACCGGTGTGTTGTGCACGTTGGACGATGGGATTGTCCACGATCAATCGATATGTCGGGTTGATAGTGTCTCGAGATTATGGGAATGTTGTCCAATAGATCGAGTCCTAGATGGACATGAGAGGCGATCGGATTAGATCCGATAGTGACAGTTTGGAGACTCAAGGTGAGTCTAGATGTCAGCAGAGATCGTTGAGTGATGCGAGATACGATTCGAGGACTCGAGTGCAAGTCGAGATCAGAAATTTGATATGGATATTCGGTGGCGTGGATTTGATGTGGATATTCGTATGTGGTCAACGTGCACTACTCATACATTTGATAGTGGGATTGTAGAGTATTGATCAGTTTGACTGATGTGGTACGATCATCAGATTGAGTTCGAGATGGACATGGTATGGTAATCAAACGACGTCCGATGTTGATTGTACATTGAGTACGAGGACTGGAAATCGAATACGGTGCGCTAGTGCAGAGTGATTGTGAGAGGGTTTGGTTGTTGTGTGAGTATGGAGCTCAAGGCCCTGATGTGTAACGACTCGTCCCAAATTTTGGGATTCGATTAGTAATTAATTTAAGGATTAGCGTGTCTAATCGAGGATTAGTCTAGAAATTGTAGACGGACAGTGTGAAATAACTGTTTTGCCCCTAGAATTGGACAAAAAGTTGAATTTTGACCCGGGCTGTCAAATGGAATTTGATCGATGATCCTGACGTAAATTGAGACGTTACGAGTACGTAGACAGGTGGCATGTCAAATTCGAAGGTTCGACAAAAAAGTTACGGGTCTAGGAAGTTTTATAGTACTATTCATGAAAACTAAGGATTCCGACACGTGGCATGATTTGATTGGGGAAAAATCTGGAAGGACCCACCAGATGAGTGACAAGTAGACAAGCGGCACGTCAAATTCGAACGTTCGACAAAAAAGTTACGGGTCTAGGAAGTTTTACAGTACTATTCATGCAAACCGAGGATTTCGACACGTGGCATGATTTGATTGGGGAAAATCTGGAAGGACCCACCAGATGCGTGACAAGTGTCACCCATCTGATTGGCCCAGAACCCAATATTTTGGGGTCCTTATCCTCATCAGTCATCTTCATCTCTCATTTATGTTTTTCATCCCAAACCCGTGAAACCCATATCCTGTGTAACTCAAGCTCGCACAAACCCCCTTCAATCCTTTTCTAATGCATATGGTGTGTGAATAAAAAAAAAAAAGAGACTGAGGGGAGATGATCGTGATGGTGGCCATGGCGGCGAGGTAAGGGAACCGTAACCCGAAGCCCTGTTTTTAGTTCAAAAATGGTGGATTTTGTTTCAATGATTGCTGACCGATTTGATGGCTTGTGTGAAGTTCCTAAGGACGAGACAAGTTGATTGGCCTTGGAACTGAGGATCTCGGTAGCCGGAAAGGAGAGAAATCGACGGAGGAAGTTTATGCGCACTGTTCATGGGTGTAACAGGTAACTTCGGGCCCGTTTCTTAGATTTTTGGGCAAGTAGAACTAATCTAGGGTCTAGAACTAGAAAAATTGTCGAAGAACGGAACAAAATGGTTGAGAATTGAGGGAGAACCAGCCGGGTCGGGCTGTGGGGCTGTGCGACCCGATTGCAGGCAATCGGGTTGACCCAGCTAGAAGTCAGGTAGGAATGACGTCAACAATAATGTCATCAGGGTGACGTCAATAATGATGTCATCAGGGTGATGTCATCATATCAGGTCTGATAACGTCAAACTGACATGTTAGATAGGGACCAATGGGAGCTTGACACGTGGCACTGTCTGATTTGTCAATTCTGACGTCAGCGATGACGTTAGCGTTGATTGTTGACCGTTGACGTCAACGCTGACTTTCCTAATGTCAACATCGTTCACTTTGACTAGCATTGACTGTGACACCCCGGAAATTCGAAAAAAGAAAAAATTTGGAAACTTTGGGGAAAATGACGATTTTGCCCCTGGAATTGGACGAACGGTTGACTTTTTATTCGAGCGGCCGAACAAACTTTGACCGATGACCGTGACATAGATTGGGATGTCACGAGTTCATAGACAGGTGGCATGCCCGATTTCGACATCCGAGGAAAAAGTTATGACATGCAGAAGTTTGAGGGTAATTTGGTAAATCGGTCACAGGGGCCGAAAGTTGACTTTTTGATCGGGACATTGTTTGGACTTTCCGGGAATACTGTTGGGTAGGTCTTAGGACGCTGAATCCGTAGACAGGCGGCATGCGTCAATCGGAGTCCGAACGAAAACGTTATGGGTCTAGAACGATTAGGGGTATTTTGGTAATTTGTGAGAACAAGGGTAAAATGGTAATTTTGGTTCAGCTAAGTGTGATAATTCAACAATTCCGATGAGTCAATGTAATTGGTGACTCAAGGCATCCTGGGGTGACACTTGTCACCATGTCGGAAGGCTTAGTGGCTTGAAAGCCTAATACGAACAAACAAACCGCCCATTTTCCTTTGTAATTGTTTTGATAAAATTGATCGGTAAGGGGGACAAATAGATGGTACCTGAGATGGGAAGAGGAAATCAGAGAGAAAAACGAGTAGAATTGAAGGGATAATTGAAGGAAATCGAACTGTAAACCCGAGAACAAAACCCGAAAATTGCTTTAAGAAAGCTTGGATCGAATTTGATCTTGTGCGTGTTTTTGAATGAAATTGAGGTTGTAGTTAGCCTTCTGGGATTGGTACGAGTCGAACTGGATCAAGAACGAAGGAAATTAAGGTTATTTTGGCTTCGAACAGAGAGGGGGAAAGCTTCGGATTTGTGAGCTTGAGTCGTGGAATTAAAGCCATGGAACCATGAAATTGATCAGGGGAATATGTTTATAAGGACCCCAATGAAGCTTCTTGATGCATCAATTGAATGAAACAAGTGAGAAATTGGGATGATTGGCTGATGAACAGCGCTTCGGTGTTCTTCGCAAATCAAGTTTGAGTCGAAGAGATTGAGGTAAGTTAACACCTAATTGATTGTACAGAACTTCAATTGAGATTATAACGATGCAAATGGATGGCTGAATTGTAGAAATTGATGTCGAATTGATGGCAATCGAACCGGGTTACCTCGCGGGTCGCAGGACCCGTTTACCAGTTAAATGGGTGAAGGAGGTAACTGTTCATGGCACTGTAGCAGGCGCGTAGCACCCACGCGCAGCCACTCACGGCGGCGCGTGGGGGCGCGTGAGGGGGAATCCCGAGGTGAGTTCAACATGAAACTTGTCTTATTTAATGTAATGAACATTTTTGGTGTTGGTTGCGAGTCGATCGGACGCCGTCTCGATAATGTTTCGAGGGTCCGAAGGTTTATGTTACGTATTAAATTAATATTAAATTCCCAAAAAATTATGATAAATTAATATGATGATAATTAGGTCCTTAGTGACCCTAAGTAATGATTTTGGACAGGATTCGGGATTCTTGGCAAGTGTCGGAAATTACGGAAACGCGTGCAGCTCGGGAAGCGAGCAGGTTGGACGGTGTGTGAATGGACGTTTGTTTTATAAACCCTGATGCACGCATAGTTAAATGTTTTCCATGATTGATTGCATAAATTGACTTGCAATGATGTCCTGATGATGTGGCATGATTATATGTGATTTAATGAATATTTTAATCGGTCTTTCGGGCACGTTTTTTGAGGAATTGTGGAAATGGTATTTTGGGCTAGGCCCGGAGTCAGAAAGGTTTTAAAAAGTGTATTTTGACTTATTGGGTGAGTCAATGATGGTTTCTGGATTATTTTACTGTGTTCAATGTGATTTCACGGATTTGCGTGATATTGATGTTTTGGGCTTGAGGCCTAACTGGATAGTGTTTTTGACTTGATTTGAGGTCATGGATATGATTGATATATGTTGTGATATGGATTGTGATTGTGATTGTGGATATTGGATACTGGATCATTCTGGATGATGCGAGTGCAGTGCCTAGACGTGACTCGGATGATGCGAAAGTGCAGTTCCCGGGTATGGTACGTCTAGAGGATGCGTGTACAGTCCCCAGACATGATGGATATGACTCGGATGTTGCGAGAGTGTAGTTCCCGAGGTTGGCCTATGCGTAGTGCCGGTGTGACAGTGTGATGGTTTGTGCACTTGTGAATAGTGCGGATTGATTGATTGATTAATTGAGTAATTGATTGTTGACCTTGTGCATAGTTCTGTTGATGTTGATTGTGATTACGTACTGGTATTGAGTACGAGTTCTGGTCTGTGTGGCCAGGTGGTTATATTTTCATGTGTTTGGCCTGAGAGCTGGAACGGCCTGCGAGCCGGGAGTTGACTTGTTATGTGGTTTGGCTGGAAAGCCGGTGATTGTCATTCATATGTTTTTCCCCTATGCATGCATGGTTTGATAAACTGGAGGGTAAATGATGTCTTTTATCAATGTGTTTTAACGAATATAATTTTGTCCACTCACACTTTTCTGTTTTGTTGACCCTCTACGTCATGGCACAATGTTCGGGGCTGATCTTGAGGCGGAGGCATGAGCGGCAAATATCCCTTGTCTGATAGGTACTGAAGGCTAGTTTCGGGACTTCAGTTGACTTGTCAGACGGGAGCAGGACCGTGCACGGTTATCGAGGTCCAGTTGGGACGGGTCCTGTCATTGGCCATGCGTTGACCTCACGCGTGGGGGTACGTGAGCACTAATTTTGAGGTGGGACCTGTGTTATTTTAAAGGTTTCGAAGATCCGGATCCAATGGTGGTGATTTCAGGTCGATCGAAGATCTTTAGGTTGGTCAAATTGTGGTTTTTCGCCTCGAGAAACGTGTCCGGGGTACGTTGACATTTTCGAGAGTTTTGGGAGTTTATCCTATAGACTTGTATAGTTGATTAGTGACCTTCGGGTATGATTTGGATAGGTCCAGAAGACCCGGAGATGGCCGATTAGCCTCGGGGAGGCTTATGGAACGTATTTCGGGGTTAGCCTCGAAATATGATGCATGCATAAACTTTTTATATGTTTTATATATGTGATTTCTATGATTAGGATTGTGGTATTTATGATTTACGTATTTGTACGTATTTCGAGGTTTATGGTTTTATACTATGTTTATACGTGCTTGGGTTTTTTATGTTGGTTTAATGGAATGGTTTTGGATTTGGAAATATGAAATCGGGCATGAGACCTATTTGATTTGGAAACTATCGGACTTGGAGTCCATTTGATTAAATGGGAGATCGGGCTGGAGGTACATTTGGTTTACATGATCGGGCTAGAGGCCCAGTTGGTTATGATATCGAGCATGAGTCCCATTTGTGGTTTATAAATGTGATTTTTCGTCCGGAGACCCTAAAACAGATTTGGATTTGAGTCTTGGATTTCTTGATTTATGATGGTTTTATGGAAATTCAGGGCATGGCCCCTTTGGAAAGTTTTGAAATGATTTTACAAACTGTTTTTCATATACCATCCTTATATGAGGATATGTGGATGGTCTCCTCTAGATGTCTGGTACACTGGGAAGTCATGGTGCATTGCTTGCGAGGGGTCATTCTACGGAGCGACCGAACCGTATAATGACTCAGGAGTAAGATTGCTATGATTAGACGTCTGGAACGTCAGATATCTGGGATGTCAGAGATAGACCCGGAAAGACCCCGGGCAGCACGTGTTGCTTAGACCGTGATATGATGTCTGGGATGCCGAGGATGGGTATTTGGTAAACATAATTTGTTGGATTTATGAAATGGTGTTTCTATGTTTAACAAATGGATTTGTGCAGTGGCCTACATGGATTTGGATTTACTGATTTCGGTGTTTTACAGTTTTGGACTGAGTTCCCACACTTGGTTGATTTTGTGGTTTTGGGCTAAGGCCCTAATGATATGAGGAAGGAAATGGCTTTGGTTTTATGAATGTTTTTATTATATTTAATTTAATTGGTTTATGAATGGATGCATTGTTTTAAGTGAAGGGTATAAATGTCTTTTATGAAATGTATTTTATTAAATTATTTATTTTCATCCACTCACAACTTTTATGTAGTAGTGACCGAGACATCACACTCCGCCACTGATCCGCGTGCACTCTGGAAGCTCGTTGGGTTGTTGGTTCAGGTTATACCTTGTCTGGCCTTCGTGTTGCACGTGGGTTAGACGGGAGCATGGCACATCCTGAGTAATCTCGAGGAGGATTTGGATGGGTCCTGTCAAGGTGGTATCACAACAAGGTTTACATGTGGTACTCTGATACCAGAGTGGTATCAGAGTGAGGTTATCATTTTGGAACGAGAGCATTGGTGTGCAGGTGCTGTGGATTTGATGTCTCTGCGAGGACCAGCTCGTCATCAACATGAACGATAGGTAAATAGTACGAGATTTAGTAGAAAGAAATCGTGGCGCAGCTATGGAGTGTATCGACGTCATAGATTGATCGTTGGCATGGTTTAAAGCTGGACCCGAGAAGGGTCGTATATGATGAGATTGCGGAGCTGAGGCCATTTATTGGTCATGTTAGGCTGGTTTTGCTACTCTCAGCAGCCGAAGTCGTGAGAATCAATTAGGTCAAGTTGGGAGTGTGCTGCACCCAGCAGATGGGTTCCTCGAACCCTGGTTGTGATTGATGGTTTGGAGATTATGAGTACAACGGAGTTAGTAGATGCCCCTAGTGGGTATCCCTAGTTGAGTTTGATGGTAAGAGGAACCCTAGTTGAGACTATGGAGATTGGTTGGCATGACACAAAGTGAAATGGTGGTACCCAATTTCCGCGTACCATTGAGCTGATTAGTATTTGTGTGGGTCCAGGGTTAGACCGATTAGTAGTGTTTGGGGACTTGGTGAGTCCAGTGAACCTAGCGGAGTTAGTTGAGGCTGGTGAGAATTGGGTGGCATTGATGGATGTTCCCCGTTCTCTTTTTCTGGTATGGTTTGTCATAGTGGTTGCACCTAGAGTTGTGGGGTACGAGGAAGGCATGTTCCTCCAACCCGAGTATGGATTAAAGGTTTTAGCTAGGTATGAGTAAAGATTCAGGTTGGGTGGGAGGCGAGCACTAGATAAGAGATGTTGAGCCACGAGCTGAGGATATGACTCTGTAGTGATGTGCTCGTGTTCGATGTGGACCGAACGAGGACATCCGATAAAATCGGAACGTTCCTTTTTGTGTATGCTTTTTTATGGTGCTTTTATCAGAGTAGCACAGCGGAAGGGTGGTTGAACCATGCTTGATTTTGGGTCATTAATTAAGAGAAATTGGTGAGTTGAGGGAGTACGAAGAATTTATTTGAAGTTGGAAAAAGCGGAAGAGAATCAATGGAAGTCTTTAGATTTGAGAAAATGATTAAGCATTACATCAATTATCAGAGAATACTCTTAGTCGGAAGAGGTGACTTCTTTTTTTCCGTTTGGTTGGTTAGAGCTTCTAGCTTGGATGTCAATATGATTGCTAGACTTGAGATTCCACAACGGGATTTTTGATAGAGACGGACTGGATGAAATCCAGCGATGGATGAGATGTGTTGGGATGCTTCCTAACACTAATTGAGAGAAGAGATGTGATTGAGATAACTAAGTGGTGATTGGAAGAAACGGTATAAAGGAGGATGCAAGTACTGTCATGGAATTTAGTGGTCAATTTGTCAGATATGGTGGTATGCAGAGATCTGGCTTCAAATCACAACATGAGTCTGCTGTAACTCCTCAATCAAGCGATACATTAGGTTAGGTTGGATTGACATCCTTTTGGATGTGCATAAACAGTCATAACCAGACAGGCGAATTGGGTATTAGACTGTTTACATGACACATAGGTGGATCTTGTCCGAGTGAGTTGGGACTGGGAAGTCCAATGGTTGGAAAAGATGGATGTGCTTCCAATATGGTTGGAACTTCGGAATCAAGAGAAGTTTTGGATGGGATTACAAATTGGGGATAAGTAGTGCGCGTGGTGAGCGTGATGAGTGTAGCGGGGATTGTGTTTACGCTCACATAGGATGAATTTTGATGTCATCGTCTTGGATCATCCTTGATTTTCCCTATGTTCGGCGACAGGGTTGATCTGACATAGGGAATTATGATGAGGGAGTCTCGATAGGTAAGGATGACAAGGAGTGACTATAACTGATCGTTGTGAGGTAATTTTAGAGAACCCACAGTCTAGACGTGTTTCGTCTTCGACTGAGTTGTTCAGGTGTGGAAAAGGTGATGAGTAGTGGTGTGATAGCAAGGGATTCAAAGAGAGTGTAAGACCCTATGACCCGAAAACTGGTCGTTATCGGGGAGAATAGTACTACTGATTATGCTAAGCTAGGAGCAGAGGAGAATTGTATTGTAAGACGAAATTATTATCCAACCTCTGTCTTGGGTATGTGTTGGATATGTGAACGAGTATGGACCTTGGATTCATTCACTCAAACTGGTGGTGTTGGTGATGAGAGTGCGTTGATGGGATTGGCTCCCTTTTGGAGTCAATCTAGTGAAATTTGGTAAATGAATGAGTAGGAGGTTGGTAGATATCTGAACCTGTCGGATACTCATTCGGCACTAATAGGTACGTCTTGGTGGACGTGATTTATAATTGGTACACCTTGGAGGATGTGTTTGGGCCTCGAGTGTGTGATCTGACTAGTACAGAATTGGACAGACGGACTTTAGAATTGAAGCATGATTGACTACAAGCCATGTAGTGGATTGGGTAAGAACGAGGATGTTGTGTGTGCTTAGGGCATGCACAGTGGCGTTTCTGCGGATGTATTGGTGATCAGGTGAGTTCCGATGTAGTTGGTTTGTTGAGGGCGTGGACTGGACATTAGATACTATGTGCTAGGCTAGAGGGATTTGATGGGTTCAATGATTGATGTGAGCACCTGCTCAGGTCCGTGGATGCTCATGTGGCTCAGACTCGTGGATGGCCAATGGAACCCTAGAGAGAAGATGTGTTATCACTTCTGGGTAGGTATTCGATGAGGTCCAGTTACACAGAGGTAGAGTGAGACCTTGATGGTGTACCCACAAGTTGAGTAAGTTGGTGGTTAGTGTAACCACAGGTGGGGCGAGAGGTCAGGTTGCTTTGCATGAAGCGACTGATGTGTGACTCTGGTGGAGTCAACATGGATCGCTGATGGAGTTGACTGAGGTGAGTACCGAGGCCGATAAATGCCTCCATTTTGAGCTTGGCTCTGCGAGGTGAGATTTGTGCCATTGTGACGAAAGATGTGGGGCATGAGAATTGGTCATGCTTTCAATTATTTCTTTATGTACAAATGTTTTCATTGGTTATTGATTTGAAAAGGAATATGATTTGATTTTAAGAAAGTATTTGAGATATCGTTTTCTGATGCATGCATGTTTTTAATTGAAGGGTATAAATATCTTTTTGTTAAGTAGTTTTATTAACTTTTTATTATTTTCCACTCACAATTTCAATGTTTTTAATACCCTTCAGGCTGATCGCGGATGCTGGTTGTAGTAGAGACCGAGACATCATATGCCACTACGTCTCTGGAAATCACTGCGCACTCTAGAAATCCCGAGCGTGTTACGGTTTTATCCCTGGTCTAACATGTGGTGTCAGATAGGAGCAAGGTACATCCCACGATAATCCAGGGGATTGGGATGGGTCCTGTCAGCGGAGCCATAAGCGTGTCTTGAACACGCTTCTTGAGGTTAAAAACCTCCAAAACCCTAACCAAACCACCTCTGATCGACTTGAAACCACCATCATTGGATTCAAATTTTCAAAACCTTTCACACAAGATAAGTTGAACCTTGATACTCATGCCCATACGTCCCCACGCGCTGGTCAAATTTTGGTCAACGACAATTAACGCTGAAGTCATCCTGAGAGGTCTGACACCTGACAGTTATGATAGCCTACCATGTGGCACTCCCTAACTGGTGCCACGTGTCACCCTTTGACACTACCATGTCACGTGATGATGTCACTTTCTGACATCATCACTACCACTTGTCACTAACACTTCAGCTCTGACAACCTGACACCTGTCTGACAACCTGCCATGTGGCACCCCCTTTGTAACAACCCAAACATTTAATAAATGTAAATTCGAAAAATTAAATGTGAAATGGCTATTTTACCCCTAGATAAGGAAAATGTTAACTTTTAACTCGGGAGACTATTTGGACTTTGACCAAGACCCATTACGTAGATCAAGATGTCATGAATGCGTTGGCAGGCGGCACGTCGAAATCAGACGTCAAACGGGAAAGTTAATCATGCACCTACTTCATTCATATTCATCTTCATTCCTTCTCCATTTCACCCAAAACCCAAACAACGCCACAACCCATCAACCATCCACCCTTGCTGTTTGAAAGAGACTGAGACTGAGAGAGTGACCTGAGACGACAGAGAGGACGATTGAGCACGAAAAAAAGGCGGAGGAACCACGGATCAGGTAAACCCGACACCATAGTTTGGGTCAAAATTTCAAATTGGATTTAAATGAGTTTTTAGGCCGTTTGGAGGATTAGGATTGATTGTTTGGGACTGTACGAACTTATAACCAAAAAGGGATGTTTTGGCTGTTGGGATCACCTGGAAACCAAGCTTGAAGATTGGCTGAATTGCATCAAGCTCGAACAGGTAATTTCAGAGCTTGTTTGATGTTTTTGAGTCCATAGATCCCTTTCTGGGTTCATTGCGAGCATGTAGTAAGAAAAATGGTTGAAAAAGGTAGAGAAATGAGTGAGTTCTAACCGGGTTAGGGTTGCAGGTCAAAGGACAAGTTACAAACAAACGGGTTGGCCCAGCCAGAGGTAGGGGATGATGACGTGGCAGTCCACATCATCACTTATCAGACCTATCAGTCCACGTGGGAATTCAGGTGATGCCACGTGGAAAGCTGTCAAGCCCAGTCAACAGCTGACGTATCAGGTCCACATCAACCATGTCAAACCACGTTGACCAATAGGGTGGTGCCACATGGAAACTTTTCAGAAGGTGTCAAGGTGACGTGGCAGTTGACGTGTAAATCTCCATAAGTCATGTCAGACCATATGGACCAGTGGGGTGGTGCCACATGGTAGGGTGTCAGAATCTGTTAGTCCTACGTGGAAGTTGACGTGGCAGGTACTGTTAGACCACATAGGCTAGTGGGGTGGTGCCATGTGGCAGGCTATCAGAGGAGTCAAACTTGTTACATGTCAGGCTGACACCAACATGACGTCAGCCGTTTACTGGCATTGACCGATGTTGACTAGCGACGACCAACGTTGACCAAAATTTAAGCAGCACGTGGAGGCGCGTGGATAAGAATTTCGAGGTTAAATTGATCTTGTTCAAATGGTTTTGGAAATTTGAATGCAATAGTGGTGATTTCAAGTCGATCAGAGACCGTTTGATAGGTCATTTAAGGGTTTTTAGCCTTGGGAAACGTGTTTGGGACGCGTTTCCGATATCGGGCTTTGTGAGGGTTTGTTATATAGACTTGTATATAACACTAGTGACCCTCAGATGTGATTTGGACAAGCTCGGAGACTTTGGATTAGCTCGGGTGAGATTACGGTACGGATATTGAGCACCCAGCGTGGACCGAGCATGCGTGGATTTTTGTTTTATAACTGAAATGCATGCATAACCATTTTAAATGCTTTATTATATGATTTATGTTGAAATTCTTTTATATTGTTATTTGATGATGTGATGGATTTAATCGTCAGTTAAGAAACATTTTACAGATTTGCGTGAAAATTATGTTTTGGGCTTAAGACCCAATTGAATAACGGTTTGAAATAGATTTAGAGTCAAACGGGAATTTGAAAGAAATATTACATTTTAAATGGATTTGAATGGTGATCTGGTATGATCGGTTTGGATAAATAGGAATTTATAAATGAGTTCTAGGCACGATTTTCTAATGGTTTTGTGGAAAAATACTTGTAAAAGTTATGTCTCGGGCATTGGCCCAATTAAATAGTATTTTTGACTTGGTGTGAGACATAAATGGTTTTAATATGATTTTCTATCGGATTTGGTTACTGCTCCACATATACCATCCTGTGTGAATTAGATAGTCTCCTCCAGACGTCGAGGATCCTGATGTTGTCACGGTGCACTACCTAGGATGAGTAACTCCAAGGAGAGGCTCAGGCCCAAGAGTACGAGATAATGATATCACCCCGGACGTGGTAGATCCTGGGAAGGCACCCCATTACGATATCACCCCAGACGTCGTTGAGTTGGATCTTGGGGAGGTACTCGGAGATGAGACCCCGAGTTGCACGCGTAGCATTGGAAATCTTGACTGGTATTGGTTATAGACATCGTGAATGTCGAGGATTTGTTATATTGTGTTTTACTAATATGTGTGTCTAGATATATATATATATATATATATGATTTGAATTACTCTCATACGATTTGATTTAAATGCATGCATGTTTATAAAACGGAGGAGAAAATGTTTTGTTCTTAATCGTATTTAAAAAATTCTTATTTTTGTCCACTCACACTTTGACTGTTTTATTGACCCTCCAGATCGTGACACAGAGGCAGGGGCTGACAATGAGGTTGAGGCATAGCTAGTACCGTTGTGCACCTGAACATCCTTCGAGGTAGGTTTTGTTAATTTTATTGTACTGACATGTATGCTCAATTATGTAGAGATACTTATCCCTTGTATGAGAATGTTGTAGTTGAACTCTGTTTACTTTTAAACCCATAAAGGGTCTTTTCAGTATTTTCAGTATGATTATCAGACGGGAGCATGGCACGTCCCACTATAATCCAGGGGGATTGTGACAGGTCCTGTCAGCTTGGTATCAGAGCATTAGGATAGCGATTTTTACATTGTACATTGGCTTTCTTAAGATGTCGTACTAATTTATGCCTCTTAACAGATAAACTTGCCTCCAAGCCGAGAGCCCCATTTACGTTCTGATGATGATCTCGCTAGAGATTTCGAGTGTTAGTATTGAGAGAGCCCAACGCCTGGGGGCTACTAAATTTAGTGGTGGGGCAGACCATGAGGAAGCCCACCAGTGGATTACTCGGATCAAGCGGATCTTCGCGATTACGCGATGCCCTCTAAAGGATCGAGTTTTGCTGGCTACCTTCTTGTTGGACGGTGGCGTTTATCAGTGGTGGTGCACACTTGAGATGTCTGGTTGGGATGTCTGGATAGTGACATGGGAGTTCTTCCGAGAGCGTTTCTTGCATCAGTACTACCCTCATTCGTTCCATGATGCCAGGCAGCCTTAGTTCTTGCAGCTTCGATAGGGGAGAATGTCAGTGGCAGAGTACGAGCAGAGTTTCCAGACATTGTTCTGCTTTGCTTCTGAATTTGTAAGTACTGAGGCCGACAAGTGCTGTAGATTTGAGATGGGCCTGCGAGGGGAGATCCGCGCCATCGTGACGACATGATCCTATGCCACACTGAGGGAGTTGACAGATGCGGCTGTGAGAGAGGAGGCCAGTTTTCCAGCCCGATTGCAGTTTTCTGGTGATGGGCGATGCTGAGAGCCTTCGTACCTTGGACCTTCGAGCTAGTGGGCCCCGAAGGGAGGCCGATTCAGTGGAGCATCATCATCATCTGGTAGTGGTAGATTTGGAAGGTACGGTAGTACCTAGAGGTTTGGCATCAGGGCCCAGCAGACTTCTCAAAGAGTGGTACGTCAGTGAGGTCTACCGGCAGAATGAGGACATTGACCTGTTTTACATGTGGAGTGCCTGACCACTTCAGGAGAGAGTGCCCATGGATGTCAGGTGGCAGTGGTATTAGTCGGAGTGCAGCAGGGTAGGACCCAAGCACAACGGCGACTTCAGATGCGATAGGTGGCCAAGGATTTGGTGGAGCAAGAGGTGGATTCCGAGGATCACGAGGGCGTCGTTGATCGTCGGGACTACTGGTGACACGACCCATCCTGATCCCCCCGGGATTACATGGGATGTGCCATGCTCCCGTCTAACCCACGTGTGACATGAAGTTCAGACACCTGTATAACCCCCGTGTAACGCAAAGGCCAGACAAGGGATAACCTAGGTCAACAGCCTAGACGGGGCTTCTAGAGTGCTCTCGGATTAGTGGAGGAGTGTGATTTCTCGGTCTCAGCTACAGCCCGCATCCGTAATCAACCTGAAGGGCATTAAAAATCATAAAAGTTGTGAGTGGACGAACATAAATAATTTAATAAAACACATTTCGTTAAAGATATTTATGCCCTCCACTTAAAACCATGCATGCATACTAAAGCTAGTTAATTCAATTATAATAAATACCGTTTAGAAAACCCAAGCCATTTCTTTCCTCAAATCATTAGGGTCTTAACCCAAAACCGTAAAATCAACCAAGTGTGGGAACTCAGTCCAAAACCATAAAACACCAAAATACGTAAATCCAAATCCATGTGGGCCACTGCCCAAATCCATTTATCAAACACATAAACACCATTTCACAAATCCAATCAATCATGTTTACCAAATACCCATCCTTGGCATCCAAGATGCCTAGCGCCCCAGAAGCTTGACGTCCCAAACGTCATATCTCACGGTCTAAGCAACGCGTGCTGCCCGGGGTCTCTCTGGGTCAATCTCTGATATCTCAGATGTCTGACGTCCTAGACGTCTAATAATAGCGATCCTGCTCCTGAGTCACTATACGATTCGGTCGCTCCGTGAAATGACCCCTAGCAGGCAATGCGCCTTGACTTCCCCAGTGGACACCACCACGATCGTCTCACCATCCTCTCCAACTTCCACTCACGACACAAAAACAATAGATGAGGATTGAGGATACTTGTGAGGGATTGGGTTACACGGTTCGAGAGGTTTCGCGGGTATGGGAAACAAAAGAGGATGAAGATGACTGAAATAGATGAGGATAAAGACCCCAATTAATTGGGTTTTGGGCCTATCAGATAGGTGACACTTGTCACTCATCTGGTGTGTCCTTCCAGATTTTCCCCCCAACCAAATCATGCCACGTGTCGTCTTTTCTCGGTTTGCATGAATAGTGCCAATTTCTATTTTAGACCCATAACTTTCCCGTCGAACGTCCGATTTTAACGTGCCACTTGTCTCCGGACTCGTAACGTCCTGATCCACGTTACGATCATCGGCACTCATGCATAGGACCTTTCAGGTCAAAAGTCAACATTTTCCCCAAACCCAAGGGCAAAATCATCATTTCACACCATCCGTCTGCGATTTCTCGACTAATTCCCGATTAGTCACGCTAATCCGTGATTACTCACTAAACTGATCCCAAAATTTAGGACGGGTCGTTATAAACCTCCCCCCTTAAATAATTTCGTCCTCGAAATTCCATCTACCCCAAGTCCATACCCAACTGTGGAAATCCACGTCCTAAGTAGGAGTCTACAAATTAACCACAATTTAACTCCTCAGAAGGTGTGGTCTCCGTGTTGCTACCATCTGATAAACGCTAACTCCAACTATATCCAGTAACTCAAACAGACCCCCTTGTCCTTTCAGTCCCCTATTTTGACCATCTCCATCTTTTGGTTGTCAGACTGAAGTACATACTCCCACTGAGGGTTAACGCATCTCCAACTCATTCCCAAAGATTCCCCTTTTCCACCCCAACTCGTGGAAATCCAACCTGCCTCACACCTGGGCCTCCCATTCAGTGTACGCCATCTAACAATTCTATTTTTATACGAACGCCTCCCAACTGTCACCGCTTGACAATACCACCTTGGTATTAGAGCTCCAACCGTTATCTCCAACCAGCATTCAATCACTGACGTCACCCTGATAATCCACTACTCGAGTCACGACACCAACCTCGATCCATACTAGAGTCATATTAAGGGTACCTCGTACCAACTCCCTCAATGTAACGTAATATTATACCGTCACAATGGCACGAATCTCACCTAACTGAGCCAAGCTCAAAATGGAGGCATTTATCGGTCTCAGTACTCACATCAGTCAACTCCCTCAGCGATCCATGCTGACTCCACTAGAGTCACAGAGCAGTCGCTTCATGCAAAGCAACCCGACATCTCGCCTCAAATGTGGTCACTCTAACCACCAAATGCATCGAAACTAAGCTGATCACCAGCACGTCCACCATCACCACTGGTGCATGCCCCAAGCACACACAACATCCTCGCATCTACCGCCCACTACATGGCTTGTAGCCAATCACAGTTCAATTCTGGAGTCCATCTGTCCAATCCTGTACTAGACAGATCACCACTCCAGGCCCAAACACATCCTACTCATTTCTCAGCTATTCATCTTTTCCTAATTTTCACCCTAGGTATCATCTCACTTACCAAATCATTCATACTTTCCATCACACACTGATCGACTTCGAAAGGAAACCAATCCCACCAACGCATATATCCAAGGTCCATACTCACTCACCTATCCAACACATACCTAAGACAGAACAATTCTGAATTAACCCCACACTTACCCACAAAACTAAGACAGAGGTTGGATAATCATTTCGTCCTACAATACGATTCTTCTCTGCTCCTAGCTTAGCATAATCAGCAAGGCAATTCTTCATTACGATTCTCCTCTGGCGTCACAACACTCCTCAACACTTTGTCCACAACTGAACAACTCAGTCAAAGATAAAACACGTCTAAACTGTAGGTTCTCTCCAATTACCTCATCTTGATCAGTTATAGTGACTCCTTTTCCTCCTTACCTATCAAAACTCCCTCGTCATCATTCCCTTATTCCCTATGTCAAATCAACTCTAACACCATCATAGGGAAAGTCAAGTATGAACCAAGACGATGACCTCAAAATTCATCCTACGTGAGCATAAGCACGAACCCCGCTACACTCACCACGTTCACCACTCTCACCACTTATTCCCAATTTGAAATCACATTCAAAACTTCTCTTGATTCTGATGTTCCCACCATGTTGGAAGCATATCCATGTTTTCCAACCATTGGACTTCCCAGTCCCCAACTCACTCGAACAACATCCACCTATGTGTCCGTAAAAAATTTGATGTGCTACCCAACTCGCCTGTCAGTTAAGACTGTTTATCCACATCCAAAAGGATGTCAACTCATCCTAACCTGATGTACCGTTCGACTGAAGAGTCACAATTGGCTCCTTCTGTGACCTGAAGCCAAATCCCTGCATACCACCATATCTGAAAAATCGACCACTAATCCCCATGACAGTATTTTCATCATCCCTTTATACTGTTTCATCCAATCACCACTTAGTTATCTTCATCACAATTGTCCTCTCAATCACGGTTGGGAAAAGTCCGAACACAACTTGTGACGACCCGAAAATTCGAAAAAGGAAAATTTGGAAAAATTGGAAAGAAATGACGATTTTACCCTTGGTTATGTGGGCTGAAAGTTGACCTTTTGTTTGGGATGCCTTTTGGACTTTTGGCCATGACAGTTGGGTAAGTCTCGAGGTGCTAAGTCCATAGATAGGCGGCATGCGTCGATCGGAGTTCGGACGTGGAAGTTACGGGTCTAGAACTATGAGGGGCATTTAAGTAATTATGCAAGGAAGGGCAAATTGGGTTTTTTTCTTGTTTGATGACTCATCAGAGGGATTAGCAGCAATTGGTCACCTATCCCTCACCGACTTGGCTGAGGATTTCACATTGTGACATCTGTCACTTATAATTGAAGGTTTAGTGGCCTTGTGTAGCCACGTGAATGAACGGATGACTATTTGAATGTACCCATGAGACAAACAGAGAAGGAGAGCAGTTTGATTAACTAATACCCACACCATCATCCGAATGAATTGGATTCAATCAATTGAAAGGATGAACTAGAGTGAGAAACGAGGAAGAAAGGAAAGAAATAACCCTTAAACCAGAAAGCCCAAATCGTGGAAGTTTAAGGCTTCAACAATTCGAAATTTAATTTGTAGGCTGTGATGAGTGAAATTGAACCTTGATGAAGTATTCTGGGATTGTTTCGATCAGGAACTCCTCAAGAACGAAGAGAATTGACATCGTTTTGGCCTAGAACAGACCTGACGGATAACTGGGAAATTGAAGGTTGAGTCGTGTAATTGGAGGGGTTGAAGGGTGCAATTGGAATTGGAAACCAGTTTAGAAGAATCCCACGAAGCTCTTTGATGAATTAATTGAAAGAAAATGGGTCGAATTGGTGGACTGCGATGGATGAATAGAGCTCGATTGTTCTTCGAGAAATTGATATCGAGCTGAGGAATGGAGGGATCCGTTTTGCAGGAAACAAGTTAAGAAGACAACTGTAGCATTTTACTGTGCAGGCGGATGGCTCCCACAGAAAAGCGTGCATCTTGGAAAACGAGCGGTTTGGAAGGCCGTGGCACGACGTTCGGGGCTGATCGACAGGTGGAGGCATGAGTAAAAATCAATGCAGTCATCCCTTGTCTGATAGGTACTAAGGGGTAGTTTCGGGGACTTCAGTTGACTTGTAAGACTAGAGCAGGACTAGGGGCGGTTATCAAAGTTCAGTTGGGACGGGTCCTGTCAATTTGGTATTAGAACATTGGGTTACTGATTCGTCATGCCTCGGAGATGCGAGCCCTATACGCGGCCTGGTCATGAGACGAGATATGAGGGTATAGGAAATCACTGGAGTGAACATGACCTTGGATTGATGGTCGGACATTGCATTTTGTGTTCTAGTTACGTCGGACTTGTGTTGGTCTGGATAATGGTTCAATCTAACAATGGGATATGTTATATGAATGGGCGTGTTGGGCCCAGGACGAAATTAACCCAAGGATAGGGGGACGAGTGATCTTTGGATTTTGGATATCGAAATTGGACTCAGAAGGAGACAGGAGTTAGTTTTGGACTCGGGATGAGTCAGTGTATGGTAGAAGGGCTCGGGACGAGCCAGCAAATTGGAACAAGTGATTGTGGTTGTGCATAGTTAACGATGGTTCACGTGGGACCATCCACATATCCTAATCTAAAAATGCTACATGGAAAACATATTTATAAAACCATTTTTAAAACATCTTAAATAGGCCATACTCGGAATTCCGCAAAACCATCAAAATCCAGAAAATCCGTTTTAGGTTCTTCGAACCTAAAATCACATTTATAAACCACAAATGGGACTCATGCCCGATATCATAATCAACTGGGCCTCTAGCCCGATCATATAAACCAAATGGTTCTCCAGCCCGAAATCTCATTAAATCAAATGGACTTCAAGTTCGATAGTTTTCAAATCAAATGGGTCTCATGTCCGATTTCATATTTCCAAATCAAAAACCATTCCATCAAACCATTGTTGCAATACCAGCACGTATAATATCGTATAAACCATAAAACCTCGAAATACGTGTAAACAAGGAAATCATAAATACCAAAATCATAATCATAGAAATCGCATATATAAAACATATAAAACAGTTATGTATGCATCATATTTAGAAAACAAAAGTCCATTCACAGACCATCCTAACTGTCTCCTCGATACGCGTGCCTTAAGCCTCCCCGAGGATAATCCGCCATCTCCGGGACTTCCAATCCTGTCCAACCTAACGATCTTCGATCAACCTAAAACCACCACCATTTAATCCAGATCATTGAAACCTTTATAATGACACTAGTCCCATTCCAAAATTCGAGTTCATGCGCCCCCACGTGCCAGGTCAAAGCTAAAAAAGTCAATTGTTGACGTCAGCACTGACAGCTCTTACAGTGCCAAGTGTCAAGCTTCCATTGGTCCCTGTCTAACATGTCAGTCTGACATTGTCAGGCCTGACATGATGACATCACCCCTGATGATGTCATCACTGAAGTCAAGTCATCCATGTTCTTTAGCCGGGTCGACTCGACAGCCTGAACTGAGTAGCGCAGACCTGAGACCGTGACCCGGCTGGTTCTCCACCATCCGACCACCATTTCCTTCCGTCCTTTTTCCTATGGCTTCGTCTAACCCTCTAGAACAAGTCTACCAACCCAGAAATGCAAGAAAAGGCTGAGAAACTACCTTCCCAATCGATGATCTGTGACAGCCCCTACAACTCCGTTTTGCAGTCAACTCCGGCCTCCTCCATTCCCGATTTCGATCACAATCAACTCGTATGATCACCAGGAACCAGTTCCAATCGTTAAAACCCATCAACAAACACTGAAACTCAATTTCCAAATTTTGAACATAACTCACTGTTTCGAGTTTTCCGGTCGCCTCAGACCTCCGCAGCCCTCAATTCCAGGCCCAATCAACTCGTCTTAGTCTCAGGTACCTCGTCCAAACCTCCAAAATGATCAACAACCATCAAAACACGTCCTTCCACTTTTGAACTCAAAACAAGTTACGTGATTTTGGTTTCCTCACCTTGCGGTCATTGCTCCATCGTGGCCACCACCACGATCGTCTCACCGTCCTCTCCAACTTCTATTCACGACACAAAATCAATAGATGAGGATTGAGGGTACTTGTGAGGGATTGGGTTACATGGTTCGAGAGGTTTCATTGGTGTGGGAAACAGAAGAGGATGAAGATGATTGAAACAGATGGGGATAAGGACCCCAATTAATTGTGTTCTGGGCCTATCAGATGGGTGACTCTGGTGTGTGACGACCCAGAAATTTGAAAAAGGACAAATTGGAAAAATTGGAAGGAAAGGACGATTTTGCCCTTGGTTATGGGGGCAAAAGTTGAATTTTTGATCGGGACCTTATTTGAACTTTCCATAAGGACTGTTGGATAGGTCTCGGGACGCTGAATCCGTGGACAGGCGGCATGCGTCAATCGGAGGTCGGATGTGAAAGTTGTGAGTCTGCGAAGGCTAGGGGCATTTTGGTAATTTTGAAGGTAAGGGTAAAATGGTAATTTTGGTTGGGCTGGAATTTGATGATGCAATCACATTGGTGAGTCATTTAGCTCCTTGAGTGACACCTGTCACTGTGTACATGGGGTTAGTGGCAATTGTGGTGGCGGCTGAGTGTTAGATGGTGGGGTTATATGTTTGAATTGGAACTTAAACTGTGTGGGTGTGCTTCCCTCAAACAACAACAAACCAAAAACAGAGGATGGGTATGATCGATTCAAGGCAACCCGTAACCCCTAAACTGAAATCGTGAGGCTCTACTAGAATTGAGAGTGAAATTGTGTGGAAAAAAAGAAGAAAAAGGGAAGAAAAACCCAGAAAAACCTGAAACTTTGAATTGATAAATTGGGATTGAATTTTGAATTGGACGATTAATTGATGGAAACATAGATGAGGATGAGCTTATAGAGGCTTAAACGAGTCGAGTGGGATTGAAATTGAAGGAAATGGTGAAGAAACGAACCCAGACGACAGTTGTGTTCAGTTGAGAAAATTCAGATTGAGTTGGAATGGTTAGAGCGAATGAAGGTTGAAATTGGGATTGCAAACATATTTAAATAGATCCTGCAAAGCTTCTGAGTGAATCAATTGCAAGAAAACAACTGGAACTGGTCGAGATTGAAGGATGAACACTCCTTGAGTGTTCTTCGACAAATCGGGTTTCAATTGAGGGATTGAGGTAAATTCTCTAGGAATTGAGATTACAGAACCCTAATTAGACTCCTAATGATGTTATTCGATGAATCAATTGAAGAAATCAATGAAGAATTGACTGAAATTCAGCCGGGTCAAGCCAACTGGTCCCGTTTTACAAATAAACGGGCAAGAGAGACGACTGTAGCAGGGCACTATAGCACACGCGTGGGTTTCACGTGCAACCACTCATGGAGGCGCGTGAGGGTGTGTGGGCACGATTTTTCCGAGGACTTGGGATTCCTGGAAGGTACCGAAAATTACAGAAACGCGTGCAGCTCGGAAAACGAGCGGTTTGGACGGTGTGTGAGTGGACGTTTTTTTTATAAATTAATATGAATGCATAGTTAAATGTTTTACATGATTTATTGCATTATTTGAATTGCAATGATTTGGCCTGATTATTTCTGGATTTATTGATTATTTTAATCAGTTTTTGGGCACGTTTTTCGAGCAACTGTGAAATTTCTATTTTGGGCGAAGGCCCAAGATTTGAGATTGGTTTTGACTTGGATTATGAGTCAGGGATTGATTCGATGGATTTGTAATGTTTTTAAGATATTTTATGGATTTATGTGAAAATGGAAACTTAGGTTGCGGCTGCACGTATTTGCGTGAAAATGAGATTTGGCCTTGAGACCCCGTGATAAATGGTTTTGACGTGGTTTTAATGCTGATTTTGAAATAAAGATTTTGATTTTGTATTTATGTTCAGTGCCTCCAGATGTGTAATTCCTGGGTAGACTTGGATGTGTAATTCCCAAAGTGACTCCGGATGTGTAATTCCTGGAGGGCCTCCGGATGCGTAAATCCCGGAGGGACCGGATGTGTAATTCCCGGTGAGGCTAGATGTGTAATTCCCAACAGGGCTAGACGTGTAATTCCCAGCAGTATGATAACTCTGGATGTGTAATTCCCAGAGGACCCTCAGATGTGTAATTCCCGAGTTATATGCTTTATTTTATGATAAAATGGTTTCATGAAATGATTCATATGTTTGATTCTATGCATGCATGGTTTGATAAACTGGAGGGTAAATGATGTATTTTTAAATGTATTTTTAAATGATATTATTTTTGTTCACTCACACCTTTCCTGTTTTGATGACCCTCCATGCCATGGCACGAAGTTCAGGGTTGATCGAGAGGCGGAGGCATGAGCGGAAATTAGTGCAGTTATCCCTTGTCTGACAGGTGTTGAGGGGTAGTTTCGGGACATTAGTTGACTTTTCAGACGGGAGCAGGACCCGTCAAGGTTATCAAAGTCCAGTTGGAACGAGTCCTGTCATGGTGGGTCCTTTTAGATTTTTCCCTCAACTAAATCATGCCACGTGTCATTTTTTCTCAGTTTGCATAAATAGTGAAAATTTGCGTTTTAGACCCGTAACTTTCCCGTTTAAAGTACGATTTCGGTGTGCCAACTGTCTATGGACTCGTAACGTCCTGATCTACGTCACGATCATCGGCCCTCGTGCATTGGACCTCTCAGGTCAAAAGTCAACATTTTGCCCAAACCCAAGGGAAAATTCGTCATTTTGCACCATCCTTGCTCGATTTCTCGACTAATCCCCGATTAGTCACGCTAATCAGCGATTACTCACTAAACTGATCCCAAAATTTGGGACGGGTCGTTACAACTTGTCCACGTGGTTAGACATGGCTGACGTGGACCAGCCACGTCAGCTACCACGTAGCCTAACACCTCCTGAAAACCTCTCCTCGTGGCACCAACCAACCCCTGCCACGTGGTCTGACATGATGACATGGCTTGCCATGTCATCGTCGTCAACCTCTAGCGAGTCGACCCGGGTCACTATAACGGGTCATTCGACCCGCGACCTTGACTCGATTGTATCTCCGCCGTCTGACCACCGTTTTCCTCTATTTTCTCCCAAACTCATCGTCTTTCTCCCAGACAAGGTTCTATGACCTCAAAAACATGAAATAAGGACCTGAGATTACCTATCAAGCTCGATCTTCCACGACCAATTTTTTAACCACCACCCAGACCTACCCAGCCGTCCTTTCTCACCTGTTTTGATCCTTACAGGCTCGTAAAAGCTCCCAGAACACGTCCAAATCGTCAAAATCAACCCCTAAACGTTTAAAACCAAAATCCAAATCCAAACGGGTTTCAGGTTTACCTTTCTCTAGGTATCTTCAACCATCCACGACAGTTCAGCCTCTCACTACAGTCTTCCTCAATCTCTTCAGCCTTCTCTCTCACTCTATCTCTCTCTTTTTCTTTCTCTCTCTCTCTCTCTCTCTCTCTCTCTCTCTCTTTCTCTCAAGCAGCAAATAAGGAACAAGGAAGGGGGAGGGGTTTCGGGTTGGATCAAAAATAGGAGATGAGAAAAAGGGTGATGCATGTAAGTGTTGTGCAGACCAAAGAATGGGTGACACTTGTTACTCATGTCCACAAGAAATATTTTGGGCCCACTCAATACAAACCCAAAATTCAACTCCTCGTAAAACGTACAATCATAAATGGTACAAAAATAATCCTTAACCGGTAACTTTTTCGTACGATGTTCGTTTTCAACGTGTTTCCTGTCTACGGACTCATATCGTTTCGATCTACGTAATAGACCGCGATCCACGTGCATTTGACCTAGAGGTCAAAAGTTAACATTTTACCTTTTCATGGGTAAAATTGTAATTTCACCCTATTTGTTCGATAATCCCCGATTAATCCCTGATTAATCCTTGATAATCCTTAATTAATCTCGTAAATTTGGGATGGGTCATTACAATCTAACCCCTTTAAAGAATTTCGTCCTCGAAATTCAAACTGACACAAATCCAAATCCAAAACTGTGGAGATTTAATCCTGACTCCAACTCGAAGTTATCATGTGTATACGTACACATCCAACAACTATCCACAATACTCGGCGGAACTCAACGTCACTCGACGATCCAACGGTGAATGCTGAAACTCAGCTCATCCTCTGTGACTGTATCCAACAAGCGCGTGACCAACTGGCACCTGAAAATCCCAAAAGTCTGCTTTCAAGTCTCGAACGAGACATCGACACTCGTCGATTTGACCTGTCACTCACGCAGGTGTACTCAGAATCCAAGATGACAATCCTGCTCAGCATCCAATCTAACAATCATACTATACCAAGCTGATAACCCTATTCAGCAGGAGCATCATAAGTCGTCTCACTAGACGATCTCCAACCGTAAGTCACACTTACGACACGACGTTGTGACTAGCTGGTAACTCACGGCTCCACTAATTCCTCGTACGGTACCTCATCTCACTCAGCTACCAACGCTGTGATCCCAACTCTTCTCGAGTCTCAAACTGACATCTCACTCATCCTCTGGATACACTCAGGATATATCTGGACCCCATCGAATACTTACTATAGCTAAGCAATCACACACAAAATCACTAGGGTTCATCTGGCCCTCCATGGCCCTGAGCTCCAAGCTTGCACATCATTGAGCCCTCTAAAGCCACTCTATGCTAGTGCACAGTATTCGATGTTTGGTCCTGGTTCTCCATGTACAATTAATATCGGACCCTGTTCGATTATCATACCATGTCCATCTCGGACTCAATTTGATGATTGTACCACATCAATCAAAATGATCAACACTCAACAAACACGTTGCCGAACGTACACTACTCACAGGTGCACGCAACACACAAACACAGAGGCATTACTCAAAGCTTGATCAAGGACTGCACATGCATCGTCCAGACACATACCAATATCTACAATCAAGTCCACACACCAAAACGATCTCGGATATAATCCGTCTATCATGTGGCTGACATGTCAATCATGATCCAACTCTGGAACCTATCTGTCCGATCTCTGCTCTGGACAGACCGTACACTATATTCAATGTCCTTTCCAAGTCCTCTCGATCACCCGACCAGCACCTAAGATATGCCCAACACATACTCATCGATATCACCAAGACTAACCAACTTTCGTCTACCAAGACGTACCGATCCAAACCTCGACCCCCATCATGATGATACGAAAGGGTCGGATCCTTCAGTGTGCCATAATCATCAATCCAGCAACAGTCTCAAGCCAAAACAACTTGACTCCCTCTTGAGTCAATCACGTCAACGGGTTGCACTCACAGAAAGTAACCTCAACCCAAATGTCTGTAATACTCAACCAATTCAAGCCTCAACCAACTCGATCATCTTGATCCACACCCGAATCGATCCTCTCGATCCACGACCACATCAATCCTCGCTACTCTATAGCCAACTCGATCCACCAACGTCTCAATCAACAACCAAATCGATCCTCAACCGTCTCGATCCACCAACATCTCGATCCCCTCGATCCTTAACATCTTGATCGTTCGAGGATCCACACTAGCTCCCTCAGCCAACGTAACACGACCTATAACACCAACACGGGTCCACCAAAACTGATATTCACTCATCACGTCAAGTGACACCAAACACTTTCCGCTCTTTAAATCAATCAAATTTGGCCCACAACCATTTGACTTCTATCTGGGTGACATCTCTATGAAACCTAGAAGTGATGATGAAAGTTTACTAAGCTGACACTTGGTAGGGAATACTCACTTTTTACCAGCTCCCTATCCAGCTACCTCGTCAAAATCAACTCCCGAAGTTCCATCGTATTTCGACAAAGAACACTGGGTTGGGAGCCCCAATTTCTCTGAATCCTGTAACTGAGCTCTCAAAGTTCTCAACTCTATCGGTAGGTACCGCCAGGGTGGTTGGAAAATAGGTTACATACCCGGAAAAGCTCTTTTAAACATGGCAACCACATAAATCCTATGTCATCGGAGGAAACTTGGCACAGCCTAAACCTCACTCCAAGCTCACTGAACTAACCGGGGACATCACAATACATGTCCAAAAGTCACACCGAACTCACATGATAACCGCAATCTCCACTGGTTCTCTCGGGACCCTCGTACGTCTGCTACTCGACGAACTCGGAGCTAGAGGCAACCCTCTTCTAAGCTCCCTGGCGAAACATCCCCTAGATGCACTCAGCGTCATCCAGAGTGTAACGACCCGGACTTTCGAAAAAGGAAAATTGGGAAAAATTTGAAGAAAAAGATGATTTTTCCCTTGGAAATTAGGCGAACGGTTGACTTTTGGCTCAAGCGGTCAAACGGACTTTGACCAATGACTGTGACATAGTTTGGGATGTCACGACTTCATAGACAGGTGGCACGTCCGATTCCGACATTCGAGGAGAATGTTATGATGTTCGGAAGTTCAAGGGTAATTCGGTAATTTGGTTAAAAGGGGCAATTTGTTGACTTTTCAAACGACATGGAATTTTCAAGTAATTCAAAGACCGTTAGGAAGGTCTCGATGCCTTGAGTCCGTGGACAGGCGGCACGCGTCAATCGGAGTTGGGATGACCAAGTTACCGGTCTAGAAGCGTGAAGAGCATTTTGGTAAATTGTGAATGAGGGGCAAAATGGTAATTTCCAAGGGGACAATTGATGCTGCCGTAAATGGATTCTGAGAGAACAGAGACAGAGGGAGAGCATTGCGGAATTATTTAACCCATTAGTGGGAAGTAGGCGTGCATGGGTCTGTGTTGAACAGAGAACGGGTTGTGTTGTTTGAGGTTAGGTACGAGAAACAGATGCACAGTGAACTGTGCAGATGTTTTTGAAATGGAAAAACAGAGACCGATGAACCATTGCTAGGTCGACCTCCCCAATAACGGTCTGAGAGAAAATGGGAGCTGGAGAGGAATGAGAGAAACAGAGAGATTTAAATGGAGAGGAAAAACGGGGAGGAAGACCCTAGGAACACTGAACCCGCCCGAAAATCCCAATTACGAACTCAAAATCAAATTTTGATTTGGGCGGCAAATTGATGGAATCAGAGGTGAGGTTGAGCTTCCAGACGTCCAAACGAGTCGAATGAGATTGACAGTGAAGAAAAAGTTGAAGAGATGAGCCCAGACGACATTGGAGTTCAGTTTTGGAAATCCCAATTGAGTTGGAACGGTTAGAGGGTTTAGAGCTTGAAATTGAGCTTGGAAGTCTGTTCTTATGGATCCTGCGAAGCTTCTGAGTGAAACAATTGAAGAAAAACGGTGAGGATCGACGAACTTCGATGCAGGAACAGTGTTCGGATGTTCATCGAGAACTTGAGCTTGTATTGACAGATTTAGGTGAGTTTTGATAAAATTTAACATACAGAACCCTAATTAGTTTTCTCATGATGCTATTCGATGATTCAATTTAAGGAAACGTTGACTAATTGACAGAATCCCAGCCGGGTCACGCCGCGGGCCAACCGGACCCGTTTATCAGTCAGACGGGTTGGGACGACGACTGTAGCTTACACTGTAGCTGGCGCGTGAGTTTCACGCGCAGCCACTCACGGCGGCACGTGAGGGCGTGTGGGGCCGATTCTCGAGGTGAGTTCAACACGACTTTTATCCTATGCAATGTAACGAACATTTTAGAGTTGGTTTCGAGTTAATCGGACACCGTTTAGATATTGTTTCGCGGGTCCGAAGGTTTATGTTATGTTTTTAATTAATACTTAATTCTCGAAAAATTATGGGAAATTAGTAGGATGTTATTTGAGTCCTTAGTGACACTAAAGAATGTTTTCGGACAGGATTCCAGATTTCTGGAAAATGTCAGAAATTACGGAAACACGTGCAGCGCGAAAACGAGCGTTATGGACGGTGTGTGAGTGGACTTTGATTTCAAAATTTAATGCATGCATAAATGTTTTTATGATTTCTATGATTATGATTATGACTTGTGATAATTACGATTTTCATATTTATACGTATTTTGGTATGCAATACGTAACTGCACGTATTTTGAGACTATGGTTTCTCTTATGCCTTGATGAACGATTTTACATGATTTGTGCGTATCATGTTTTAAGGATGTTTTGATTATGATTGTGAGTATGACCTACGGTTTTGACCCGGATTTCGAGATTATTACGGTTTTGCGCATTTTACGAGATTTCGAGTATATTGTGATTTGATCATGGTTTTGATGCTTTAACTTTGGGATTTGAAATATGATTTCGTTTCAAAGATTTAAAACGGATTTTGGAAAAGGTGATTTCGGGCTTGATGCCCAGTTCATGAAAGTGGCTTTGATGAACGAGATTTCGGGTTTCGGAAACTTGAAGGTGGATTTCCGGATTTGGGTTCGGGATGATGTTTCCGGATGCTAGCTTACGAAATCATTATTGCGAATTCGGATTCGGGAATGGATGACGAATATGATTGGGATTTTAATGTGAAATTCGGACATGAGTTCCATTTCGATTAAGTGAGATCTCGGATTTGAGTTGGGAAATTGGTTTACGATGGATTCTGGATTTGTTGTGATTTATAAATGGTTTTGGGTTTAAAGACCCGGTACTATTGTTGGATGATGTTTTGGGTTTAAAGACTCAGATGAGATATGACGGGGGCGGACCAGGATTGAGTTTAAAGACCCGGATTGAGTTTAAAGACTCGGTTATTGTGATACCCCCCCGAGGCCTATTGATTATGTTCTGAGTTTAAAGACTCGTTGATATCCCGGGAATGCCTGATATATGAGTTTAAAGACTCGGTGATTGATATCCAGCAAACTGATTGACTTGTGGTTTACTGTTGATTTCTGATGTTTTCGGATGTGTCGGGCAATGGCCCGGTTTATGTGGTTTGATGGATTTGAATTATGTTGTGTACTTGGATTTGATTCATGATTTTGGGCTGAGGCCCTGTGTTTATGAATGCGGGCTAAGACTTGAAGGTTAAGAAAAGGAAAACGATTTGATTTTCATACACGGTTTTCTTATGTTGGAAATGAAATGATTTGCGAAATGATTTTCGAATGCATGCATTGGTTTTACGTGGAGGGTAGAAATGTCTTTTCTGTAACTGTTTTGTAAACTAATTCATTTTTGTCCACTCACACCTTTTGTATTTTTATTGACCCTCCAGGTTGTGGCGCGTTGATCGAGGCTGATCGAGAGGCGGAGGCATGAGTGAGTACGGGTGTGGCTATCCCTTGTTTGGCAAGTACTCGGGGTAATTTGGGAACTTCAGTTGACTTGCTAGACGGGAGCAGGACCGGGCGCGGTTATCAATGTCCCTTCGGGGGCGATCCTGTCACGGAGTCATCCTATCACTACCGGATTTCCATCCAACTCATCTCAGTGGAGATGGTGGGGTATCTCGACATAATCGCCACCGACGAAGCCTCATCATCTCAATCGTCTTAGAACCATGAGCACGTCATGACAAAATCCCAAGCCTCTGCTCGTATCGAGTCATCGTTGAATCTTCTGCTCATGTCGAAGGGACTCCACCTCTCGAGATAAACTACACCTCTTTCGTATCTCGATAAGACTAGGGCGAAAATAACATAAGAACGTTCCCCGAATGTCACTTAATTCGCAATAGTCTCATCCACGTCCGTCGATAGTAATATCTGCCACGAACCTTGTGCAGATCAATCCAAGAAGCTTATTTCTATCGGTACCAAACGCTCAGGACTAATAGAATCATGTCCTCAAAAGTGCAACTCAACGTCTGTACACTCAGCTCAAAGCGTAAGATCCACTAATCGGTCCACCCGGGGATCTGAACCATAAGTACCACTCTCCTGGTAACTTGATTGAAACCCAAATCAAATCTCATAAAACATCTCAATAGGGCCTTTGCCCTAAACATAGATTCACATCTGGAGTCGTATGAAACATGATCAACCAATCCTCTTTATCCAATATCCAGCAAATCATCTCAATAGTCATGATATCAACGCAACATGTGCGACTCGGGATTACACGTCTGAGTATACACCCAGGATCTACGACATTTTAGTGAGAATTTAGGATCAGAACCCCTGGCTCGACGTCTGAGCGATGGCATTAACAGGCTCGGAACCCTTGGCTCGACGTCTGAGAAATGTCCATCTCTAACACTCCGGAAACCTTGGCACCTGTGACCTTCGATCAGTGCATGGCGGCACATGTGGATACTTTCTGACCCCAAGCTGGCGCATGGTGGCCTGTGAGGCCATTTTTTTTACCTAAGAAAGGTTCCTTGAAATGTTTGCTTAGAATTGTTTAACTTTTTTTCAGATTCATTTATAATCGTGACAAACTTGGAGCTTACTTGGCTTAATATATCAGGTGATTTTGGCTCCCGAACTAATTTGTGAGTGGAGCTCTTTCTCAAACTCAGTTTTTATATCAATTTTTAAGATGACTACTTTATGATTACTTTTGAGCATGATTTGGTTGATTGTTTTGCGGTGAATTGGTATGATTTCTATTTGAGCATACGTTATGTGATTACTAGTAAGTTAATTCTCAAGAATGAATTAATTTTATTGTTTATGTTGAATGCAATATTTTGATGGCTTTCTTATAACTATAGTTAAAGTATAATAACCTAGAAATGGTTATCCAGAGGTACGACTTTTGAGTCGAGGTTATAGTTGTATACCTACCTAGGAGTTGCTGATATCTTATGACAGGACCCGTCCCAACTGGACCTCGATAACCGTGCCCGGTCCTGCTCCAAACTGAAGTCCCGAAACTAGCCTTCAGCACCTATCAGACAAGGAATGACTGCCGCTCATGCCTCCGCCTCGAGATCAGCCCCGAACGTTGTGCCACGGCCTGGAGGGTCAACAAAACAGAAAAGTGTGAGTGGACAAAATTATATTCGTTAAAACACATTGATAAAAGACATCATTTACCCTCCAGTTTATCAAACCATGCATGCATAGGGGAAAAACATATGAATGACAATCACCAGCTTTCCAGCCAAACCACATAACAAGTCAACTCCCGGCTCGCAGGCCGTTCCGGCTCTCAGGCCAAACACATGAAAATATAACCACCTGGCCACACAGACCAGAACTCGTACTCAATACCAGTACGTAATCACAATCAACATCAACAAAACTATGCACAAGGTCAACAATCAATTACTCAATTAATCAATCAATCAATCCGCACTATTCACAAGTGCACAAACCATCACACTATCACACCGGCACTACGCGTAGGCCAACCTCGGGAACTGCACTCTCGCAACATCCGAGTCCCTCAGGAACTGCACTCTCGCAACATCCGAGTCATATCCATCATGTCTGGGGACTGCACACGCATCCTCTAGACGTACCATACCCGGGAACTGCACTTTCGCATCATCCGAGTCACGTCTAGGCACTGCACTCGTATCATCCAGAATGATCCAGTATCCAATATCCACAATCACAATCACAATCCATATCACAACATATATCAATCATATACATGACCTCAAATCAAGTCAAAAACACTATCCAGTTAGGCCTCAAGCCCAAAACATCAATATCACGCAAATCCGTGAAATCACATTGAACACAGTAAAATAATCCAGAAACCATCATTGACTCACCCAATAAGTCAAAATACTCTTTTTAAAACCTTTATGACTCCAGGCCTAGCCCAAAATACCATTTGCACAATTCCTCGAAAAACGTGCCCGAAAGACCGATTAAAATATTCATTAAATCACATATAATCATGCCACATCATCAGGACATCATTGCAAGTCAATTTATGCAATCAATCATGGAAAACATTTAACTATGCATGCATCAGGGTTTATAAAACAAACGTCCACTCACACACCGTCCAACCTGCTCGCTTCCCGAGCTGCACGCGTTTCCGTAATTTCCGACACTTGCCAAGAATCCCGAATCCTGTCCAAAATCATTACTTAGGGTCACTAAGGACCTAATTATCATCATATTAATTTATCATAATTTTTCGGGAATTTAATATTAATTTAATACGTAACATAAACCTTCGGACCCTCGAAACATTATCGAGACGGCGTCCGATCGACTCGCAACCAACACCAAAAATGTTCATTACATTAAATAGGACAATTTTCATGTTGAACTCACCTCGGGATTCCCCCTCACGCGCCCTCACGCGCCGCCGTGAGTGGCTGCCCGTGGGTGCCACGCGCCTGCTACAGTGCCATGAACAGTTACCTCTTTCACCCGTTTAACGTGCCACGCGCCTGCTACAGTGCCATGAACAGTTACCTCTTTCACCCGTTTAACTGGTAAACGGGTCCTGCGACCCGCGAGGTAACCCGGTTCGATTGCCATCAATTCGACATCAATTTCTACAATTCAACCATCCATTTGCATCGTTATAATCTCAATTGAAGTTCTGTACAATCAATTAGGTGTTAACTTACCTCAATCTCTTCGACTCAAACTCGATTTACGAAGAACACCGAAGCGCTGTTCATCAGCCAATCGTCCCAATTTCTCACTTGTTTCATTCAATTGATGCATCAAGAAGCATCGTTGGGTCCTTATAAACATATTCCCCTGATCAATTTCATGGTTCCATGGCTTTAATTCCATGACTCAAGCTCACAAATCCGAAGCTTTCCCCCTCTCTGTTCGAAGCCAAAATAACCTTAATTTCCTTCGTTCTTGATCCAGTTCGACTCGTAGCAATCCCAGAAGGCTAACTACAACCTCAATTTCATTCAAAAACACGCACAACATCAAATTCGATCCAAGCTTTCTTAAAGCTATTTCTCGGGTTTACAGTTCGATTTCCTTCAATTATCCCTTCAATTCTACTTGTTTTTCTCTCTGATTTCCTCTTCCCATCTCAGGTACCATCTATTTGTCCCCCTTACCGATCAATTTTATCAAAACAATTACAAAGGAAAATGGGCAGTTTTTGTTTGTTCGTATTAGGCTTTCAAGCCACTAAGCCTTCCCACATGGTGACAAGTGTCACCCCAGGATGCCTTGAGTCACCAATTACATTGACTCATCAGAATTGTTGAATTATCACACTTAGCTGAACCAAAATTACCATTTTACCCTTGTTCTCACAAATTACCAAAATACCCCTAATCGTTCTAGACCCATAACGTTTTCGTTCGGACTCCGATTGACGCATGCCGCCTGTCTACGGATTCAGCGTCCCGAGACCTACCCAACAGTATTCCCGGAAAGTCCAAACAATGTCCCGATCAAAAAGTCAACTTTCGGCCCCTGTGACCGATTTACCAAATTACCCTCAAACTTCCGCATGTCATAACTTTTTCATCGGATGTCGAAATTGGGCATGCCACCTGTCTATGAACTCGTGACGTCCCGATCTACGTCACCGTCATCGGTCAAAGTTCATTTGGCCGCTCGAATAAAAAGTCAACCGTTCACCCAATTCTAGGGGCAAAATCGTCATTTTCCCCAAAGTTTCCAAATTTTTTCCTTTTTCGAATTTCCGGGGCGTCACATCTTAGGTACCTGCTCGTTGGCCACATACCAACCTCCACATGAATGATCACCCACACTTGCTCGAATATTGGTTAAATAGCGCCAGCTTATTCCCGAGCTCTAGGGGACATGAGGTGACGGTGCTTAGAACCTAACTTTCACGTGGTCGAGGTACATGAGCAAACTATGGATACCCAGCATGCCCTCAGCATATGACTCGAGTGACTCAAGAGCATAATTAGTGGGTTATACATGGTATGCTGGAGCTTTGGGATAATTTTAGAAATAAATATTATTTTATTAAATTTTCTCATAAAATGTGCATATGTTGGATTATGATAGTATTTAAGATTGTTTTCAAAATTGAGGTGTTTAATTGTCTTTTAAACTTTGGTTTCACACTGAAATAACTTGTAAGGTCCATTCATTCTTCTGTTTTTCTAGTCCTCGAGTCCTGATGACAGTGCACGCGCTTCAAGGAGTTTGTAGTAGCTATTGTGACATTCACACTACTAGTTCGAGTGTGACACAATGGAAATCATGATAACTCAGATAGATACTTGAATTGTGTGATATTGTAAGTAGTGTACTATACTCTATACTTCAGTTGTTCGGAGTAAAATGCTATTTAGTTTTAACTAATTACGTTTCACATTACCTCCTAAAACACATCGTTTAATCCTTTTGATTTCATCATCTAGACACCACCCTTCAGATCTTGACCATCATACCTCAATTTTGGCGTCGTAGCAGACTTTCCATGATATAGGTATTAGTTTTATATAAATATTATTGGATACTTAAGTTTTTTTCTAAAATTTCATTCAAAATTTTCAAGTTTTGGAGTAATTTTTCAATTTTTTTTGTTAAACGTAAACGATTGAAATATTGACATTAATATCAATATCGAAATCGATATTTTTCATAAATCTAACCATCGATATTTCTAGGAAAAAAAAAACAATACTTTCATTCTTAGGTTGGCCAGCATGTCCGAATTCCTTTTATTTTCCCCAGTTCTTGGATTTGTCCAAGCTTAAACATGGATTTCCAGTGTACCAAGTGCTTTAACGTTGTCGTTTTGGTATAATTACCGCAAGGGGATAAAGTAGACAAATTACGAGTATATCCTTCCTTGTCCTCACACTGGTCTTTTTGTCTGCTCCACTTTCCTCTATCCACCACTAACAGAGCTGAGCAGAGACTCCCATCTGCATCTATGGAGCTTTACTATCCTCATCATCATCACCGTCACCTTCTTCTCAGAAAACTTGACCGTTCTGTACGGATATTTCCGGGTACTGTGACCCTGCAGAGATGTAACCGGAGAATTCGTCGATTGGGTTTCTCCCAAACGAGGTCGCTTCTGCTGGAGCAGACAGGAGGGAAGATGGTGGTGGAGCTGGTGGGGGCATTCAACGAGCTTACGGAGAGGATGGGCATGCTCTCTAGCAGTGGGTCCCACTTGCTATTCAAGGCCCTCAAGCTCTCCATTCCTTTGCTTCACGCCTTGCCTCTAACCCCTGATGGCCGCTCCTCGCTCTCTAGGGCCTTGTCGATTTCTCTCCTACTCGCAGACCTTGAGGTATGGGCTTTTTTAAGACTTCTGTACCTTTGATTACGTGAATTTGATGTACCCACTGTTCCATTAATGAGTTTTTAGTGAATTTGATGTGTTATTCCATTAATGGGTTTTTAGTGAAATTGGATGTTGTAGATGGATGCTGAAGTTATCTCAGCTGGCATACTTAGACCAGTTGTGGAGGTTGGTGCGATTTCCATTTTTGATGTTAGGGACCAGATTGGTACGGGTACTGCCCATCTTTTGCATGAAAGCTTGCGTGTAATGAAAATCCCTTCTAAAGTTGATGTCTTGGATGATGATAGTGCTGCTGCTTTGAGAAAGTTTTGCTTGACTTACTATGATACGAGAGCTGTGATTTTAGACTCGGTTTTAAGGCTTGATACTATGAGACATCTTGATTACTACCCAAGGTACCAGCAGCAGGTGATCTCTCTAGAGGTTATGAAGATCCACGCACCTATGGCTCACGCTGTTGGGACCAACTGGTTGTCTCTGGAGCTGGAGGATCTCTCGTTTCAGTATTTGTTTCCGCATTCGTACCTGTATGTTGATAATTGGTTGAAAGGTCATGCGACTGGAAGCAAGCCTTTGATTGATGTATACAAGGAGCAGCTCTTGCAGTCCTTGAAGGTTGATCCCTTGTTGTTAGACCTGATTGTTGATGTTTCAGTGGATGGTCGGTATAAGAGTCGCTATAGCACCATGAAAAAGTTGTTGAAAGATGGTAGGAAGCCAGAACAAGTGCATGATGTGTTGGGATTGAGAGTCATATTGGATCCTAGGAGTGGAGAAGAAATGGCAGAAGTAGGGGAGAGAGCTTGTTACAGGACGCGTGAAGTTGTTCAATCTTTGTGGAAGGAAATGCCTCACAGGACAAAAGATTACATTGCAAGGCCCAAGGAAAATGGGTACAGGAGTTTACATATGGCAGTTGATGTTAGTGACTTTCACAGGAGTAGACCATTGATGGAAGTACAAATCAGGACTAAGGAGATGGACATGTTGGCAGGTGCGGGAACAGCATCCCACTCATTGTACAAGAGTGGTCTCATAGACCCGGAAGAGGTTACACTGTTACAGATTCATTTTTCTTTTGGTCCACTTAAAAACATGCTAATTTTGAATGTTTGTCTGCGTGGAGCATGTCAAAGTACTTGAAATGATGATAAATTAGTAAATTCAGTGTGTTATGTTGGAGACTGATAATCACTTGTTGATGATGATCAGGCAAAGCGGCTCAAGGCCATAATGATGGCTGCAGCTGAACTTGCAGCATTGCGCCTTAAAGATATTCCACCCACGAATCATGAAAACAATGAGACTGAGCATAGTCAGAGTGATCGAGTATTCCGCCTTCTTGACAAGAATGGAGATGGTAGGATCAATATTGAGGAACTTATGGAGGTGATGGAGGAGCTTGGCGCCCCAGGGGAAGACGCATGTGAGATGATGGCTGCCCTTGATGCAAATAGTGATGGTTCACTGAGCTCAGAGGAATTTGATTTGTTTCAGAGACAGGTATATATTGTTGTCTTGCCGTTCATAATGGAAATGGTTAACCACAAAAACTTTCATTAAAAGGATGTCTATTTTCTTTCTGTTACTTTTTGGGTTGTGAGGGTATGCAATTTGACGGTTAGCTTTTCTTAGTGTCGAGGAGTGTCGCTGGTATTGTAATTTGTAGAATCAAATAAATATGACATAGGATCTGGATATTATGATCACACAGTTATTCGTATTATAATTTGTAGAATCAAATAAATATGACATAGGATCTGGATGTTATGATCACACAGTTATCAATATGCATGCTGGCTTGGTTCACAATATACCATCAGATTGATTCATCACTCCTTTAAAAGTGTTAGTCAACCATTCTCTTTTGTTCTATTCGAGATTCCATTTTCAAAGATCACATTGTCTATGTTTTGTTATTTGAACTCCAATTTAGCTATTTTCGCATTCATGTTTCTTGTTAAAGAGATTGATTCTGATAGGAAAATCTGTGTCAAATCATTTTGTTTATCTTCCTCTTTATGCAGGTTGAATTCATGCGTAATTTCGAGGGCAGAGATGAGCAGTACAAGACGGTGTTGAATGAGAAACTTCAAATTGCAGAGAATAGCAGCTTGATCCAGGTGTCTGGTTAATTAAGATGTTTGCTTCAGATTTGGAATTTAGACTTGTTTGCATGTGGTTGAAGAATTGTGTATAGCTACTCCCATTCGCCTTGTAAATAGTACAATCAACTGTACATACGTCACCTAGATTTACTTCTAGTATATCATTATTCGGGGTCCAATCTTCTGGTTCCAAAAGAAGAGCCTGATTTGTACAATGCATACATCACATATGTAATTGTGATTATTGTAGTAAAGAATGTATATTTGCTTTGTGGGTTTCAGTAATTTTTAATTTGTAATAGATGGCTATGGAGCGGCCATTTTTTATTCATTTTAGTTAGTTGACTCCCGAAGGAGTGGGCTGGTAGATGAGCTTGACCATCGAGTTCCCTGTTCAACGGTGACCAAGTGGACGGAAGAAACACTCGAACTTGAAAGAAAATACCGGATTTGACTGGGACTCCGGTGTACGGAATTGAATGATTGATTTTTCATGCGATCCATATTGGTTGTCTAGTTAGTTAACTAATCAACAAAGTTTTGCAGTTTTTAGTTCTGTTTCTACGTTCCTTTGTTGAACTTGAAGATCGAGATTTTCCCCTACTTAAGAGTCTTGGAGATGGAGTTTGAACTGCATCCTCAGCCGCCCACCGCAAAGATTCAACATTTCCAACACGCAATCAAACTCTAGCTGATGAGCTGAAGAATTTTCAGGCAAATGTAAATGTACGCTCAGAGCTATCCTCTTTTCCGAAACTTTTCTTACAGGAGATTAAACAGCTTCAAATGGGACCTCAAGATCCAACCTTTCCTGAGTCCCCGAGCTTATCAAATACAGCCGTCGGTATCGGTAGAGGTACTGGTAGTGGTGGGTTGACTTCCATAGTGCCTTATGACACAAGCATACCCCCGCTGCTATCTTATGATCTGAAGCCCTCAATTCCACCACACATTCTCTTCACAGCTCTCAAGCTCTCAATTCCCTTACTTGATGCCCTCTAACCCCAGATGGCCGTCCTTGGCTCTCCAAGGCCTTGTCTGTCCGCCTCATTCTCGCAGACCTCCAGGTACACACTTATTTTCAGTCTCTGGACCTTCCGTTTCATGTGTTTCGTTTTCAACCCATTCATGCGTTTTCTTTGAAAATGATTGTAGATGGATATTGAACTTGACTCAGCTAGCATACTTAGGCCAGTTGCGGAGGCAGGTTCAATTTCCCCATTTGCGCGTCACAAATGTCCCATCAAAAGTTTACTTGACCTACCATGAATATGATACCAGGGCTGTGATTTTGGACCTGGTTCTCAGGCTTGACATGATGAGACATCTTGGTGATCACCTCCCGTGATGTCAACAGCAGTTGATGTCTCTTGGGTTATGACGATTCATGCACCCTTAGCTCATGCTGTGGGGGTCAAATGGTTGTCACTGAAGCTGGAGTATCTCTCGTGCCACTACTTGTTTCTGCAGTCATACACTTCTGTTGATACTTGTTTGACAAGTCATGAGCCTGAAAATAAGCATCTGCTTGACATGCACACTGAAGAGCTCTTACAGTCATTGCAAGCGGATCCTTTGTTGGCAGGCCTAGTTGCTGATGTTTCAATTGATAGTCGATTTAAGAGTCGCTACAGCACCATGAAGAAACTGTTGAAAGATGGTCGGAAGGTAGAACAAGTGAACGATATTTGGGATTCAGTCATATTGGAGCCTAAGTCTGCAGAAGATATAGAACTAGGGGAACAAACATGTTACTGGGCATGTGAAGTTGTCCGATCATTATGGAAAAAAGTGCCTCGCAGGAGAAAAGATTACATTGCCAGCAGGCCTTACCCAAACGGGTACAGAAGCTTACATATGGCAGTTGATTTTAGTGACCTCGGCAAGGGTAGACCGTTGATGAAAATTCAAATAAGAACTAAGGAGATGGACCCAGGAACAACATCATACTCATTGTACAGAAGTTGTACCGATGCGGAAGAGGTTTATTTCGGATTTATGCAATATGTGCAATGCTGCTAATTTGAATGCTTGCCTTTATTCATGAAGATTGTTATCTACATGAAACGATAATAAGTCTTTAAGTTAAGCCCTTCCCTAATTAACGTTGCTGATGACAGATGAAGAAGCTCAAGACTATAATGATTTCTGCAGCTGAACTAGCAGCATCGCGCTCTAAAGATTGTCCATCGTCAAATCATGAAGGCATTGAGAGCGAGCAGAGTCAAAGCCGTAGAATCATGAACATTGAGGAACTTATGGAAGAGCTCGGATGAAATTGATTTGTTTCATACAGGTAGAGATTGATGCATTTCCTAATGGAATTAGGTACCACGAAAACATGCACAATACTTGGATGCTTCATTGCAATCTGAATATATATATATATATATATATATGTATTTCACTTTCACTTGTGTTACATAATAGTACCACTAGCATACACCCTAAAATTATACGGATTCTATACAGTATGATATATTACCAATACCATTCCCATGGTTGTTTGAATTTGCAAAAAACTGGTTGCTCATACTTGGCTTGCCAACAACTCTTGGCTTGAGGGAACTCCTAATTCATTCGATAGCTTTTTACACAACTGCACATACCAACAACTTGATTTATTCTAATGCTCACAACTAAATTTAAATACACAAGTAATGTTAAGAGCAAGAGAGGGAATTTAGTAACATACCTGTCTATAAGCAGAAGAATCACCACAAGTTTTTCTCAATTCGACAACGAATAAAGAGGGGCTTATCTCAAACACCTGATGCAATAATGGACACAGCTTTCAATTAACATTTTGGCAATGAAATTCCAGTAATATATATTTTATATATATATATATATATCATGAAATGAAATATACCTCTGCTGCTACTGATAGACTACCCAGACTTCTTTCCCCTTTGTGCTCTTGCATCACTTTTAACTGTTGCAGTGAAAACAACATAAAGTCTTATCATTGAAACCAAAAACTATTTTTGAAAGGTTACTGCCTACTTAAAAACAATACCAACCCTTCCATTTTTCTTCTGGACACAATATCCCATCTCTAATACAATTTCTTCAATCCTCTCATTCAAATCTTTTGCAGAGTGGTTCGATGTAAATCTGATCTTCCTCTCGGACACATCCTGAATGAATTAAAACACAGTACAGATTACATGACAAGATTTCAGCTTCTGCAATACATAACAAAACATTTGATGCTAATTTCCAAACATGGAAGATCAATCACATTTCAGAACCCTGACCTCTTTCTCAAAGAAGCCGGAGAGGTCTAGACAAGAGGACATTCCAATCAACTGAAAGGCATTGATATGGGTGTGTGGCTTCTGGGTGTCTGGACTCCTCTCCCCCTCAGATGGCTATGGAATGAGAAAGTTTGCTCAATTATGACACAGAAAGAAACAGAAAAATAATGAAATTATGAACGTAAGTTATGGATTTATATTATACCACTTCATGTATTGAGAAAGCGTCATCGTCTACGTTTACATCTTCTTCTTCTTCATCATCAGGATCTGCAGGAGAGTAATCCTGCTTGAACCATTCATCTGACTTAATGCCTGCCACTGTTATTCTTGTGACAGGGTTGGGATCAAGAATCGTCCTTATCAAGTTTTTTGCACCGGGTGATAACCATTTCGGTATCAGCACTTCCCCCTTTAAGATCTGAAACCACATCAAAATTGTTAACACCAAAATGACAAAAGTAGCTCCACTCAAGCGGAAAAAATAGTTGATACCTTTTGATAGAGAACTGCGAGATTTCTATCATCGAAAGGGAGAAATCCGGTGAGAATGACATATAAGATGACACCACACGACCATATATCAGAGGTGGCGCCATCGTAGCCTCTATTGGCAAGAATCTCAGGAGCAACATAGTTGGGGCTTCCACAGGTTGTATGAAGCAATCCATCATCCTGATATTCAGAAAGAATTATATCCTTAAATTACAGCGACCACATGAAATTATCACTTCAAGTTTGGCTGGAACTTGGAAGAATAATGTACCCTAAAATGCTGGGGCAAGGCACTAAGCCCAAAGTCTGATATCTTTATGCTCCCTTTCGCATCAACAAGAACATTCTCCAGCTACAATCAAAACATAGAATCGACATGCAAGAAAATGTAAGTAAATTGGAACACTTAATGCAGCTTTTATGGACCTCATTGTATAAGCAGTAAGTACCTTAAGATCTCGATGGAAAACGCCTTTGCTGTGGCAGTAGCTCACACCATCAATCAACTGTTGGAAAAGCTTCCTGCCTTCAGCTTCTGTGAGTTTTCCCTTGTGTGCCTGAATCACAATTAGATAATCAACCTCCGTACATTATTAGATGCAATGCATTAGAGAGTAAGGTCCACCTCCTTACAATTTTGTCAAATAATTCTCCACCCGTGACGTATTCAAGCACCATGTAAATCTTTGTTTTGCTTGCTACAACCTGCAAGATAACCATAATCAGCGCCTTTACGTGTCTGAAATTGATTTGAATAAGATTTGATGACCAAGTTCCCACATTTAAAAGAAATTGAGTTTAAATAATTCCATTGGAGTTAATCAAATGAACATGCGTTCAAACTTTGCAAAAGGCAACGCAAGTGGCTGCATAGTCATTGTATCAAAGACCAGTTCTTTTCTTCGTCAGCAAAACCCCAGATTCTAAAGAAAGGTCATAGAATCATAGAAACCAATCATAGTCATCAGAGAGAGATATCATCATCATCCTTAAACTTTTACTTCTTATTAAACCCTAAATTATTTTTAGTTTATTATATAATTTCTGTCTACATGAGTTTTATGGTTCTATCTACAAAAAAAAAAAAAAAAAACTTAGCAGATACAAGAACGAGGAATGCTTCTCCTTTGGACTTTTCTTTTGGAATTTCCCTCTCCTCCTACAACGTTGCTTCACGAAATCAAATTCGAAAGATCTCAAAGAGTCAACCAAATTCCAACTCGTTCATTGAAACATGAATTTTTTATTTGATTGATTTTTCATAACTGGTTTTCAACAGTTACATTTTGGGAAGATGAAAAGAAGAAAATATCCCAATAATTGTGAAACGAAACGACAAAAAAGTCAAAAAGAGAGGGTCCCCCGAATGGGATGACTCCCTACTAAAATTATTTGAAGCCTATTGGTAGAATATTCCATTAGATGCCAATTAATCATGTGCATTTTAACGTGACAAGGTGAAAATGAAAAGATGGGGCATCACGTAAGAATACACTTATTTGATAAATTCGTGATAAAAATTTCAATCAGATGGATGTATTTACTATTTACCGAGCCTTTCTTATCCATCAAAAGGTAGCCCTGGTGGGCCCCCTCTCAAAACCCACTCTTTTGGTTGGTCGGGTTGAGGTGTGGTCGAGGAAGGTCAGTCCATGCAAAGCTCTGCCACAGAGATGGGCATTAAAACTATACCAATACTGTATCCACGCGGCTTACTTGGACTGGTTCATACAAGCAACCAGCACAACCAGTTTTCTGGTCAGTCCAACACAACCATATTGAAAATGGAAAATATGTTTAAAAGAAAATAGAAAATATGATCCCAACCAATGGTCCAATATATCATTTTAATTTGAAACAAAAATATAGTTTTTGTCTTTATTTTCGAGGACCACAAGCAAAATTTTTTTTAAAAAAGAGATGACTAATTATCTTGTTATTAATTGCAAGATTATCACATACAAAGTACTAAACTAGGAAGAAAATGAGCCGTATATGAGACACGTAAGCTAGTAAAAAGATTTAAAAAAAAAAAAAAAACTAAGAAGTTACCACGTAATGATGAAAGACCAACTAAGTTACGGATAGATTCATTTCAATTATTGGTAATAAGTTTTCAACAATTTAAGGATTAATGTGCTGTAAATCCTAAAAGGATGGTAATGGTCACAAATGATTAGTAATTAGTGGAAAGAGAATATGATAATAAAGAATAGGGATCAAAATAAGTAGGCATTGCTGCATACCTCATGTAATCTGACCACGTTGGGATGTTTGAGAAGCTTCAAAGTTCCAATCTCTCTTTTTATCTGCAAAATTTTATATTTTTGGATAACATTAAAGTCGAGTAGGCGATTTGAACAGAGTCTCCAGAGAAATTTCAAAAACTGAAATTGTGTTAAATGCACAAAATCATGAGTGCCAATTGCCAATTCCAGTTTCATATCCAATTTTTTTTTAACAGTACCCAGAAATCCCGTTTATCCAAAAAACGTACCCATTCATGAAAAGATCAAAACTTTGATTAAAAAATTCAAACCCATTAATGAAAAATGAAAACTTGAATCAACACATTCAAACCCATTAAACAAAAATGAATGAGAGAGAGAGAGAGAGAGAAGAAAAACAAACCTGGTCGGTGATTTTGAGGTCAACTATTTTGGTCTTCTCCAAGATCTTAACGGCGAATGGCTGGCCGGAGTCGACGTTCTTAGCGAACTTTACTTTTCCGAAATTGCCTTCTCCAAGAGTCCTTCCAAGTTCGTATTTTCCCAGTCGCATTCCCTTGAGACTGTAATTACTGTTTTCCTTTTTGCCCTCTTCCTCTCCGCCTTTGCTCACGATCACCATATAACGATCAGCAGTTTTTTCTGCTTCTTAATTTCTGCTTAATTTCTGGCTGTAGGTGTTATGTTCAAAGTACTTTGCTTTATAGAAAAATTTCCAGAAATTAAAAAAAAATGAAAAAGTCCAACGTCAGAGTTGGAGGTTTTTGGGATTGGAATCAGTAAAAAAGGACTCTGTTTTTTATTTTTCTCCTTACTCCTCTCCCTTTGGAGTTGGAAATCTATATTTATTTATGTACTTGTGTGGTAGATGTGAATCATGTGATAAGTTTTTAGAAAAAACCCCACCTTAGTTGTCTAATTATTGAATGTACCCATTTAACTCTTTGTATTTATACTGCTAGGCCGTCAATACAATGGATTGCGTTGGAGAACCCACTAAGGGAGTTGTCTGCGTGTGACCATTTTTGGCCCGATAAAATTTATCCGGTTAAACTTGTATAATTAAAACTAAGAGTCATTTTTGAGTCAATTCATTATGACACCTTTAATTAACGCAAGTGTTTCAGTTCAACTTACTAATCCTTATAATAACCTATATATCAACTCATTTAATAAATGAGTTGATTTCGGATCAACCTACTAACAAGTATAATGACCTATATATTAACCTATTTAATAAAAATATCAATTACTAACTCATATATTTACCCATTCACCTACCTATATACATTTTAAATCTTATAATTTAAACATGTTAAATGGATTAAACATGTCATAGATTATTTGGATTTTGAGTACGATCGATTTATTAAATGTGTTACACGGATTTTGAGTTCAATTAGAGACAAACATAAATACAAATTACAAAAATTAGGTCATTGAGTTGATAATCTATCAAATCTAATGTAGTTTGAATGTTGATTTTCATTGTAGGTTGGTTAGAGGATAATATGGAATAGACATAGAAGAAAACTTATTCAATAAACCCTCTCAAAATAATAGAATTATAAAAAAATTGGGTTTTCTCTATGTCTAAATACATGTAATACTTTTCAATGAAAAACACATTCATTTTTATATTCAAAATAAATTATTCAATTAAATAAAATTTCATATGCTAAATATAAAATTGAATTTGATAACTCATAAAAAAATTAGTATATTATTTATTTTAAGGGGATTAGAAGAAGTAAACATAATAAAATAAAATATATTCAATCTGATTTAATTCAATCGTATGAAAATAATAGGATAAAATTAAAAAATGAAAAATTCCTTCCACGTTTAAACCCATCCGATTCTACATAATAAAATAAAATTTATTCAATCTAATTTAATTAGATTAAAAAAATTAAATTTTCTTCCTGTTTAAACCCATCCGAGCCTAATCCTATGTAAGCTTTTTGATAGGGTGAGCAATCACGAGACCGCACTTCAATTTTCTACCACGATTTCAACTCTATATTTATTTTATCCAACCTTTATATTAATATATTCAACATCACTAACCAATTTAAAAAAGGAACAAAATTATTATTATTATTACAATTACTAAACCGTGATTCATTTAATAAAATATATTGTGGGTGAGTGAGTAGTTGTGTCACGTTGCTCATGTGACAATATATACTTTTCATGTAATCATCTAAGGACCAAGATATACCGTGTGGTCAATATATTACGCTGTTTATAAAAATAAAAAAAGGAAAAGACAATTGATTTGGAAATAATGGATGATATAGAATTGAAAAATTGAAACCATACTGTTTCAGATCAGATCAAATCGAAAAAAATACTGAAGAGTAAAATCGATTTGATGATCGGTATGGTACCGAACCGGTACCGAACCGGTACCGATTCAAGTCGGTATGGTTTCGGTTTCGAGATTTTGAAAAATGTCACGTACCGATACTAAACTGAATTAGCATTTTTATTTTTTTAAAATAACTAAAACTATTTTCCTATTGTTTGATATAACAATCATATACTAAAAACTACTATGAGTTCTCTTGCGGACTAATGATAATAAATTTATCTAATTAATCTTGTCTACCATACTTGAAAATATTATTGTTGGACTACATTAGAAACACATTTTTCTCAACCTAAATACTAACAACAATAGTAGTCACCTAAAGAGTTGGCATCATAATTCCTCATTAATAGTAGAAAAAAAAAACTTGTTAACCGAGTATTTGTTACACTAGAAACAATAATTCCTTATTAGCATTCACCTAAATCCTAAATTCATAAAATTTTGGCTCAAAATTGAAACCGTACCGAAACCATACCGAATTTAATTAGTACAGTACGATCCGGTATTAATTTCAAATTGTGAAATATCAAACCGTACTGAACTGATTAAAATTAAATGGTATAATTTCAATATCACCAAATATCATATTATATCGATTCGTGCTTGGCCATAATTCGTAAAAATGACTTTTTTTTTAGAACAAATTAATTTTTTATAAAAGAATATGAAGACAGAGGATTGACTTTTCGGATTATGTCTTATCTAAATCTTCTACACTCATTCAATAACGAATGTTAAGATAAATTTTCCATCACTTAAAGGTGATGGGATAAGTGCTTTTCTATATATTAAAAGAAGCTCTTATCCAATAGTACAAGAAAAAAATACTGACTTTGATTTTAGGTTTTTTAATTGAAATGCACCATGTATTATTAAATTTATCTTAAAATTGAACCTGAACTCATTTTCACAACAGATTGCATCCTAAACTAGCAGTTTTGTTCCTAAGCACACTTTTCATGTCTAAGAGTGTTAAATGGAGGGTTAAATTGGTATTTTTGAACACCTAAACTTTTAAAATTAAAATGAAGATGAGATGACAGTTGATTGGGCGACACATCATCTATCTAGGTGGCCAAATAAACCCCAAATCTTTGTGGCTGGAGCTTTCATGTTAAAGAAACCCAAAGCAACAGCAGCATCAAAGAATCCAGAGAAAACAATGGAAAATTACCACCCCATCCTCCTATGGTCCATGTTGAACCTAAAATCACTCGAAAATTGTCGAGCTACTACGTGGCTTATAATTCCCAAAATATTCAAATTACCTCTGATAATAATATAAACAACTTGTAAATACCAGCACATTAAATAATGTATTTACCACCTGAATACGTTATTTAATCGGATTAAAAGTCTCCATAATATTAATATTCTCCCTGAGAATTAATTGTCATTATTCTTAATAATGAACAATTATTATTAATATTAAATTATCATAAGTGTCATCATAATGGGAAATTATTATAATTAATAATAATATATTTAAATAAAAATATATTATTTATTAATTACAAAATCAACCGGTCAATCAAAATGCTCAGTGGTTCTCAAGGATTCTCTATAAATAGAGACGTTCATTTCACTTTCAGAGATAATTTAATTCAACGCTGCTTAAACTATTGTGATTTCTCTTTCAAAACTAACTTAAACATTTGAGTGTTCTTAGTCGAATAACCTCTCGGGGCCTCGATAAAAGCAAACGATAGCTTACTATTTGTTGTTTGCAAGCATTAAAAAGACTTTTACAAATACAAACGAATTATTCTTTAACAATTGGTGCTTTCATTGAGAGCCAAATTGAGAAATACTCAAGAAGAGCTCTCATGATCGTGCATCGTTCATCATACATCGTTCACCGTTCATCGACATTGTTCAAAGTTCTTGAACGTTGTTCATCATTCGAAAAATAACCTTTCATTCAATCTATGCATTCAACATGGTTAAGGCTTGTCGATCCGCTTAAACAGCTAAGGATGGTGTTTCAGCTTCTGCAGCTCAAGCAGAAAACGAAGTGCACACTATGACTCCAGAGAAGCATCAAAGTCATACTCGATGTGTAATTATGAGGAACATATGTAGATGCAGGGACCAATTCCAACTTTTGGATTTGGAACTTTTCCTGTCCCAATAACCTCTGCACCGACACTAGGAGTAGGAGTTAAGGCATTTCGACAAATTGATGGGCGGATGTTTGGAGAAACGTCAAGGTAGAGTCCGCCCTATGCAAATAGGGATCTCCGCGATTTTTTGGATGGACACCATGGTATGGCAGGGGAAATCAAGCGCAACACAGTCTTGATACAGATCAGCAGCTCTTAAGGCATGGGTCTCGACGTGATACGCGTTAGTTGCAAACTCCTCGATGCCAACCTCCTCTGGATAACTTGTCCCAACAAGTTGAAAGGTTTAGCAACCAATTTCAAATGCAGTAAGAGATTTTGCAACGGCTCATAGTGGAACGAACAACTTAAGAACCTGAAAGACACTCCACTTCACGTGGAAGGTAGGCGCCCAAGAAAGGAAACAGTTTGATACCGAACGATGTCTCGAGACACCTCGCCGAGTGACACCAGAGAAGAAAGTCACACTTGCAGAACAAAGAGCCCACATAGCCCAAGGCCATAAGTGCACGAGCGGCTTGGAAAGCGGGTATGACAGGACCCACATAGCCCAAGGCCATCCTGCTCCCGTCTAACACCGCGTGTCAGACCAGGGATAAAACTGTAACCCAGTCGGGGTTTTCAGAGTATGCAGCGTTTTGTGATGTCTCGGTCACTACTACCGCTCGCATCTGCAATCAACCTGAAAGGTATCAAAAACCATTAAAATTGTGAGTGGAAAAAAATAAATATTTTCAAATACATTTTAGGAAAATACATTTATACCCTCCACTTAAAAGCATGCATGCATCAGAAAACATGAAATCTCAAATGCTTTCTCAAACAAGTTATATTTCTTTTCAAAACCAAAATATGTGAAAATATCTGGACATAAAAGCAATGCTCGAAAACATGACCAATCCTCATATCCCACAACTGTTTCATCCCATATCATCAGCAGTCACGTCATCTGTGCAACGCGTACAAATAAACTCTAGGATAGCTCACGTCCGAGCACGTTACTGTGAACAAATCAACGGCCGACATTCATATTGACAAGACCCACCCTCAATCCCCCGGGATTAAGGGATAAGTCATGCTCCCGTCTAACCTACGTGTGACACGAATGCTAAACCGACGTCTAATGTAATGACCCGTCCCGAATATCGGAATTGAATATTAATTAATTATGATTTAGAATGACTAATCGGGGATTAGTTGAGTGAAATCGGACGAAACGTGCAAAATGACCGTTTTGCCCCTAGCGTGGGCAAAATGTTGACTTTTAGTTCGGGTGGTCAAACGGACTTTGACCAATGACTGTGACGTACTTCGGGACGTCACAAGTTCATAGACAGGTGGCACGTTCGATTCCGACATTCGAGGTGAAAGTTATGGCATTCGGAAGTTGAGGGGTATTTTGGTAATTTGGCATATTAGGGGCCAAATGTTGACTTTTTGACCGGGAGGTCCAATGGACGAGGGCCAAGGACCGTTACATAGGTCTCGTCGATACGAATCCAACGACAGGCGGCATGCCGAAATCGGAGATTCGACGACGAAGTTATGGTCAAGGAAACGAATTTACGAACCGAGGCTCGGATTAAAATAATAATATAATAATAAATAGTAACCGGTGACTGTGCACATCTGGATGAGTGACAAGTGTCACCCATCCCTTGTTTCCAGCTCCATGTTTCCCTCCCAACACTATCATTACTACATCATCATTCCTACACCATCATTCCTCCATCTTTTTCCCATTTTTCTTCTTCTTTGTTTTTCTTACCCGTGAGCATTGAGCAGCAGAATTGGGAGAATTGAGCTCCCTTTCACAACCAGTTTCGAGGGGGAATTTGAGAGCTATGAGAGTGGATTAAACTAGGGAAACACTGGGGATTAATTGAAGGCTGGAGACAGAGAATCGAAAATTTAGAAAATTGGGGGGAAATTCAAATGTCGAGTGAGGGGCCGTGATGATCAAATTGAAGCTCACATTCAGCTTCCTGAGGTTGAGACGAGTTGTTTCAAATAAAAAACGAGATGAATTCATGCCCAATTGGCTCTGAACGGGTTTGGTAACAGTGAGGAACTTCGAGCTTGAGTCGTGGAGATTGAGCAATAGATTGATGAAATTGAGCTGGGGATTATCTTCCTGAGGATCCCACGATGCTTCTGCAAGGATCAATTGAAGGAAAACGCTGGAGGTTGATGAAGCTCCATGGTTGCACAGTGTACGGCTATCGAGCTTGTGTCGTGATCATTGAGTGATCAAACGACGAAATTGATGGAGGGGAACTGTCTCTCATGGTCCAGTGATACTTCTGGATGCATCAATTGGAAGAAACCTGCAGCCATTGAAGGAATTCCATGAATGAACAGCACCTGGGTGTTCTTCGTGTTCATCATCGAAGTCGACGGGTTTTAGGTATGTGATCACGTAATTGAGTTTACAGAACTTAAATTGAACTTAAAACGAAACTAATTGAATGATCAATTGATGAAATCGGTGTCGAATTGATAGGATTGGAACCGGGTTGTCTCGCGGGTTAATTGGACCCGTTTACCAGAGATACGGGTTATGCTGGTGACACTGTAGCGGGCGCGTGGATTTCACGCGCTGCCACTCACGGCGGCGCGTGAGGGCGCGTCCGGCCTAGTCTCAAGGTGAGGTCAACATGACTTTTGATCCTCTCAGTGTAACGAACATTTTGACGTTGGTTTCGGGGAAATCGGATCTTGTTTCGATAATGTTCCGCGTATCCAAAGTTTTGTTTTACGTTAAAAATACGTATTTAAATCCCGAAAAAATTGGGGAAAATTATATGTTGTATTTTGAGATGTTAGTAACCCTCTATAATGATTTTGGACAGGAGTTGTGATTTCCAGATTTTACGGAAAAACGTGCAGCTCGGAAACGGACCGTTTTGAACGGTGTGTGTGAGTGGACTTTTAGTTTTCTAACCGTGATGCATGCATATCTGGTTTAAAATGCTTTATTATATGATTTTCTATGATTTGACATGATTGATGTTTTGATTCGGTGATTTCTCGATTTTCTCGGTTTTATGATTATTATATTATATTTTGGCACGAGTTTCGAGAAATGACGAAATTGATGTTTTGGGCGTGGGCCCGGGACTGAAAATGATTATTAACGATGTTTGGACTCGGGTTATGAGTCAGGAGTTGATTTTATGGATTCACATGATCGTGGCAACTCGAGTTTACGGTTGCACTGATTTACGTGAAAATGGTATTTTGGGCTTTGAGACCCAGTTGGGAATGATCTTGACTTGGTATGAAGTCAAGATTTGATTGAAATGTTTTGGGATGTAATTCCCGGGATGGTTTTTATTGTGATTGTGATATTCCCAGACGGTCGGTGCTTGGGGGGATTACCCAGACGACCGGAGCTTGGGAGATGTGATTTGTGATATTTTATGCACTTGTGAAATTGTGACCAGGTATTGGTGTTCACATGTTTTGATTTTATCGGTCAACTGTTCATACTTGAATGATTTCATACTATTACTCATGTTTTACGATATGCATGCAAGTTTGTGAAAACTGGAGGGTAAGAATATATTTTGATAAATGTTTTTGTAAGAGGTCATTTTTGTCCACTCAAACCTTTTCTGTTTTATTGACCCTTCAGGTCGTGGCGCGATGATCGAGGCTATTCCAGAGGTGGAGGTATGAGCGGGCACAGGCGCAAATATCCCTTGTCTGGTAGGTGCTGATGGGTAGTTTCAGACTTTCAGTTGACTTGTCAGACGGGAGCAGGACCGGGTACGGTTTTTTGACGTCCAGTTGGGACGGGTCCTGTCAAATTGGTATCAGAGCACTAGGTTGCTGATGCTGTTGCCATGCCATACCTCCGGAACGTGAGCCTAGTGCGCGACCTGGTAGTGAGATGGGTATATTAGGGTATTTGAGCCCTTGTGATTAATCTCGGAATGTAATTGACCTTGGTTTGTGGGTCAGATATTAATTTGTGTAGCTACGGCTTACTAATTGTCGAATCAGTATTCTTATGGGTCCCAAGATTTGTTGGATCCAGAGGCTTGGAAGGTAGCACAATTGGGTAGGTTGGACCCAGGATGAGAATATTCTCAGTAAATTCCTTGTGCAGAAATGTGTGCTGGCGGGTGGTTTGACTCTTAATGACTTTTCGAAGTCGAGACCGAGTGACGATTGTGTCAGGTCTAGTCATGTCAGCTTTAGTGGTGGAACTGCAATCCACAGTCGGGGTTGGTACATGTCGATGAAATCCCAGAGTGGGGATACCGAGTAGTTTTACGGGTACTTGATTCCATTGCATGTGGAGTCTCGATACCGGTGTCTGGTGGTTAGGTCTGCACAAGTCCGTGGCAGGCACTACTACCGAGAGTGGTTACTGAGAATTGGGGGACGTTCAGGGGACGTTTCCTTTTCTCACATGAGTTGTCAGGGAGATTGTACCCAGAGTTGTTAGGTACGAAGGAGGCAGAGTTTCTCCTATTCGAGCAGAGGTACGGGGTCGTCGCTTGTTATGAGCGGAGATCCAGGGTTGTCAGTTTTGCACACGGTGTGCTCATACTGATACTGTTGTCTGCTTGCTGGTGTTGGTGCCGGTGTTGTGCCGACAATGAGTCACGAGTCGGGTTGTACCTTCGTCGAGTTGGGTCTGTGTCAGTAACCACTCCAAAGGGGACACGTGGTTGGTGTCCGAGTCCGATGGTTCCAACATGGTTGGACCTACGGAATCGTGAGAGGTTTTGTTTGAGGAGGATTGCGGGTTTTCCGCATTGGGATTAGGTATTCTGAAGTCATCAGGGGTGACTTCTTATTTTCTGCTTGGTGGCAGATGATGTTGGGTCACATGGCGTGGGGAGAGAGTTTATCACACTTACTCCGGCATGTGAGTCGTAAATGATGGGACTGAACTTCTTTTCGAAGTGGAGCCCTTATGGTATGTTACTCGAGCGAGTAGGTTTTCGACGGGGTCGAATTTGGTCAGCCTTAGAGAGGTGACTGATGGGATTGGCTTCCTTATGAAGTCAATCGGATGTAATGTGTTACTCGCTTGAACTGGTAACCGATAGGTTCGGTTTTGGTGAGTCCGAGTGGACATGAACGAGATTTCGGGTTTTGGAATCGAAATTCTGGGTGACGATTCAGGATTCGATTTTAGAACTTGAAAGTGGAATACTGGATTTGGGTGCGAAATGATTATTCCAAATGCTAGCTTACGGAATAATGATTTCGGATTCGGATTTGGACATGAATTAAAAATGTGATGTATGGGTTGGATTCGGGATTTCTTACGAAATTGCGGATTCGAATTTGGAATTGGAACTAGCTGATTGGTGGAGTATCGATTTGTCTCTTGCTGATTTGGGCAAATGGACTCCATTATTGCAACGTGTTTGGCTATAACCTAGGTGGTTGTAGTCTGGTCAATGGATTGATGTACGTACTTTGTACATGGTTTGGGGTACTTGATACCTAGTGACGGTACATGGGATGTACCGGTGATGTGTCGATAAACGTGTTGGTGCTTGGCTTAGTTCCAATACCATTGGTTCTGGTTGTGAACGTGAACTGGACATTGAAGACGATGCACTGGACAGAGTGATTCTGATGATTTCAGTGATTGTTTGAGCAGATGCTCTTAGCCATGGTTGGCTAGTGTAACTCTAGTGTTGAGTTGTGTGATCACTGCTAGGCTGGTGTTCAATGTGTTCCAGTTACACCATCTGATTGAGTGTGTTGGTGGTTAGTGTGACCGCAAGTTGCTTTGCGGCGAGATGTTATCATGTCGTGACCTTACCAGCATCTGGGATCGCTGAGGGGGTGACAGTTGGGGTTACTGCTGTTGGTATTTGTCGCAGGATTGAGTTTGCCCTGCGAGGGGAGATCATGTTGTTGATCTTATGCTACATTGACGGACGTTGTAGTATGATGTGTTGTTACTGATCTGTTACTGATTGGCGCTTTACTAGGGTGGTAAAGCTTGATGGTGACAGTTTGTCTTGTAGTGTCAGCATGGACTGACAGATGAGTTTCGGTGACTCTCGATGAGAGCGAAGGTCAGGGCACATTAGTGAGTACGTGGGGCCGTCAAGCTGAAAGAGTCAGCTTAATGGTGACATTGCCAATTTCTGGTGATCAATTTCACTCGGGGGTGGTTGAGTGTAGATTGTACGACGTGCATCGGTGATGTGACGTCTCAGTGCAGACGAATTCTGTGTTGGCTAGTGGGTGTACATGTGTACACGTGATGTGAGGCCAATTGTTTTCCACGAGGTAGTTGTGGAATACGAGTAGTTGGAATTTCGGGGACGAAATTCTTTAAGGAGGGAAGGTTGTAATGATCCGTCCCGAATATCGGGATTGAATATTAATTAATTATAATTTAGAATGACTAATCGGGGATTAGTTGAGTGAAATCGGACGAAACGTGCAAAATGACCGTTTTGCCCCTAGCGTGGGTTAGTTCGGGTGGTCAAACGGACTTTGACCGATGACTGTGACGTACTTCGGGACGTCACAAGTTCATAGACAGGTGGCACGTTCGATTCCGACATTCGAGGTGAAAGTTATGGCATTCGGAAGTTGAGGGGTATTTTGGTAATTTGACATATTAGGGGCCAAATGTTGACTTTTTGACCGGGAGGTCCAATGGACGAGGGCCAAGGACCGTTACATAGGTCTCGTCGATACGAATCCAACGACAGGCGGCATGCCGAAATCGGAGATTCGACGACGAAGTTATGGTCAGGGAAACGAATTTACGAACCGAGGCTCGGATTAAAATAATAATATAATAATAAATAGTAACCAGTGACTGTGCACATCCGGATGAGTGACAAGTGTCACCCATCCCTTGTTTCCAGCTCCATGTTTCCCTCCCAACACTATCATTACTACATCATCATTCCTACACCATCATTCCTCCATCTTTTTCTCATTTTTCTTCTTCTTTGTTTTTCTTACCCGTGAGCATTGAGCAGCAGAATTGGGAGAATTGAGCTCCCTTTCACAACCAGTTTCGAGGGGGAATTTGAGAGCTATGAGAGTGGATTAAACTAGGGAAACACTGGGGATTAATTGAAGGCTGGAGACAGAGAATCGAAAATTTAGAAAATTGGGGGGAAATTCAAATGTCGAGTGAGGGGCCGTGATGATCAAATTGAAGCTCACATTCAGCTTCCTGAGGTTGAGACGAGTTGTTTCAAATAAAAAACGAGATGAATTCATGCCCAATTGGATCTGAACGTGTTTGGTAACAGTGAGGAACTTCGAGCTTGAGTCGTGGAGATTGAGCAATAGATTGATGAAATTGAGCTGGGGATTATCTTCCTGAGGATCCCACGATGCTTCTGGAAGGATCAATTGAAGGAAAACGCTGGAGGTTGATGAAGCTCCATGGTTGCACAGTGTACGGCTATCGAGCTTGTGTCGTGATCATTGAGTGATCAAACGACGAAATTGATGGAGGGGAACTATCTCTCATGGTCCAGTGATGCTTCTGGATGCATCAATTGGAAGAAACCTGCAGCCATTGAAGGAATTCCATGAATGAACAACACCTGGGTGTTCTTCGTGTTCATCATCAAAGTCGACGGGTTTTAGGTATGTGATCACGTAATTGAGTTTACAGAACTTAAATTGAACTTAAAACGAAACTAATTGAATGATCAATTGATGAAATCGGTGTCGAATTGATATGATTGGAACCGGGTTGTCTCGCGGGTTAATTGGACCCGTTTACCAGAGATACGGGTTATGCTGGTGACACTGTAGCAGGCGCGTGGATTTCACGCGCAGCCACTCACGGCGGCGCGTGAGGGCGCGTCCGGCCTAGTCTCAAGGTGCGGTGAACATGACTTTTGATCCTCTCAGTGTAACGAACATTTTGACGTTGGTTTCGGGGAAATCGGATCTTGTTTCGATAATGTTCCGCGTATCCGAAGTTTTGTTTTACGTTAAAAATACGTATTTAAATCCCAGAAAAATTGGGGAAAATTATATGTTGTATTTTGAGATGTTAGTAACCCTCTATAATGATTTTGGACAGGAGTTGTGATTTCCAGATTTTACGGAAAAACGTGCAGCTCGGAAACGGACCGTTTTGAACGGTGTGTGTGAGTGGACTTTTGGTTTTCTAACCGTGATGCATGCATATCTAGTTTAAAATGCTTTATTATATGATTTTCTATGATTTGACATGATTGATATTTTGATTCGGTGATTTCTCGATTTTCTCGGTTTTATGATTATTATATTATATTTTGGCACGAGTTTCGAGAAATGACGAAATTGATGTTTTGGGCGTGGGCCCGGGACTGAAAATGATTATTAATGATGTTTGGACTCGGGTTATGAGTCAGGAGTTGATTTTATGGATTCACGTGATCGTGGAAACTCGAGTTTACGGTTGCACGGATTTACGTGAAAATGGTATTTTGGGCTGGTGACCCAAGTGAATAGTAATTTTGACTCGGATTTGGAGTCACATGTGAATATGAATAAATTAATGATTTTGGTTTCTAAAGTGAATCCTGGACACTGTTTAATGATGGTTTTGTGGAACTTGATTTGTGAAAGCTATGTCTCGGGCATAGGCCCTATTGAAATGTTTTGACTTGATTTGCGACATAAATAATTTTAAAATGAGATTACTGGTTTTGGGGTGACCTGTTCCACATGTACCATCCTCTGTGATTTGATAGTCTCCTCCGGACGTCGTAGACCCTGGAGTAGTCACGATCCACTGCCTGGAGATGAGTAGCTCTGAGGGAGGCTCACTCGCAGGAGCGTGGGATTATGATGATATCCTCTAGACGTTGTTGATCCTAGAGTTGATATCCCCTCAGACGTCGTAGATCCTGGGGGATGTACTCGGACGTGAGACACCGAGTTGCACGCGTTGTATTGATATCGTGACGGGTTATATGGATGATGTGATTGTGTACTTGTGAGTAGTGCAGATGTGATTGTAGGATCATGAGTTAATCCTATGGTAGTCAGCTTCTCGGATGAGACTGAGCCTGGATGTACCACTCGGATGGGTCTGAGCCTGGGGATGTGTTCGCCCAGAGGTGACTGAGCCCGAGGGGGTTGAGCCCAGAGGTGTCTGTTCCCGAGAGAGTGACTGGATATTGTGCACTTGTGATTAGTGCTGATTGAGGTTATTTGTGATGACGTACTGGTATAGAGTACAGGTTTTTGGCCTTTGTGGCCAGTGATTATGTTTTCACATGTTTTGGCCTGAGAGCCGGGATTTGATGTTTTACAACATGAACTGATTTGATGAACATGAGTTTTTGTGGACCATGGGAAAATATGTTTTGATTTTATCGGTCAACTGTTCATACTTGAATGATTTCATACTATTACTCATGATTTACGATATGGATGCAAGTTTATGAAAACTGGAGGGTAAGAATATATTTTGATAAATGTTTTTATAAGAGGTCATTTTTGTCCACTCACACCTTTTCTGTTTTATTGACCCTTCAGGTCGTGGCGCGATGATCGAGGCTATTCCAGAGGTGGAGGTATGAGCGGGCACAGGCGCAAATATCCCTTGTCTGCCAGGTGCTGAAGGGTAGTTTCGGACTTTCAGTTGACTTGTCAGACGGGAGCAGGACCGGGTACGGTTTTTTGACGTCCAGTTGGGACGGGTCCTGTCATCTAACCTCCATGTAACACGTAAGCTGGACAAGGGATACTAGGCCAATGTACCAAAACGCCCTTCCAATGTCCCAGAGTGCACAAAACTTACTGTTGATCGCGTATGTGATGTTTCCGTCTCTCTCTCACAACAGCTGCACCGCAACAACCTGGAGGGTATCGAAAACAAAAAAGACTGTGAGTGGAAAAAAAATGAATAATAAGTTCAGAAAACAGTTTATAGAAAAGTACATTTAGACCCTCCACGTAAAACCAATGCATGCATATGAAAACCATTTCATAAAACCATTGCCTTCCCAAGATATGAAAACAATTTCCGAAAACCATAAATTAGAATCAAGTATGGGCACTTAGCCCAAAATCCATCAAATCCAAATCATCCAGGCCATATCCCAAAACATCTGAAAACCAGTGAAAAACCAACTGAAAATCATAATCAATCAATCTGCTCGATCTCAAGCGCGTCGAGTCTTTAAACTCAAAACACATGCGCATCATTAGGCCTTTCCAAGATATCAACGAGTCTTTAAACTCAAAAGACAATCAACAGGCCTCGGGGGATATCACAATAACCGAGTCTTTATACTCAAAACATATACCGAGTCATTAAACTCAAATCATATCAATCCAGGGCCCTCCCTTGTCATCACTTAACCGAGTCTTTAAACTCAAAACCAGATCCAGCCATATCCGGGTCTTTAAACCCAAAACCAAATATCAGCTGGTCTTTAAACCCAAAATCAAATCTGAAATCATCATTTAAAATCTCAATTCCAATCCAGAAATCATATCCATAATCCATTTCCAAATCAGAAATCAACTGAATCCCGAATCGTATTTCTGAAATCTGATTCCAAACCCCGAAATCACATTTATCGAAATCACTTTTCCAAAATCCATTCTAAATCATTAAAATCAAATCATATTTCAAATCCCAAATCATAGTATCAGAACCATTATCAAATCATAGCAGAAAACCATATCTCGTAAAACGTGCAATTTTGTAAATATCTCGAAATACGTGCAAAACCGTAATAACAGATATCATAATCATAATCATAGCAATCACGCATAGAAAACATATAAAAACATTTATGCATGCATCATAAGTTAGAAAGCAAAGTCCACTCGTAGACCGTTTACCACCGTTGCCCTCGATACATGTGCACTAATGCTTTACCTGCTAATCCACTATCATTGGCTTTCCCGAACCTATCCATATCACATTCTAAGGTTACTAACTACTTCATAATGCTGCTACTAAAGCCCCTTAATTTTTCCGAATTTTTTACTATTTTTAACCTAGCCTTTAAACCTTCGGACATCCCAAAATCTATCGAGAAGGTGTCCGATTGACTCAAAACTAGTCCCAAAATGTTCGTTACATCGAATAATTTAAAAGTCGTGTTGAAAACTTCCCCATCAGAAGCCCCACACGCCCCTCACACACCGTCCAAAGGGGTTGTGCGTGGGAGCCACGCGCCGATACTGTTCATCTTCAACCTTGGCTAAACTAGGTTTGAACGGTTCGGTTCAGGCCGGTCCTATCAGGACCCGTCCCAATCCCCTCGGAGTGTCAGACCAGGGAAAATTTGAACCTTTAGCCCGAAGGCTTCCAGAGTACTCTAGGATCCGGAGGAGGTATGTGGTGTCTCGATCTATACTACAACCTGCACCGTATTCAACCTGAAGGGCATTGAAAATAGAAAGACTGTGAGTGGACAAAAAACAATAGTTCATAAAACACATTTTATAAAAGAACTTTATGCCCTTCACTAAAAAGCATGTATGCATAGGAAAACCATTTATCAAACCACATATGTTTAAACAACCATAATCATACAGGCCCCTGCTGTAACGACCCGTCCCGAATATCGAGATTTAATAATATTTAATTATGATTTACTAATCTGGGATTAGTTGAGTGATTTCGGACGAATTGTGCAAAATGACCGTTTTGCCCCCTGGGCGTGGGCAAAACATTGACTTTTAATTCGGATGGTCAAATGGACTTTGATCGATGACCGTGACGTAGTTCGGGACGTCACGAGTTCATAGACAGGTGGCACGTTCGATTCTGACGTTCGTGGAAGAAGTTATGATGTACGGAAGCCCAAGGGCATTTTCGTAATTTGACTTAAATGGGCCAAATGTTGACTTTTTGACCGGGATGTCCGATGGCCGAGGGCCAAGGACCATTATGTAGAGCAGGTCGATACGAATCCATTGACAGGCGGCACGCCGAAATCGGACTTCGTACGAGGAAGTTATGGTCTAAATCGTGAAATCGGGGGAAGTTACGTCTCGGTAACTGTGTTGATTATTTTATTCTGAAATGGTTGTTGGAGGACACTTGGATGAGTGACAAGTGTCACTCATCCGACGGCTAGATTGGATCTTGATCCACTAATCATAATTTATATGCTAAAGTTCCCACTATAGAATTAATTAGGAATTAAATCTCTGCTTAAATCTGAGCCATCCATCTCACTCCCCAGATTGCATCACAGCCGTCCATCTCATCTCTCCCTTCTATTTCTGATCATTCCTCCCTCACCCGTGAACAAGCAAAACAGAGAATTGGGTTCTGGCCATTGTCAATCTCCCTTCCACAATTGATTGCACAAATGGAAACTTAGTGATTTGGGGAAGGATTTGGCTGAGGGAGAGCACGGGGGACTGAGAGGGGAGGTGTAATTCGGGAATCGAAATTGCGGAGAATTGGAGGGAATTTCGAATTGGAATAATTGGGCCGTGATGATCAAAATGGAGTTTGGTTTGAGTCTGCTGAGATCAAAACGATCACCTTTGCTGCAAGAACGAAGAGAAACCGTGGCAGATTGAGGAAGAACTGAGCTTCCATGGCAGCTCAAAATCGAGCTTGGGTTCAATGGGTTTGAGGTAAGTAATTCTCAAATTGATCTTGTAGAAATGTCCCTTACACTCTCACGATGCTAACTGAATGAATTAATTTGGAAACCAGGGACGATATCGTGAAACCCGAATTGAAAACCCGTCGAGGATCGATCGTGAGTCGTGGAGTTATATACCCTAATTTGTGTAATTCGATTTACAGAACTTAATTGGTGATTGATTACAAGGGATAAGTTGGAAGATTGGATTAAATTGATGTCGAATTGGGTGAGTTTGAACCGGGTCAGATCGCGGGTAATCAGACCCGTTTACCGAACATACAGGTGAAGATGGTGACTGTAGCAGTCACTGTAGCAGGCGCGTGGCTTTCACGCGCAGCCACTCACGGCGGCGCATGACGGCGCGTGGGCACGAATCTCGAGGTGAGGTCAACATGACTTTTATCCTATAAAATGTAACGAACATTTTGACGTTGGTTTCGTGTCGATCGGATCCCGTTTCAATATTGTTCGGGATGTCCGAAGGTTTTAAATCCAGTTTAAAAATACTTAAAAATTTGGGAAATTTACGGGACTTGAATAGGACGTTAATGACGAGGTTAGTAATCCTCTAATGTGATTTGGACAGGATTGGAAGTCCCGGTGATAGTGGTGTGGTCCGGGAAGGCCTATGGCACGCGTATCGAGGCGCTCGGTTAAACGGTCTGTGAGTGGACATTAGTTTTATGAATTCGATGCATGCATAACTGTTTCATGATTGTTATAACTGTGATTAAATGACTTATTTTGGATATCGGTGAATTTAAAATGATTTCGCGTATTTTGAGGTGAATTACGTATTTGCACGTAAACCGAGGTTTTCTGGATTTGCACCGATTTCCATAAATGTGGTTGGATATGATTTCATGAAACGGTTACGAACTTGAATAAAGTAAAATCGGGCCAGGGGCCCACTTGAACTATGAAATCGGGCCAAGGGCCCAGTTAACTTGTGGATTGGGCTAGGGGCCCAGTTAACTTGTGAAATCGGGCCAGGGGGCCCAGTTGATTTCTACATGTGATTGCGGGTCGGGGACCCTAAAATGGAATTGAATAAATGTTTTCTGGTTTACATTTTATATATGTTCACATGCTGGAATCAATAAATGGTTTTGATGATATTTTGGTTATGGGACGTTTCACGGTAATTGGGCATGAGACCCGTTTGATGAAACGTAACTATCGGTTCGGATTTTACCTATGTATGCCTATATGTTTTGCATGTGGATATCAATAAAATGTATTTAGTACTGCACTGTATAGATCCTTCCATATTATATTGTCTCCTCCGGATGAGGTACCCCGGAGAGGGTCACGGACGTCTAGTACGTCCAGCGTCTATGACGCTAAGCATCAGGGATGCTGTACCCGAACGGGGTTCGGGGGATTGAACTCGGAATTGAGACCCGAGTGGCACGCGTAGCCTTGTGATTGTGACCTTATTGACGTCAGGGACGTCAGACATCAGGGATGTCCGATTGGAGTGTATGGTGCAGTGGCTAAAATTATGTTTATGGTTCATATTATATGATATATGATTTTCAATGATGGTGCATGCATATGCTTTTACTGGGGGCATAAATGTCTTATAAATTTTTTAAACAGACTTGTTTATTTTCGTCCACTCACAGCTTTTGTTTTTAATGCCCTTCAGGTTGATTCCGGATGCGACTGCAGCAGAGACTTAAGCATCGCACACCTCCTCCATCGATCCTTACGCACTCTGGAAGCCCGGTTGGGCAGTGGCAACAGGTTATCCCTTGTCTGACACCTCTTGTCAGACGGGAGCATGACACATTCCATGGTAATCCCGGGGGGATTGGGATGGGTCGTGTCACCTGCCCAAAACCATTTACAGAAATACGTAACATAACAAACATATGTGGGATCTCAGTCCAAATCCATTTATTATCCATAAAACACAATTTCGTAAAACCCAGAAATCATGTTTATCCATTTTCATATATCTGATCTTGTCATGGTAATCTAGAGCTACGCGCGTGCTACCCGGGGTCTCAAGCCCAAGTCTCTCAGGGTCCACCCAAGTCAATGTTCGTAGATCAGTGACCCTCCCCTGAGGTTATAAACCATAGCCTTTCTAAGAGTAAGGAACCCAACAGGGGCGACTCCACTCAGTCAGTGCTCTGTGACTACTCCGGGGTACACCTAGGCCAACGACCTTCCTCGGAGGAGACAATTCATATATAAAGGATGGTATACGAAAAAACCATTTCAAGGGTTCATGCCGGTCCCCATAAACCGTCATGAACCATAAAAACCTTTCCAGGGTTCATGCCGGTCCCCATAAACCATCAAGAACCATAAATCCATTTATGGGTCCCCGACCCGAAATCACAATCTTAAAACATAACAGGGCCCTAAGCCCGAATCCACAAACAAATTGGTCGTCCGGGCCGAATCGTAAACCAACTGGGCCTCGGGCCCAATTTCGTAAACCAAATGGACCTCGTGCCCGATACATAAGTCAACTGGGCCTCGAGCCCAATTCGCAAGCTAACTGGGCCTCCAGCCCGATATGTAAACCAACTGGGCCTTCGGCCCGATGCCCTCATTAAATCAAATGGACTTCAAGTCTGAGAGTTCGTAAATCAAATGGGTCTTGTGCCCCGTCCATATTTCCAAATCCGAAATCGATTCAAGAACCAATTGGACCTCTAGCCCGAGAACGTAACTAAAAGGACTTCGAGTCCGAGGGTCTCCAAAACAAATGGGTCTCGAACCCGAGTTTACCTTTTCAAATCCAAAACCATTTCATTAAACTATTTCAAAAACCATAAGTACGGAAAACGAGTGTAAAATTGAAAACCTCGATTTTACATGCAAGCACGTAAATAGCCTCGAAATGCGTGAAACCATATAATTCACAATCATCCAAATTAACATCATAGAATCATATCTATAAACCATATAAAACATTTATGCATGCATCACAGTTTAGAAATCAAGATCCACTCACAGACCGTCCTAAGTTGCCGCCTCAATTTGCGTGTCGTAAGCCTCACTGGGATAATCGTCGTCACCCCGGGGACTCCCAAACCTATCCAAATTGTAATAAAAGGTTACTAACTACTTAAATAACCCCTCACTAAAGCCCTGTAATTTTCTGGAATTTTTCACTATTTTTAAACTCGAACGTAAACTTTTGGACACCCCGAAACCTATCGAAACGATGTCCGATGTCCGATTGACATGAAACCAGTCCCAAAATGTTCGTTACATCGAAAGGATGAAATTACATGTTGGAAGTTTCCCCAAAGGACTGTTTATGTGCCCTCACACTCCCCAAGAAGGTCCTGTGCGTGGGCCTCAAGCGCTAGAACACTATTCCTGCATCTTCAACCTCCAGACCGGTTTTCCCTGTACAGTCCGGTCCAGCTGGACCAGCGTGACCGGTCTGACCTGGTTTCTCCCCCATTTTTCATCTAATCTTCCCCTTTTCAATCCCAATCTTCCTATTTTGTCATTTCATATCTATTCCAATGAAGAAAACAAGGAAAAACCGCCTAAATCCCATCCGTTCGATTTGAATCCCACGACCCAAACTTCTCCTTTTCCTCCCACGGCTCCTCAGCCGTCAAAACACCACCAAACCCTTCTCTAAACTTCCTAAGAAACCTAATAAACTCATTACAATTGATTAAAACCATCCCTAACGTCAATAATCAAAATTAAAAGAAAAATATCAAAACCGAGCCCTTACCTTCTCTTAGCCATGCACGGCGGCCCAGCCGCCTCCTGCCACCGTCCTCAGCTTCATCAACCTCCTCTCACTCTCCTAGTTCCTCAGATATGATCATATGGGGTAAGGGTTTGGATTGGGGTTGGAAGGGTGAGATTGGGTTTGTGTGTCTGGGTTTGGTTTGCACGAACAAAGGAAGGGATGATATGCATGAATGTATAAGGATGGCCTGTGGATGAATGTATAAGGATGGCCTTGTAAAACGTGCAATAGTTCCCTTGAATTTTCGTGAACCGTAACTTCTCCGTCGAACGTCCGAATTCGACGTGCCACCTGTCTACGGATTCGTATCGTCCTGATCTACGTTACGGTCCTTAGCCCTCAGCCTTCGGACCTCCCGGTTAAAAATTCAACTATTTGCCCCTTTTAACCAAATTACCAAATTACCCCTTAACTTCCGAAAATCATAACTTCTTCCTGGAATGTCGGAATCGAACGTGCCACCTGTCTAAGAACTCGTGACGTCCCTAACTACGTCATAGTCATCGGCCAGAGTCCATTTGACCGCTAGAACGAAAAGTCAACATTTTGCCCATTCCAAGGCAAAATCGTCATTTTCACCGTTCGTCCGAAAGTACCCCACTAATCACCGATTAACCTCACTAATCCTTGATTAGTCACTAATCTAATCTCAAAATTCAGGACGGGTCGTTACAGGTCCTGCCGAACTGGCGGTTACGGTTCTCCCTCGTTTTTCCATCTTTTTTCCATCCTATTTGTCCCAATAGCTTCGTCCTAACCTAACCAATTAATCTACTTACTGAAAATATGAAAAACACAGTGAGAAAGTACCTCCTCGATCGAGTAAAAACCTTCGACTTTCCTCCTATCTGTTCTCGTGCTTCCGGCCATTTCTGTCCCTAGTTCCATGTCCATTAGCTTTCTTTTGACGTCCAAAACCTCACCCAAATAACCAATTTGAATATTAGTCACTAGAACTCATGCTTCCATTTTCGAATACGAATTAACATTTCACGGGAACCTTACCTTACCATCGCCGTCGTGCACTGCCGTGGTTACTACCGTATTCGTCTCACCTTCTTTTCCATTTTTCGTTCACAAAACATAAGCAATTGATGAGGATTTGAGGAGATTAGGTCCAAGGCCATACTTCACTCTCTATTTCCCACGGTCCTAAGGCCACCATCGTGAACGGTCTCCCACGGCGGCACCACCACCTCTCCCATCCTCTTGTCTCTCACTTCCATTTTCAAAGGGTACAGAAATGTTGAATATCGAAGGAGGAGGAGGAAAGAATTCCTCATGCTCTATTTTCTGTTTTAGCCTCAAAATCGTGCAAAATATCTTCCCATTCCTGAGGCGGCAGGGAGAGTTCCACAAGCCTCCAGATAGGGCCAGGTGTCCAACTCTCTGTGGGCACAATTCCCAAGAACAGCCACATGTCCAATTATAACTGGGCACAACAAAAGACCAATTTTCTCTTACCCTTGCAAAATTACCATTTTGCCCCTAACATATTCTGACCAAAACCCGAAATCCAATGACATCGTGCCGCCTGTCGCTGTACTGAGAGAATCGAGACCTACCTAACGGTCTTTGAAATGCGTGACAAATCCATGTCGTATGAAAAGTCAACAGTTTGCCCCTTTTCAAACAAATTACCAAAATACCCCCGAACTTCCGAACATCATAACTTCATCCTCGAATGTCAGAATCGGGCGTGCCACCTTTCTGTCTACGAACTCGTGACGTCCCGAACTACGTCACAGTCATTGGCCAAAGTCTATTTGACAACCTGAATCAAAAGTCAACACTTTGCCCATTTTAGGGCAAAACCGTCATTTCGCACCGTCCGTCCAAAATGGCCCAACTAATCACCAATTAACTTCACTAATCCGTCATTAATCACTAATCTAATCCCGGGTTCCGGGACGGGTCGTTACACATATCGGCGTGACCATATCAACGACTAATCTCATACATCATAAGCACTCTTGAGTCTAGCCTCCCACAGCTGCTCGATAACAAGCAATACATCATGACCTCTCCGGGGGGAGGGGGACACAGCGCATCCCGAAGGCGAGCAACATATCATAAGGACCGCTCTGGGGAAACATATTCACAACCGGAGTCCCTCTATGGGGAAATACATTCCTATCGAAGTCACATCAATATCAAGAGGATCGTCTCAGTGAAAACATTTATCAAATCTCATAAACGCATTTTCACAAACATTTGCTTTCAAATCAAATCATGTGTTTCACGTAGGGTCTTAACCCAATACATAGTTTCCACAAATCATCTTAAAATAGTGTCCAACACTTATTTCATAAATCACATCATTTCTTTCAAATTCACATGGACTCACACTCAGAGTCAAACATCTTTCCAACAACACTACTCACAAATGCATAGACATTAGCCACAAGATCACAATATTAGCAATACTCACAAGTGCACAATCAATCACACAATCACATCGGAACTACACGTAGGTAACCAACAAGCCACATTCTCGGGATCAGACACATCTAGGCTGAACCCCCGGGATCAGTCACATCTAGGCGAACACATCCCCAAAATCATACGCATCCGAGCAGTACATCCAGGCTTAGTCGCATCCGAGAAGATAACATACCATGTAAAAAAAACTCACAAAGACAACCACTAGGCTTTCACAAGGTTATTGACTCAAAACCAAGTCAGACAATTTCCAAACAGGGACTAAAGACTGAAACATCATTTCATGCAAATCTGCAAAATCACATAAGTAAATCATTAAGTAAATCCATATAATAATTCTAGATTCATAATCCAAGTTAAAACACCATTTTCAAACCCGGGCCTAGCCCAAAACATAATTTTCACCATTCTTGTAAATCGTGTCCCAAAACTGGTTATTAAATCCGTAAAATCACCAAATAATCATATCAAATCATTATCCAAATCATTGCAACTCAAATCATACAATAAATCAGGGGAAACATTTACTATGCACGCATAACGATTTATAAAACAAACTTCCACTCACACACCGTCCATGCGGTCCGAATACGAGCTGTACACTCCTTCGTATATTCCATGAATCACTAATCCGGTCAAAAACCATTACTAAGGGTTACTAACATTCCAAGTAACCTCACATTACAATCCCCTAATTTTAAAATACGCACGTTAAAACATAACATAACACTTTGGACCCTCGAAACTATATCGAGACGGCATCTGATCGACTCGAAACCTACGTCAAAATCTTCGTTACATGGATTATAATAAAACTCATGTTGACTATATCTAGAAAATAATGCCAACGCCCCTCCACGTGCCTGCACAATACCAACTACAGTGCGTCTTCCTCGCCCGTTTTTCCTGCAAACGGGTCATTCGACCCGGTTTCACAACCCAGTTCTAAAAACTGTAATTCATGTCCAATTTCTGCATTTTATTCATCCAATTGGATCAAATCAATCCCAATTAAAGACCATGATCTCTATTGCACGAATTCTTACCTTCAATTCAATACCCAAAACGACGATTTTAGGCCAAGCTTTGAGTTCTTATATCCCCATCTTCTTGCGTATAATTAACTGCTTCCACACCTTGGTTTAACTCTTCAGGGATCAAATAACGTGATTTTAACTTCAGTTTCACGAATTAAACATTCAAAATCACAAGTTGAATTCATGGGTTCATAGGGATTTTTTTTGGGTTTTCTGTGTTTCCATGGGTTTGAGGCATTTTATTCTCTCTTTTTCCTTCCTTTCTTCTCTTTTTTATTTCACAGTTACCCTCAGATTCTCAAATTTACAATTTCTCTCTAGGATTGCTGTAATGATGAAGATCAACAATGGTTTTGATGGTTTGTTCTTCAACTGAATTAACACTCAGCATCCTCAAATGAAGCCACGTGCAGGCTAGCAATCCCCTTGTTATGCTGACATGTGTCACAAGCCTGCAGGTAGTGACTCAGTAAAATGGACCCAAATTACTATTTTACCCCTTGCTCAAAAATTACCAAAAGGCCGTTGGCCATTTTAGACCCGTGACGGTCACGTCTGAGCTCTAATTTCAACGTGCCACCTATCTATGGACTCAGCGTCTCGAGACCTATGCAATGGTCTTCACAGAAAATTCATATTGTATTCTGAACAAAAAGCTAACTTTTGACCACAACAATCAAGGGTAAGAATATAACGACCCGTCCCTAATTTTAAGGATTAATTAAGACTAATTACGGATTAGTGGGGCTAATCGAAGATTAGCGGAAGTTTAGGGAAAAATTACGATTTTGCCCCTAAACGAGGGTAAAAATTTGACTTTTGACCCAGGAGGTCCGACACACGATGGTTGAGGACCATTACGTAGATCAGGTCGATACGAATCCATAGACAGGTGGCATGTCAAAATCGGATATTCAACGAAAAAATTAAGGTTCACGAAAGTTGAAGGGAACTATTGTACGAATTACGAGACGAATGCCATTTGGCATTAAGTGGGCCCAGAATTTTAGAGACAGGCCCAATGGATGAATGAGATTTGTCATTCATCCATTTCTCACCTTGATTGATACATGCATAATCCCATTTCCTCATTTCATTCGATTTCCCCAATCTCACCCAAAAACAATCCCAAACCCTTTCCATCTCTTTGCTCCTCAACTGAGGGTGAGAGGCAGAGTGAGGGATAGGCTGATGATGGATGGGTGATGTTAGGGCCGCCGTGGACGGTGGCGATGGCCCAGGAAACAGGTAACCCGATAAACCAATTTAAGTTCAAAAATGTATTTTTGATTTCGTACGTTTTGAACGGTTTTTGATGAGTGGATGACGAATGTGGGATTGATATGAGGGTGTGGCTATCGAAAAAGAAGGATGAGGACACTGGGAACGCCCTGGACGGCGGCTGGGAAAACAGGGCCGTGAGTTCAAATACACACAAGTATTTTCTCGATCGTTTTGTGGGTTTTAAGGATGTAGGAAGCTAGATAATGATGAGACAAATAGATTAGGATTGGATTGGATGAAAATGAATGAAAAATGAGGGAATTATGGCCTTGGATTGGTCACGCCTGTCCTGGCAGACTAGAATTCTAAAAACCGGCTCGGACCAGTTCAGTCGGAAGGAAGAAGACGACTGTACAGGGCGCGTGGCTCCCACACGCAGCCCCTTTGGGCGGCGCATAAGGGCGCGTGGGGAACAGTCTGGGGAAGTGTTCAACATAATAAATCATCCTTTCGATGTAACAAACATTTTGGGACTGGTTTTGAGTCGATCGGACATCGTCTCGATATAGTTTGGGTTGTCCGAAGGTTTAGGATCGACTTTAAAAATAGTTGAAAATCCCAAAAAATTAGGGGGCTTTTATGAGGGGTTAATTAAGTAGTTAGTAACCCTCTATTACGTTTTGGACAGGTTTGGGAACTCCGGAGACGGCGATTGACCCGAGAAGGGCGTATAGCACGTGTATCGAGGCGCGACTTTGGACAGTATGTGAGTGGACCTTAATTTCTAAAGTGATGCATGCATAAATGTTTTATACATATTTTAATACATGTTTTGTGATGCCATGAGTGCATTTTTTTGTGGTAGATTAGTATTTACATATTTGCACGTATTTCGAGGTTTTCGATTTTATGTACTTATACGTGCTCTGTTTTCTGTGATGGTTTGACGAACGAGTTTTGGATTTGAAAACATGAAATCGGGCATGAGACCCATTTGATTGGAAACTATCGGACTTGGAGTCCAGTTGATTTAATGAGAAATTGGGCTGAAGGTCCATTTGAGTTATACGATCGGGCCGGAGGCCCCGTTGGTTTACGAATTCGGACTTGAGGCCCAATTGGTTATGAAATCGGGCATGAGGCCCAGTTATAGCTTATAAACATGATTTCGGGTCGGGGACCCATATTTGAATTTACGATGGTTCATGAAAAACCCAGGCGTGGCCCTTTGAATGGTTTTGGAAATGAAATTTGAAAATGGTTTTCCATATACCATCCTCATGAACGGATGCCCTCCAGACGTCTCGTAGTATCCTGGAGTGGCGGGTTGTCTCCTCCAGATGTCTCGTAGTACCCTAGAGTAGTAACGGGGTATTACCTGCGAGGGGTCATTGCACGGAGCGATCAGTCCGTAAAGTAACTCAGGAGTAGGATTGCCAGAGGTTAAAACCTCCCTCCAGGGAGGGTCATTGATCTATGGGTCATTGACCTGGGTGGACCCTAGGGAGACTTGGGATCATTGACCTGGGTGGACCCTGGGGAGACTTGGGATTTGAGATCTCGGGTAGCATGCGTAGCTTGGAACCGTGACAGTTGTGTTGGTTGTGAGATCTCGAATGTCAGGCATCAGGGATGCCGAGGATTGGTTTTTGGGCTGAAACCCATTGGTATCGATTTTGGACTGAGTCCCTACCGATTTGATTTTGGGATGAGTCCCACATATACTGGATTTGGGTGAGACCCACATGATTGGTTTTGGGCTGAGTTTCCCATATGCTTTGGTTACAGTTTTGGGCTAAACCCCTAATGGTTTAATGATTTGAGTAATGGTTTGATAACTGATTTTCGAATGCATGCATGCTTTTTAGTGAAGGGCATAAAAATATTCTTTCCATGAAAATTATTTTATAAATTATTTGTTTTTTCCACTCCCAGCTTTTTGTGGTTTTAATGCCATTCAGGTTGACAACGGATGCGGGCTGTAGCGGAGACCGAGACATCACACTCCTCCTCCGGATCCTGGTGTACTCTGGAAGCCCGGTGGGGCTAATGTCGGAACTATCCCTCCGGATCCACGCATCCACACACGCTGGTCAAAGTTCTCGTGCTCCTGGTCACTACTGACGTCAGCCCTACTTGACGTCACTGCTGATGTCAGCCCTACCTGACATCTGACAACTTGACAGCCTGATAACTACCACGTGGCACCCCCTTATTGGTGCCATGTGCCATGTGTCATATGATGATGTCATCACTACCATGTCACCTGCCACGTCACTCTAACAACTCTGACATGTTTCCATGTGGCACCACCTGACTAGTCCATGTGATCTGACAATACTGACGGGGACTTGCCATGTCACCTGACATGTTAGGCTAACAATCTGACAACTCTCTGACATGTTGCTACGTGGCACCACCTCACTGGTCCACGTGATCTGACAGTACTAACGTCGCATTCCCATATCGATGCTAACAAACCCTAACACTTCACTATGTGGCACCACCTGATTGGCGACGTGGCTTGACATCAATGACTTGGACGGGCATGTCATCATCCCCTACCTTCGAAAAGGTTGACCCGTTTCACTCCAACGAGTCGTTCGACCCGAATCGTACACCCAGCCATATCACCACCGTTTCTCAGCTAAAATTGACCGTTCTTTCTCTAAACCACTCGTCCTTAACCCAGAAATCGATTTGTGGAATCAAATTTGTAAAAACATACCTAAAATCACCTAGCCAAGCTTTAACTCCCATGACCAAACATCAAACTCGAACGTAGGCCCGTCCAGTCGTCCATTCTCTATGTTTCTTGGTCCTGGTTGGTCGTATGGAATTAATGAACAAGAAAAAGGCTTAAAAACACAGTTTTAAACTTCCAAACTCAATCCCAAAAATCAATCCGAACGGGTTCTTGGGTTTACTTAGGTTTTCTGGGTTTTCTGAGCAGCCTCCAAGTTTCTTAGCTTATCCTCAGGCTCTCACTGTCACTCCCTCACTACCTGTTTCTCTCCAACCAGAATAAGACGATGAGGATGATGAATGAAAATGAAGGAGATTGGGGTGGGAGCGGTTTTCAGGCGAGTTGAATAAAGGAAAGGGATGATGCATGTATGTGGGAAAAGGGGCCAATGAAATGAGTGACAGTTATTACTCATCCATTGGTCCAGATGGGATATTTTGGATCCCACTAAAAAGAAACCAAAGTTAACCTGCCTCGTAAAATGTGCTGTTATAAAATCCAAACAAACCTTCCATGACCCGTAACTTTCCCGTACGACGTCCAAATCTAACGTGCCGCTTGTCTACGAACTCGTGAGCTCGAGACCTACGCAACGGTCCTTGGTCAAAATCTGAACCCAGGTCAAAAGTCTACATTTTCACTCGTCTAGGGTAAAATCGTCATTTTCCTCAATCATCTTGGTAATCCTCGATTATTCCTTAATTAGTCTTAATAATCACAAAATTTCAGGATGGGACATTATAGAACACAAAAGAATCCAATATATCAATAGAGAAACAATCTAAAGAAGAATAAGGATGAGTTAAAGATTCAAACACTATAAATTGGATAGTTTCTCCATGAACTATCATTGTGAGCACTCCATCATGCACATTTACGATTGTCCTTGTTGTGGCCATGAATGGCCTCCCAAGAATAATAGATAACTCGCGATCTTTGATTGGTGATTCTCTTCGATACTTTACTGAAAAATCAACAAGTTGTAAAAATACTGTGGTAGGTTTCAACTCTCCCAAACCTAGATGCAAGTAAACCGTGTATGGCATTAGATTGATACTTGCTGTAATGACCCGTCTTGAATTCCAGGATTAGATTAGTGACTAATCACGATTAGTGAGGCTAATCCGTGATTAGTGAGCGAAATCGGACGAACGATGCAAAATGACCGTTTTCCCTTGGGCATGGGAAAAACGTGGGCGTGGGTAAAACGACCGATGACTGTGATGTAGTTCGGGACGTCACGAGTTCAAAGACAGGTGGCACGTTCAATTCCGACATTCGAGGAAGAAGTTATAATGTTCGGAAGTTTAAGGGCATTTTGGTAATTTTGGTTAAATGGGGCAAAATGTTGACTTTTGGACCGGGAGGTCCGATGGCCGAGGGCCGAGGACCGTTAAGTAGATCAGGGTGATACGAATCCATAGTCAGGTGGCACGCTGAAATCGAACTTCGAACAAGGAAGTTATGGGTCACGGAAGGTCGATTTCACTATGCACGTACTTCGAGACGATGATAATTTGGCAATGTCCGATTGGGCAGATATTTTGAGTGGGACCCATGGATGAGTGACAAGTGTCACTCATTCCGTTGGCTAAATCCCCTAAATTGTGGATCTATCCTAATTAAATAATATTATTTTAATTATTTTATAATTAAACTCACCCAACATTCAATCCTAGCCCTCCATTCCAACTTAATCTTTAAATCCTCACCATCTATTATTTCCCTCTCTCATCAGCTATCATCTCTTCTTTGTTTTTCTTCAAACCTGAAACCCATATGCACCATTTTCTCCATTTTTCTTCAAAACACAAACTCACATACCACCACACCTCACCATCCATTATCTGAGTCGTGTGTGACCGTGAGAGAGTGAGGACACGACGGCGAGCCACGACGGTGGACGGCAACCGTGAAACCATGCAAACCCGTGAGCTTGGTTACGGGTCAAAAATGGTGGATGGGGTTTTGTTGTGTGTTGAATGGGTTGGTCGATTCCATTACGTCCCAGGGAGTGAGACGAGTTCACAGAGCTTGGATTCGAGGAAAATGGTGGCCGAAAATGAGAGATATCGACGGGGGAAAGTCGAGCTTCCGGTTCATCGTCCAACAGGTAACCTTCATCCTCTATTTTTAAATTCTGAGTTGAGGGATCCATTGGGGAGGTTGAGACGGTGAGAATGGGACAAACGGGAAGGGTTTTGGTGGTTGGACGGCGGAGAACCGATCGGGTCAACCCGCGGGTCACGGCGACTCGGTTGCAGACCCGGACTGAGGAAGACGATGACTGATGACATCATCCTGCTGATGTCATCATGTTAGATCTGACAATGTCAGCTAACATGTCAGACAGAGGATCAATAGGAGCTTGACACGTGGCACTGTCAGAGGTGTTAGTGCTAACGTCAGCGTTGACTTTTCAACGCGTTAACTTTTGCGTTGACAAGTGCGTTTGGGCACGTATGAATAGTGTTTTGAGTGGGCCCAATGTCATTTTAAGGGTTTCGACGATCCAGATTCAATGGCGGTGGTTTCGGGTCGATCGAAGATCGTTAGGTTGGTCAAAACGAGATTTTTCACCTCGGGAAGCGTGTACAGGGCACGTTGACTTTTTCAGGAAAGTTTAGGGTTCTTAATATGGACATGTATAGGTTAGTAGTAACCTTTGGATATGATTTGGACAGGTCAGGATGACCCGGAGAGGTCAGATTAGCCCGGTGAGGCTTATGGCGCGCGTATCGAGGCGGCAGCTCGGACGATCTGTGAGTGGACTTTTTTTTCTAAATTGGTGCATGCATAAATGTTTATTATATGTTTTAAATACTTTTTTGTGATTCCATGAGTGCATTTGGATGTGTGGTTACGTATAAGCACGTATTTCGAGGTTTCGGCCATATACGGTGCCTATACGAGTTTGTATTCCTTTATCGGTTTAAATGAAATAGTTTTGGAGTTCTAAAAAGATAAACTCGGGTATGAGACCCATTTGGTTTTGTCTCGGGCATATGACCCTATTGATGACCTACGGGTCTGAATCGTGGTCGCGGCTAGTGCTATGTGCACGGCGACAGACGATACGACGCTCGCCTTCGGATTGGGATGTGTTCCTTCCGGAGAGGTCACGATGCACGATCTGTTGTCGGGTAGCCGATGGAGGCTCGACTCGGAGTGGTGACGGTTTAGGATATCGATCGATGATGAGTGCACCATGATCTTGTGGTGGTCGCGTCGGTTGATTTGTTCACGGTGACATACCAGGATTGAGGGCGGTCCTGGATGGATGCTTGCACGTATCACTACGATCGGAGTCATGACTGACCCTTAGATATCGGGCACGATGCCCAGCTGATGTCATATGTTCGAGTACGAGACCCAGTTGTTTTACATTGATGATTTCGGGTCAGGGACCCTAGATGGGTTTCCAAGTTCATGGCGGTTTATGGTAACCGGCATGAACCCTGGAAAGGTCATTGTGGTACATGACGGTTTATGGGAACCGGCATGAATCCGTGGAAAGGTTTTATGGATGATTTTGTTATATATATATATATGTATATTCATATACCTTCCTTTACTTCTATTATCTCCTCCGGGGAGGGTCGTTGGCCTGGGTGGACCCCGGAGTAGTCACAGAGCACCGACTGAGTGGAGTCGCCCCCCAGTTGGGTTCCTTACTCTCAAGAAGGCATGGATCGTAACCTCAGGACGGGTCATTGGTCTACGGTCATTGACCTTGGAATATGAGAGACTTGGGTTTGAGACCCCGGGTAGCACGCGCGTAGCTTTGGGAACCCTGACAGGATTGGTTGTGTGAATTATATGTATATATGATATATATGTTATGTGATATGTGATGTGCACAGGATTTGGGCAGTGGCCCGTGTACTTGGTTTCTTTATGATTTGGGCTGAGTCCCGTATGGATTTGGGCAGTGGCCCGTATGGTTGGTATCTTTATGGTTTTGGGCTAAGACCCTAAGGAACGGTTTGATAAATGGTTTTCGAATGCATGCATGCTTTTTAGTGAAGGGTACAAATGTCTTCGATAAACTGGTTTTAGAAACTGGTTGTTTTGTCCACTCACAGCTTTTAATGTTTTGACTGCCCTTCAAGTTGACAGCGGATATGGACGGTAGCTGAGACCGAGATATCACATACCTCCTCCGGATCCTGGCGTACTCTGATAGCCCGAGAGGGCAAAGGTCGGAAATATCCCTTGTCTGAAACTTCATGTCAGACGGGAGCAGGATCATCCCGCGTTAATCCCGGAGGGATTGGGATGGGTCCTGTCACTTGCACTCAAGTCTAGCATACCCTTCTCAATCTTCTTTTCCCCAATGGTAATTGGTATGGAGAAGCTACCAGAATCATTAAGTTCTGATGGGAACTTTCTTTGAAGCACGACAGAGACATTCTTGGAGACTAAAACCTTTTCATGTGGTACATACTTCCTCTTGTACTTGTTCAATTCCTCAAAGAACTTGCCATAGGCTAGAAGATCATAAATTAAATCAAGTAAAGATAGATTAATAGTAACTTTACCGAGAATGTCATAAAATTCTTTGAAAGTCTTATCCTTGTAGCATTGAGCAAGTCTTCTTGGAAAAGGAATTGGTGGCATGTAGGGTTTGGGAACCTTATGCAAAACAGGTTCATCCTTGTTTGTCCTAAGAGGTACATCAGTAGCTTCTTTGGGTGCTTCTTCTGTCTCTCCTTCCTCCTCACCTGCATTCATAATTTTAGAAGTGTTCGGAAGATCATAGTTAATGCCATTATCAATAACCTTATAATTTCTAAGTGATGTGATGGCTTTTGCTTGCTCTTGATTCTGTTGAAGCAACTGAGTTTGACTTGGAAGATTCCCCGGTTCTCTTTGGTTAAGAGCAGTAAGAAGCTTTCCAACTTGGTTCTCAAGCTTTTGAATGGTGGCAGCATGGTTTTGGAACAAAGTGGAAGTGGTTTGCATGAATTTTTGTAATGTCTCATCCACAGAATTTCTTGGGAAAACTTGATAGTTGTTAGGTTGCTGCTGAGCTTAGCTTTGATTCTGATTTCCACTCCAAGAAAAGTTAGGGTGATTCCTCCATCTGGGGTTGTAAGTGTTTGTGACAGGGCCCGCCCCGATCTCCCTGGGACCACCCGGGACGTGCCCTGCTCCCGTCTGACATCCGACATTAAAATACCAAAAATACCCTTATTGAAAATAATATGCATAAAGAAAATCCAAAGTTAAGTCATACATAGCACACCACACAAATATCTGAATACAAATAGTGTCAGAAAAGGGATAGTTCCCGAGTACAGTTTATTGAGCACGACTCTAGACACGCTACGTGCCAACCTACCCAGCAGTAGGGTTCAGGTGCGCAACGTAAACCTATGCCTCCTCCTTGGGATCCTCCTCCTCTTCCTCGGGATCCTCCTCCTCAATAGCACTACCTGGAGGGGTAGTAAAACAACAAAGGTGAGTGGGCCGAAACTCAAGGTTTACAAAATAGTTTACCATTTCGAAAACATATAGATTTTCCCCTCCGTTTTCCGAAAAGACATGCCTTAGTATCATAAACCACAAAACCATAAAAACATAAGCAGAATAATATCAACATAATATAATCTTAGTCACTGCACTATACATCCCAACCCTGACATCCTAGATGCCCGACGTCCCAGACACCCAATAAGGTCACAGTCTCAAGGCTACGCGTGCCACCCGGGGTCTCAATCCCGAGTCCAAATCCCGAACCTAGTTCGAGCATGGCATTCTAGACGCCTGACGTCCCAGACGTCCAATAGTAGCAATCCTGCTCCTGAGTCACTCTACGGTCCGGTCCCTCCGTAGAATGACTCCTCACAGGCAATGCGTCGTGACCACTCCGGTGTACCTACATCCGGAGGAGATAGAATCCTAGGGTTGATCTATACAGTGCAGTACCACAGATAATATCGAGATCCATTATACATATACACGACTCAAAACCATTCATAAACAACCAGACGGGTCTCATGCCCAAACATCGTAATACGTGCCATAAATCATACTCAAGATAAACAGATACTTTTACTTGAATCACATATAGATATAATAGAAAGTAAAACAGTTATGCATGCCGAAGTTTAGTGAAATCAAAGGCCCACTCACAGTACAATCCCGCTGCAATCCCGAGCGTAAAGCCCCGTCCAAGGGTTAAAGTACAATTCCTGTCATGCCCAAAACATACGTAAAGGTCACATTAAGTCCCTACTAAATAACTGAGAAACCCTAGACAGAAACCGGCCCGGGAAAGCCGTCCGAACATGCTTCCCAAGGCGTCAGATCCTAATTTGACCAACCTAACGATCTCCGATCGACACGAAACCACCACCATTGGATCCGTATCGTCGAAACCTTGAAAATGGCACTGGTCCCACACAAAATACTGTTCACACGCGCCCCCCACGCGCCGGTCAACCCTCTGGTCAACGGTGCTACAGTGATGATGACGTCAGCATGACGTCATCACTGACAATGTCAGAGGACACGTGTCAACAGCCTATTGGTCCCTGGTCTGACAATATTCTGACATGATGACGTCATCATGACGTCACTGCTGACGTCAGCATGATGATGTCATCAACTATAGTAACCGAGTGTGAGAACCGGGTCACCGCAGACCCACGGTTCGACCCGACCAGTTCTCATCAACCCGACCACCAAAATCGATGGTATTTGTTCCTATGAACTCGTCTAATCATGTTCTATGGTTCTGTGGACTCAAAACTAGTTTTTAGGTTAAAAAATCTACCTGAAAATCAACAGAAAACCTGCTGTCGGCTCTGGTTCGTCTTCTCCGGCGTGTCGTCCAGTTCCCAGCCACGAACCTAGGTCCAAAGTGATCGTCTAGTCCCCTAGGATATGTCTCAAAAACAACCAAACAAGTTTAACGTTAAAAACGGACGTTTCGAGACAGGGAAGGAAAATCGGTCTTCTCAGGTTTGCAGGCTTACCGCCGCTGTGTCGCCGCCGTGGGCTGCCTAGTCTAGTCCTGAGTCGTCCAGCCGTCACAATGGTCCTAGCCCTAGGTTTGTTCGAGCCCAGAAGTCATGGTTTGGACGGTTGGATAGTTTTGGGCTGCACGGGTTCCTTTCGGGTCTGGTGGGTTTCCGGGTTGCACCGCCGTCCGTGGTGGTGGTGATGGCCGTCTGGAGGTGGCTGAGAGGTAGTCTGGTGTGTGGGTTGAGGCTGAGAGGTGGTGTAGTCGATGGTGTGTTTGTGCAGAGAGTGAGAGGGTGCACGGGTTTGAGAGAAATGAAAATGAATATGTGAGTCTCTTATGGTTTTAAAAACAGAATAGAGAATAGAAACCAACGGCTAGGATTTAATCTGACCTAAGGATGAAGGGTGAGGATTTAAGGAAATTAAATTAATTAATTAATCACATGGCAGGCCAAGATCCTGGTTCTAAGGAGTGTGGGGATGAGTGACACGTGTCACTCATCCAAGGGTCCAGAATGACTTGAATAAAGTAACCAGATTTCATTATTTTAATATTATTTTGATTCGGTTCTCGGTTAGTTCGGTTAATCGCGTTTTACGTCCTTGACCATAACTTTTTCGTCGTAAGTCCGATTTCGGCGTGCCGCCTGTCTACGGATTCGTATCGACGAGACCTACATAACGGTCATTGGCCCTCGTCCGTTGGACTTCCCGGGTCAAAAGTCAACATTTGGCCCCTAATTGACCAAATTACCAAAATACCCCTAGACTTCCGAACGTCACAACTTCTTCCTCAACATCGGAAACGAACGTGCCACCTGCCTATGAACTCGTGACATCCTAAACTACGTCACGGTCATGGGTCAAAGTCCTAATTACTTCCCGAGGTAAAAGTCAACTTCCCCCCCCCCCCTTTAGGGGCAAAACGGTCATTTTACAATAAAATAATAATTACGAAAGTTCGGGTCGTTACAGTTTGAGTATGGATCATTCCTTGGCCTTGAATTATAGCAATTCATCATATAGGTTTCCTCTTTATCTTAATTAGTATATTTAGCACTTTGAGAGGCATGAGATGAGCCTAGCTTTGAAAGCACATCGTCAAGTTTCCTTCCCAAGTTGTCAACCGTGAAGGAAACACCATTAGTTGAATGAACTTCGTATGCACCACTTCTCTTCCCTCTTGATTGATGCATATTAAAACCCAGCATCTCAAAGAGTTATTAAGACTCCTCTGGAGTCTTTTTCTTTAGAGCACCACCAGCTACATTGTCACACATTGACTGACATGTAGGTGTTAAACCATCAAATAAATTTTAATTTGAAGGTAAAGAGGTAACACATGGTGTGAACATGGTGTTAAACCATCAGTGTCATCTTGTCTAAAGTTGAAAATTTGAGCTCTTAGGGTTGCTGTCTTTTGGGGGGAAAAGAACTTGTCCATAAACTTCTTTACAACATCATCCCACGTCTTCAAGGACTTAGGCTTCAAAGTCATAAGCCAAGCCTTGGCTCGTTCCTTCAATGTGTATGGAAAGATCCTACACCTCAGATCATTCTCAGAAAATCCCTGCAAGGGAAATGAATTAACAACTATGTAAAACTCTTTAATATGAGCCAATGGATCCTTATTAGGAAACCCAAAAAATGAAGGAAACATAGTAAAATATGAAGATTTAAGTTCAGAGTTCCTTGCTGCCTGTGACAGTACTATGCACGAAGGCGAATTAGGGATTATTGGTTGGGCATAGAACTCCAAAGCATTGGTTGCTACCTCAACCATATTTTTTTTATTTCTTCTTTTAAATCTTCTGAATCTTCTAAATGAATTGAGACAGAAGTTTCGTCTTGAATGATTTCTTGAAATACTCTTTTTGTTACAATTTTTGTAGTAAGATTTCCTCTTGTTGCTCAAGATTTCCTTATCGATGCTGCAACGGACTCTAGAAAAGGCGTACTGGACATTCAAACCTAACACACAAAGACAAGAATCACTCAAGCATAAGTAAACAAACTAAAACAGAAAACTGGTTATATGGCTAAGTTGGTTAGCAATTGCAAAGGACTGAAATCAGTCCCGACAATGGCGCCAAAATTGTTGATGTATCCTAGCTTAGACACTACTATTGTAGTAATGGTGATGTATAAGTAAGGGTGAGGAACCACAGAGACTGATTAGGCTTCACAATTACCCCCTGTAATGACTCAATTAACCAGTGGAATAAAAAGAGCAGAAAATAAAACAAATTTGAGTTTTGATTTGTGATATGTAAGGACATAAAATTGAAATGAAAAGTTTAAGTAAATGAAGATAGATAGCAAAGATTGAGAAAATTATGGAGATGGAAGCTAGGGTATTGACTTCACCTATTTAACCTTGATTCTATGAAAAAAAACGACTAAAGTACTATGATCTTATAAACCTGCTCTAAGGACCGTTTTCACTTAAGTAAGATTAGGCCATGCCATGTGGAACACTATCTAGTCCTTCTAATTTCAACCTAAGTATGACATGTACTTTAGATTACTCCTAGAAAGCCTTTAAGCATGACAAAAGAAATAAAATTGACCAAACAGATTCAGTGGCATGGCATGTATGCACTAACCCTACTCTTTCATTCATAAATTAATTAAACTTAGGCATGGCATGTGCTCTAAGTCTAACTAGGCATATGGAACCCTAATGGTTATCAAGCACTAGAATCACATATGAATCAATAATTAAAATGAATGAAACAAAAAAGAGTTTGTAAAAATCAGAATAATTCAATCTTAACATAGAATTGAGTTTACATTGTTACATCAAGAACCCTAGATAAGAACTTAGCTACACATGTATCTAATAAACATAAAAAAACATTAATTAAAGACATAGATGCAGCAAACTCTAAGTAGAAGGCAATCTTCTTCTCCAGAACTGAAAAGGGCTTCTTCTTCACACAACAAAGATGATGGATGACGAATTTGATTAAGGAATTTTGGGGCTTTTATAGTGAGAGATTGAGGTACATAGGAAAGAGATGGTAGAGAATGGAAGAGAGGAGATGGTTATGGAAGGGAAATAAAAATATGAGTTGTTTTTTTTTAGGTTTTGTAAATGGAAGAGAAGGAGAATGAAAAAGAAGAGCAGAACTGATTTCTTTGTTTTGTGGAGGCTAGGGTTTATTTTTAGAGTGAAAAGGGCTTATATAGGTAAGAAAGCATAAGAGAAAATAAGGATATAGAAGGAATCAGACACTGTTCACGTGAACAGTACTACATGAATAGTCACAGCTTCTTGTTTTCCAAATTAATTATTTTTCCCTGCTCCCTAAATAAGCTCAATCAACTCTGAATTTCATCCTTTTTACGCCGAAATCTTTGTAATTCAATGTAATGTCCAACTTTGCACCACTCTCACAAAAATTATCATTTTCTCCTATGTGATGAAATATATCAGTACTAAATGTAATGCCCCGGACGTTCAAAAGATTGGAAATAATCATTTTGCCCTCTGAGAGATCGACTTTTTGGTAAATGTCAAAGTCAAAGTTAGAGTGTTGACTTTTTGACCGGAACCTCATTGGACAAACCGAGAGGACCGTTACGGAGGTTTCGAGATCCTGAGTTTGTAGACAGACGGCACACCAAAATCGGAAATCGTTTAAGGTTATTAAGGGCTAAGAACCCTTAAGGGTATTTTGGTAATTTTGCCACCAAAGGCATTTTGGTCATTTTGTAGCATGACCAATTGGATGCTGCCACATGTCATGTCCTAGAAGGTTCTGGTATTCTCTCTTCCACCGACTTTGTAATACCCGGTCTTGGAAGCAAGAACGGTGAGCAAGACCTGTGAGCTTGGAAAGGTAAGATTGGTGAACAATCCCACATCGCTCGAGGAGGGAAAGGTGAAGTTCCTTATATGCGTGGGCACACATCTATCTAACACAAGGCCTTTAGGGAGCTCACTGACTTCGGATTCTTTGGGAAGTCCAAAGTTAAGCGAGTTGAGACTAATGCAATCCCAAGATGGGTGACCTACTAGGAAGTTACACGTGAGCTCCCGAGAATAAAATCGTAAGGGCTGGGCCCAAAGCGGACAATATTGTGCTAGATGGGTCGGGTCGTGACAATTTGGTATCAGAGCTGGACCTCGACCGGAAGTGTCCCAGCAAGGACGTTGGGCCCTAAGGGGGGGTGGATTGTAAGACCCGTGTCTTATGAAGAATGGTGAACAATCCCACATCGCTCGGGGAGAGAAAGATGAAGTGCCTTATATGTGTGGGCACGTATCTATCTAGTACAAGGCCTTTTGGGAGCTCACTGGCTTTGGATTCCTTGGGAACTCCAAAGTTAAGCGAGTTGAGGCTAGTGCAATCTCAAGATAGGTGACCTACTGGGAAGTTGCACACATGAGCTCCCGAAAAAAAAACCGTGAGGACTGGGCCTAAAGCGGACAATATTGTAATAGATGGGTCGGACCGTGACAATTTGGTGTCAAAGCCAGACCCCGACCGGAAATGTGCTAGCGAGGATGCTGGGCCCTAAGGGGGGTGGATTGTAATACCTGGTCTTGGAAGTAACGGTGAGCAAGACCCGTGAGATTGAGAAGCAAGACCCGTGAGCAAGACCTGTGAGCTTGGAAAGGCAAGATCTGTGAACAATCCCACATTGCTAGAAGAGGGAAAGGTGAAGTGCCTTATATGTGTGGGCACGCATCTATCTAACACAAGACCTTTTGGGAGCTCACTAGCTTTGGATTCCTTGGGAACTCCAAAGTTAAGCGAGTTGAGACTGGTGCAATCCCAAGATGGGTGACATACTGGAAAGTTACATGTGAGTTCCCGAGAACAAAACCGTGAGGGTTTGGCCCAAAGCGAACAATATTATGCTAGATGGGTCGAGTCGTGACAGACTTATTTAAGTATATATATATATATGTATGTGTGTGTGTGTGTGTGTGTGTGTGTGTGTGTGTGTGTGTGTGTGTGTGTGTGTGTGTGTGTGTGTGTGTGTGTGTGTGTGTGTGTGTGTGTGTGTGTGTGTGTATATATCTTGTTTAAAGGAGGAAAAAAATCGAGAGGTGGTGGCTGAAGTAAAAGAAAATGAGAACTATCCACCACCGTGAGGATAAGAGGCCAAGTAGAAAGAAAAAAAAGAAAATAAGGAGTGGGAAAGAACTTGAGATGAAGACAGTGAGAAATGATGGAGAAGCCGTAGAGCGTTCATGGTGTAACTCGTGGGGAAAAGATTGGGTTTTTAGTCTCAGGGAAGGAATGTCGAAGAAAGATATGTATGTGTCTTTCTGAGGTTCCTAAGGTGTTTATAAGCTCGGAATTAAGGTAGTTGGGATGCTGGATCGTGGCGGAGGAGAGTTGCCATCCATGACTGAAAGCTTAAGGAATGAAATCTTGCTTTTGGATATTTTTACTTAATTCAGTTACTATAGAACCCTTCCTGAGATTAGCAAGATGAAATTGGTGGAAGAAAGTAGGAGAAATGGATGTAAAACTAAGGAATTAAAATTGGGTCGCTGTTGTGGGTCAGGCGTCCCAAAAAACCAGAAAACGGGTCGAACGCAAGGTAGGGGTGATGAATAGTAATAGGATATTGATATAAAGTTTGGAAATATTGGTTACCATATGAGTGTGTTTTGAATTTACGAAGCTTTGTGCTTGATTATTTAATTACTAATAGTCTAGGTAATTAATGAATTATTAAGTTTGTTAATGGTTAAGAGATTGATGACCTAACAATGATAATGTGATGGTTTTGGGTTGCATATGAAATTATCCAATAAAGGGTGTATACATATGTATTTATAACTATGGTTATAAAAGTGATATGATATGCATTTGATTAAAAAGAATGGTAAAAGATAAAATTATAGATATGAGGATAAAGAAGGCTTCCTTATTAGATACCTTTAGGGCAAGAAAAGGTATAGTAAATATTTAAAACCATTTATGATAATAAAAGTAAACATATAAACCAGTTATGGACGAATTATAAAAATTTCCTTTTTGTCGAGGTAAGTGGGTTGGATGAGGGCGGTACCCCGCACAGACGAATTCAGTTTGGTAATCCCTTGTCTGACAAGAGATTGTCAGACAGGAGCATGATCAGTCCAATTTGGGACGGGTTCTGTCAACTTGGTATCAAAGCACGGTTTTTAGTTCTAAGATTTCTGAAATATAGTGATTCGATTGGAATATTAGAATGCTTGTTTTGTAAGTTGGTTGATTGATGTGTAAGGTAATTTGGATTGGAATAGTTATTAGTCTGTCTGGGAATTTTGAGTGAATTATGTGGATACAAAAAAAAGTCTTTGGCATTATTTCCATAAGTAAGTGTGATTTGTACCTTAGGCCGAATTTCAAGGTATGGGCACGAGTTATGGAACAATGATAAGTAGGTGATTTACCGTGATAAGATGATAGTTCGTGTACAATTATTTTTTTAAATGATTCTCTTATACTTTTATGGATTTCACTTGAATATGTTCTATGTGATTTTGGGCTAAGGTCAACTTAGGATTTGAATTTGACTTCCAGGGTAAATCGTGCACGAGGTATGTCTTAATCATTTGAATTTGATTTAATAAGTATTAATTGATGAATTTGTCGAATCTTGTAATTTAATATTTTATGAGCTAGAGTTGAAGTTGTTAAGAGGGCCTAAGAAGGGAGATGTGGATTCCCTTATAAGAAATAATTATATGTTTAATCTGAATCTAATGGTATCGAGATTGAATCAATTGGACACCAAATGATTTTTTTTTTGAATCTCTCATAATGCATGTTTACTTTCCATGTGATATGATTGTTATTAGTTTTAAAATACTCATGTTTGGCTAACCTAAATATTATCAAATTGGTTATTGGAATTTGAACATGAATTTATGAATTGGATTTTATGTTTGTAATTTAAATTGTCACGATTATATGTTCAATTTGGGATTTATAACCCTAAGAGTAAGTGTTATGAAAGCGGGGTAAATGATGTTATACTAAGAAGAATGGTTAACGATAGTTTTGCATTCTTTTCGTCGATATATACTTTTCTCGATAGTGGTGTATTGCATGTGGTGAACATGTTGCTCTGGATTTTGAGGTACGCCTAGAAGCTGTATCCCTATGCAGCCATTCGAATGTTGTATCCCCGAATGGTTATGGTATAAGGGTTGACATCCAGATGCTGTATCCCTGGACGGGGCACTCAGATGATGTATCCCTGAGTGTTTGAGTTGTGTGATTGTCACCCAAATGTTGTATCCCTGGGTGGCCACTCAGATGTTGTATCCCTGAGTGGTTATGTGACAGACGATGATTGACCTAGGCGGTAATGTAGTAGGTATCTGTATGTAACACCCGGATAGTGTATCCTTGGGTGGCCACTCAGATGATGCCCCCCTTAGTGGTTGAGTTGTCTGGACTATACTCGGATGTTGTATCCCTGAGTGTTTGAGTTGTGTGATTGTCACCCAAATGTTGTATCCCTGGGTGGCCACTCGGATGCTGTATCCCTGAGTGGTTATGTGACACGATGATTGACCTAGCGGTAATGTAGTAGGTATCTATATGTAACACCCAGATATTGTATCCTTGGGTGGCCACTCAGATGATGCACCCCTGAGTGGTTGAGTTGTCTGGACTATACTCGGATGTTGTATCCCTGAGTGTTATGTGATATGATGTGTGGTTAATATTCAGATGATGTATCCCTAAGCGAACACTCAGATATTGTATCCCCGAGTAGTATGTTGGCCAGTATCCCTACGCATAATATTATTATGTATTGGGCTAGATAAGCAACAAGCTTTTAGAGGTAATGAAAAGAATTGGTGGTTAACATCTTAAACTCGAAAATCGGGAAAAATTTGAGATAGTGTGTGATATTTGATGAATTGGATGTCAAGCTTGGGGCTTCGGTTCCTGAGCAAGTATATGATAGGACCTAGCATCAAGTGCATTTGTGATGTGATAGTTAATATGATATTTTTTCATTGAGAATGAATTGGTTGTGTGAGAAAGTGTGATGTGCCTGCTTGGAAGGCAGTAGTTTTTGCTCTACAATAAGAAACGGTAATTATGATATGAGTGATTTTATGTGATACTAGATATGGTTTGGATATGTGGCAGTATTATGAAGGCATCCTAGTGTTTATCATGATAATTGTTGTGTGAATTCTGTGATTGATTGTTATAGTGATTGTTGTGTTGGTTCTTGTGACTTCTTATGCTTGTTGCATTCTCGATTACGACATGAGATTATGTGGTATTAGACTATGGTTGTCAGGACCTGACCCTCCTTGGTCAGGACCCAACTCATCTAGCACGATATTATCCGCTTTGGGGCCTCCTTACCCTTGCCCTCACGGTTTTGTTTTCGGGAGCTCACGATGCAACTTCCTAGGGGGTCACCCATCATGGAATTTCACTAGCCTCAACTCGCATAACTTTGGAGTTCCAACCGAATCCAAAGCCATTGAGCACCCAAAAGGCCTCGTGCTAGATAAGTGTGTGCCTACGTTTAAGGCACGCCATCATTCCCCTCCCAGGACCATTCCCCCCCCCACCCCCCCCCCCCCCCCCCCCCCCCCCCCCCCCCCCCCCGCTCGCAAGAATGTGGGATCGTTCACCGTTCCCTCCAGGACACGGATCTTACAATCCACCCCCTTAGGGCCCAGCGTCCTCGCTGGCACACTTCCCGGACGAGGTCTGGCTCTGATACCATTCTGTTAGGACCCAACCCTCCCTCGGTCAGGACCCGACTCATCTAGCACGATATTATCCGCTTTGGGCTTCCTTGCCCTTGCCCTCACGGTTTTGTTTTCAGGAGCTCACGGTGCAACTTCCTAGGGGGTCCACCCATCATGGATTTGCACCAACCTCAAACTCGCTTAACTTTGGAGTTCTAACCGAACCCAAAGCCACTGAGCTCCCAAAAGGCCTCGTGCTAGATAGGTGTGTGCCTACACCTTTAGGGCACACCACCATTCCCCTCCCAGGACCAGGAATGTGGGATCATTCATCGTTCTCTACAGGACACAGGTCTTACAATCCACCCCCCTTAGGGCCCAACGTCCTCGCTAGCACACTTCATGTTCGGGGTCTTACTCTGATACCATTCTATCAGGACCCGACCTCATCTAGCACGATATTGTCCACTTTGGGCCTCCTTGCCCTTGCCCTCACGGTTTTGTTTTCGGGAGCTCACGATGCAACTTCCCAGGGGGTCCACCCATCATGAAATTGTACCAGCCTCAACTCACTTAACTTTGGAGTTCAAACAGAATCCAAAGCCATTGAGCTCCCAAAAGGCCTCGTGCTAGATAGATGTGTGCCTACACCTTTAAGGCACACCACCATTCCCCTCCCAGACCATTCCCCCCTCGCAGGAAATGTGGGATCGTTCACTGTTCCCTCCAGGACACGGATCTTACAATGGTGGGTTTTATTTTCTAGCTATTGTCCTAGATGTATTTGGTGACATGTTTTACAGAGTTTGAAATCGAGTTGTGACCTTGGTCCAATTAAAATACTAATTGTATTTTTGATTAAGATATGATATAAAGTGGTACAAGATTTGCCGTATTCACTTGAAGATTGTTGTGATGGTTGTTTAAAACTACCACCCATAGGTATGATGACTTGAAATCTAGAGGGCTTGTACATATTTGTGATTACTTTTTTCCTTGCAAATATAAGTGGTTAGGAATGACTCAAACGTTGTGTTGTAATACTCAAAGTGATAATTGAGTTTATTAGTAGACTTCTTTTAAACCTTATGCATCTGTACCCAAGTATGTTATGAACCTTCTACGTTTTTTTAAGTGATGTTTGTTTGGGTTGAAACCTTTTATGGATTTTGTGATTAGTTGATTATTAAAGTAATGTTTTTAATAACGCATTTTGTGAGGAAATTGGGTGTCTTGTATTCTGAATCATGATTGAGTCTGGGTAACAGTTTTTTATGATTGAGGTTGGATTATGGATTGATGAAACATAAGGTGTGAAGGTTATAGAGAATCCTGGTATTTACCAAAATCTTGATATAAGCCTGGTATAAAAGTATGTTTTGATTTTCAAAACTCGGTTTTTCGAATATCGTTTCGAGTATGAGTTCAAATTTAATATGAATTTACAATAATTGAAGTAATGGAGTCTAGATATATGCTTTGTGAAAGGTTTTTGAAAATACCATGATGATACGTTGTGATTATGTTATGGTTGGGGGCATATGTCGAGGTTTTGAATTATGATATGGATATGTGAATCCTCGGTATTCGTGATATCGGAAATATCGTGTATGAATTGGATCATGGACTTGATAGTGATATCTAACGATATGTATAGTTTTTGATCTAATTAAATAATTGGTCATAGTCGCCCATGAGTCTCGGTATCTAACTCTAAGTTGGTATGAAATTTCGAGGACAAGATTTCTTTAAGAGGGGGAGATTGTAACGCCCCGGACGTTCAAAAGATTGGAAATGAGCATTTTGCCCCCTAGAGGTTGACTTTTGGGGTCAACGTCAAAGTTAAAGTGTTGACTTTTTTATTGTGGCCTCATTTGGATAAACCGAGAGGATCATTACGGAGATCTCGAGATTCTGAGTCCGTAGATAGGTGCCAACGCCAAAATTAGAGATCGTTTGAGGTTGTTACGAGCTAAGAACCCTTAGGGGTCTTTTGGTAATTTTGCCACCACGGGCATTTTGGCCATTTTGTAGCATGACCAATTGGATGCCGCCATATGTCATGTCCTAGAAGGTTATGGTATTCTCTCTTCCACCGACTTATTTAAGTATATATCATGTCCTAGAAGGTTATGGTATTCTCTCTTCCACCGACTTATTTAAGTATATATGAGTGTGTATATCTTGTTTGAATGAGGAAGAAAAATCAAGAGGTGGTGGCCGAATTAAAAGAAAACGAGAACTAGCCACCACTGTGAGGATGCGAGGCTAGGAAGAAGAGAAGAAAAAGAAAAGTAAGGACTGGGAAAGAACCTGAGATGAAAACAGTGAGAAAATATGGTGAAATTGTAGAGTTTTCATGGTGTAACCCATGGGAAAGAGATCGGGTTTTTAGTTCTAGGGAAGGAATGTCGAAGAAGGATGTGTATGTGTCTTTCTGAGGTTGCTAGGGTGTTTCTAAGCTCAGAATCAAGGAAGTTGGGATGTTGGATCATGGCGGAGGACAGTTGCCATCCATGGCCGAAAGCTTAAGGTAAGAAATCTTGATTTTGGATTGTTTTACTTAAGTCGATTACTATAGAACCCTTCCTAAGATTAGTAAGATGAAATTGGTGAAGATAATAGGAGAAATAGACGTAAAATAGAGGAATTAAAATTGGGTCGCTGTCATTGGTCGGGCGACCCGAACGTGAGGTAGGGATGATGAATAGTAGCAGGCGCGTGGCTCTCACGGGTAGCCACTTTAGGCGGCACGTGAGGGCGCATGGAGGGTTTTCTGAAGACGTTTCCAACACGAGAATTATTCCTTATGTAATTTTAAGTTTATTGATATAAAGTTTAGAAATATTGGTTACCATATGAGTATGTTTTGAATTTACGAAGCTTTGTGCTTAATTATTTATTCACTAATAGTCTAGGTAATTAATGAATTATTAAGTTTGTTAATGGTTAAGTGTTTGGTGACCTAACAATGGTAATGTGATGGTTCTGGGAGCCATATGAAATTATCCAATAAAGGGTGTATACATAGGTATTTATAACTATGCTTGTAAAAATTATAGGAAATGTATTTGATTAAAAAGAATGGTGAGTGATAAAATTATGGATATGAGGATAAAGAAGGCTTCCTTAATAGGTACCATTAAGGTAATAAAAGGTATAGTTAATATTTAACACCATTTATGATAATAAAAGTAAACATATAAACCGGTTATGGACAAATTATAAAAATTTCCTTTTTGTCCAGGTAAGTGGGTTAGATAAGGTCGGTATCTCGCACAGGTGAATTCAGTTTGGTAATCCCTTATCTGACAAGAGATTGTCAGACGGGAGCAGGATCAATCCAATTTGGGACGGGTCCTTTAACTAAATCAAAGATACTAATACATGGCAAAATGCAAAAAATATGACCTAACAATATCTCCTAGTAAAAAAAGTCAACACTTTGATTCTACATGGACAAAATTGTCACTTTTCATTTCCTTAATTTTCAGGGCATTACAGAGTTCTGGTTGGACATCTTTGAAATGATTAAGATAGAGTAAGATAGAGTTCATTACATGGACGGGTCCTTTAAATGGGTCGGGTTTGAATTGGACATATTTGAGTAAGATAGAGTTCATTACACAATACGATACAAACACGACACAAACAGAGTCCATTAACATCTTCCTCTTCGTCATAGTCATTCTCATCCTCTCTCCTTATTCGCAAATTACTTGATACAAGAATATAAACTATTTAAAAACAAAATTAAGAAAAGTCGAACCAAGAACCCAACAATTGATCCTAAGTGATTTAGATTGTGTTAACTAGGTTTTATGAAATTTTCTAGAAATTTCAGTAATTATTCTAGAAAGATCATGAATTTCTTTGAATATTTCTTTGGATATTTGGTCACACCTTTACTGACGAGATATTCAATCAATTTCATAATTTTTCCAGAAAATTCAAAATAAAATTCCTTAACTTGATAAAGATTGCAAACCTTGAACACGGTAAAAAAATTCTAAAAATTCCTGTTAACGACTTATGACTCCTTTTAATCTTCTCTCTTTCTTCTCTCCCCCAATTTGGTTCCTCTCTCTCTCTCTCTCTAGGTTTCTTCAATTCCACATTAATTCTAATGTTTTATTTTTTTGTTTTTGTTTTGGTTGAGATGGAGAATAAAAAAAGCTAATAAGGTAAGGGCAAGTTTTTTTTTTTTCTTTCTACAAATAGATTTTTAATATTTTTAATAAATGTGTCTCATTGTTTCTACATTAGCATTTAACAGAAAACTTAAAGGAATAGTTAATAGAGGGTACATGTTGTAACGTTTTAAAGAATATAGGGTGGTAATTGTAACATTCGAAAGTAAAAGTAATTCATATCATATATGTTATAAAAGTAATTCATTGCTCATAAATGAATATCTCTAATTTTTTTTTATTGAGAATGATATTATTGTATATCACAAAAACGAGTAAAATTATGTCATCAAAATCAATTGACGATTGCAATACTCACAAAGCAATATAGTAATACTAACATGAAAAAAATCACACTAACAACTAATAAACCAACATCACTGAAATTATACAAATTACAAATCAGGCTCAGAAAGACCAAAACAATCGTAACCTTAACAACACCCATGATCATAAATAAATTACCTCCACTAAACCAGATGGCCGCCGATGGATATGGAGAACATGTAGAACACTGTGGATCTGATGAAGACTTGATCTCTAGCGATGCAATTGCGCATAAACGAATAAAGGACCAAAAATTATAATCTAACTACTGTAACTAACCTCAATGAGAGATATTGGAACAAGATCCTCCAATAGCAAGGAAGAACAAGAGTTAGGAAAAAAAAAATTAAAGGAAGATTTTAGGTAAAGAGATGGATTTTAAAAATAGCAAAATAGCATGATGAGAAACTCAAATATGAGTATAGTTTAGGCAATACAGTTACCACAAAGACTCTTATTACTAATTCAAAAGAGAAGGCGGAAAACGATTGAGGGGAGGAGGGAAGCAGATGGTCATCTCCCTCCTTTCCTTTAATTTTCTTTTTCTTCGGGATCTTTTTGGATTCTTATAATATTTAGGGTTTTCTATTTAGGATTTGAAATAGCTAATTCGCCACTTAGATATGGCCAAAGGTAAAATGCCGGCCGATATTATTGTATCAAAAAATTCGAAGCTGATTCTACACAATGCAAACCGACAAAAATAGTTTGCAATACTTCTCTAAGACCGGAACCCACTGTGCCTTTTTTTTTTTGTTTTTTTTTTTAAAAAAAAATCAAGGATGAAGTTGAATTAACCACAAGTTTTCTTTCGAACTCCATGTTCATTCTTATAATATAAAAATGGAAATCAAGAAAACCTTAGGCTTTGCTAAATTTATAATTCTCTGCACCGAATGAACGTGAGAAATGACCTACAATCGTGGTCTCTACTCTTTGGCATGTTAAACATTTGGTCTGTGCCGACTTATTAGCATTTCTCAATTCTTGTTTGTTTTTAATTCAAATTAAGAATTTATAGAATAGACTAATGTTATGCGGATATGCATTACTCCATTGAGGATTCTATTTTCATTAAATAAAAGAATTTACTTTGTCCAGTTGTTAGGTATAACCTATATATCTATTTGCCTTGCCATTTTATTTAGAATGAAATTATTATTATATCCTGTACTTATTTTCTCTGAATTGATTCTAATGCAACATATTTTACATTTTTTGATCAATAATTCTGACATTGAGTAATTTTAAATATATTTGAAATCTTGTCACATAGAATTCATTCCACTCATATTCACACATATATTTGCCTTATAGTTTTAGAATAAAGTTTATTTCACTCATATGATTGCACATGTATTTACCTTATATTTTTATTCGCGATAAAATCATATCCACCCGTTAAATATGCAGAAGCTTTATCAGGTATACAAGTGCTCATTTTGTTTTGTTTGTTTTTTTATTTTTGTTTTTGTTTTTCAGGGTCCATTTTATATAGTAATATTAGATAAAATGCAACGCTGCTTTATCAGGTGTTTACACCCGAAAAAATCTCTTCTAATCCGAAGATAATGGCTCACGGAAAGCATAGAAAAGTCCAGTCCGAGTAGCTTCGAACGTGGTGAAGAAGAAAGTATGGGCGGTACTGACAAATGCAAAGAAAACAGAGGTAATGAGGAGTATTTCAAAGGAAAAAATGGCAGCATGGGACCCACACAAGACCCGACTCGCAACTTGAGAGCTTCTTCACCTCCTATAAAAAGAGAACAACACAGCTTCTCAAATGATCGATAATCAACCAATCAAACTTTGCAAATGATCTCCATCAATTTCTGAATATATGAACACCCTTAACCAATGTTTCATGGTTTAAAGAGGTTGACCCTTATGGAAAAAACTGCTTCTTTCAACCGAGAAAATCAAGACGCAGCTTCTCTTCTCACCCTTTTGAGACATTTATATAACTATCTAACCGTCTTTTTAACCGCTCCCACATCAATGTCAAAAGGGTTGGCTTCATCTCCCCTTATTAGCCCTCTTTCTGACCGCTCAGTGTCATTAGGGTTTCGCTCTTTCTAATTGCCAGTTCTTCGATTGTCGATTGAGGTTCACAGAAGATTAACCTTCTTTCTAACCACTCAGTGTCATAATGGTTAATTATATCGACTATTGGCTCACAGAAAGTCATTCCGACCACCAGCGCACGGAAAGTCTTTCCGACTACCGCCTCACAAAAAATCACTCCGACTATAGATTCACAGAAAGTCATCCCGACTACCAATTCATGGAAAATTATCCCAACTGCCAACTCATGGCTGGTCACTAAGGAACTCAAACCTGATTTTCAATGTCATGCTGTCGTTTTTGAGTGCTTTTCCATTTCAATTGATGGTTTCTAAAATTTCTTACTTAATACAGGCTTGAATGCAAAGGAAATAATTTACTTTATGTACTTATAATTTCAGTTGTTATTCAATTCTAGTTCTTTTACATTCTTGTACTTGTACTTCAATTTCCATTTCCATTTCAATACAAACCAAATTTTGTTAAGTAGTAATTGGTACTTGGGGTATACTATCCAAGCGTGGTTTGCGACTTACCAAGTTGGGATACCATCTTTATGTATTGGTTTGGATACTTTGATTCCGACTCGAGAAAACTTGGGACCATTGACCATTTGACTACTGAAATAATGTCGCCAACTTAAATATCATGGTGAAATAACATCTAAACTTAGACTACACTGGAAATAAAATATTTTAAGTCCTTGAAAAAAGGCATTGAAAAAAGGCATTGAAAAGAATAAAGTAGGCTAATTCTTGCCCGCCTGCCTCACAATCGCTTTGATCAGAAGAAAAGTTGTTGGGCCAAAAATGGACCCATTTACATTCTCTAGTAGCAGTTGTCTACTAGTTACATGCCACCACCTGAATTGAAAGGCCCACTCTCCTCTTGTTCTGCCCATCTATGTGTTTCCTATGTGTTTATGGTTATGCATTAGTTAACATTATGTTTAAGAGTTGAAGTAAGTAGATGAGATGATACTACCATGATGACATACCATGAAGGAATAAGCGAAGGTCCATATGATTGTATAATTAATTAGGGAATTAATATGATAATTTCATATGTATACTTAAGGAACTATAGTTTGCATAGTAGTAAGTCAAAGAATTCCCATTGTGTAATAGTAAGTAAGTTGAAGTTATGGTTAGTACATTGTGATGATGGAGGATCGTTAGATATAAGTTCTCGTACGTGAAGGCTAAATTCTATAAAGTGGAGGCTAATGCTACTAGGTTAATTTGGGTTAAGGAGGAACAAACATGTTTGGTAGTACTTACGATTAGAGTTAAAAGATTATTATATTTGATGCTTGTTTAGTAAAAACTTTAACTATGGTTAAATTGTAAATTCCACTACTTGATGGGAAAGTGGGCAGGACGTGGGAGGAAACCTCGCAAGAGTGGATTTATTTGGCTAAGGTGATAACTTGTGAAAAAATTAATTTAACCATCCCTTGTCTCACAAGAGTTTTTAAACGGGAGTAGAATCGGTTCGATTTTTCTCAGTATGTTGGGACGAGTCCTGTCAACCAGTCGGCAATCCTTAAGAGGGCCCGATTCGATGCCTCGGTCGACAACCCCAGTTGAGCAGTGTGACAAGCTAAGTCGGATATGCCATATTTTTGTTGGCAGATGATTGATTATGGTCGGTAAGTAGCGAAATGACTCCTAATGACCATTTGCGAGCGAATTGTGGGCAACTCCCTAGTGATCAGTCGGAAAGATATAAAAAATTTGTAGTTTCATATGTTTCCCTTAAGGACTTTCAAGGTTCATCAATTTGATCATGTGAATTTCGAATGCCCAATATGCCCTTATTTCTTTAGTTTTTTTTTTGTGGATAAAAAAAATACTTTCAAAAAGCGATCTCATTTTCAAAAAAGAAAGTGTTGCAAGATTTATGTAATTATGCACTTTTTATGTAATTAGTCAAAGTAGGTTTCTTTCTCCTAAAAGTTAGGTCTCCTTACCCTAGAATAATTCTATGTGATTACTTGTAATTAGAATTGTAATCCTATATAAAGCCTCTTAGTGAGAAGAATAATACAAGTTGAATTATTCCCAATACTCTAAATTTCAAGTTGGTATCAAAGTTGTACCCTTGAATTGTTTGAAACCCTGAAACCCTAAAACCCTAAAACCTTACCATACCCCTGAACCCGCTTGAAACCCTAAAATACTAAATACATGTGACTAGTCACGGCAATGACAGAAATCCCTCCACCTCCAAAAGATGACGCTGGAGATTCTGGTATCAAACATGTCACTCCAATTGTCTTTCAATCTGATGGATCTGCATTCAATATGGGGATTATCCTCACCGAATCCAACTATGATGTATGGTCACAACTAGTAGAGATGCTCATCAATGAAAAAGGAAAATTGAAGTTCATTCGTGGGAAAGATAAACCACCCACAGAAGATGATGATAATTATGAACGCTGGTATACTGATAACCAAAAGGTAAAATGATGGTTATTGATGTCTATGTGTAACAACCCGTCTCGGAAGTCGGGATTTGATTAGTAGTTAATGACGGATTAGCGAAGATAATCGGTGATTAGTGAGCTACCTTTGGACGGTGGCGCAGAATGACGATTTTGCTCCTGGAATGGGCAAAATGTTGACTTTTAGTTCGGGCGGTCAAATGGACGTTGACCGATGACCGTGACGTAGTTCGGGACGTCACGAGTCCGTAGACAGGTGGCACGCCCGATTCCGACATCCGAGGAGGAAGTTATCTTTTGTGTTTTCGATACCCTCCAAGTTGTTGCGGTGCGGGTTGTCGGTCGAGAGAGATGGAGACGTCACACGTATGATCCACAGTAGATTGTGCGCACTCTGGGAAATTCGAAAGTTTTTGGACGAACGGATCGAAAATCCCTTGTCCGACTTACGTGTCACATGGAGGTTGGACGTCCGATTAGCCTTCGTGTCATGCGTAAGTTAGACGGGAGCCGGGTTTAGCCCTTAATCCCGAGGGATTAGGTGTGGCCCCTAACACTATGGATCTAGACATCATGAAGCGCAATCTGCGCCTACCTACCACGAGGGATGTACGAAGTGCGTAACGGCCCAGAACTTCAAAAAGGGCAAAAATCTAAATTCGGAAAAGTTTTGTATAAAAAATGACGTTTTTACCTTTGTGAATAGTATGGTTAAATGTTGACTTGGACATTGGCTGTCAGGACCCACCCCGGTTTCACCCCGAAACCCGAGGTAAATCCCGCTCCCGTCTGACTCCCCGACACAAAACTCACTCAAATCCAGTCAAACGCAGGAGTAATTACGAAATATCCCAAAATCCTTATCGTTTACAGAGCATAGCACTACATTACAGGGAAAATAAAAACCGATAAAGTACACGTACACAGAAGCCTTTAAACTCTTCTAGGATCCCTCACGTCACTTCTATGCCTTGGACACTGCCTCGACGTCAAGACCCCGCGCTAGCTCCACAACCTGGAGGGCGATTAAAACAGAAAATGTGAGTGGACCAGAAGGTACAAAAGTTCAAAAACCATTTTATAAGAAAACCGAGTTAAACCCTCCGTTTTGAAACCACATGCATAACCAACAGTTATAAACACATTTATAAAGAATCATTCTTAAACCTCATAAGAAACAGAAACACTATAAAATATCATATGAATCCATAACATGAGTATCAGAAACCGTATCAAAACCATAACTACCAATCATCATTTTCTCGATCAAACCTGCTGGATCTATCCGAGTCTTTAAACTCCCGAGTCTTTAAACTCAATCCAGGCCTTAATCATATCCGAGTCTTTAAACTCCCGAGTCTTTAAACTCAAGGCCTACGGGGGAAAATCAATATATATCCGAGTCTTTAAACTCCCGAGTCTTTAAACTCAATCCGGGTCTTTAAACCCAATCCGGCCGGTCCCCCGTCACATATATCCGGGTCTTTAAACCCAAAATCCAGATCCAGCAAATCCAATCCCAAAACCATTTGAAAACCATTTACCAAATCCTCATCCAAACCCGAATCCGAAATCACTGGTCTGAAGCCCTTCCGGCGTTCAGGACTGTCATTCCGAACCCAAATCCGGAAAATATCCATTTTCATACCAAAACCCTATGTAATCACAAATCACATTTCATAACCTATATATCATTATCAGAAAACCTTTATCGGTGAAAATCCCCAAATGTGTCATCAAAATCCAAAAACCAACATTTTCTCGAAAACCGGGCCAAAACCGTCTTTTTCTCGAAAAACGTGCAAACACATAAAATCATCATTTCATATTCAATAAACATAGATTCATGATTAAAACCATAAAACCATTATAGAAAGCAGTTATGCATGTTCAAGTTTAGAGAAGAGGTCCACTCACAGTACTGAGCCCTACTCGCGTCCCGAACGTCCAGCCCGTTCCTCGGCTTCCTCGGGAAATCCCGATCCTGTCAAACACCGTCAAATTACGTCACTAATACATCTACCAACACTCTCCTAAATTTCCTCAAAAATCCCCGAACCGAAGACCTAGAACCCCGGGACCCTAAACCTTCACCCTCGCGGAACTCAACTCAAACGACTTCCGATTAACCCGAAACCAACTCCATTAAACTCAACACAACTCCTAGACCAAAAGTCAAGTTGACTGTTCCTCCCAGAACCGCCGCACGCGCCTCCACGCGCCGCCCAAAGTGGCTGCGCGTGGCCCCACGCGCCAGCTACAGTACCGTCTTCAACCCGTGCTGAACCGGCCGTCGCAGGCTGAACCGGCGAGACTCGATCTCCGCCGTCCGGCCACCAATTCGATCCCTTCTTTCACCTGTAGCTTCGTCCTGACCTGCCCTAACTCTTCCCATACTCCGTTCACCTCGACACGGCCTCTACACCGTCGACTGAAGCTCGAATTCAAACGGCCTACATCCCCTGTTTCACTACTCCTCAACTCCGGTCACCTCCCGTCACGGCGGTGACACTAAACTCTCCCCTGGACTTCTCTAAACCTAACCTAGCCAACCAGAACCATCGACTCACTCCCCAGCTGCACAACTTGCCGTTCGAACCACACGGCTAAAACAGAGCACACAAGTGCACTCCGTCGTACCGGCCGCCCCTGTGCACCACCCATCACGGCAGCACACTCAACCGGTTCCTAGGACCCTCAGGAGTCTCACCCTAACCTCCAACTCCTCGACTCTAGCCCTAGACTCACGACTTTCCAAATGAAATTCAATGGAAAACAGAGTACCGAATCGGAGATGAGGAAATTACCTGCCTCCTGCTGCCACCGTGAGCTCCTCCGGGGCTGGTCGACTCCCCACAGCCCTCACGACACCACGGCGATCTTCGTTGCACCGTGCACGGCCACCGCACCACCACAAGCCCTCAATCTTCTCCGTTTTCCCCCTGAGTTCCTCCCTGGTTCCCGTGGTTCCCCACTCGCACACACCACGATTTCTCACCTCCCAACCATCTCAACTGCTCTCTCCCACTCTCTAATCTCCCTCACACACTCACAAACTCACCAGCCACCACAATCAGCCTTCCAATTCTCTCAATTTCCTCCCTCTGTTTCTCTCTGTGTGTCGAAGCACCAGGATGCATAGCACGGGTGCACCCCAATTAATTGGGCCGTGAATGCACAGGATTCCACCAGAATCCTCTACACACATGCCATGTGTCACCATCCACTCCACACACTCCCACCTGGCCTAATCCCAGCCGTCCATTCCTTTCCTCTGTGCACAAATCCCAAGGTGCCACAATGACCAAAATACCCTCCTGTTTTACTCATTTTACGGTTTTATCGAAACTTCCTAGACCCGTAACTCTCGCCTCGTAAGTCCGATGAACACGTGCCGCCTGTCATCGAACTCAGGACGACAAGAACTATCTAACCATCCTAGGTCAACCTACCAAAACCCGATTATTCAAAAAGTCAACTTTTCCCCCTATGTTATCAAAATTACGATAATACCCTCGACCTTCCGAACATCACAACTTCCTCCTCGGATGTCGGAACCAAACATACCACATGTCTACAGGTTCATGACGTCCTAAACTACGTCCTGGTCACTGGTAAATCCCCAATTGACCACCCGAAATAAAAGTCAACATTTCTGCCCAACCTAGGGGCAAAATCGTCATTCTAAGTTCCCGGACCCCTCGGGACTACCTAACCCTTGATTACCCTTACTAATCACACCTTAATCACTCTACTTATCCCAATTCTCGGAACGGGTTGTTACAATCTACCCACCTAAAAAGAATTTCGTCCCCGAAATTCCACAGCTAGTCCCCGACACCTAGGGTCTCCTACTCGGCAAAGAACAACCTCTCCTAGGTTTCCTGTCTATCATCTCCACCTTGGGTATTTCACTCCATCCCCAGCTACGGTTACCACAGCCAACCCTAGCTATGTAGCCACTACATGGTGTACGCAAGGGAAACTCTATGAACAGAAAACAAAGGTATTATAAAATACCTCATTTCACAGTACCCGACAGAAGTCATAGAGTACATCCCCGTATACAACCACCCATCTCCCTCGGCTACTACTCCGGCCACGGTCAGACTAACTTCACAAAGTCCTAAAGGCAAACTCTAGCTTGTGGGTTCTCTCCTTCAATAGGCTCAGATCGATCAATTATAGTCACGCCTTTCCTATACTTCCCGTCAACCTGCTACGGAACTTACTGTACACTCCTAGTCCTCTAGGAAAACTCCTAGACTCTACCCCGAATTCCAAAAACCAAACCAACAGAACAACCAAAAGTGAAACAAGTACCTGTCTCCGTATCTGGTGTCGACTGACCCTCCTGCTGAGTCAGCGAGAACACCCGGGCCTGAGATCCTGACGCTCTACCACGTCCCCTCGAACTACTCGTGGCTGTGCCACCACCTCCTCTAGTGCCCGCTGTCCCTGATGCTGTACTCTGTCCGGACTCCGCTACTCCTCTACCTACACCACCTTCCTGTGGCAACAGTGGACACTCACGTCGGAAATGACCTCGCTCCCCGCAGTAGAAACACACATTCCAGCCTGGTCCACTGCTCGGTCTCCCTGTCGACGCTACCGATGTCGCACTCGCTTGCGGAGTCGGCGGTACTCGATAACCCCAAAATCCTGAACTCTGGGCACTACCAGGCCTACCAAAACGATCATCGCCCGACGAGGACGATCCACCGAAATTACCTCTTTTCGGTGTCCGCTAGCTCGAAACTCCAGGAATAGACAGTTCCCGGCGTTGCACCGGCAAACTAGCCTCAACTCGTACCGCAGCATCCGACAAATCTCGGAGGGTAGCAAAAGATCCAGCTGTCACTACGGCTCGAATCTCACCGCGCAAACCCAACTCAAACCTACGGCACTTCTCGGCTTCAGTGGCCACAAAAGCAGGAGCAAACCGAGACAACGTCTGAAACTTCCGTTCATACTCTGCCACTGTCCTATTCCCCTGCTGGAGCTGCAGAAACTCCGCCTCCTTGGCATCCCGGAAAGAACGAGGATAATACTGCTCCAGAAACCGTTCCCTAAACGTCTCCCAGGTCACACTATGGACATCCCAACCAGACAACTCGAGGGTATACCACCACTCATACGCCGCACCATCCAGTAAAAAGGTAGCAAGCAACACTCGTTCCTCCGGCGGACAATGCATCACCGCAAAAATCCGTTCAAGTCGGGTAATCCACCTCTGGGCTTCCTCAGGATCAGCCCCACCACTAAAAGTAGTAGCCCCGAGCCGCTGGGCTCGCTCAATCGTGGCACTCTCAGTCTCTCTTGCTACTTCTTCAGGTTGTGGAGAGGGTCTACGTCTCGGAGGCATCGTCAACCGCACACTGAAAGAGGCATAGAAGTAGTCAAACAACTGAAACACAACCTCACAAACCGACAGACCCAACAAACTCAACAAGCCTATGCTCTGATACCAATTGTCAGGACCCACCCCGGTTTCACCCCGAAACCCGAGGTAAATCCCGCTCCCGTCTGACTCCCCGACACAAAACTCACTCAAATCCAGTCAAACGCAGGAGTAATTACGAAATATCCCAAAATCCTTATCGTTTACAGAGCATAGCACTACATTACAGGGAAAATAAAAACCGATAAAGTACACGTACACAGAAGCCTTTAAACTCTTCTAGGATCCCTCACGTCACTTCTATGCCTTGGACACTGCCTCGACGTCAAGACCCCGCGCTAGCTCCACAACCTGGAGGGCGATTAAAACAGAAAATGTGAGTGGACCAGAAGGTACAAAAGTTCAAAAACCATTTTATAAGAAAACCGAGTTAAACCCTCCGTTTTGAAACCACATGCATAACCAACAGTTATAAACACATTTATAAAGAATCATTCTTAAACCTCATAAGAAACAGAAACACTATAAAATATCATAAGAATCCATAACATGAGTATCAGAAACCGTATCAAAACCATAACTACCAATCATCATTTTCTCGATCAAACCTGCTGGATCTATCCGAGTCTTTAAACTCCCGAGTCTTTAAACTCAATCCAGGCCTTAATCATATCCGAGTCTTTAAACTCCCGAGTCTTTAAACTCAAGGCCTACAGGGGAAAATCAATATATATCCGAGTCTTTAAACTCCCGAGTCTTTAAACTCAATCCGGGTCTTTAAACCCAATCCGGCCGGTCCCCCGTCACATATATCCGGGTCTTTAAACCCAAAATCCAGATCCAGCAAATCCAATCCCAAAACCATTTGAAAACCATTTACCAAATCCTCATCCAAACCCGAATCCGAAATCACTGGTCTGAAGCCCTTCCGGCGTTCAGGACCGTCATTCCGAACCCAAATCCGGAAAATATCCATTTTCATACCAAAACCCCATGTAATCACAAATCACATTTCATAACCTATATATCATTATCAGAAAACCTTTATCGGTGGAAATCCCCAAATGTGTCATCAAAATCCGAAAACCAACATTTTCTCGAAAACCGGGCCAAAACCGTCTTTTTCTCGAAAAACGTGCAAACACATAAAATCATCATTTCATATTCAATAAACATAGATTCATGATTAAAACCATAAAACCATTATAGAAAGCAGTTATGCATGTTCAAGTTTAGAGAAGAGGTCCACTCACAGTACTGAGCCCTACTCGCGTCCCGAACGTCCAGCCCGTTCCTCGGCTTCCTCGGGAAATCCCGATCCTGTCAAACACCGTCAAATTACGTCACTAATACATCTACCAACACTCTCCTAAATTTCCTCAAAAATCCCCGAACCGAAGACCTAGAACCCCGGGACCCTAAACCTTCACCCTCGCGGAACTCAACTCAAACGACTTCCGATTAACCCGAAACCAACTCCATTAAACTCAACACAACTCCTAGACCAAAAGTCAAGTTGACTGTTCCTCCCAGAACTGCCGCACGCGCCTCCACGCGCCGCCCAAAGTGGCTGCGCGTGGCCCCACGCGCCAGCTACAGTACCGTCTTCAACCCGTGCTGAACCGGCCGTCGCAGGCTGAACCGGCGAGACTCGATCTCCGCCGTCCGGCCACCAATTCGATCCCTTCTTTCACCTGTAGCTTCGTCCTGACCTGCCCTAACTCTTCCCATACTCCGTTCACCTCGACACGGCCTCTACACCGTCGACTGAAGCTCGAATTCAAACGGCCTACATCCCCTGTTTCACTACTCCTCAACTCCGGTCACCTCCCGTCACGGCGGTGACACCAAACTCTCCCCTGGACTTCTCTAAACCTAACCTAGCCAACCAGAACCATCGACTCACTCCCCAGCTGCACAACTTGCCGTTCGAACCACACGGCTAAAACAGAGCACACAAGTGCACTCCGTCGTACCGGCCGCCCCTGTGCACCACCCATCACGGCAGCACACTCAACCGGTTCCTAGGACCCTCAGGAGTCTCACCCTAACCTCCAACTCCCTCGACTCTAGCCCTAGACTCACGACTTTCCAAATGAAATTCAATGGAAAACAGAGTACCGAATCGGAGATGAGGAAATTACCTGCCTCCTGCTGCCACCGTGAGCTCCTCCGGGGCTGGTCGACTCCCCACAGCCCTCACGACACCACGGCGATCTTCGTTGCACCGTGCACGGCCACCGCACCACCACAAGCCCTCAATCTTCTCCGTTTTCCCCCCTGAGTTCCTCCCTGGTTCCCGTGGTTCCCCACTCGCACACACCACGATTTCTCACCTCCCAACCATCTCAACTGCTCTCTCCCACTCTCTAATCTCCCTCACACACTCACAAACTCACCAGCCACCACAATCAGCCTTCCAATTCTCTCAATTTCCTCCCTCTGTTTCTCTCTGTGTGTCGAAGCACCAGGATGCATAGCACGGGTGCACCCCAATTAATTGGGCCGTGAATGCACAGGATTCCACCAGAATCCTCTACACACATGCCATGTGTCACCATCCACTCCACACACTCCCACCTGGCCTAATCCCAGCCGTCCATTCCTTTCCTCTGTGCACAAATCCCAAGGTGCCACAATGACCAAAATACCCTCCTGTTTTACTCATTTTACGGTTTTATCGAAACTTCCTAGACCCGTAACTCTCGCCTCGTAAGTCCGATGAACACGTGCCGCCTGTCATCGAACTCAGGACGACAAGAACTATCTAACCATCCTAGGTCAACCTACCAAAACCCGATTATTCAAAAAGTCAACTTTTCCCCCTATGTTATCAAAATTACGATAATACCCTCGACCTTCCGAACATCACAACTTCCTCCTCGGATGTCGGAACCAAACATACCACATGTCTACAGGTTCATGACGTCCTAAACTACGTCCTGGTCACTGGTAAATCCCCAATTGACCACCCGAAATAAAAGTCAACATTTCTGCCCAACCTAGGGGCAAAATCGTCATTCTAAGTTCCCGGACCCCTCGGGACTACCTAACCCTTGATTACCCTTACTAATCACACCTTAATCACTCTACTTATCCCAATTCTCAGAACGGGTTGTTACATTGGCCGATGACCGTGACGTAGTTCGGGACATCATGAGTCCATAGACAGGTGGCATATTCGATTCCGACATTCGAGGAAGAAGTTATGATATTCGGAATTTTGAGGGTATTTTGGTAATTTGGTTGATAGGGGCAAATTGTTGACTTTTTGTCCGACAAGTATTTTTCACGTATTTCGAAGACCATTAGGTAGGTCTTGATCCCCTGAATAGAACAACAGGCGGCATGTGTCAATTGGAGTTCAAACGACAGAGTTACGGGTCTAGGAACATGAGGGACAAAATGGTAATTTGGACATTAAAGGGCAAAATGGTCTTTTGGCAACTTTGAAGTGTGTGAGCAATTGGATGAGGACGTCTGTCATTACTGTATTGGATATTTTCACCAGGTATTGGGAGATGGGGACACGTGGGTAGGTTCTAGTTGGTTCCAACCAAGTCCCCTATGTTTGATAGATTAAAAGAAAAACATAGACAGAGAAGGCAATCGTACATTTGGTTCAGTTGTGTGAGTCGTGTGTAAGCTCAGTGTGATTGAGTGAGAGATCAGGGTGTGTGTTTGTGCCTGTGTGTGTGTGTGTGTCTGAGTGAAAAACTGAGAGGAAGTGTGTGAGAGTGAGAGAAACAGAGAACCGGGAACAACCCTCCAACCACCGTGAAACACCAAACGATCAACCCTTCGTGAACCTTGTCTGTGGTGGTGTTCAGTGAGCAGAAATTGAACCTAGAACATTGAGAGAGCACGGTGGAGGCCACGGCGGAGGACAGAGGGCAGGTAAGCCATTCCGACTCCTCTGTTTTCCGGGATATGTTCAAAATGAAAACCGATAGGTTTGGTGAGTTGCTGAGTGACTGTGATGACCATTGGAGTCGTAAAGGGTTACTATTGGACTCAGGAACTCAAAACCGTGACCAGAGGAGTTCATGGTGGCCAGGAACAGAGAGGTGAAAATTCTGGGTTTTGTTTCGAATTTGGGAGGTAAGAATCTTGGTCTCATTTTGTGTTTTAGTTAGTTAAATCATTTCTAAACTTAAGGACGAAGCTAATGGTGAAGAAAGGACTGGAAATGGTTTGGAAATGGACAAAAATCGGCCTCGCCGGCTCAGTTGGACCGTGCCGGTCTGGACCAATCTGAATCGAGCTAGCTGGAAGTTGACGACGTGGCTCCCATGCGCAGCCCCTTTGGGGGACACGTGAGGGCGCGTGGGGCTTCTTTTGGGGAAGTGTTCAACATGGTTTTCACTCTAATCGATCGAACACCGTCTCGAGGTAGTTTTGCGTGTCCGAAGGTTTAGGGTTTAATTTAATTACGTTTAAAAATCCCAAAAAATTGGGAAAATTAGTGTGAGCTTAATTGGGATATTTGTGACCTGAAATTACGGTGTTGACAGGTCGGGACATTACTGAGGCGTCCGGGGAGCGTGCAGGACACGATTGACGCGTTCGGACTTTGTGAGTGGACTTTTATTTTCTAACTGAGCATGCATAACTGTTTTATCTACTTATTCCATCTTTCCAAATATGGTTTTATGTTTTTTATTACGATATTTCTGCTTTACATAATTATACGTTTTTCGAGGTGTTTCTTCTATTTATGCCAAGACCCACCCCGATTATCGCCTCGATAATCGGGAAGCATCCTGCTCCCGTCTGACAATCGAATCCAAAAGACCGGAAAACTAAATAATATTACATCACACCCATTGTCAGACCAGGGAGATTAAACAAATACAACTGACTGGACGTCAAGTCCACGGTTTCACAGAGCATAATATTACAAAACAGGTTAAAAAACAAATCCTACTCTGTGAACTAACTACTCCGCAATGGAAAACTTTATGCCTCTGCCTCTGCCTCGGCGCTTGCCCCGCACTTGTACCACGACCTGGAGGGAATTTAAAACAACAAAGTGTGAGTGGACCGAAACATAAGTTTTACAGGAAAACAGTTTTCCGAAATCGGGTTCGCCCTCCAGTTTTGTAACACGCATGCATAACTAGATATTCGAAAAGAAAACCACGTATTTAATCATTCGAAAAATCTTTTCCGAAACATGTGCAAAACGTTACAGAAAATCATCACAGCTCGAGTAAAATGATATAATATTACCAAAATCCACAAACCGTCGTCTGGAAACATCATTTACGCAAATCAAGTAAAAAAATGCATCAACAATCACAATTAAACCGTTGGATCCATCCGAGTCTTTAAACTCAATATTAGGCCATCCCGGGATATCAACGAGTCTTTAAACTCAAAACATGATCAATAGGCCTCGGTGGTATCACAATAACCGAGTCTTTAAACTCACGAGTCTTTAAACTCAATCCGGGTCTTTAAACCCAATTTTCAGGCCCGCCCCCGTCATCAGTATACCGGGTCTTTAAACCCAAAACCAGATCCAACAATCAACCGGGTCTTTAAACCCAAAACCGTTTTTAAACACAACAAACCAGGATTCATCATAAACCGTTTCCAACATCATTCCGAAATCATATCTCGTCATAATAGGACTTATGTCCGAATTCACATGCAAATTCCAAAACGTGCCATTTCCGAAATCACTTCACAATTATAATCAAAACATCATAAATCCGTAACATGCATAATCATATTCAGATACTTCATCAAAACATCATTCATGCATAAGCGAAAACCGTAACCTCGAAATGCGTGAAATACGATGAATATCTCGAAAGCGTGAAAACACGTAAAACCGAAATATCATATCACCATCATAAAATCATATGAGAAACCATAAGATAAATAAGTAAAATAGTCATGCATGCCCGGTTTAGAAATCAAAAAGTCCACTCACGGTTTTAGGACGCGTCAATCGCGCCCCGTGCGCTCCTCAGTAGCTTCGGAAATGTCCGGGCCTGTAAAAACGTACAAGAACGGTTACAAACATCCTCAAATAGCTCGTATGATTTTCCCTAATTTTTCCAGATTTTTTGACGAAATAAACCTTAAGGACCTAAACTTCCGAACCCTCGAATTTATCCCGAACGACTCCCGATCGACTCAGACTCTAAAGGTAAAATGTTAATTACATTAAAAGGAATAAAACCTCAGTTGACCGTGATTGGTAAAGACCTCACACGCGCCGTCACGCGGCGCCCAAAGTGGCTGCGCGTGAAGGCCACGCGCCCAGCTACAGTGTTGTCTTCCTCACCCGAATAGCCTGATAAACGGGTCTCCAACCCGCGTGTCCAACCCGACCAATTAACCATCCAATCAAACTCAATTGTTCCCATTATTGATCCTAACGTGTTCCATAATCAATTAATTAGAGTTCTAAGTCGATTGATTACTTCGACGCACCCCAAATCGATCAACCCAGACCCGAACAGGCAAACGGGTCGTCACTCAGAACTCACCCAAACCAGTGCCATTATCAAATTAACTTCACCAGCAGCTTAAGGGAACCTAGACGATCCAAAACATCCAACCAATTAACCCCAAACTAACCTGGAAGTCGTCGTCCTCAAGCTCGACAATACTCAGAACCAGGGGCCTCCGTTCTTGGCCAATTCGTGAGTGATGTCCTTCGAAATCGATGTGGTTGGTTTCCTTGTGCTCCCAGAAGACTACAACGGCCCTTAGTTTAGCTCGAATGTTCCCACGATTTGATCTTCGATTTTTCCCTCCAACTAGTTTTCCCTTCGAACTGGAACTTGGGTTCCTGGGCAAAACGGGCTCCAATCTCTACAACTCTAGCACCGTCGTGTTTCTGTCACTCCCAGAAGTCTCCCTATATGTTTAGATTTGCCTCAAAGCCCGTAGGAATTGAACTCTGAGTTTTCCCCCCCAAAAACCCGAAACTGTTTTCTCACCGTCTCTCTCAACCTCAGCCCTCACACTGATGCCCAAATGACCCAACTGAGTCCTCTCCTCACTCTCTTACTCTGTCAATCAATTCAAACGGCCAGCACCCGTGGGAGACCAACTGAGGTCTCTGAAATCGGTCCCCCGCAAACACAGAAACCATGGCCGTTATTTTATCCCAACTCGTGCTCTGGACTCTGATCAGTCTCCCTTGTGTGCCTCCCACTGCCTCAAATCCCATAAACAAGTCCACTGATCAATGCACTAAGGCCATAAACAATTTGAACGCACAAAACACCACGGCACGGCCGTGTGCTCTGTTTTTCACGGTGGTGCTACAGTAACCGCCGTGAAATGACCAAAATGCCCCTCTGTGCAATAATTACCAAATTGCCCTCCAACTTCCGTGACCCGTAACTCGGTCACCCGATTTCCGTTTCAAGCGTGCCGTCTGTCGTTGTACTCGGGGCGTCGAGACGAACCTAACGGTCTTCGAGTCATGTGAAAACCAATTGTCAAACGAAAAGTCAACTTTTTCTCCTTACAATGTCCAAATTACAATAATGCCCCTAAGTTTCCGAACGTCATAACTTCCACCCTGTTCGTCCGAATCGGACGTGCCACCTGTCTATGAACTCGTGACGTCCCGAACTACGTCACAGTCATCGGTCAACGTCCATTCGACCCTCCAATCAAAAAGTCAACAATTTGACCATACGAATCACAAGGGTAAAAACGTCATTTTATTCATTATACGTTGTTCGACACGTAGTTCGAGATATGGATTTATGCTGTGATTTAATAATGATTTGGATACTATGATTTGGGACTTTAAATATGTTTTGATGTTAATGATTTATAATGGATTTTGGAAAAGTGATTTTGAAATGTGATTTCGTGTTTTGGAACCGGATTTCGGGAATTTGATTCGGGATTTTGTTTTGGAACTTGAAAATGGATATCTGGATTTGGATTCGGAATGATGATTTCGGATGAAGACTTGGCTTCAGAATGGTGATTTCGGATTTAGATTTGGTAATGGTTTTAAAATGGTTTTTGGATTGGATTTACTGCATCTGGTTATTTGGTTTAAAGACCCGGATATGATATCTGACGGGGGTGGGCCTGGATTGGGTTTAAACACCCGGATTGAGTTTAAAGACTCGGATATTATGATTTTCCCCCATAGGCTTATTGAGTTTAAAGAATCAAATTATATTGAGGCCTGGATTGAGTTTAAAGACTCAGATTACTATTGAGTTTAAAGATTCGAATAGATCTAGCAGGTTTGATTGGTTGATGTATATTTAGCTTTTCATGCTTTTATGATGATTTTCCATAATGATTGCCATACGGTTTATATAGTTCTTTTTTTCAGATACTTAGTTATGCATGCCTGTTTTAAAACGGAGGGTGAACCCTGGTTTACTTTTAAAACTATTTTTATAACTCTTATTTTTAGTCCACTCATACTTTTATAGTTTTTAACACCCTCCAGGTCGTGGTGTGAACGTTGGGGCTAATGTCGAGGCAGAGGCATAAAGTTTTCCCGTTGCGCTTGTAGACAGCTCACAGTAGGATTTTATTCTTTTCTTGTACTGTTAACTATGCTCTGTGCTACTGTTGACTGATTGTATCGTAACTTCTCCCTGGTCTGACAATGTATGTTTTGCAGTTATTACGGTTATTTTGGTCATTTTGAGTTCGGTTGTCAGACAGGAGCAAGGTTCGTCTTGGTTATCGATATGATAATCGGGGTGGGTCTTGTCAATTGGTATCAGAGCATAGGTTGACGATTTGTGTCTGTCATTTTGTTGTGCCTAGGTTGTTATACTAACTTTATGCCTCTTTCAGAGAACGATCGACCATTCCTCCGAGACATGAGCCCCCTCCACGGCCTGTAGAAGACGTTGCGAGAGATACAGAGAGTTCTACGATTGAGCGAGCCCAGCGTCTTGGGGCTACAGTGTTTAGTGGTGGGGCAAATCCTGAGGAAGTCTGTCAGGACCCACCCCGGTTTCACCCCGAAACTCGAGGTAAATCCTGCTCCCGTCTGACACCCCGACACTAAAAGCCAAATAAAATAAGAAGAATCACTAAAGTACCATTGTCAGACGCAGGAGAAACATTTACACATCCCGGAGTCAAGTTTACAGAGCATAGTACTAAATACAAAGGAACAAAACCGATAACATTTACACGCATGCGGAATAAAATTTAAACCCTCCGGGGTCGCTCTTCTATGCCTCTGACGCTGCCTCGACGTCAAGACCCCGCGCTAGCTCCACGACCTGGAGGGCAATTGAAGACAGAAGGTGTGAGTGGACCATAATAACAGGAAAGTTCTAAAACCATTTATAAGAAAACTGGGTTTAGCCCTCCGTTTTAAAACCACATGCATAACCTAGTTATGAAAACAGTTATCCATCAATCATCATAAAACATCATAAGAAACAGAAACACTATAAAACAGGTATAGAAACCATATCAGAAACATCATAAAAATCGTAACGTAAAGCATAAAGTTCAACCAATCATTTGCCGATTAAACCTACTGGACCTATCCGAGTCTTTAAACTCCCGAGTCTTTAAACTCAATCCAGGCCTCAATAATATCCGAGTCTTTAAACTCCCGAGTCTTTAAACTCAATCCGGGCCCGTCCCCCGTCAAGTCAATATCCGGGTCTTTAAACCCAATAACCAGATCCAGCAAATCCAATCAAAATCATTTGAAAACCATTTCTAAATCTGTATCCAAACCCGAATCCGAAATCACTGGTCTGATGCCCTTCCAGCATCCAGAACCGTCATTCTGAACTCAGATCCGGAAATCCACTTTCCAACTTTAAAACCAAGTCCCGCTTTCCGAAATCCGATTTTATCCCCAAAACCATGGCATTAACTTCAGAAATCGACATTTCTCGTAAAACGTGCCAAATACGTTATTTCTTGAAAACCGTGTAATTATACAAAACCACATCATAAATCCAACATCCAGGAAATCATATATATAAAAAAAAATTATAGAAAAATAGTTATGCATGTTCGAGTTTAAGGAAAGGGTCCACTCACAGTACCGAGCCCTCAATCGCGTCCTGAACATCCAGCACGTTCCTTAGCTTCCTCGGCAAATCCTGATCCTGTCAACAATCGCCAAATTACGTCACTAACATACCCACGAAGGTTCATCTAATTTCCCCAAAATTCCCTGAATCCTAAACATAACAAATCGGGACCCTAAACTTTCACCCTTGCGAAACTAACTTCAAATGACGTCCGAATAACCTGAAACTAATTCCAATGGACTTATCACAACTCCTAGATCAAAAACCATGTTGACCATTTTCCCCAGAACCGCCGCACGCGCCTCCACGCGCCGCCCAAAGTGGCTGCGCGTGGTCCTCACGCGCCGGCTACAGTACATCTTCAACCTCGAGCAGACCCGGTTCAGCACAGTGTCTGCATCTTGAACCGGCGTCCACGGTTCTCCCCCGTACCTACACCAAATCGATTCCTTTCTTCGCCCACTGCTTCGTCCAGACCTACCCTATCCTTTCCCCAACTCCACAGACCTCGACTCATCCCGTAGCTCGTCAACTCAAGCTCGAAACCAGAATCCGATAAACCCCTGTTTCCTTCTCCGGCCACCCAGGTCTTCCCCCGTCACGGTGTCGACCCTAAACTCTTCCTAGGACCTTACTGAGTCACACCTAACTCACCAAAACCGTCGATTCTACCCCAGACTTCACGACTTTACAATTGAAGCAAAACGGAAAAACAGGGCACACAGGGCACCTTCCGTCGTCTAGCCTCCACCGTGTACCTCCCCGTCACGGCAGCACAACCAGAAGACACCCAAGCCTCAACTGAGTCCCCTAGACCTCCCTAGACTCTTCGATTCAACCCCTAAACTCACGATTTTCGATTTGAAACTTGGCGGCAAAACAGAGCAAAGATACAGGGATGAGGGATTACCTGTCCGTCAGTTTTCGTCGCAACCTCCGCTGGGGCTGGTCGACTCCTTCCACCCCTCACGACACCACCACGAGCCCACTTGCACCGTACACCGCCACCACCACCACGAGCTCCCTCAGTTCTTCTCTGTTTTCTCTGAAAACCGACTGCCCCGACCACCGTGTTCTTACACGATTTCACTCCCCCCCAACCGCTCACCAGTTCACTCTTCCACCCTCTGATCACCCTCACACACTCACAACTCACCAATACCCACGATCACCCTTCAATTCTCTCAATTCTCTCCCTCTGTTTTCTATTCTTCTCTGCGAACAAACACACACACAGCACACATTGCACGGTTAAATCCCAAATTATTGGACCCGTGCACAATTGTGTAGAACCCACTGCACACTTGCCAAATTTCACAATCCAATAGTCCCTTTCCAAAATATCCACCACGTGTCCTCATCTGGTGTGCACAATCCCAAACAGCCAAAAGACCAAAATGTCCTTCCTTTTAACCCAAATTTACGATTATGCCACTAACTTCCTTGACCCGTAACTCGCACATCGTAAGTCCGATGAATACGTGCCGCCTGTCATCGAACTCAGGACAACGAGATCTACCTAACCATCCTCGATCAACATGCCAAAACCCGATCGTCCAAAAAGTCAACTGCTCCCCCTATTTTAGTCAAATTACGGTTATGCCCTCAGCCTTCCGAGCATCATAACTTCCTCCTCAGATGTCGGAATCGGGCGTACCACCTGTCTACGGATTCACAACGTCCTAAACTACGTCCTGGTCATTGGTCAATACCCAATTGACCACCCGAACGAAAAGTCAACTATTTACCCGAACTAGGGGCAAAATCGTCATTCTATACTAACAACCCCAACGAGACCAACTAACCACTGATTAAGCTCACTAATCCCATCTTAATCACTATCTTAACTTTAATTTCTGGGACGGGTCGTTACAAAGTCCCCAGGTGGATTACTCCGCTTGAGCTGATTTTTTCTGTGATGCGATGCCCTCCTGAGGATCGAGTTTTGTCGGCCACCTTTTTACTAGACGGTGCCGCATATGAGTGGTGGTATACCCTAGAGCTGTCAGGTTGGGATGCCCATACAGTGACCTGGGAGAAATTTCGTGAGCGGTTTCTTGATCAGTATTATCCCTGCTCGTTCCGTGATGCTAAGGAGGCAGAGTTTCTACAGCGCAAACAAGGGAACATGTTAGTGGCAGAGTATGAGCAGAAGTTTCAGATGTTATGTAACGACCCGTCCCAAATTCCATGATTAGATTAGTGACTAATCACGATTAGTGAGGCTAATCCGTGATTAGTAGAGCGAAATCAGACGAGCGATGCGAAATGACCGTTTTGCCCTTGAGGGTGGCAAAACGTTGACTTTTTAATCGGGCGGTCAAATGGACTTTGACCGATGACCGTGACGTAGTTCGTGACGTCACGAGTTCATAGACAGGTGGCACGTTCAATTCCGACATTCGAGGAGGAAGTTATGACGTTCGGAAGTTTAGGGGCATTTTGGTAATTTGGGTGAATAGGAGGTCAAATGTTGACTTTTTGACCGGGAGGTCCGATGGCCGAGGGCCGAAGACCGTTACGTAGATAAGGACGATACGAATCCATAGGCAGGCGGCACACTGAAATCGGACTTCGAACGGGAGAGTTATGGGTCACGGAAGTTCGATTTCACTATGCACGAACTTCGAGACGGGGACATTTCGGCGAAAGCTGATTGGGTGGATATTTTGGTGGGCCCCATGGATGAGTGACAAGTGTCACTCATCCCATTGCTATGATCCCCCAAAATGTGGATCTAAATAATTAAATATTATTATTTTAATTATTTTATAATTAAACCTAACAACTATTAATCCTAACCATCCATTACCAACTAACTATCAATCCTCACCATCAATCTCTCCTTCTCTCATCAGCCATCCTCTTCTTCTTTGTTCCTTACCACCCGAAACCCATTATCCCATTTTTCTTCATTTTCTTCATCCTCCATTTTCAAACACCACACCATACACATACCACCACATCTCATCATTTTTCATCTTATGTGTGACGTGAGGAGGGACCGTGATGATGAGGACGCGACGGCAAGGACTCACGGCGGCGGACCACGGCGGGGGAACCCGAAAACCCGTGAGGTACATTTTACTCAAAATTTGGATTTTTAGTTTTAGGGGTTTTCGATGATTTCTAAAGATTAGGAATGGTTTCTAGGGACCCTATGAGTCTATTGGGATTGGATTCGAGGGTTAGGAAGGCCTGGAACGGCCGTGAACGGCGGAGGAAGTCACGGCCGCCATGGCTGGATTGAAGGTACGTGTTTTCGATGCTTTTCTTACATTTTAAGGTCATAGGACTGTAGTTTGGGTTGAGACGAAGAGAATGGGACAAACGAGGAGTGTTTTGGTGGCCGGAGCTGGGAGAACCGGCCGGGTCAAGCCGCGGGTCACGGCGACCCGGTTGCAGACGTTCGGGTCGACCCGCGGGAGGGCAGGGATGACAGGTGACGTCATCCTACTGACGTCAGCCTTGTCAGAAAATGGGCCAATAGGAGTGCGACACGTGTCACATGTCAGTGCACAGTCAGCACTGACATGTCAGTGACGTGGCCCAATGAGGGGCTGACACGTGGCACCGACGTGGACCAGTGCCGTGATGACACGTGGCACTGACAACACAGTAACGTGGACCAATGGGAGCATGACACGTGGCACCTGTCAGAGTCTGACATGTCAGACCTGACAGCTGTCAGATGACATCATGCTGACGTCAGCGATGACGTTAGCAGGTACTGTAGAGACGCGTGAAGCCCACGCGCAGCCACTTCGGGCGGCGCGTGAGGGCACGTGGCAGGGAATCTGGGGAAGGTTCCAACATGTGAAATCTTCTATTCGATGTAACGAACATTTTGGGACTGGTTTCGTGTCGATCGGACACCGTCTCGATATGTTTCGGGGCATCGGAAGGTTTAGGTTCGGGATTAAAAATAGTTAAAAATACGGGAAAATTACGGGGCTTTGGTAGGAGGTTAATTAAGTAGTTAGTAACCTTCTATTACGATTTGGACAGGTTTGGGAGTCCCGGTGACGGTGATCGGCTCGGGGAGCCGTATGGCACGCAAATCAAGGCGGCAGCTCGGACGGTCTGTGAGTGGACCTTGTTTTCTAAATTGGTGCATGCGTAAATGTTTATTATATGTTTTATTACTTGTTTGATGATGCCATGGGTGCATTTGTTTGTGGTTACGTATAAGCACGTATTTCGCGGTTTCAGCCTTATACGGTGCTTATACGGGTCTGTATGTCTTTATTGATTTAAATGAACTGTATTTGGATTTCAAAAGGATAAACTCGGGTATGAGACCCATTTGGTTTTGTCTCGGGCATATGACCTCAGATATCGGGCACGGTGCCCAACTGATGTCCTATGTTCGGGCACGAGACCCCGTCACTTTACGGTTTATGATTTCAGGTCAGGGAACCTTAAATGGAGTCCCAGGTTCATGACGGTTTATGGGAACCGGCATGAACCCTTGTTATGGTATTATGGTTCATGACGGTTTATGGGAACCGGCATGAACCCTTGTTGGTTATTACGGTACATGACGGTTTATGGGAACCGGCATGTTACCTGATTATGGGTATTATGGATTCATGACGGTTCAGGGGAACCGGTCATGAATGTTTATGTTATGTATATATATGTTCGTCTACCTTCCTTTACATGTTCTACTATCTCCTCCGGGGAGGGTCGTTGGCCTGGGTGGACCCCGGAGTAGTCACGGAGCACCAACTGAGTGGAGTCACCCCCCAGTTGGGTTCCTTACTCTCAGGAAGGCTATGGTTACTAGTACCTCGGGTAGGGTCAGTGGTCTGCGGACATCGACCTTGACTTTGAGATGACTCGGATTGAGACCCGGGTAGCGCGCGCGTGGCTTTGGATACCGTGACAGGATTGGTTGTGTGACTTATATATATGTATGTGATGGATATATGATATATGATATGTGGTGTGTACAGGTGTGCACAGGATTTGGGCAGTGGCCCGTATGGTCGTTTTCATTGTGGTCTTTTCGACCCTGGTTTATATCTGCTTTGGGCTTAGTCCCACATATGGTTTGTTTTGGATAAATGGTTTTCGAATGCATGCATGCTTTTTACTGGAGGGTACAAAGGTCTTCTCGTTAAAATGTTTTTATAAACTTTTGTTTTGTCCACTCACAGTTTTTAATGTTTTGACTGCCCTTCAGGTTGACATCGGATGTGGACTGTAGCAGAGACCGAGATATCACATGCCTGCTCCGGATCCTGGCGTACTCTGATAGCCCGGGAGGGCAAAGGACGAAAATATCCCTTGTCTGACACTTCGTGTCAGACGGGAGCAGGGTCATCCCGCACTAATCCCGGGGGGATTGGGATGGGTCCTATCATGTTATCACGTTTTTCTCCTGCAGTTGTTGCTACTGAGGCTGAGAAATGCAGCATGTTTGAACTTGGCCTGCTAGTTGAGATTCGTGCTTTTGTGAAGGCCGCATCTTTTGCTACCCTCAGAGAGTTATCTGATGCTGCAGTACGGGTGAAGGCTAGTTTGCCATCACGACTACAGTTCTCAGGTGATGGACGACGCCAGGAGCGTCCGTTTTCTGGAGCATCGAGCTAGAGGACCCTAAAGAGGGACAGTTATAGTGGAGCTTGATCCGCTGGTGGTGATCGGTTTGATAGACCTAGCAGTTTCCAGAGTTCCGGGTTTAGAGGATACAGATCACAGCCGACCCCGCAAGTGAGTGTGACATCAGTTGCTTGCACCGGGAGGCAGAGTGGTGGACTCAGTCGAGATGTTCATAGTGGTTGTTATTTCTGTGGAGAGCAAGGTCACTTCCGGAGAGAGTGTCTGTCTTTACCCCAAGAGGGTGGCATGGCGGAGCAGGGTCGGAGTACAGCTTCAGTTTCTGGGACAACAGGCACTAGAGGAGGTGGTGGAGCTAGTAGTGGTTCGAGGGGATGCGGTCGATCTTCGGGACCACAGACCCGAGTGTTTGCGATGGCACAACAGGAGGCCCGGTTAGCACCTGGAATGGTGACGGTACGCTTATGATCTTTAGTCATGATGTACGTGCTTTGATAGATCCCAGAGCTACCCATTCTTTTATATCACGGAGTTGTGGATTGTTAGCGGATAGAGAGGTGTCCGCACTGGATTGTGATATGGGTGTGAGTACGCCCACAGGTGAGGTATATGTGGTTAATCAGGTATTGAGAGAGTGTCCAGTGAAGGTAGGAGGTGTTGAGTTGATGGCTGATTTGATACTGTTGGACTTACATGACTTTGATCTTATTCTAGGAATGGATTGGTTGACTTCACATCATGCTTCTATCGAGTGTTTCGACAAGAGGGTGACTTTTCATAGTCCGGGGTTACTACAGACTACTTTTCAGGGAGATCAACGAGCACTACCTACTGGTGTTATTTCAGCTCTGGCAGCGAGCAAGTTGTTAAGGAAGGGATGCCAGGGATACTTGGCTCACGTGGTGGACACACGTGCTGCACCGTTAAGGGCGGAGGATACTCCGGTAGTGCGGGAGTTTTCAGATGTCTTTCCGGAGGATTAGCTTGGATTTCCACCCCACCGAGACATTGAGTTTACTATCAATCTTATGCCAGGTATGCAACCCATTTCTTAGACACCTTATCGTATGGCGCCAGCTGAGTTGAGGGAATTGAAGGCGCAGTTGCAAGAGTTGGTAGATATGGGGTTTATTCGGCCGAGTGTGTCTCCTTGGGGAGCTCCAGTTTTGTTTGTCAGGAAGAAGGATGGAGGTTTGAGACTTTGTATTGATTATAGGAAACTGAACAAGATGACCATCATGAATAAATACCCCTACCTCGGATCGATGATTTGTTTGATCAGTTGAAGGGAGCTTGATACTTTTCCAAGATCGATCATCGCTCCGGATATCATCAGTTGCGAGTTAGAGAAGAGGACATACCCAAAACAGCTTTTCGAACCACGTATGGCCATTATGAGTTTGTGGTAATGCCATTTGGTTCAACTAACGCACCAGTGGCATTTATGGACTTAATGAACCGAGTGTTTCAGTCATAACTAGATCGATTTGTCATTGTATTTATTGATGATATCTTGGTGTACTCGAAGAGTGTGAAGGCGCACGAGAAGCACTTGAGGATGATGCTTAGTACCCTGAGGAAGAATCAGTTATATGCAAAGCTAAGTAAATGTCAGTTCTGGTTGACTAGTGACGGTTTCATGGGACCTGTGATTTCAGCCGAAGGATTTAGCGTAGATCCCCAGAAGGTTGAGGAGGTAGCAAATTGGGAGCAGCCAAAGACAGTTACTGAGGTTAGAAGTTTCTTGGGGTTAGTTGGTTATTACAGGCGTTTCATAGAGGGATTTTCTACTCTTGCTGCTCCATTGATACGGTTGACTAGGAAGGGAGTTCGATTTGTCTGGGATGAGAATTGTGAAAAAAGTTTTCAGGAGTTGAAGAGGCGATTGACATCTGCTCCTGTGTTGGCCCTTCCTGATGATAATGGGGAGTTTGAGGTATATAGTGATGCTTCTTTGCATGGTCTGGGGTGTGTTTTGATGCAATATGGGAAGGTGATTGTTTATGCCTCCAGGCAGTTGAAACCTCATGAATTGAATTACCCCACTCACAATTTAGAGCTTGCAGCGATGGTACATGCGTTGAAAATTTAGCGATATTAGTTATATGGTGAGAGGTGCAGGATCTTTACTGATCATCAGAGTTTGAAGTATCTCTTCACACAAAAGGAGCTGAAGTTGAGACATCGTCGATGGTTGGAGTTGATTAAGGATTACGACTGCACCATTGAGTATCATCCAGGGAAAGCCAATGTGGTAGCTGATGCTCTGAGTCGGAAGTCAGCAAGTTCTATGGCACATTTGAGGATGATTTGTTTGCCTTTGTTGGTTGAACTCCGTAAAACTGGAGTGGATTTGGTTGTTGATAGTCAGGGAGCGTTACTAGCAAGTTTCCATGTACGGCCTGTGAGACGACCTGGAAATTCAAAAAAAGGAAAAATTGGAAAATTTTGAAGGAAATGACGATTTTGCCCTTGGTTTTGAGGGCCAAAAGTTGACTTTTTGATCTGGACCTTGTTTGGACTTTTCGGAAGAACCGTTGGATAGGTCGTGGGACGCTGAATCTGTAGACAGGCAGCATGCGTCAATCAGAGGTCCGATGTGAAAGTTACGGACCTAGGAATGAGAAAGGCAATTTGGTCATTTGTTAAAGAAGGGTAAAATGGTAATTTTGGTAACATAACTTTATGATTAATCGTAGAAGGCTCAGTTAGTCCTTGGGGTGACACATGTCACCTGTGAATATGGCATTAGTGGCACTGTGGCCGTTTGTGTGTGTGTCGTGTGATGGCTATGGATCCATGGCTCTTAATTGATTAAGTGTAGATCATCAATTGTATTCAAAACCATGGAGGCGCCAGGGACTTCTCTCTGTACCGTTTGGCTAATTGTGAGAGGAAATGAGTGAGGAAGAACAGGGGAGAGAAAATAGACGGGAACCATAAAACCCGAAACCTGTTCTTGATCAATTGAGATTCAATTGTTGAGGTTGAGACTAACCCAAGTCGAATTAAGGTAAAAGAGAGTTTTCTGGAACCATTTTGCATCGAACCGCCTCCAAATTGGGAAGAATTGATGGAGGAAAGGTCAAGAACTGAAGCTTCAAATCTCTTAAAAATTCTAGATTGAGTTCGAGTTATGGGAAGCATTGAATGCTGAAATTAAAGTTGTAAGACTATCTAAAATGATGCTAAGATGCTTCTTGATGAATCAATTGCAAGAAAACAATGAGAATTGATTGAGATTGAGGGGTGAATAGTAACTGCGACAGTGTGGAAATTTGGAGGTTGAGTTCGTTGGTTTAAAGGTAAGTTTTTGTGTAATTAAGATTACAGGACCTTAATTAGAGTTATAACGATGCTATAGGATGAATTATTGTGGAAATTGACCAATAATTGGGCAGGATTGAATCGGGTTGCACCGCAAGACCCATTTGCAGGAAATCGGGCGGGAGAGACGACACTGTAGCAAGGTACTGTACACGGCGCATGGGCTTCATGCACAACCGCATTCGGCGGCGCGTGAGGGTAAGTGGCCACAATTCTCAAGGTGAGGTCAACACGACTTTTGTTCTATGCAATGTAACAAACATTTTATCATTAGTTTCGAGTCAATCAGACACCGTTTCGATATTGTTTCGAAGGTCCGAAGGCTTATGTTATGTTTTTAATTCGGAATTAATTCCCAAAAAATTATGGAAAATTAATATGATATTAATTGAGTCATTAGTGATCCTTAATGATGATTTTGGACAGGATTCACGATTCCTGAAAATTGTCGAAAATTACGGAAAGGCGTGCATATCGGAAATCGAGCGGTTTGGACGGTGTGTGAGTGCACATTTGTTTAATAAACTGTTATGCATGCATAGTTAAATGTCTTACATGATTGATTGCATAATTTGGTTTGCAATGATATCATGATGATTAGGCATGATTATTTATGATTTAATGATTATTTTAATCGATCTTTTGAGCACATTTTACGAGGAATGTGCAAATGGTATTTTGGGCTAAGTCCAGAGTAAAAAAGGTTTCAAAAAAGGATATTTTGACTTAGTTGGTGAGTCAAGGATGATTTCTGGATTATTTTAATGTTTTCAAATGAGATTTTAATAATTTACGTGTAAATGGCATTTGGGATTGAGACCCTACTGTAATGATTTTGACTTGGTTTGAAGTCAAGGATACGATTCATATGTGTTTGTGGTATGGATTGTGTTTGTGATTGTGGATACTAGAACATGTCTGGATGGTGCGAGTGCAGTTCTTAGACGTGACTCGGATGTTGCGTGAGTGTAGTCCCCAAGTATGTGATACGTCTAGATGGTGCTTGTTCAGTTTCCAGACATGACTCGGATTGTAACACCCCGGAAATTCGAAAAATGTAATTTTGTAAAATAAGGAATGAAATGACGTTTTTACCCCTGTGATTAGTATGGTCAATTTGTTGACTTTTAGATTGGAGGGTGGAACGGGCGTTGACCGATGACCGTGACGTAGTTTGGAACGTCACGAGTCCATAGACGGGTGGCACGTCCGATTCTGACGTTCAGGGAAAAAGTTATGACGTTCGGAAGTTCAAGGGCATTTCTGTAATTTGGACGATTAGGGGAAAAATGTTGACTTTTTGATTGATAACTGATTTTCACACGACTCGAAGACTGTTAGGTAGGTCTCGAGGCCCTGAGTTCAACGACAGGCGGCACGCGTCAAACGGACATCGGGTGACCAAGTTATTGGTCACGGAAGATGAGGGGCATTTTGGTAATTTGTCAACTGAGGGCAAAATGGTAATTTTATATTGTGGTTACTGTTCATACACGATGGAAACAGAGTCTGCACGGCCATGCTGTGGTGCTCCGAGCAATCCATTGTTTAATTGTTTAGTGGCTGAATGCGGTATATTGTTTATGTATTTTGAGGGTATTGGAAACATGGTTGAATGGTTGGGACTGAATGCAGAGCACGGGAGAGTTTTAAAAATTGGTTGGGACCATTGCGGGAAACAAGCTTCAGAGGAATTCAGATGGTTTCCCACGATTTTCCGTCCATTTTGATCGATTAACCGAGTAGTGGAGATTAGAGAGGATTCATTTCGGAGTTGGAGAAAGTTGAGAGTTGAGAGGAACTGAGTCGGGAAAGAAAAACCAGAAAAATGGAGGGAATTCGAAGATTGACTTGTGAGGAGAGTTGAGCTAAACAGGGAGTGGGATTAGTCTTCTGGGTTCATTACGAACTCAACTACACCAGAATTGAAGGAGGTTGATCACGGTTTGGCCAGGAACTCAAGTTCCAGTTTCTGGAAAATCGCAGAGTTGAGGACGACGACTTACAGGTGAGTTCTTGTTCAATTGGTTGTGCATTTGGGTTCGTTTTGGTCCTAGTATACTCCCTGTGAAGTTAATTTGGAAATGGGTTAGAAACCAGGGAGTTATCGTGATCTACCCGTTTGGTTGATCACGGGCTGAAGGGTCGTTTGAAGGCTGGTTAAGGTTAATCAAGGACACATAACTGAAATTAAATGGTTAGAGAAGATGTTAGGATAAAAAACGAAGGGAATCGAGTAAGAATTGAGGGTTAATTGGCCGGGTCAAGCTGCGGGTAGCAGACCCGTTTAGCAGGGCAGTCGGGTGAAGGAGACGACACTGTAGCAGGCGCTTGGCCTTCACGCGCAGCCATTTTGGGCGGCGCGTGATGGCGCGTGTGACCTCCTCTCCGGTCACGGTCAACTGGAGTTTTCATCCTTTTAATGTTTTGAACATTTTTGATTTAGAGTTCGAGTTGATCGGGTGTCGTTCGGGATAGTTTCGAGGGTTCGGAAGATTAGGGCCTTAAGTTTAATTACGTCGAAAAATCCCGAAAAATAAGGGAAATTAATACGAGCTTTTTGGGGATGTTTGTAACCCTTCTTGTACCTTTTTACAGGCCTGAACATTCCCGAGGCTACTGAGGAGCACACGGGGTGCGATTGACGCGTTCGAAAACCATGAGTGGACTTTTCATTTTCAATCGTGCATGCATGACTATTTTACTCATTTATCTTGTGTTTTCATATATGATTTTATGTTGATAATTATGATATTTTGGTTTTACGTAAACTTTACGCTTTTCGAGGTGATTGTCGTATTTTACGCATTTCGAGGTTACGTTTTCTCCTATGCATGAATGATGGTTTGATGAAGTAATCAATATGATTATGCATGTTACGTTTTAATGATGATTTGATTACATTAGTGAAGTATTTTTTGGAATTTTCATGTGAAATCCGGACGTAAGTCCTATTATGACGATATGTGATTTTGAAATGGTTTTGGAAAACAGATCACGAGGGATCCTGGTTTATTGTGCTTTATAAAATGGTTTTGAGTTTAAAGACCCGGTATGATTGTTGGATCTGGTTTTGGGTTTAAAGATCCGGTTAATTGATGACGGGGGCGGGCCCGGAATTGGGTTTAAAGACCCGGATTGAGTTTAAAGACTCATGAGTTTAAAGACTCGGTTAATGAGATACCCCCGAGGCCTATTAATTATGTTTTGAGTTTAAAGACTCGTGAGTTTAAAGACTCGGTTAAAGACTCGTTGATATCCCGGAAAGGCCTGATATTGAGTTTAAAGACTCGGATAGATCCAACGGCTTGATTGTGATTGTTGATTCAGTTTTACATGATTTTGGTTTGATTGATATTTCGAAATGACGGTTTCTGGTTTTTGGTAATATTATATTATACGAGTTTATGACGGTTTGCTGTAATGTTTTCCATATGGTACGAAAAAGGGATTTCGAATGTTTAGTATGAGGTTTTCAAATATCTGGTTATGCATGCGTATTATAAAACTCGAGGGCAAACCCTGATTTCATTAAACTTTTTTTCTGTAAACTTTTGTTTTAGTCCACTCACACTTTGCTATTTTAAATACCCTCCAGGTCGTGGTACAAGTTCGGGGGCCAGCGCCAAGACAGAGGCAGAGGCATAAAGTTTTCCGTTGCGGAGTAGTTAGTTCACAGAGTAGGATTTGAACTTATCTTGTTTTGTAATATTATGGCTCTGTGAAACTATGGACTTGAAGTCCAGTCGGTTGTATTATTTAATCTCCCTGGTCTGACAGTGGGTGTGATGTAATTTTATTTGGTTTTCTAGTTTTTTGTGTTCGACTGTCAGACGGGAGCAGGATACTTCCCGATTATCGTCGATAATTGGGGCGGGTCCTGTCACGGATGGTGCCTGAGTGCAGTTCCCGAGGTGGCCTACGCGTAGTGCGGATGTGATTGTGTGATTGATTGTGCACTTGTGAGTAGTGCTGGTTGATGTTGATTGTGATTGCGTATTGGTATTGAGTACTGGTTTTGGTCATTCTTTACGTATTGGTATTGAGTATGGGTTTTGGTCTTTGTGGCCATGTTAGTGTTTTCATATGTTTTGGCTTGAGAGCAGGGATTTGATATTGTTCATGTTTTTAACCCCCTATGCATGCATGGTTTGATAAACTGGAGAGTAAATGGTCTATTTGAAATGTATTTTCAAATAATATTATTTTTGTCCACTCACACCTTTCCTGTTTTGATGACCCTCTAGGTCGTGGTACGACGTTCGAGGCTAATTGAGAGGCGGAGGCATGAGCGGTAATCAGTGCAGATATCCTTTGTCTGACAGGTGCTGAGGGGCAGTTTCGGGACTTTAGTTGACTTGTTAGACGGGAGTAGGACCAGGCACGGTTATTAAAGTCCAGTTGGGACGGGTCCTGTCAGCCTGTCCTTGTTGATCAGATTATTGATGCTAAGTATCAGGACCCCATTTTGGGTATCAATCAGATTGAGGTTGAAGCTGGGGAGAGACATGATTTTGGAATTCGTGAGGATGGAGCCTTGGTAAAAGAAGGTTGGTTGTATGTACTTGAGAATGCAGCACTAAAGAAGGAGATCCTTGATGAGGTTCCCAGTTCAACCTATGCGATGCATCCTTGTGGAACCAAGATGTACCGTATGCTTCGAGAACATTACTGGTGGTCTGGTATGAAGCGTGAGATTGCTGAGTATCCCAGAGTGGAAATGGGATCATCTGACGATGGTTTTTGTGTTTAAACTTCTCAGGATGCCTAAAGGTCATGATGGTGTGTGGTTGATTGTGGATAGGCTCACGAAGTCAGTACATTTCTTGCTAGTACGAGAGAACTTCAGGATGACGCAGTATGCTCAGTTGTTTATTGATGAGATCATACGGTTGTATGGTACTCCATAATCGATAGTTTCATATAGAGATCCGAGATTTACCTCACAGTTTTGGTAGAGTGTGTAGGAGGCATTTGGGACAAAGTTACATTTCAGCACTGCATTCCATCCTCAGACTGACGGATAATCAGAACGGACCATTCAGATTTTGGAGGACATGATGCGAGCCTGTGTCTTACAATTTCAAGGTACTTGGGAGTCGCACCTAGCACTGATGGAGTTTGCTTATAACAACAGTTATAAGGCGAGCATTTGAATGGCCCCTTATGAAGCTTTGTATGGACGACAGTGTAGAACACCGTTGTGTTGGACTGAAGTGGGTGAAAAGAAATTGTCGACTTTAGAGCTGGTAGACCTTACCCAGGAAAACGTTGCATCTATCAGAGATAGACTCAAAACAGCTCAGGACCGACAGAAGAGCTATGCCGACTGCAAAATTAGAGATCTTGAGTTTGAAGTGGGAGATTGGGTCTTTTTGAAGTTATCCCCTTGGTATTGTACGGTTTGGTAGACGAGGGAAGTTAAGTCCCCGCTACATTGGACCCTATGAAATTCTGGAGAGGATTGGTCCTATTGCTTATCGGTTGGCATTACCACCAGATCTTGCTAAGGTACACAATGTTTTTCATGTGTCCATGCTTTGAAAGTACATACACGACGATTCTCACATCCTAGAAGCACAACCCATCGAACTTAGAGAAGATTTGAGTCTTGAGGAGCAGCCTGTGGAGATTCTGGACCGTAAATAAAAGGTGCTACGACGGAAGACGGTTCCCTTGGTAAAAGTACTGTGAAGGAATCATAATGTAGAAGAAGCAACTTGGGAACCCGAGGCTTTAATGCGTGAGCAGTACCCCTATTTGTTTCACTAAATTTCGAGGGCAAATTTTTTTTAAGGGGGATAGATTGTAACGGCCCGGAACTTTAAAAAGGTCAAAAATGTGAATTCGGAAAAGTTTTGTATAAAAAATGACGTTTTACCTTTGTGAATAGTGTGGTTAAACGTTGACTTTTTGTTTGGAAGGTTGAAAGAACGTTGGCCGATGACTGTGACGTAGTTCGGGACGTCACAAGTTCATAGACAGGTGGCACGTCCGATTCCGACATTCGATGAAGAAGTTATGATGTTCGGAAGTTTGAGGGTATTTTAGTAATTTGGTTGAAAAGGGGCAAATTGTTGATTTTTTAAACGACAAGTATTTTTCACGTATTTCGAGGACCATTAGGTAGGTCTCGATCCCCTAAATACAACGACAGGCGGCTATTGGAGTTCGGACGAAAGAGTTACGGGTCTAGGAACATGAGTGGCAAAATGGTAATTTGGACATTAAAGGGCAAAATGGTCTTTTGGCAACTTTGAAGTGTGTGAGCAATTGGATGAGGACATTTGTCCTTACTGTATTGGATATTTTCACCAGATATTGGGAGATGGGAACACGTGGGTAGGTTCTGGTTGGTTCCAACCAAGTCCCACATGTTTGATAGATTAAAAGAAAAACAAAGACAGAGAGGGCAATCGTGCATTTGGTTCAGTTGTGTGAGTCGTGTGTGAGCTCAGTGTGATTGAGTGGGAGATCAAGGTGTATGTTTGTGCCTGTGTGTGTGTGTGTGTGTGTGTGTCTGAGTGAAAAATTGAGTGGAAGTGTGTGAGAGTGAGAGAAACAGAGAACTGTTAACAACCCTGCAACCACCACGAAACACTAAACGATCAACCCTTCGTGAACCTTGTCTGTGGTTGTAACGACCCGTCCCAAATTCCATGATTAGATTAGTGACTAATCACGATTAGTGAGGCTAATCCGTGATTAGTAGAGCGAAATCGGACGAACGATGCGAAATGACCGTTTTGCCCCTGATGGTGGCAAAACGTTGACTTTTCATTCGGGCGGTCAAATGGACTTTGACCGATGACCGTGACGTAGTTCGTGACGTCACGAGTTCGTAGACAGGTGGCACGTTCAATTCCGACGTTCGTAGAAGAAGTTATGACGTTCGGAAGCCCAAGGGCATTTTGGTAATTTGGGTGAATAGGAGGTCAAAAGTTGACTTTTTGACCAGGAGGTCCGATGGCCGAGGGCCGAAGACCGTTACGTAGATAAGGACGATACGAATCCGTAGACAGGCGGCACGTCGAATTCGGACGTTCGACGGCGAAGTTACGGTTCACGGAAGTTTCGGGATACTATTCCCAGCGACACGTTTTACGAGGACCATTTGTCTTTAGTGGGCTCAACTACTTTTCAGAAACCAATGGATGAGTGACACTTGTCACCCATCCACTGGCTACCATTCCACATACATGCATCCAACCATTCACCGTGCATCCATTTTCCATTTTTCCCTCCAACCAAACCCGATCTCATTCCTCTCCTCTGTGCGATCCAAGCACCAAACCCTTCCCTTCTAACCATAACTGAGACCAGAGAATGAGAGAGGAGGACTAAGGACGGCAGCTGGTGGCTGGAACCGCCGTGGGCGGTGGCGGGAACCCAGAACCCGAGCGGGTACCCGGTAAGCCCATTTTCAATTTTTGTGTGGATTTTGTTGTTATGGGTCGATTTGGACGATTGGTTTGAGTTAAATAGGTTGCTAGGGAGTTGTTAGGGAGGTTTTGGTGGTGGTTGGACGTCGGGGAAGCCCTGGGAGGTTTCGGGAAAATTGAACCGTGAGGTTCAAAATTGAACCGGTCGGATTTCGAGGGTTTTAGGTAGTTTTGTTAATTGGGTTAGATAGGAAATGAAGAAATAGGAATTTAGGAGTTGGAATGGATGAAATCAGACCGAAAATGAGGGAGAAGGACACCTGGACCGGTTACGCCGGTCCAAGTTGCAGGAAAAACCGGACCGGACCGGTTCGGACCGGTCTGACCGATGTAGGGGATGACTGATGACGTCATCCTGATGACGTCATCATGTCAGGGATGAAGTCATCATGTCAGATCTGACAATGTCAGACTGACATGTCAGATAGTGGGCCAATGGGAGCGTGACACGTGTCACTGTCAGGGGCTGTCAGTGATGACGTCATGCTGACGTCAGCGATGACGTGAGCAGGTACTGTAGCAGGCGCGTGAAGCCCACGCGCAGCCACTTCAGGCGGCGCGTGAGGGCGCGTGGCAGGGAATCTGGGGAAGGTTCCAACATACGAAATCATCTATTCGATGTAACGAACATTTTGGGACTGGTTTCGTGTCGATCGGACACCGTCTCGAGATGTTTCGGGGCATCGGAAGGTTTAGGTTCGGGATTAAAAATAGTTAAAAATACGGGAAACGGGGCTTCAGTGGGAGGTTAATTAAGTAGTTAGTAACCTTCTATTACGATTTGGACAGGTTTGGGAGTCCCGGTGACGGTGATCGGCTCGGGGAGCCGTATGGCACGCAAATCGAGGCGGCAGCTTGGACGGTCTGTGAGTGGACCTTGTTTTCTAAATTGGTGCATGCATAAATGTTTATTATATGTTTTATTACTTGTTTGATGATGCCATGGGTGCATTTGTATGTGGTTACGTATAAGCATGTATTTCGAGGTTTCGGCCTTATACGGTGCTTATACGGGTCTGTATTTCTTTATTGATTTAAATGAACTGAATTTGGATTTCAAAATGATAAACTCGGGTATGAGACCCATTTGGTTTTGTCTCGGGCATATGACCTCAGATTCCGGGCACGGTGCCCAGTTGGTGTCCTATGTTCGGGTACGAGACCCAGTCACTTTACGGTTTTGATTTCAGGTCAGGGAACCTTAAATGGATTTCCCGGTTCATGACGGTTTATGGGAACCGACATGAACTCTTAATATGGTATCATGGTTCATGACGGTTTATGGGAACCGGCATGAACCCTTGTTGGTTATTACAGTACATGACGGTTTATGGGAACCGGCATGTTACCTGGTTATGTTATTACAGTACATGACGGTTTACGAGAACCGGCATGTTACCTAATTATGGATATTATGGATCATGACGGTTCAGGGGAACCGGTCATGAATGTTTATGTTATGTATATATATGTTCGTCTACCTTCCTTTACTTCTATTATCTCCTCCTGGGAGGGTCGTTGGCCTGGGTGGACCCCGGAGTAGTCACGGAGCACCGACTGAGTGGAGTCACCCCCCAGTTGGGTTCCTTACTCTCAGGAAGGCTATGATTACTATTACCTCGGGTAGGGTTAGTGGTCTACGGACATTGATCTTGACTTTGAGAAGACTCGGATTGAGACCTGGGTAGCACGCGCGTGGCTTTGGATACCGTGACGGGATTGGTTGTGTGACTTATATATATGTATGTGATGGATATATGATATATGATATGTGGTGTGTACAGGTGTGCACAGGATTTGGGCAGTGGCCCGTATGGTCGTTTTTATTGTGGTCCTTTCGACCTTGGTTTATATCTGCTTTGGGCTTAGTCCCACATATGGTTGGTTTTGGATAAATGGTTTTCGAATGCATGCATGCTTTTTAGTGGAGGGTACAAATGTCTTCTCGTTAAAATGTTTTTATAAACTCTTGTTTTGTCCACTCACAGTTTTTAATGTTTTGACTGCCCTTCAGGTTGACATCGGATGTGGACTGTAGCAGAGATCGAGATATCACATGCCTCCTCCGGATCCTGGCGTACTCTGATAGCCCGGGAGGGCAAAGGTCGGAAATATCCCTTGTCTGACACTTCGTGTCAGACGGGAGCAGGGTCATCCCGCACTAATCCCGGGGGGATTGGGAGTCCACTCACAGTTTTTAATGTTTTGACTGCCCTTCAGGTTGACATCGGATGTGGACTGTAGCAGAGATCGAGATATCACATGCCTCCTCCGGATCCTGCCGTACACTGATAGCCCGGGAGGCAAAGGTCGGAAATATCCCTTGTCTGACACTTCGTGTCAGACGGGAGCAGGGTCATCCCGCACTAATCCCGGGGGGATTGGGATGGGTCCTGTCAGCGTGGTATCAGAGCGGGGTTGTCTCTATTCGAGCAACCGTGTAGCTTTTGGAGTATGTACGCAGGTCGAGGATGTGATATCTCAAGGGGCTGCAGTTCGTGGTCAACCTGATTGTTGGGGTGCCGGTGCGATAGTTAGTAGGATTGGCATGCCTTGGTTCGACATTTGAGGCCGGGGTTGCCATGGTTCTGTCAGGGTTGGCAGTGTGGAACCCTACGGAAGGCTTAACGTAGTATTACGTTAGAGTTTTGGATCGTGAGACGGTTAGTTGGGATCATCTTCACGATGTCGTAGGATCGATTCCGACGACTGGTTAGGAGTTGTGACCATTAGATGGTCAGATTATGTTGAGTTAAATGGATTTACTGCAGTTGGCAGTTAGCAACCGGATTCGAGGAATCCGAGTTGGATTGTTGGTAGGATTGGATTGACGTCTTTACGATGTCGGACCGCAGGGTCGGTCAGATTGTTGATTTTACTGCTTTTCGCAGTTGGGTTCTGGGGAACTCTAGGTGTGATCGTGGAACCCTACCGTATGTGTATGGTTCGGAAATGTGAGTTGACTGGTGGTTTGACTTGGACGACTATTCAGATTTGGATTCGTTAGTCGGCCTGGTCATGTCAGCTTGTGTTGGGACTGCACTTCGCAGTCGAGGTTATATTTATCGGTTAGACCGAGTTGGTTGTCGTGCTACTTCAGTTGTGGGTTGATGCAACTAAGGTCGCGGGTGACCTGGTAGACGACATTGGGATAGTCGAGTTGCGACTGGTTAGAGTTTGGTTGGACAGGTTACCAGGGCTGGTACTTGTCGATGGAATCCCTGAGTGGGATACAAAGTAGTTGGTACGGGCGATTGATTCCGTTGGATACGGAGTCTGAATATAGCGATGTCTGGTAGTTAGGTCTGCACGAGTGTGGGGCAGGCGCTACTACCGAGAGTGGTTATAGTTACGATTGTTGGGGATCGGGGATGTTCGGGGAACGTTTTCCTTTTCTCGTATGAGTTGTCAGGGTGACTGTACCCAGAGTTGACAGGTACGAGGGAGACAGAGTTTCTCCTATACGAGCAGAGGTACGCGATCGTCGCTTGGTATGAGCGGAGATCCAGGGTGTCAGTTTTGCACACGGTGTGCTAGCGTCAAGTACTGATGCTAGTGAGGATGCTTGTGTGCTGATGCTGACAGGTGGTAGTGATGGTGCTGGTACCCGTGCTAGTGCTAGTGCTGGTGTCGGTGTAGGTGATTGTGATGACGGTGAGTCACGAGTCGGGATGTGGCTCTGACGAGATGGGCATATGTTCGGTATCTGTGGTTCCAGAGTGGACCTCAGATAAGGTTAAAGTGGTTAAGGGACACGTGGTTGATGTCCAGGTATCTTGTTTCCAATCTTGTTGGAACTTCGGAATCGCGAGAGGTTGCGAATGAGGTGACGAGTGGAATGCGGGTTTTCCGCATTGGTAACGGGTATGTCGAAGTCGTTTTGGGTGACTTCTCAGGTTCTACCATACTTGATGGTGGTAGAGGATGTAGATGTTATTGATATTGTTGGTTGCCACTAGTACACTAATCGTGTATTGGTTGGTGGACCCGTGATTGTCTTGGGTCATCAGGTGGAGTGAGTATATCGAAGTTAGGTGACTGAGATTTCTCATTTTCTACTTGGTGGCAGACGATGTTAGGTTACATGACGTGGTGAGTGCAGCGAGTGTTGTTTGCATTCACGTAGGATGGATTATTCGATCATTCTTGGTTTTCCACGGTGGAATGCCAAGGATCGATACGAGGTACTCAGTGAGAACCCACAGTCTCGGTGTGTCTCGTCGTTGACTAATCTGTTCAGATGTGGGAATTGGTTTAGGACTTTGGGTATCGTTATGGATCTGGATCGTGGTCTTGATGATCCAGATAGGTGGAGAGTTATTACTCTTACTTGGATGTTGAGTGGAGCATGTTGGGACTGAACTTCTTTTCGAGGTAAATCCCATATGGCTTATTACTCACCCGAGTAGTTGTCCGATGAGTAGTTTTCCGACGTGGTCGGATATGGTTAGCCTTAGGGATGTGCGGATATTGTGATTGGCTTCCCTATGAAGTCAATCGATGGTGTTGGAGTAATCGGTTGAGCAGACAACCGATAGGTTCATGATTGATACGTCTCGGTAGACGAGAAGGATATTTCGAGTTTTGGAATCAGATTTCTGAATGACGATTCAGGATTTGATTTTGGAACTTGAAAAAGGATTTCTAGATTTGGGTTTTGGAATCGGATTCTGGGTGACGATTCAGGATTTGATTCTAGAGCTTGACTATAGATTTTCTTTTATGGATTTGGGTTCGGAATGGTTATTCCTAATACTAGTCTACGGAATGATGATTTCGGATTTGAATTTGGACATGATTATGGATATGATTTCTGGATTTGGATTCGGGATTTCTTACGAAATTGCGGATTCGGATTTGGAATTGGGAATAGATGATGGGTTGGAGTTTCGATTTGTCTAATGCTGGATTGGACAAATGAACTCCATAATTGAAACGTGTTTGACTACGACCTAGGTGGTCTGGTTATTGTTGTGGTATGTCGCTGGGTAGATGTACGTACTTTGTACGTTGTTCAAGGTACGATACTAGGCAGACTTGTCGTGCCTGGTGACGGTATATAAGAGATACCGGTGGTGCGTTGGAGAGCGTATTGGTAGTCGGATTGGTTCTGATACCATCGGATTAGTTGAGGTCGTGGACTGGACATTGGATACTGTGCATTGGGTCATAGTAGTTCTGATGGGCTTGGTTACACACAGGTCGAGTGTTTTGTTAGTATGCATATACTCCGGTTGAGTGAGTTGGTGGTTAGTTTAACCATAAGGGAGTATAGTGTTAGTTTTCGACTGACGACTGTCAAGTGGTGACAGTCTGTCGGAGGTGTCAGCGTGGATCGTTGAGTGAGGTCTGATGACTCCCAGTGGGAGCAGACGTCAGGATATCTTAGTGATTGAGTAAGGAACCGTAGAGTTGTTTATGTCAGCGAAAGGGTAGATTTGACAAGTGGGTCGATCATAGGATACTTGGGCTACTCTGATACTGACAGGTGGTGTCAGTTCGGAGCGTACGACTTCTGCTATTCGACGTGGTCGAATGTAGACGAGGCGACATGAGCGTTAGTGGTACGACTGGTTGCAGACGAGTATTATTCTGGTTAGTGGGTGTACTAGTGTACACGTGTCAGGAGATCGAATTGTTTCCACGAGGTGGATGTGGAATCAAGATAGTTGGAGTTTCGAGAACGAAACTAATTAAGGAGGGAAGAACAGTTAGATTAGGTCGGTTGGAATTTCGGGGACGAAATTAATTAAGGAGGGAAGGTTGTAACGACCCGTCCCAAATTCCATGATTAGATTAGTGACTAATCACGATTAGTGAGGCTAATCCGTGATTAGTAGAGCGAAATCGGACGAACGATGCGAAATGACCGTTTTGCCCCTGATGGTGGCAAAACGTTGACTTTTCATTCGGGCGGTCAAATGGACTTTGACCGATGACCGTGACGTAGTTCGTGACGTCACGAGTTCGTAGACAGGTGGCACGTTCAATTCCGACGTTCGTAGAAGAAGTTATGACGTTCGGAAGCCCAAGGGCATTTTGGTAATTTGGGTAAATAGGAGGTCAAAAGTTGACTTTTTGACCAGGAGGTCCGATGGCCGAGGGCCGAAGACCGTTGCGTAGATAAGGACGATACGAATCCGTAGACAGGCGGCACGTCGAATTCGGACGTTCGACGGCGAAGTTACGGTTCACGAAAGTTTCGGGATACTATTCCCGGTGACACGTTTTACGAGGACCTTTTGTCTTTAGTGGGCTCAACTACTTTTCAGCAACCAATGGATGAGTGACACTTGTCACCCATCCACTGGCTACCATTCCACATACATGCATCCAACCATTCACCGTGCATCCATTTTCCATTTTTCCCTCCAACCAAACCCGATCTCATTCCTCTCCTCTGTGCGATCCAAACACCAAACCCTTCCCTTCTAACCATAACTGAGACCAGAGAATGAGAGAGGAGGACTAAGGACGGCAGCTGGTGGCTGGAACCGCCGTGGGCGGTGGCGGGAACCCAGAACCCGAGCGGGTACCCGGTAAGCCCATTTTCAATTTTTGTGTGGATTTTGTTGTTATGGGTCGATTTGGACGATTGGTTTGAGTTAAATAGGTTGCTAGGGAGTTGTTAGGGAGGTTTTGGTGGTGGTTGGACGTCGGGGAAGCCCTGGGAGGTTTCGGGAAAATTGAACCGTGAGGTTCAAAATTGAACCGGTCGGATTTCGAGGGTTTTAGGTAGTTTTGTTAATTGGGTTAGATAGGAAATGAAGAAATAGGAATTTAGGAGTTGGAATGGATGAAATCGGACCGAAAATGAGGGAGAAGGACACCTGGACCGGTTACGCCGGTCCAAGTTGCAGGAAAAACCGGACCGGACCGGTTTGGACCGGTCTGACCGATGTAGGGGATGACTGATGACGTCATCCTGATGACATCATCATGTCAGGGATGACGTCATCATGTCAGATCTGACAATGTCAGACTGACATGTCAGACAGTGGGCCAATGGGAGCGTGACACGTGTCACTGTCAGGGGCTGTCAGTGATGACGTCATGCTGACATCAGCGATGACGTCAGCAGGTACTGTAGCAGGCGCGTGAAGCCCACGCGCAGCCACTTCAGGCGGTGCGTGAGGGCGCGTGGCAGGGAATCTGGGGAAGGTTCCAACATACGAAATCATCTATTCGATGTAACGAACATTTTGGGACTGGTTTCGTGTCGATCGGACACCGTCTCGAGATGTTTCGGGGCATCGGAAGGTTTAGGTTCGGGATTAAAAATAGTTAAAAATACGGAAAAATTACGGGGCTTTAGTGGGAGGTTAATTAAGTAGTTAGTAACCTTCTATTACGATTTGGACAGGTTTGGGAGTCCCGGTGACGGTGATCGGCTCGGGGAGCCGTATGGCACGCAAATCGAGGCGGCAGCTCGGACGGTCTGTGAGTGGACCTTGTTTTCTAAATTGGTGCATGCATAAATGTTTATTATATGTTTTATTACTTGTTTGATGATGCCATGGGTGCATTTGTATGTGGTTACGTATAAGCACGTATTTCGAGGTTTCGGCCTTATACGGTGCTTATACGGGTCTGTATTTCTTTATTGATTTAAATGAACTGAATTTGGATTTCAAAATGATAAACTCGGGTATGAGACCCATTTGGTTTTGTCTCGGGGATATGACCTCAGATTCCGGGCACGGTGCCCAGTTGGTGTCCTATGTTCGGGTACGAGACCCAGTCACTTTACGGTTTTGATTTCAGGTCAGGGAACCTTAAATGGATTTCCCGGTTCATGACGGTTTATGGGAACCGGCATGAACTCTTAATATGGTATCATGGTTAATGACGGTTTATGGGAACCGGCATGAACCCTTGTTGGTTATTACGGTACATGACGGTTTATGGGAACCGGCATGTTACCTGGTTATGTTATTACAGTACATGACGGTTTACGGGAACCGGCATGTTACCTAATTATGGATATTATGGATCATGACGGTTCAGGGGAACCGGTCATGAATGTTTATGTTATGTATATATATGTTCGTCTACCTTCCTTTACTTCTATTATCTCCTCCGGGGAGGGTCGTTGGCCTGGGTGGACCCCGGAGTAGTCACGGAGCACCGACTTAGTGGAGTCACCCCCCAGTTGGGTTCCTTACTCTCAGGAAGGCTATGATTACTATTACCTCGGGTAGGGTCAGTGGTCTACAGACATTGATCTTGACTTTGAGAAGACTCGGATTGAGACCTGGGTAGCACGCGCGTGGCTTTGGATACCGTGACGGGATTGGTTGTGTGACTTATATATATATGTATGTGATGGATATATGATATATGATATGTGGTGTGTACAGGTGTGCACAGGATTTGGGCAGTGGCCCGTATGGTCGTTTTTATTGTGGTCCTTTCGACCTTGGTTTATATCTGCTTTGGGCTTAGTCCCACATATGGTTGGTTTTGGATAAATGGTTTTCGAATGCATGCATGCTTTTTAGTGGAGGGTACAAATGTCTTCTCGTTAAAATGTTTTTATAAACTCTTGTTTTGTCCACTCACAGTTTTTAATGTTTTGACTGCCCTTCAGGTTGACATCGGATGTGGACTGTAGCAGAGATCGAGATATCACATGCCTCCTCCGGATCCTGGCGTACTCTGATAGCCCGGGAGGGCAAAGGTCGGAAATATCCCTTGTCTAACACTTCGTGTCAGATGGGAGCAGGGTCATCCCGCACTAATCCCGGGGGGATTGGGATGGGTCCTGTCAGTGGTGGTATTCAGTGAGCAGAAATTGAACCTAGAACATTGAGAGAGCACGGTGGAGGCCACAGCGGAGCTCAGAGGGTAGGTAAGCCATTTCGACTCCTCTGTTTTCCTGGATATGTTCAAAATGAAAATCGATAGGTTTGGTAAGTTGCTGAGTGACTGTGATGACCATTGCTGTCGTGAAGGGTTACTATTGGACTCAGGAACTTAAAACTGTGACCGGAGGAGTTCGTGGTGGTCCGGAACAGAGAGGTGAAAATTCTAGGTTTTGTTTCCAATTTGGGAGGTAAGAATCTAGGTCTCATTTTGTGTTTTAGTTAGTTAAATCATTTCTAAACTTAAGGACGAAGCTAATGGTGAAGAAAGGACCGGAAATGGCTTGGAAAAGGACGAAAATCGGCCTCGCCGGCTCAGTTGGACCATGCCGGTCTGGACCGGTCTGAATCGGGCTGGCTGGAGGTTGACGATGAAGAATAGTAATCGCGCGTGGTTCCCACGCGCAGCCCCTTTGGGCGATGCGTGAGAGCGCATGGGGTTTCTTTTGGGGAAGTGTTCAAAGTGGTTTTCACTCTAATCGATGTAACGAACATTTTGGGACAAGTTTCAAGTCGATCGGACACCGTCTCGGGGTAGTTTTGTGTGTTTGAAGGTTTAGGGTTTAATTTAATTACGTTTAAAAATCCCAAAAAATTGGGGAAATTAGTTGAGCTTAATTGGGATATTTGTGACCCGAAATTACGGTGTTGATAGGTCGGGACATTACTGAGGCGTCCGGGGAGCGTGCAGGACACGATTAACGCGTTCGGACTTTGTGAGTGGACTTTTATTTTCTGACCGAGCATGCATAACTGTTTAATCTACTTATTCCATCTTTCCAAATATGGTTTTCTGTTTTTTATTACGATATTTCTGCTTTACATAATTATACGTTTTTCGAGGTGTTTCTTCTATTTATACGCTTTTCAACACGTAGTTCGAGATATGGATTTATGCTGTGATTTAATAATGATTTGGATACTATGATTTGGGACTTTAAATATGTTTTGATGTTATAGATTTATAATGGATTTTGGAAAAGTGATTTCGAAATGTGATTTCGTGTTTTGGAACCGGATTTCGGGAATTTGATTCGGGATTTGGTTTTGGAACTTGAAAATGGATATCTGGATTTGGATTCGGAATGATGATTTCGAATGCAGACTTGGCTTCAGAATGGTGATTTCGGATTCAGATTTGGAAATGGTTTTAAAATGGTTTTTGGATTGGATTTGCTGCATCTGGTTATTGGGTTTAAAGACCCGGATACGATATGTGACGGGAGTGGGCCCGGATTGGGTTTAAAGACCCGGATTGAGTTTAAAGAATCGGGAGTTTAAAGACTCGGATATTATGATTTTCCTCCGTAGGACTATTGAGTTTAAAGACTCGGATTATATTGAGGCGTGGATTGAGTTTAAAGACTCGGATTACTATTGAGTTTAAAGATTCGGATAGATCCAGCAGGTATGATTGGTTGATGTTATATTTAGCTTTTCATGCTTTTATGATGATTTTCCATAACGATTACCATACGGTTTATATAGTTGTTTTTTCAGATACTTAGTTATGCATGCATGTTTCAAAACGGAGGGTGAACCCTGGTTTACTTTTAAAACTGTTTTTATAACTCTTATTTTTAGTCCACTCACAGTTTTATAGTTTTTAACACCCTCCAGGTCGTGGTGCGAACGTTGGGGCTAATGTCGAGGCAGAGGCAGAGGTATAAAGTTTTCCCGTTGCGCGTGTAGACAGCTCACAGTAGGATTTTATTCTTTTCTTGTACTATTAACTATGCTATGTGCTACTGTTGACTGGTTGTATCGTAACTTCTCCCTGGTCTGACAATAAATGTTTTGCGGTTATTACGGTTATTTTGGTCATTTTGAGTTTGGTTGTTAGACGGGAGCAGGGTTCGTCTTGGTTATCGAGATGTAATCGGGGTGGGTCCTGTTAGAGTGCCCTCACTAAGGCCTTCTATGATGGAACATATGAATTGCAAGTTTTTTCATTAAACCAAAAAGCTTTTTCCGCCAAATAAAGTGGAAAATCTCTCTCCAAATATTATGGAGAATTGACTGAGATATTTAGTGAATTGGATCATCGTGATAAGGTGATGTTAAAGCCTACATGAAGTCTATCGATCCATAGAGGGTCCACATCTTCCTTGCAGGATTGGACGCTGAATATTAACAAATACGTGGTGAAATATTGCGAAAAGAACCCATACTAGAATTGGGAGAGACCTATGCACTTGTTCGGCGTGAATCTATACGTCGAGAAACAATGAACTCAGAAGTAGCAACAATGGATGCCTCAACAATGGTGGCTCGAAATAATAGTTCCAACCAGAATTGTTCACGTGACCAGTCATCATCGTACCAGTCCTGTGACCGGTCATCCTCACAGTACAATGGTTCGAGGGGTTATTCTCATCCCTCCTCAAATCTTTTTTGTACGCATTGCAACCAATCTGGTCATGACGTGAAGAGGTGCTATGAAATTGTGGGCTACCCTGACTGGTGGGATCATAATCGTGACCTAAGGAAGAGAAATTCTAAAAAGTGTTCAACTGCTGCTATGGTAAAACTAAACCTGATGGGGAGAATGATGGGGTCGAACATGCTTCGGCATTAGCTGCCACTACAGGTTTTCATGCTAAACCTTTAAAAATATCTGCAACTGTTTCTAATAGTACCTGGATAATTGATTATGGTGCTACAGAACATATGACTTTTGATTCTAGACATGTTTTATCGTTCAAACTATCCACCCAAAATATTGGTTCTGCTACTAATGGTGCCTCTGATCCTATTGTTGGAGAGGGCAAAATTTCCCTCACTGATACCTTGAATTGGATTCTGTTTTAGTCGTACCATCTTTGGATTATAATCTTCTGTCAGTTGCCCAAATAACTACTACTCTACACTGTATTGTGATTTTTTGGCCTCACTGTTGTCTTTTTAAGGACATCCGAACTCAAACAAGGATTGGTTATGGTGTGAGGCGAGGGAAACTCTATTACTTGAATCTAGTGTCTGACAGTTCAGTAAAATTAACTCAGGCGATGGCATTGACTAGTCATCAGGGCGAGAAAAAGAAGTCTGATATCTGGTTATGGCATCGGCGTTTGGGACATGCTTCGTTTAGTTATTTGCAGAGATTGTTTCCTACTTTATTTTCTGAAATTGATGTTAGTAGTTTTCGTTGTGATGTTTGTGAACTTGCAAAAAGCCATCATGCTTCTTTTTCCGATAGTTTGATTAAAAGTTCAGCTCCTTTTATGATAATTCATTCTGATATTTGGGGTCCATCTAAGATTGCTACCCTAGGTGGGTCACGTTGGTTTGTTACGTTTATTGATGATTGTACCAGGATGACTTAGGTGTGTCTTATGAAATCGAAAGGAGAAGTTAATTCCTTATTTCAAAAGTTCCACAAGAGGGTCAGTACTCAATAGAAATCCCAAATTCAAGTTCTTCGTTCTGATAATGGAGGGGAATATATGAGTGTAGATTTCCAAAAATATATGGCGACCCATGGAATTGTTCATCAAACTACTTGTTCCTATACACACCAACAAAATGGGGCCGCAGAGAGAAAAAATCCTCATTTGTTGGAAGTTGTTCGTGCGTCATTGATTGACGCACACATACCATTAACTTACTGGGGAGAAGCCCTAAAATCTGCAGCTTATTTGATTAATCGAGTGCCCTCTAGTACTCATAAATTTATGACACCATATCCAGCTTTCATAACCGCAATTTCTGTTCCTGCCGTACCTAATCAGTCACCACATGTATTTTGATGTGCAACATTTGTTCATCTGCATGAACATCAACAAACTAAATTAACACCGCGCGTACTTCACTGTGTGTTTTTCTTGGTTACGCCTCTACTCATAAAGGATATTTTTGTTATCATCCCCTCTCAGAACGGATGTATGTTACACTTGATGTTGTGTTTCATAAAGAGGATATGTTTTTTCCTCATGCGGCTGAACTTCAGGGGGAAGTACCAGAATGAAGTTCAATATTTGGACTATGACAAGGATTCGATGTTGTGGAAGGTTATACCAAAAACAAGTCACGACCAGTCACGTGACCAGTCACAGTTAGAGCATGACCAGTCACAGTTAGAACATGACCAGTCACCAACAATACCCGATGATACTGTAATGGAAGAGATAGCATCACATGAGTCCCTTGAGCCTGTAATACCTGCTACACATAACCAATCATTAGTTGAGGATGTGCTTGTGCCCCAACGACGACAATCAACTCATCGTGTCACAATAGGTATTCCTAAGGCTACGTACGAGCCTGACTTCACCAGAAAAGTGAAATACCCCATGAGTCATTATGTTTCTAACCATCGTTTGTCTGAATCAAATAAGTCATTTGTGAATAAATTATCTAATGTATCTATTCCTAACAGTGTGCAGAAAGCCTTGGCTGATTCAAGGTGGAAAACAGCTATGAATGAAGAGATGAAGTCCTTACAGAAAAATGCAACGTGGGAGCTTGTTGACCTTCCTACATGGAAGAAACCTAATGGATGTCAATGGGTTTATACTATAAAATATAAATTAGATGGTACAATTGAGCGTTTTAAGGTTCGACTAGTTGCAAAAGGATACACCCAAACATAAGGGATTGATTATATGGAGACATTTGCACTTGTAGCAAAGATCAATACGGTTCGCGTGCTGTTGTCACTAGTAGTGAACTTGGATTGGCCTTTACAACAATTTGATGTAAAAAAATGCTTTTCTACATGGTGACTTGACAGAAGAAGTTTATATGGATCTTCCTCCTGGGTGTGAAGTATTATCTAAACATAAAAGTAAGGTGTGTAGATTGAGGAAATCATTGTATGGATTGAAGCAGTCCCCAAGAGCGTGGTTTGGAAGATTCACAAAGTCTATGAATAATTTTGATTATAGACAGAGCAATTCGGATCACACTTTATTTCTAAAGAAAACATGTGGTAACATGACAGGACTCGTCCCTGAAGGACCTAGATAACCGTGCCCGGTCCTGCTCCAGTCTGACAAGTCAACTGAGGTTCCAAAATTACCCTCCAAGACTTGCCAAACAAGGGATAACTGCACTTGTGCCCACTCATACCTCAACCTCTCGAATAGCCTCGATCATCGCGCCACGACCTGAAGGGTCAATAAAACAGAAATGGTGTGAGTGGACAAAACAAACTTTTATAAATACATTTACCAAAATACATTCTTACCCTCCAGTTTCACAAACATGCATGCATATCGTAAAACATGAGTAATAGTGTGAAATCAATCAAGTATGAATAGTGGACCGATAAAATCAAAACATGTTTCTAAATTCCCATGGTCCACATTTTCCCTGAAACTCATGTTCATCAAATCAATTCATGATATAAAGTATCTAGACACAAATGTCAATAAATCACAAATCTCAATAAATCCACGTGACTTATTTCTATATCCAATCTTATTAGTCACGTTATCCTTGCAACGCGTGCAAATCAAATAGGCTCAAGGACCGCTCAAATCCTAGCATGTCGCTGTGAACACATCACCAGCCGACATTACAGATCGTGTGAACACATCACTGATCGATCTCCACATAATACCAGCACATCTGATCTGAGTCGAGCCTCCCTCGGTTGCACGACAACAGACCGTGCTACGTGACCTCTCCGGGCGAACACATCCCATCCCGGAGGCGAGCGTTATCTCCATGGTGCACTCCGGGGAAAACACATTTCCAACCGGAAGTCCTAAATATCCGCAACACAGGGTGCACTTCGGGGAAAATATATTTCCATCCGAAAGCCCTAAATATCAGCAACACACCACCATCATGAAAACCAATGAAAATAGTTGCGTTTAAAACTCAAATCATTATCAACACAGGGTCTCAGCCCCAAAATATAGTTTCCTAAAATCCGTAAAACCAACGTCCCGATTCATTCCATAAATCCAAAAACCATCAATACCATCATGTAATCACATGGAAATACAAATCCAATCAAAATCACAATTCCATTGGGTCTCAAGCCCAAAATCTCGATTTCACGTAATTCCGTGCAACCGTAAACCGAGTTGCCATTTTCACGTAAATCCATAAAAATATATCCGAAAAACATTAGGTAAATCCATGAAATCAAACCCTGACTCCTAATCCAAGTCAAAACATCATTTTTCAATCTCAGGCCTACGCCCAAAACATCAATTTTACAATTTCTCGAAAATCGTGCCCAAAATAATATAATAATCCAAAAAATCGATAAATCATCGTGTCGAAACATCAATCATGTCAAATCATGTCAAATCATATAATAAAGCATTTAAAACATATATGCATGCATCACGGTTAGAAAACAAAGTCCACTCATAGACTATCCTAGCTGCCACCTCAATATGCGTATCATAAGCCTACCCGGGCTAATCCCACCTCTTCGGGTCATCTTGACCTGTCCAAATCTAACCCAAACGTTACTACCAACCTATAAAAGTCCATATTAAGGACCCTAAACTTTCCCAGAAAAGTCAACGTGTCCCGTACACGTTGCTCTAGGTGAAAAATCTCGATTTGACAAACTTAACGATATCCGATCGACCCGAAACCACCGCCATTGGATCCGGATCGTTGAAACCTTTAACATAGTCTTGGTCTCACCTAAAAATACCCTCCCTTGCGCCCCCACGCGTGGGTCAAATTTCTAATCAAACGTTGACCAAAAAGTCAACGCTGACGTCAGCAAAGTTAACGCTGAAATCATCATGAACAGTCAGTCAATTGTCAAAAAATCAACGAGTCAACTCACCGATCAACGAGTCAACTAGCCGGTGATCGAGTCAACTCGGCGGCGACTCGTCGGAATTTCTCGCTGGAAAACTCCATTGATGGCCCAAACTTCAAACTTCGATATCTCACACGTTTCTCAACCAAATTCGACGTTCTACCTATGTAAATACATCTACTTAAGCCAAGGATTCCAATAATTGATCCACAAATTTCAAAAAGTACCTTGTCTGAGAGTTATGGCCGTTCAAAGTTTCGGCCAGAATTCCGGTCATCATTCCGGCCACCTCTGACGTCCAAATCCATCCCAAATTTAACCTACAAGCTCATGGGATCTCAAGGAACATAAACCTAGGTTTAGAATCGATCAACAACCATTAAAACCAAGTCCACCATTTTTGAACTAAAAATAGGATTTTCGGTTTTACCTTCGAAACTCCGGCCACCGTGCACGGCAGTCCTTACCATGGCCACCATTTGGTTCGTCTCAATGTCCTCTCCAACTTTCATTCACGGGTCACAAGTAAAGGATGAAGATTGAAGTCTGTTTGTGTAGTTGTTTTTTGTGTTTGTTGAGGGAGAAAATTGAAGGTGATGCACGGGTGGGAAGATAGAGAAAATGAGGTGTGTGTGAGTTAATTAATTAATTAAATGGACCAATGGACATAGATCCACAATTTGGGGGAAAAAGTAACCATGGGATGAGTGACACTTGTCGCTCATCCAAGGGTCCATAATCATTTATCACATTTCAATATTTTATTCTTATTTCAATTGAATTCCCGGGATGTAAATTTAACCGATTTTACTCTTGTGACCATAAATTTCCTGTCGAACGTCCGATTTTGATGTGCTGCCTATCTACGGACTCATGACATCCCGAACTACGTCACAGTCATTGGCCAAAGTCCGTTTAACCGTCCGAGTCAAAAGTTAACATTTTGCCCACCTCCAAGGGAAAAACGGTCATTTCGCACCTTTCGTTCGAAATCGCTCAACTAATCACCGATTAGTCTCACTAATCCTTCATTAGTCACTAATATAATGCCTGAATTTGGGACGGGTCATTACAACCTATCCCCGTTAAAGAATTTCGTCCTCGAAATTTCGATCAGTAAGTGACAAATGTTTCTCCCGACGAAATATGTCTAATATGAACCGAAAACACAATCAACCTTATACCATTCTGGTTTAATCGGATGTAAGTCAGAACCAAACCTATGCAAACTGTATAACCAGTCCCCATCACTGAATCAACATCGGGACAAAATTTTCAGTAGACACCTGCCCCATGGGCAGTGATACCATATACTTACTCGGAGTACGTAGCCTAGCTCACGTCCGAGTCCACACAATCCAAGAATCACAAGTGTCAATATTATTTTCTCAAGCACATGCCATCCTCTCGTGACATGGTACAATGGCTTAAATCCCCACGAATATGCCACCAGGCCACCAAGCCAATAAGCGCATAGGATCCAATAAGATGAGAATTCATTCCCCTCGTTCATCCAATCACACTACCCTTTTCCTTAGGGTCAATCTGTATCCCAAATTCAATCAGTCATAATGTCCATCAAAGGCATCCCTATTGCATATCTCATGCCAGTGACTGGTATCTAGTACAATCATCCACTCCCTGTCTCAAATCATATCCGTCCTTAATCTTGACTCTAATCCACATCATACACCAAGTATGATCCTGCAGTTGGACTCCAATAGTCCAAGTTATCAAGATAAGCCATCTGTTACTCCAATCCTATGGAGTTCCATCAATAAAAGGATTTCACCTATCCTTAAGTCGTCGAACATATTAACTCTCTGCTTAGTATACTGGCTATCACAATAGCCGTTCTGAAAAGATACCGAACCTGAGCATGCGGTCGTAATCTCAATATACCCCGACCATCGCCTTCACACACAATAGGCCTTTCTATTTACTATTCATTGCCGATCCCGATGGTCGTCCTTTCCAGAAGTATGACCTATGCATACTCGACCCATAGATCACTATGGTGGATCCCAAACCATGTGGGGGAAAGTAAAACTCCTGAGGGTTTAGCTAGCATCGACAATCCCCGCCCTATACTGCCGAAAACACCTCGCTAAATCACAAATCTCATAGTGACACATCAATGTGTCCACAGGAAAGGTCAACATCAACAGAATCACTTCCCCAATTATAACCATATTGTACATGGTCCCCGTTTCAAACATATTTGACTTCCTTCTTAGTCAATCACCTCAACTGGCAACATTGTAGAGAACCCCTCTACAATCCTTGATGGTATCCAACCAATCTCAAAGCAACTCATAATCACTATCACAATCTTTAGTTATTTCCCACTGACCAATACGTCAGTTTCTCCCGGGATTCACACTAACCCCTGCCATTACTGTCACATATCTCACAAGTCTACTCTGGTAGACCAAACCTTCCATTTAAAATTGCTCAACTAATCAACGATTATCCTTCATTAGTCACTAACATAATGCCAGAATTCGGGACCGATCGTTACATAACATCACAACACTTATTGTAATGTTAATGATATGGTTGTCACAAGGAATGATCCTAAGGAAAGAGAAGCACTAAAGAAGTATTTATCCGAAGAATTTGAGATGAAAGATCTTTGTCCATTGAAGTACTTTCTTGGAATTGAAGTATCACGATCATGGAAAGGAATTTTTCTTTCCCAAAGAAAGTATGCCTTAGATTTGTTGCACGAAACTGGCATGTCTGCCTGTCAGCCTGTAAGTACGCCTCTAGAAGAAGGACTGGAACTATCAATAGAGCCTAATCAAGTACCTACTCACAAAGGTAGATATCAGAGACTAGTGGGATGATTGATGTATTTGGCTCACACACGACCAGACATTGCATATGCTTTAAGTGTAGTGAGTCAATTCATGCATAATCCAGAAGAAAAACATATGAATGTTGTTATGCATATTCTGAGCTATTTGAAAGCTTCTCCTGGGAAAGGAATTCTATTCACTAAGAATGAAGATTATTTGAAGGTTTATACTGACACTGATGCAGATTGAGCAGGAGCACTGGATGACCGAAGATCTACCTCGGGTTATTTTACATTTGTAAGATGCAATCTTGTTACATGGAGAAGTAAGAAACAAAATGTTGTTGCACAGTCTAGTGCATAAGCTGAATATAGAGGAATGGAACTTGGGATCCAAGAAAAATTGTGGTTGAAACTCTTGTTACAAGACTTGGGTTATCCACCAAAAGAGTCTATGCAGTTATATTGTGATAACAAGTTTGCATGTGATATTGCAGAAAATCCAGTTCAGCATGACAAAACTAAACATGTAGAAGTCGATAGGTTCTTTATTAAAAAGAAGTTGAATGAAAAGTTTGTGGAAGTACCTGGATTCGATCAGAAGATCAATTGGCTGATATCCTCACCAAGGCTGTTTCGAAAACATTGTTTTCAAAATTTGTTAGACAAGTTGGGCATGTGTGACATTTATGCACCAACTTGAGGGGGAGTGTTGCAAGATTTATGTAATTATGGACTTTTTATGTAATTAGTCGAAGTAGGTTTCCTTCTCTTAAAAGTTAGGTCCCCTTACCCTAGAAGGATTCTATGTGATTACTTGTAATTAGGATTGTAACCTAATCTTTTGCGTGTGTATCCACCATTCAGCCCCACCCATTTGACAAAATTTGGATCAAAATCACGAGATGGAAAGGGTCAAAAAAAAAGAAAAGAGCTCGATTATTGATATTTGCAAGGTCATGGAACATACAACTACCATTAATCTCGGGAATTGGGATCCCTTAAAAAATAATATAATATGTTAGGAACAATACCTAAATTGTAGGTTCCATCCAAAACCCGATAATCCATGTGATCATGGTCTAAATTTTACTTCATATTTATTATATTTATAGAACAAATTATATTTTATTATAATATTATTTATACTAAATAATATATATATATTTGATATATATTTGACGGATATATCGCTAGCCAAATTTACGGATATCTAGCTCTAAATATCATCGATATCGTTTATAGTCAACCAAAATGATGGAAAGTTAGTCTAAAAGTTGAAAATTTTGAATGAAAGTTTGGGAAAAACATAAATACTCAATCATATCTATATATGACTAATAAAACCTATATAATGACTTTCTTTTTATACGTATATTGTCAGGACCTGACCCTCCTCGGTCAGGACCCGACTCATCTAGCACTACATTGTCCGCTTTGGGCCTCGCCCTCACAGTTTTGTTTTCGGGAGCTCATGGTGTAACTTCCCAGGAGGTCAGCCATCATGGAATTGCACCAGCCTCAACTCGCTTAACTTTGGGGTTCCAATCACCCCCCCCCCCCCCCCCCAAAGACACTTGAGCTCCCAAAAAGCCTAGTGCTAGATAGGTGTGTGCCTACACCTTTAAGGTACACCACCATCCTCTCCCAGACCATTCCCCCTCGCAGGAATGTGAGATTGTTCATTATTCCCTCCAGGACACGGGCCTTATAATCCACCCCCCGTAGGGCCCACCATCCTCGCTGGCACACTTCCTGGTCGGGGTCTAGCTTTGATACCAAATTGTCAGGACCCGACCCTCCTTGATCAGGACCCGACTCATCTAGCACCATATTATCTGCTTTGGGGCTCGCCCTCGCGGTTTTGTTTTTGGGAACTCATGGTGCAACTTCCCAGGGGGTCACCCATCATGGAATTGCACCAGCCTCAACTCGCTTAACTTTGGGATTCTAATGCCCCCCCCCCTACCCCCAAGCCACTTGAGCTCTCAAAAGGCCTAGTGGCAGGACTCGTCCCAATCCCCACGTGATTAATGAGGGACGACCCTGCTCCCGTCTGACACGAAGTGTCAGACAAGGGATATTTTCGACCTTTGCCCTCTCAGGCTATTAGAGTACGCCAGGATCCGGAGGAGGTATGTGATATCTCGGTCTCTTCTACAGTCCATATCTGCTGTCAACCTGAAGGGCAGTGAAAACATTAAAAGATGTGAGTGGACAAAACAAGAGTTTGTAAAAACATTTTAACAAGTAGACATTTGTACCCTTCACTAAAAAGCATGCATGCATTCGAAAACCATTTCACCAAATGAACCATAAGTGGGACTCAGCCCAAAACCTGTACACATCACATATCATATATCATATATACATATAATCACACAACCAATCCTGTCATGGTTTCCAAAGTTACGTGCGTGCTACCCGGGGTCTCAAACCCAAGTCTCTCAGAGCCCAATGTAAATGTCGTAGACCACTGACCCGTCCTGAGGTTACGATCCAAGCCTTCCTGAGAGTAAGGAACCCAATTGGGGCGACTCCCACTCAGTTAGTGCTACGTGACTACTCCAGGGTCCACCCAGGCCAACGACCCTCTCCGGAGGAGATAGTACAAGTAAAGGAAGGTATATGAATAAACATACATATATATACATAACATAAACATTCATGCCCGGTCCCCCTGAACCGTCATGATGTATATCATCCATTTAAGGGTTCATGCCCGGTTCCCATAAACCGTCATGTACCACAATAACCTTTCCAGGGTTCATGTTGGTTCCCATAAACAGCCATGAACTTGGAAATCCATCTAGGGTCCCTGACCTGAAATCATCAATGTAAAACAACCGGGTCTCGTACCCGAACATATGACATCAGCTGGGCATCGTGCCCGATATCAAAGGGCCAGTCACGACTCCGATCGTAGTGATGTGTGAAACCATCCATCCAAGACCGCCCTCAATCCTGGTATGTCCCCGTGAACGAATCAACCGACACGAAGACCACAAGATCATGGTGCACTCATCATCGATCGATATCCTGAACCATCAGTACTCCCAAGTCGAGCCTCCGTCGGCTGCCTCACCACAGATCGTGCATTGTGACCTCTCCGGTAGGAACATATCGTAGTCTGGAGGCGAGCGTCGTACCGTCTGTCGTCGTGCACATAGCACCTGCCACGACCATGATTTAGACCCGAAGGCCATCAATAGGGTCATATGCCCGAGACAAAACCAAATGGGTCTCATACCCGAGTTTATCCTTTTGGAAATCCAAATCCATTTCATTTAAACCAAATAAGACATACAAACCCGAATAGGCACCGTATAGGGCTGAAACCTCAAAATACGTGCCAATACTTAACCACACATCCAAATGCACTCATGGCATCAAAACCAAGTATTTAAAACATATAATAAATATTTATGCATGCACCAATTTAGAAAACAAGGTCCACTCACAGACCGTCCAAGCTGCCGCCTCGATATGCGTGCCATACGGCTCTCCCAAGCCAATCACTGTCACCGGGACTCCCAAACCTGTCCAAATCGTAATAGAAGGTTACTAACTACTTAATTAACCTCCCACTAAAGCCCCGTAATTTTTTGGAATTTTTAACTATTTTTAGAGTCGATTCTAAACCTTCCGATGTACCGAACATTATCGAGACGGTGTCCGATCGACACGAAACCAGTCCCAAAATGTTCGTTACATCGAATAGAAGATTTCGCATGTTGAAAGAATTCCCAAAATATGGGACACGCACCCCCATGCACCCAGGGAAGGTGCTGCGCGTGAGCCCACACGCTCACTGTTCACTGTCTTCCCAAATGGTCGAACCGGGTTCACCTGCAACTTGAACCGGGTGAACCGGTTTGGACCAGTTCATCGTCCAATCTCAACTATTATCATCCCATTTTGTCCCATTTTAATCCCTACTTGTTCTTAACCTCATTTCTTATCTTTTAAACATTAAAAACGGAATCACTATCACCAAACCCGTACCTTCATACATCGATAATGGCGGTAGCGGGTTCCTCCGCTGTCCACCGTCCTTCCCAGCTGTTCTATGCCTCGAAACCAACCCCATTCGTCTCCTAGAGTCCCTAGAAGGCGCTTCCAATTAATTAAAATCAACCAAACTTTTTAAAACTCAAACTCTAATTTTTGAATATTTTTACCTCACGGGTCGACTCTCCCCCTCGTGGCCACCGTCGTGGGCCACCGTCCATTCCTTCACTGTCCTCATCATCCCACTCTCTCAAGGTCACACATGAGCTCACATTGATTATGGTGGTCAGGAAAACCGGGTGGTGTTTGTTCAAGAAATGGAAAATGAAGAAATGAAGGGTTATGGTGTTTCGGGTTTGTGTTTGAAGAAGAAGAAAAGGTGATGTTTGATCAGATGAGAGAAGAGAGGATTAAATGGATGGTTAGGATTTGAGAGATTAAATTAGATGGATGGTTAGGATTTAGTGGTACATAGGTTAATTATAAAATAACAGAAATAATAATATTTAATTAGTGAGATCCACAAGTTACGGGTTTTAGCCAATGGGATGAGTGACACTTGTCACTCATCCATGGGTCCCACTTAAATTATCTGGTCGATCAGAATAAGCCAGCTCATCATCGTCTCGAAGTACATGCATAGTGAAATCGAACTTCCGTGACCTATAACTCTCCCGTTCGATGTCCGATTTCAGTGTGCCACCTGCCTATGGATTCGTATCGTCCCGATCTACGTAACGGTCCTCGGCCCTCGGCCATCGGACCTCCCAGTCCAAAAGTCAACATTTTGTGCCATTTAATCAAAATTACCAAAATTACCTTAAACTTCCGAACGTCATAACTTCTTCCTCGAATGTCGGAATTGAACGTGCCACATGTCTATGAACTCGTGACGTCACGAACTACATCACGCTCATCGGTCAAAGTCCATTTGGTGCCCAGAATGAAAAGTCAATGTTTTGCCCACGCCTAGGGGCAAAACGGTCATTTTGCATCGTTCGTCCGATTTCACCCAACTAATCACGGATTAAACTCACTAATCATAATTAGTCACTAATCTAATCCCAGAATTCAGGACGGGTCGTTACAACCTTCCCTCCTTAATTAATTTCGTCCTCGAAATTGCAACCGACCTAATTCCAACCGTTCTTCCCTCCTTAATTAGTTTCGTTCTCAAAACTCCAACTATTCTGATTCCACATCCGCCTCCTGGAAATAATTCGATCTCACACATGTGTACACTAGTACACCCACTAACCAGAACAAAACTCGTCTGCACCCAGACGTACCACTAACACTCAAGTTACATCGACTACACTCGACTACGTCGAATGACAGAAATTGCACGTTCCGAACTGACACCACTTGTCAGTATCAGAGCAGCCTGAGTATCCTATGAGCTAACCACTTGTCAGATCTACTATTTTGCTAACACAACAACTCAAAGGTTTCCTTGCTCAATAACCAATCTATCCTGACGCCTGCTCCCACTGGGAGTCATCAGACCTCACTAACCAACCCACGTCGAAACATCCGACAATCTGTCACCACTTGACAATTGTCAGTCGAAAACTGACACCATACTCACTTGTGGTTGTACTAACCACCAACTCACTCAACCTGAGTATACGTGTAACAACCCGTCCCGAGAGCCGGGATTAAGATAGTGATTAAGGTGGGATTAGTGAGGTTCATTGGTGGTTCGGTGGTCCCGATAGGTCCGTAAGCTTAGAATGACGATTTTGCCCCTGACTTGGGCAAAAAGGTTGACTTTAGTTCGGGTGGTCAAATGGGTGATGACTAGTGACCAGGACGTAGGTTAGGACGTCACGAATCCGTAGGCAGGTGGCACGCCTGATTCCGACATCCGAGGAGGGAGTTATGATGTTCGGAAGGTTGAGGGCATAACCGTAATTTGGCAAAAAGAAGGGGAAACGTTGACTTTTTGGACGATCGGGTTTTGGTACGTTGACCGAGGATGGTTAGGTAGATCTCATCGTCCTGAGTTCGATGACAGGCGGCACGTATTTATCGGACTTACGATGTGAGAGTTACGGGTCAAGAACGTTAGTGGCAAAATTATAATTTTGAGCTAAAAGAAGGGGCAGTTTGGTCTTTTGTGGATTTGAGCAGAGAGAGGGCAGATGGACGGCTGGGATGGAGCCACTTGGGAGAGAATGGAGTGGATGGTGACATGTGGCATAGGGCTAGTGGCTTCTGGGGGGTTCTCGTGTGTGCACGGTTCCAATAATTGGGGTGCAACCGTGCAGTGACCGTGTGTGTTCTTCGATCCTGAGTGAAACAGAGTGAGGCGGTGAGAGAAATTGAAGGGTGATCATGGGTGCTGGTGAGTTTGTGAGGGTGTGAGAGTGATCAGAGAGGTGAGAAGGTTACAGGAGGAGGTTTGGAAGTGTTGTGCTTGTGTGTGAGTGAGTGAGAGTCACGGGGATAACCAGAGAAAACAGAGAAGACTGAGCGCTTGTGGTGGTGATGTGGCCGTGTGCGGGTGCGATTAACCTCGAGAGGAGGCTGAGGCGACGCTGTGGATTCCAGGGAACACGGCGGCGAGCACGGCAGTGGACGGTTGCAGGTAAATTCTGATCTCCGTGTCTGTGCCCTGTTTTTTCTGTTGAGTTTTGACTTGAGAGTCGTGAGTCTAGAGGTCGAATCGATGAGTTTAGGGTGGTTTGGGTGACTCAGTGGAGGTCTGGGCTTCTATTGGTTGTGCTGCCGTGATGGGTGGTGCACGGTGGGGGTTAACACGACGGCGGGTACTCTGGTGCTCTGTTTTGCCGTCAATGTTCAAACCTAAAGTCGTGAAGTTTGGGAGTGAATCGACGGTTAGAGTGAGTTAGGTTAGGTTTAGAAGGGTCCTAGGAACCGTCTGGTGTTGCCACCGTGACAGGAGGTGACCCGGGTGGCCGGGAAGGAAAACAGAGTAGAGGTCGTGTTTTGTTTCGAGCTTCAGTCGACGGTTTAGGAGCCGTGTCGAGGTCTAAGGAGGATGGGGATGGACAGAGTAGGTCTGGACGATGAAGATGGGGAAGAAAGGGAAGGAAATGGAGACGGGACGGTAGAGAACCGTTCTCGCCGGTTCGATTTACAGACACTGTGTCGAACCGGGTCTGCTCAAGGTAGCTGATGCACTGTAGCTGGCGCGTGAGGCCCACGCGCAGCCACTTTTGGAGGCGTGTGGGGGCGCGTGCGGCGGTTCTGGGGAGAATGGTCAACATGGTTTTTAGTCTAAGTGTTCTAACGAGTCTAATGGAAGTAGTTTCGGGTTAATCGGACGTCGAATCGAAGTAGTTCCGCGAGGGTGAATGTTTAGGGTTCCGATTCGTTACGTTCAGGACCCGGGGATTTTTTAGGGAATTTAGGTGGATACTCGTGGACGTGTTAGTGACGTACGTTGGTGGTTGTTGACAGGATCCGGATTTCCCGAGGAAGCCGAGGAACGCGCAGGACGTTCGGGGCGCGATTGAGGGCTCGGTACTGTGAGTAGACCCCTTCTCCAAACTCGAGCATGCATAACTGTTTTATATACTTTTTTATGGTTTAATCATGATTCTATGCTTATCGAATACATTTTGTTGGTTTTACATTGTTGCACGTTTTTCGAGAAAATACGGTACTTGGCACGTTTTACGATAAAAGGTTGATTTCTGATTATAATGTTATAGTTTCGGGATTTCAAATGATAAAGGATTTCTAATGATTATAAATGGATTTCGGAACATGATTTCGATGATCAAGGTTTTTGGTTTTAGAATCGGATTTCAGAAAGCAGAATTTGGTTTTAAAGTTGGAAAGTGTATTCCGGATTTGGGTTCGGAATGACGGTTTTGGATGCCGGAATGGCTTCAGACCAGTGATTTCGGATTCGGGTTTGGATGAGGATTTAGAAATGGTTTTCAAATAGTTTTTGGATTGGATTTGCTGGATCTGATTATTGGGTTTAAAGACCCGGATATTGATTTGACGGGGGACGGGCCCAGATTGAGTTTAAAGACTCGGGAGTTTAAAGACTCGGATATATTGATATTTCCCTCGTAGGCCTGTTGAGTTTAAAGACTCGGGAGTTTAAAGACTCGGATTATTGAGGCCTGGATTGAGTTTAAAGACTCGGGAGTTTAAAGACTCGGATAGGTCCAGCAGGTTTGATTAGAAATGATGATTTGATGTTCATGGTTCATGATATGGTCTTATGGTACATATGCTATGATTTATATAACTGTTTTATAGTGTTTCTGTTTCTTATTATGTTTTCTGGTGATTGATTATAACTGTTTTGATAACTGAGTTATGCATGTGGTTTCAAAACGGAGGGTTAAAACTCGGTTTTCTTATAAAATGGTTTTCGAACTTTTCTTTTACTCTGGTCCACTCACACCTTCTGTTTTAAATTGCCCTCCAGGTTGTGGAGCTAGCGCGGGGTCTTGACGTCGAGGCAGTGTCTGAGGCATAGAAGTGACGAGCAGGGTCCCAGAGTGCTTAAGTTTTCCTCCGCGTGCGTGTACTTATTATCGGTTTTGATTTCTTTGTAGTTCGTACTATGCTCTGTAAAGTATGATTTCGGTGTCGTATTTAATTCTCCTGCGTCTGACAGTGCTATTTTGGTGATTTCCATGATTTTACTTTGGTTTTGGCGTCGGGGTGTCAGACGGGAGCAGGATTTACCTCGGGTTTCGGGGTGAAACTAGGGTGGGTCCTGACAATTGGTATCAGAGCATAGGTTTGTCGAGTTTGTTGGGTCTGTTGGTTTGTGAGGTTGTGTTTTAGTTGTTTGACTACTTCTATGCCTCTTTCAGTGTGTGGTAGACGATGCCTCCGAGACGTGGATCCTCTCCACGACCTGAAGAAGAAATGGCGAGGGGAACTGAGAGTACTACGATTGAGCGAGCCCAGCGGCTCGGGGCTACTACTTTTAGTGGTGGGACTGATCCTGAGGAAGTCCAGAGGTGGATTACCAGACTTGAGCGGATCTTTGCGGTGATGCATTGCCCGCCAGAGGAGCGAGTGTTGTTGGCTACATTTCTATTGGATGGTGCGGCGTATGAGTGGTGGTATACCCTCGAGTTGTCTAGTTGGGATGCTCATACGGTGACCTGGGAGACGTTTAGGGAACGATTCCTGGAACAGTATTATCCTCGTTCTTTCCGAGATGCTAAGGAGGCTGAATTCCTGCAGCTTCAACAAGGGAATATGACAGTTGCTGAGTATGAACGGAAATTCCAGATGTTGTCTCGGTTTGCTCCTGCTTTTGTGGCCACTGAAGCCGAGAAATGCCGTAGGTTTGAATTGGGTCTGCGAGGCGAGATTCGAGCCATTGTGACGGCTGGATCGTTTGCTACTCTCCGGGAATTGTTGGATGCTGCGGTGAGGGTTGAGGCTAGTTTGCCGGTACGGCGCCGGGAGCCATCTTTTTCTGGAGCTTCGAGCCAGCGGACACCAAAAAGGGGTAACTTCGGTGGAGCATCGTCGTCGGGCGATGATCGTTTCGGTAGACCGGGTAGTTTCCAGAGTTCAGGATTTTGGGGTTACCGAGCACAGCCGACTCCGCAAGCTAGTGCGACGTCTGTTGCGTCGACAGGGCGACCAGGTCTTTCCGGTCGGGATGTGTGTTTCTACTGTGGGGAGCGAGGTCATTTTCGACGTGAGTGTCCACTGTTGCCACATGAAAGTGGGGTAGGTCGAGGAGTGGCAGAGCCTGGACAGAGTACAGCGTCAGGGACAGCAGGCACTAGAGGAGGTGGTGGTGCCACTAGCAGTTCGAGGGGACGTGGTAGAGCGTCGGGATCTCAGGCCCGAGTGTTTTCGATGACTCAGTAGGAAGTTCAGTCGGCACCAGATGTGGGGACAGGTATTGTTACTATCTTTTGGACGTGTTGTACTTACTTTGTTGTTGGATTCCGGGGTAGAGTCTAAGATTTTCCCTAGGTGACCTGGGGAGTGTTACAGTGGAAGGATGACAGAGGGAATAGAAAAGGAGTGACTATAACTGATCGATATGAGGTTATTGAAGGAGAGAACCCACAAGCAAGAGTTTGCCTTTAGAACTTTGTAGATTTATTCCGCTAGTGGCCGACGTAGCAGCCGAGGGAGGTGTGGTGGTTGGACGTGAGGTTGTGCTCTGTGAATTTTCTCGGGTACTGCATATGAGGTATTGTAAAATATCTTTGTTTTCTGTTCATAGAATTTCCCTTGCGTACACCATACAGTTGTTACAAAGAGAGGGTTGGCTGTGGTAACAGTAGTTGGGGATGGCGTGAAATACCCAGGGTGGAGATGATAGACAGGAAACCCAGGAGAAGTTGTTGTTGACCTTGTGTTGATTACCAGGTAGGAGACCCTAGGTGTCGGGAACTAGCTGTGGAATTTCGGGGACGAAATTATTTTTAGGTGGATAGATTGTAACAACCCGTCCCGAGAGCTGGGATTAAGATAGTGATTAAGGTGGGATTAGTGAGGTTCATTGGTGGTTCGGTGGTCCCGATAGGTCCGTAAGCTTAGAATGACGATTTTTCCCCTAACTTGGGCAAAAAGGTTGACTTTAGTTTAGGTGGTCAAATGGGTGATGACTAGTAACCAGGACGTAGGTTAGGACGTCACGAATCCGTAGGCAGGTGGCACGCCTGATTCCGACATCCGAGGAGGGAGTTATGATGTTCGGAAGGTTGAGGGCATAACCGTAATTTGGCTAAAAGAAGGGGAACGTTGACTTTTTGGACGATCGGGTTTTGGTACGTTGACCGAGGATGGTTAGGTAGATCTCATCGTCCTGAGTTCGATGACAGGCGGCACGTATTTATCGGACTTACGATGTGAGAGTTACGGGTCAAGAACGTTAGTGGAAAAACCGTAATTTTGAGCTAAAAGAAGGGGCAGTTTGGTCTTTTTGTGGATTTGTGCAGAGAGAGGGCAGATGGACGGCTGGGATGGAGCCACTTGGGAGAGAATGGAGTGGATGGTGACATGTGGCACATGGCTAGTGGCTTCTGGGGGGTTCTCGTGTGTGCACGGTTCAAATAATTGGGGTGCAACCGTGCAGTGGCCGTGTGTGTTCTTCGATCCTGAGTGAAACAGAGCGAGGCGGTGAGAGAAATTGAAGGGTGATCTTGGGTGGTGGTGAGTTTGTGAGGGTGTGAGAGTGATCAGAGAGGTGAGAAGGTTACAGGGAGGAGGTTTGGAAGTGTTGTGCTTGTGTGTGAGTGAGTGAGAGTCACGGGGACAACCAGAGAAAACAGAGAAGACTGAGGGCTTGTGGTGGTGCTGTGGCCTTGTGCGGGTGTGATTAACCTCGAGAGGAGGCTGAGGCAACGCTGTGGACTCCAGGGAACACGGCGGCGAGCACGGCCTTGGACAGTTGCAGGTAAATTCTGATCTCCGTGTCTGTGCCCTATTTTTTCTGTTGAGTTTTGACTTGAGAGTCGTGAGTCTAGAGGTTGAATCGATGAGTTTAGGGTGGTTTGGGTGACTCAGTGGAGGTCTGGGCTTCTATTGGTTGTGCTGCCGTGACGGGTGGTGCACAGTGGGGGTTAACACGACGGCGGGTACTCTGGTGCTCTGTTTTGCCGTCAATGTTCAAACCTAAAGTCGTGAAGTTTGGGAGTGAATCGACAGTTAGGGTGAGTTGGGTTAGGTTTAGAAGGGTCCTAGGACCCGTCTGGTGTTGCCACCGTGACGGGAGGTGACCCGGGTGGCCGGGAAGGAAAACAGAGTAGAGGTCGTGTTTTGTTTCGAGCTTCAGTCGACGGTTTAGGAGCTGTGTCGATGTCTAAGGAGGATGGGGATGGACATAGTAGGTCTGGACGATGAAGATGGGGAAGAAAGGGAAGGAAATGGAGACGGGACGGCAGAGAACCGTTCTCGCCGGTTCGATTTACAGACACTGTGTCGAACCGGGTCTGCTCAAGGTAGCTGATGCACTGTAGCTGGCGCGTGAGGCCCACGCGCAGCCACTTTGGGCGGCGCGTGGGGGCGCGTACGGAGGTTCTGGGGAGAATGGTCAACATGGTTTTTAGTCTAAGTGTTCTAACGAGTCTAATGGAAGTAGTTTCTGGTTAATCGGACGTCGAATCGAAGTAGTTCCGCGAGGGTGAAAGTTTAGGCTTCCGGTTCGTTACGTTCAGGACCCGGGGATTTTTGAGGGAATTTAGGTGGATACTCGTGGACGTGTTAGTGACGTACGTTGGTGGTTGTTGACAGGATCCGGATTTCCCGAGGAAGCCGAGGAACGCGCAGGACGTTCGGGCGCGATTGAGGGCTCGGTACTGTGAGTGGACCCCTTCTCTAAACTCGAGCATGCATAACTGTTTTCTATACTTGTTTTATGGTTTAATCATGATTCTATGCTTATCGAATACGTTTTGTTGGTTTTACATTGTTGCATGTTTTTCGAGAAAATACGGTACTTGGCACGTTTTACGATAAAAGGTTGATTTCTAATTATAATGTTATAGTTTCGGGATTTCAAATGATAAAGGATTTCTAATGATTATAAATGGATTTCGGAACATGATTTCGATGATCAAGGTTTTTGGTTTTAGAATCGGATTTCGGAAAGCAGAATTTGGTTTTAAAGTTGAAAAGTGGATTCTGGATTTGGGTTCGGAATGACGGTTCTGGATGCCGGAATGGCATCAGACCGGTGATTTCGGATTCTGGTTTGGATGAGGATTTAGAAATGGTTTTCAAATAGTTTTTGGATTGGATTTGCTGGATCTGGTTATTGGGTTTAAAGACCCGGATATTGATTTGTTGGGGGACGGGCCCGGATTGAGTTTAAAGACTCGGGAGTTTAAAGACTTGGATATACTGATATTTCCCCCGTAGGCCGGTTGAGTTTAAAGACTCTGGAGTTTAAAGACTCGGATTATTGAGGCCTAGATTGAGTTTAAAGACTCGGGAGTTTAAAGACTCGGATAGGTCCAGCAGGTTTGATCAGAAATGATGATTTGATGTTCATGGTTCATGATATGGTCTTATGGTACATATGCTATGATTTATATAACTGTTTTATAGTGTTTATGTTTCTTATGATGTTTTCTGGTGATTGATTATAACTGTTTTGATAACTGAGATATGCATGTGGTTTCAAAACGGAGGGTTAAAACTCAGTTTTCTTATAAAATGGTTTTCGAACTTTTCTTTTACTCTGGTCCACTCACACCTTCTGTTTTAAATTGCCCTCCAGGTTGTGGAGCTAGCGCGGGGTCCTGACGTCGAGGCAGTGTCTGAGGCATAGAAGTGACGAGCAGGGTCCCAGAGTGCTTAAGTTTTCCTCCGCGTGCGTGTACTTATTATCGGTTTTGATTTCTTTGTAGTTCGCACTATGCTCTGTAAAGTATAATTTCGGTGTCGTATTTAATTCTCCTGCGTCTGACAGTGCTATTTTGGTGATTTCCATGATTTTACTTTGGGTTTGGCGTCGGGGTGTCAGACGGGAGCAGGATTTACCTCGGGTTTCGGGGTGAAACCGGGGTGGGTCCTGACAATACGCATACCACCATTTCACTCGACCTATGTGTAACTAGACCCATCAGAAACACTATGACCCAGTGCATAGTATCCAATGCATAGTATAACCTATATACCGACACCAGGCACCACAAGTATGCCCCGTATCGTACCTCGATCAACGTACAAGGTACGTACATCTATCCATCAACCAGCCTACAACCACCTAGGTCGTAGTCAACCACGTTTCAATTCTGGAGTCCATCTGTCCAGTCCAATATTTGACAGATCAAAACTCCAACCCATTATCCATTTCCAAATCCGAATCCGAAATCATCATTCCGTAAGCTAGCATTTGGAATAACCATTCCGAACCCAAATCCAAAAATCCACTTTCAAGTTCCAAAATTGAATCCTGGATCGTCATCCTCAAATCCGATTTCAAAACCTGAAATCTCGTTCATGTCTACCGAGACGCACCAAAACCGAACCTTTCGGTTACCTGCTCAATTGATTTACATATTACCATCGATTGACTTCATAGGGAAGCCAATCACAATATCCATACATCTCTAAGGCTGATAAAATCCGACCTTGTCGGACACCTACTCGCCCGAGTAATACACTATACGGGATTCACCTCGAAAAAAAGTTCAATCTCAACATCCTCAACTCAAACTATCCGAGTAAGAGTAATAAACTCTCCACCTATCTGGATCATCAAGATCACAATCCAGATTCATCACTACGTCACTCGACCATAAACGTCACGATCGAGATTCATCACTGCGTCACCCGACCATAAACGTCATGATCGAGGATCGTCACGACGCCCAAAGTCCTCAACCATTTCCTACATCTAAACAGATCAGTCAACGACAAGACACGCCGAGACTGTGGATTCTCTCCAATTACCTCGTATTGATCCTTTTTATTCCCCCTAGGAAAAACCAAGGATGATCCAAAACAAATCCCGGGTCCACCAAACAGTACACGACCAATGTACTGGTGACACAACCATCATCAACCTCATCTGCAACATATGTCATGGCAGAACCTGAGAAGTCACCCAAAATGACTTCAAAATACCCATTACCAATGCGGAAAACCTGCACTCCTCTCGTCACCTCAATCATAAACTCTCGATTTGTGAAGTTCCAACTATGTCGGAACCAACGTACTTGGACATCAACCACGTGTCCCCTTTTTGACTGTTTACGGACACATGCCCATTTACGACCGTATATGTACATCCAAAAGGATGTCAATTCATCCTAATCTGATGTACTGCTCGACTGAAGAGTCGCAACAAACTCCTGCTGTGATCTGCAGTCAAATCTCTATATACCACCATATCTGACCAACTCTGGCCAACTCTGACCAACTGGTCGCTATACCCTGCTACAGATCGATTCTCATGTCTTAATTACCGCTGGATTCAATCCAGTCCATCATTATCTGTGATCCACTCCCAAACCACATATAACGAACATATGCCCATCGCGACGGAATCACATCCCGATTCGCGACTCACAGTCATCACAATCATCGGCACCAGCACCAGCACTAGTACCAGCACCAACGCACTATCACCAACACACAAGCATCAACATCAGCATCCAGTGTGTAATCAGACGACCCTGGATCTCCGCTCATACCGAACGACGATCCCGTACCTCTACTCGTATTGGAGAAACTCTGCCTCCGTCGTACCCAACAACTTTGGGTACCGTCACCCTGACATCTTATACGAGAAAAAGAAAACCTTCCCCGAACGTCCCCAATTCCCAACAACCGTAATTACAACCACTCTCGGTAGTAGTGTCTGCCACAGACTCATGCAGACCTAACTACCAGGTATCTCAATATCCAGACTCCGCATCCAATGGAATCAACCGCCTGTACTAATTACTCTGTATCCCCAATCCGGGATTCCATCGACAAGTACCAACCCTGGTAACCTAGTCAACAATCTCTAACCAGTCGTAACTCGACTAAATCAAATGTCTTCTACCAGGTTGTCCATGACCTTAGTTGTACCAACAATCCATCACTACTAAAGTAGCACGACAACCAACTAGGTCTAACCGATAAGTATAACCTCGGCTGCAGAGTGCAGTCCCAACACTAAGTTGACATGACTAGACCTGACATGACCGACGGTCTTGACTTCAAAAAGTCATCGGAGTCTAACCATTCGCCAACTCACCTTTCCGAACCATACACCATAAGGTAGGGTTCTACAATCACACTCTAGGGTCTCCTTGAACCCAACAGCAAGCTACCAACTGCAGTACAATCCACAAGCTGACTATCTCCGCGGTCTTGACATCGTGAGGACGTCAATCCAATCCTACCGCAAGTTCAACTAGGATTCCTCGAACCCGGATGCTCCCAGCAGCATATCCACCAACTAAACAAAATCCGACCATCTAATGGTCACAACACCGAATCATTCGTCAGAACCGATCCTACGACATCGTGAAAGACTTTCCCAACTAACCGTCTCACGATCAAAATTCTAAAGTACTATTACGTTCATCCTTTTGTAGGGTCCCACGCTGCCAACCTCGACAGATCTATGGTAAGCCCTGCATCGAGTGCCGAACTGAAACGATCCACGATTCAATCCTACTAACTATCGTACCGATATCCCAACTATCAGGTTGATAACGAACTACAGCTCATTGAGACATCACATCCTCGACCTGCGCATTACTCCAAGAGCTACACGGTTGCTCGAACAGAGACAACCCCGCTCTGAAATTCAGAGTAACATAAGCAAACCTACTCTGATACCACGCTGACAGAACCCGTCCCAATTCCCTCGGGATTAATGCGGGACAACCCTGCTCCCGTCTGACACGAAGTGTTAGACAAGGGATATTTCCGACCTTTGCCCTCTCGGGCTATCAGAGTACGCCAGGATCCGGAGTAGGTATGTGATATCTCGGTCTCTGCTACAGTCCACATCTGCTGTCAACCTGAAGGGCAATCAAAACATGAAAAGCTGTGAGTGGACAAAACAAGAGTTTGTAAAAAAATTTTGACGAGAAGACATTTGTACCCTTCACTAAAAAGCATGTATGCATTCGAAAACCATTTTACTAAATGAACCATAGGTGGGAACTAAGCCCAAAACCATAACTAAAAGAACCATAAAGAACCAATCAAACGTGCCACTGCCCAAATCCATACGGGACTTAGCCCAAAACCTGTACACATCACATATCATAGATCATATATACATATAATCACACAACCAATCCTGTCACGGTTTCCAAAGCTACGCGCGTTCTACACGGGGTCTCAAACCCAAGTCTCTCAAAGTCCAAGGTCAATGTCCGTAGACCAATGACCCGTCCTAAGGTTATGATCCAAGCCTTCCTGAGAGTAAGGAACCTAACTGGGGCGACTCCCACTCAGTTAGTGCTCCGTGACTACTCCAAGGTCCACCCAGGCCAACAACCCTCCTCGAAGGAGATAGTACAAGTAAAGGCAGGTATATGAATATACATACATATATATACATAACATAAACATTCATGCTCGGTCCCCCTGAACCGTCATGTCCTATAACATCCATTTAAGGGTTCATGCCCAGTTCCCATAAACCGTCATGTACCACAATAACCTTTCCAGGGTTCATGCTGGTTCCCATAAACCACCATGAACTTGGAAATCCATCTAGGGTTCCTGACCCGAAATCATCAATGTAAAACAACTGGGTCTCGTGCCCGAACATATGACATCAGCTGGGCATCGTGCCCGATATCAAAGGGCCAGTCACGACTCCGATCGTAGTGATGTGTGAAACCATCCATCTAGGACCGCCCTCAATCCTTGTATGTCGCGGTGAACGAATCAACCGACGTTACCACCACAAGATCATGGTGCACTCATCACCGATTGATATCCTGAACCGTCAACACTCCGAAGTCGAGCCTCCGTCGGCTGCCCGACCACAGATTGTGCATCGCAACCTCTCCAGAAGGAACATATCGTAGTCCGGAGGTGAGCGTCGTATCGTCCGTCGTGGTGCACGTAACACGTGCCGCGACCACGATTTAGACCCGAAGGCCAATAGGGTCATATGCTTGAGACAAAACCATATGGGTCTCATACCCTATTTTATCCTTTTGGAAATCCAAATCCATTTCATTTAGACCAAATAAGAAATACAAACCCGTATAGGCAGCCGTATAAGGCCGAAACCTCGAAATATGTGACAATACGTAACCACGCATCCAAATGCATTCATGGCATCACAAACAAGTATTTAAAACATATAATAAATATTTATACATGCACCAATTTAGAAAACAAGGTTCACTCACAGACCGTTCGAGCTGCCGCCTCGATATACGTGCCATACGGCTCTCCCGAGCCAATCACCGTCATCGGGACTCCCAAACCTGTCCAAATCATAATAGAAGGTTACTAACTACTTAATTAACCTCCCACTAAAGCCCCGTAATTTTATGGAATTTTTAACTATTTTTAAAGTCGATCCTAAACCTTCAGATGCCCCAAACATTATCGAGACGGTATCTGATCGATACGAAACTAGTCTCAAAATCTTCGTTACATCGAATAGAAGATTTCATGTGTTGAAAATATTGCCAAAAGATGGGACACGTGCCGCCACGCGCCCAGGGAAGGTGCTGCGCATGAGCCCACGCGCGCACTGTTCACTGTCTTCCCAAATGGCCAAATCGGGTTCACCTGCAACTTGAACCGGCCGAACCGATTTGGATCGGTTCATCGTCCAATCTCAACTATTTTCATCCCATTTTGTCCCATTTCAATCCCTACATGTTCCTAACCTCATTTCCTATCTTTTAAACATTAAAAACGGAATCACAATCTCCAAACCCAGACCTTCATACGTCGATAATGGCGGTAGTGGGTTCCTCCGTCGTCCACCGTCCTTCCCAGCTGTTCGATGCCTCGAAACCAACCCTATTCGTCTCTTAGAGTCCCCAAAAGCCGCTTCCAATTAATTAAAATCACCCAAACTCTTTAAAACTCAAACTCTAATTTTTGAATATTTTTACCTCACGGGTCGACTGTCCCCGCCGTGGCCACCGCCGTGGACCACCGTCCATCCCTTCACTGTCCTCATCATCCCACTCTCTCACGGTCACACATGAGCTACATTGATTATGGTGGTGAGTAAAACCGGGTGGTGTTTGCTCAAGAAATGGAAAATGAAGAAATGAAGGGTTATGGTGTTTCAGGTTTGTGTTTGAAGAAGAAGAAAAGGTGAAGTTTGATCATATGAGAGAAGAGAGGATTAAATGAATGGTTAGGATTTGAGAGATTAAATTAGATGGATGGTTAGGATTTAGTGGTAGATATGTTAATTTTAAAATAATAAAAATTGACAGGACCGCCCCCGGAAGGGGCATCGAAAACCGTGTCCGGTCCTGCTCCCGTCTGGCAAGTCGACTGAAATACCCAAGTTTACCCTCAGTACGTACCAGACCAGGGATAGTCACATGTGCTTACTCATGCCTCCGCCCCTGTACAGCCTCGAACAACGCGCCACGACCTGGAGGGTCAATAAAATCAAAAGGTGTGAGTGGACAAAATGAATCAGTTTAGCAAAACGGTTACAACAAACGTTTTTACCCTCCGCGTGAAAACCAATGCATGCATACAAAAATCATTTCGCAATCGGTTAACATTTTGCACAAAATAAAAACTGTGTATTAAATTCCAACATAAGGAAAACTCGTATGAATCTCAAAATCATTGTTTCCGCTTTCTCAACCATCGGGTCTTAGCCCGCAATCATAAACACCGGGCCTCAGCCCAAAACCACGAATCAAAACCAAATGCACAACATGATCCAAAACCAACAACCATATACCGGGCCACTGCGCAACTCAACTGAAACATCAGAAATCATCAATAAATCACAAGTCAATCATTTTGCTGGATATCAAGTGCGCCCGAGTCTTTAAACTCAAAACCATGCGCATAAACAGGCCTTCCCGGGATATCAACGAGTCTTTAAACTCAAAACATAAGCAATAGGCCTCGGTGGTATCACAGTAACCGAGTCTTTAAACTCACGAGTCTTTAAACTCATTAACGGCCCTCCCCCGTCATCAATTAACCGAGTCTTTAAACTCAAAACGTGCTCCAGCAATAGCACCGGGTTTTTAAACCCAAAACAGTTTCCAAACACAACAACGGGTCTTCAAACCCAAAGCAGTTCTCAGCGGGTCTTTAAACCCCAAAACAGTTTATCAACCTCGACAACGTGGGATCCATCCCCAAAATCATATTTTTCACAACAGGACCCATGGTCCGAATTTCCAGATTCATCTTCCCCAAATCATACTTTACAAACATAACCAAATCATCATGAAACACGGGGCAAGCAAAATCAGACCAAATCACTTTATTAAATCCTTTTTCATTCCCGAATTCGAATTTGCAATAATGATTCCGTAAGCCGGCATCCGGAAGCATCATCCCGAACCCAAACCAAGAATCCACTTTAAATTTCCGAAAAATCGAAACTTCGTTCGTTAAAATTTCTTTTATGCCCCGAGCGTCAAGCCCGAAATCACCTTTTTCAAAATCCATTTTAATTCCTTGAACTCACTTCATTTCTCAAATCTCATTATCAAAACATCAAGACCACAATCATAATTACCAAAATCACGATCCAAGCAAAACATACTCAAAACCCACATTTAAGATCCTCAAAATCACAAGTCTCATTTTAATTCCCCAATTCAAACATCAACAATGAACAAATCACCATAACTCAAAATCCCGTAAAACGTGCAAATCCGGAACGTTCTCGAAAAACGTGTCAAAATCGTAAGTCACACTCGCAAATCATAAACAACCTTCTTAAATCACTTTACACCCATTTCATATAACTTCTTTCAATAAACCATCATTAAGCACACGAGTGATCATAGTCTCGAAATACGTGTAATTTCACATGTATAGTAAAAATACGTATAAATACGGGAAACGAATACGTATAAATACGGAAATCAAAATCAATCACAACTTATAATCATAATCATAAAATCATAAAGATAATTTATGCATGCATTAAATTTGAAAGCAACGTCCACTCACACACCGTTCAATAGGGCTCGGTTTCATACCGCACGCGGTTCCGTAATTTCCGATATTTTCCAGAAATTCCAAATCCTGCTCGAAAACATACTTTTGGGTCACCAAGGGCTTACATAAAAACATACTAATTTCCCCCTAATTTTCCGGGAATTAATCATTAATTACAAACATAATAGAAATCTTCGGACCCTCGGAACCACATCGAAACGGTGTCCGATAATTTCGAAACCAACGCTAAAATGTTCGTTACAATGTGTAGGACAAAAGTCATGTTGGACCTACCTCGAAAATCGGCCCCACGCGCCGTCATGCGTCGCCGCAAGCGGCTGCGCGTGACACCCACGCGCCTGCTACAGTAACCCCAACGGTCACCATCCTCACCCGATTCCCTGGTAAACGGGTCGTCGACCCGCGTGTGTGACCCGGCCAAATCCCTGCGATAACCAATTAGTTTTCCATAATTGAAGCCTTAAACAGGATCGAAATGAGTTTAATTAAAGGTCTGTGGCATCCTTGCCCATCGTCACTGCCTAAAACCACCCTAATCGTACATGGGTCCTAATCGGGTTCAAAGTCCCCATACACTTCACAGTCCCTCAATTCCTCAATTGATTAGCTAGGAAGTACTGTAACCTCACATAGACGGTTATTTTGAAACCAAATTACCAAGAACTCACCTCTAAATGCACGATCACAGACACGCGATTTTCTGGTCTTCCACTTGTCCGTTCAGAGCTCCAGGGGCTTCAGAGCATCGACTTGTCGATCTGGTTCGACTACATGATGTCCAAGAAAGCTGAATTGAGCCTTAATTTTTGTTAGGTTGGCCTACATTTTGGATTGGGATTTTGAAATTAGCTCGACCATTGTTTCGGGTTTCCAGAGCCCCTACTCACCCAAACCATCCACTCATCTCTCCTATCCTTCTCTCCCACTCTCACCAGTCCTCTGCCCGTCTCATTCATCCCAGAAGTCTATCAAACCAGCACTAAGCCCACCAGCCCGACAGTGCTCTATTTTTCCATTTCACGAGCCTCAGCACAGATTGCAGTGCTTGCTCCCCACACTTCACCTCGACCAGCCACCCCCGTGCTCAGCCTTCTGCCTCAGATTCCTCACTAATTGCATAAACAATTAGTCCACGACAGCACTCCAATTCCAACCTCGCCCGTGCACACCCAGCTTCTGCCCGTTCTGATTTTCCTCACCTCAAAATGCCAACCTGTGCATAAAGAATCCTAATCCCATACCGTACATCAGTTCCAAGCTCCCACACTCACACACCAAGGCCACTAGCCAGTAAAATAATCTCCCGGACAGACCACCCACGCACGGTTGTTCATCCCCCGCGTTGCGGTTCCGAACAGGCCCCCGTGAAAATTACCAAACTGCCCTTGTGCACCAAATTACGAAATTGCCCTTCCATTTCCTTAGACCCATAACTTGGTCATCCGATGTCCGTTTCACGCGTGCCGCCTGTCGTTGTACTCGGGGCCTCGAGACGAACCAAATGGTCCTCGATCCTCGGCCATCGAACCTCCCGATCAAAAAGTCAACATTTTCCCCTATTTCGTCCAAATTACGATAATGCCATTGGGCTTTCGAACGTCATAACTACCACCTCGAACGTCAGAATCGAACGTGCCACCTGTCTATGATCTTGTGACGTCCCAAACTACGTCACGGTCACCGGTCAAAGTCCATTTGACCGTCCGAATAAAAAGTCAACGTTTTGCCCACGACTAGGGGCAAAACGGTCATTTTGCATCGTTCGTCCGATTTCTCCCAACTAACCACCGGTTAACCCCCATTAATCTTGATTAGTTCCTAACCTAATCCCAAATTCCGGGATGGGTCGTTACAAAAATAATAATATTTAATTAGTGAGATCCACAATTTAGGGGTTTTAGCCAATGGGATGAGTGACACTTGTCACTCATCCATGGGTCCCACTTAAAATATCTGGCCAATCAGAATAAGCCACCTCATCATCGTCTCGAAGTACGTGCATAGTGAAATAGAACTTTCGTGACCTATAACTCTCCCGTTCGAAGTCTGATTTCAATGTGCCGCGTATCTATGGATTCGTATCGTCCCGATCTACGTAACGGTTCTTGTTCCTCGGCCATCGGACCACCCAGTCCAAAAGTCGACATTTTGCCCCATTTAATCAAAATTTCCAAAACGCCCTTAAACTTCCGATGGTCTTAACTTCTTCCTCGAATGTCAGAATTGAACGTGACACTTGTCTATGAACTCGGGACATCACGAAATACGTCACGATCTTCAATCAAAGTCCATTTGACAGCCAGAATGAAAAATCAACATTTTACCCACTCCTAGGGGCAAAACGATCATTTTGCATCCTTCGTCCGATTTCAACCAACTAATCACGGATTAACCTCACTAATCTTGATTAGTCACTAATCTAATCCTGGAATTCGGGACGGGTCGTTACACCTAGTTCTAGATAGGTGTGTGCCAACACCTTTAAGGCACACCACCATCCTCTCCTACACCATTCCCCCTCGCAAGAATGTGGGATTGTTCACCGCTCCATCCCGGACACGGGTCTTACAATAAGGGATACCCATTCCAGGAGTGGGAGATTGTGTTGTGGTCTCGGACCAGATTCCGGAGAGAGCTCGGACTAGGTTCAGAGATAGAACCTCCCTGACGGAGAATTCCTAGGAGTAGACTCGGAGTGAGACCCCGAGTGGTGTGCATACCTTTAGATATGAATCGTGACCATTTTCGGGTATTTTTTCCCTAGGGGCTATCTGCCCCGAGTTGGCGTCGAACTTGCTTTCGATGCTGAGGAAGGGATTGTGGATACGTAGTTACATTTGAATTGAGGTTATAAGTGCCCAGATGTATTTTTGTATAGATATACATATATATATATATATATATATATATAGAAATGTTACAAGTTTTTATAATGGATCATATTTCTATGTTTTCTACTGAATGCATGTATGTTTACAGAAACGAAGGGTCAAATTATATATATGTTCCAAATGAATTTATAACTGCTTTATTTTTTATCCACTCACACTTTGAATGTTTTCTTGACCCTTCAGGAGAGGAGATGGGGGAGGGCATCGACTCCAGGGCCGAGGCATAAATACCACCGTTGCGTTTGGACCATCCTGAGGGGTAGGTGTTATCTTTATTTTGTATTAGTATGAACATAATGCTCATTTCCCTTGTCTGACATGTTGTAATATGAAACACATAGGTGTGTATCTAGAACCCCCAGTAGGGGTATTTGTGTAATAAAACCCTCGGAAGGGTATTTGTGGTATTTTGGTTTACTTGTCAGATGGGAGCAGGCTTTCCCCAGTGGTCCCCAGGGGGAAAACGGGGCGGGTTCTGTCATATATGATGAATAATATGATACAATAGGGTTCTGATTATGACTAATAATATAAAATTTTAAACATAAACATAAATTAAAATGAATTACTATAATTGAATGTTAATACAGTTAAAAACAAAACATTAAGCATAATAATGGAGTTTACATTTACATAATAATTTAGAAAATTGGACATTAATTAGTGAAAATTGGACGTAAAATGAATTCTTATTAACTGTATACTCATCTCATATTTTTCTAAAATCCATTAATATTCAAATTAACCATTCAACAAAATTTGCTTCAAATTAACCAACGAAATAACTTTATTATAATAAATATATGATATATAATATGAAATAATAAAGTATGATAATGACTAATAATATATTTTATAATGTCGTCAAGATGGCCAGCACCCGTCGTTGCATACCACTGCATAGTGTTGCCGTCGCTACCTACCGCCACTCGCAACAACTGAAAAATAAAAAGAAGGGTTAAAGAAAGAGGGGTAGAAAGACAGGGAGGTAAGTGAGTACTGAAATTTTCCCAATTTGACACGACTCATCCCAATCCCCCTGAGATTAAAGCGAGATGTATCATACTCCCGTCTGACACCAAGTGCTAGACCACGGATAAACCGAAACCCTCTCGGGTCTGCTAGAGTACGCCAGGATCTGTCGCGACATGTGATGTCTCCGTTTCTACTACAACCCGCATCCACGATCAACCTGAAGGGTATTAAAACCATAAAAGCTATGAGTGAACAAAAATAAATAGTTTAATAAAACACATTTCATGAAAGACATTTATACCCTCCATTAAAAAGCATGCATGCATTCGAAAACCCGTTATCTCAACTTTTAATTTAAATCAAATTATAGGCTTTTCAAATCATATCTCAGTGAAAACATTGTTTAATCAAAACCATTTCCTTTCTCGAATCATTAGGGCATTAGCCCAAAACCATAACCACGGGAGAACTCAGCCCAAAATGTAAGATCATGTGGATCATTGCCAAAACCATAAACACATAACCAATCCAGTAAAAAACACAGTTAACTAATCCTTGGCATCCCAGATGCCTAATCAATGTTGTCACGGTTTAAGGCTACGCGTGGCACTCGGGGTCTCAAGTTTGAGTAATCCATTGAGTCCACCAGTGTGTAGGTAATTCCTGGATCACTGTCCGAGGTATGACATCCCAGATGTCTATTCAATAGCAATCTTGAATTCTGATCCTGAGCCTCTCTACGTGAACCTCTTACAGTCTCTCCGTAGGGCGGCCCCTCTCAGACAATGCGTCGTGACTACTCCAGTGTCCCTGACATCTGGAGGAGATAATCCACACATAAGGATGGTATTTTTAAAACCAAAATCAAAACCAATGGAAAACAATTATAAAACCATTTATGCCTCAAATCGAGTTTCAACATTCCAATAGGGTCTCAGCTTGAGGTATAATTTCCATAAACCAATTTCCAAAACTCAGGGGACTTATCCCAAAATTTCATTTCATAGAACCATAATTGGGACTCATGCCCAATATCAAAACCAACTTGGTATCAACCCCGATAGTATAAACCATTTGGGCCTCCAACCCGATACCTCATGAAATCAAATGGACTTCACATTCGATAGTTCACAAATCCAAATCTAAATCATTCCATTAATCACACCATAGAAAACACAAGCATGTATAAAACCCAACATAATACCATAAACCTCGAAATACGTGTAAATACGTAAATACCAAATACCACAATCTTATGCCCTCATGGCATCTCAAATCATCGATATAAAACACATAAAACAGTTATGAATGCATCCTATTTAGAAAGCAAATGTCCACTCATAGACCGTCCTTGTTGCGCCTCGATAACCATACCATAAGCTACTCCTGGCTAAACCAACCTCTCCGGGTCATCCGTACTTGTCCGAAACACGCTCAAGGGTCACTACCAATCTAGACAAGTCCTAATAAAAAAAACTCCCAAAACTACTAGAAAAGTCAACGGGTCGCAGACACGCATCCCTAGGCTAAAAACCCGGATTTGACCTATCAAACTATCTTTGATCGACTTGAAACCACCGCCATTGGATATGGATCATCGAAACCTTTCAAACAAGATCGGTCCCACCTCAAAATTCGTGTCCATGCGCCTCCACACGCTAGATAAAGTTCCTGGTCAATGTTGGTCAAAGTCTATGCGGACGTCAGCAATCAACGATCAAAGTCAACGGTTGGCGTCACGCTGACCTCATGCTGATGTCAGCCTAACAGGTCTGACAACTATCAGGTTTGACACGTGGCACAATTTGTAGAGGATGAAAAGGTGACTATGTACTAAAATTGCCCAAATTTCTCCTTTGAATGATGAATTTTTTAATTTGTTAAAGAAATCAAGCGAGTGAACTGTAAAGGCTGTGCAATTTTTGGTGTTTCCTCTCAAACTTATGTGTATGTTATTAGCTATGAATGTTGATTTCGCTCGTTATCGATTCTTATCGGGCGATATTTGCAATTTTTGCCGATATTGGACTAAATGTACGATATTGGGGGAAAATATTTCTTCCCCACCGGTTTAGATGCTGAACTCCCAAAATTCCGATATGTCGTCTGATATATCAGCGATAGAACTAATATTTTCAACCATGCATATAAGTGCTCTGTAAAAGTAGTAACATTAATTTTGAAAACTATTTTATTTATAAAAAAATTCTCTTTGTCTTCTGTCCATAACCCAACCCACCAATAACCTTTACCTCATCATCTTTTTCCAACCACTACTGTAACAGCCCGTCCCGAATTATCAGGATTAATTAAGAATTAATGACAGATTAGCAAGGCTAATTGGGGATTAGACGACGATTAACAAACGTTCAGGGTGAAATGACGATTTTGCCCCTAGAATGGGCAAAACGTTGACTCTTCGTTCAGGCGATCAAATGGAATTTGGCCAATAACTGTGTCGTAGTTCGGGACGTCACGAGTTCATAGACACATGGCACGTCCAATTCTGACTTTCGAGGAAGATGTTATGATTTTCGGAAGTTCGGGGGTATTTTGGTAATTTGGTTGAAAAAGGGGACAAACAGCTGACTTTTGACCTTGGGGGTCCGATGGCCAAGGGCTGAGGACCATTACATAGATCGAGTCGATACGAATCCGTAGACAGGCAGCACGTCGAATTCGGACGTTCGACGGGAAAGTTACGGTTCACGGAAGTTTCAGAGAACTATTTACAATGGCACGTTCTACGAGGTAAAAAGGGGCTTTTGTCCTAAGTAGGGCCCAGATATTTCTGTGCTGGCCAAAGGATGAGTGACAAGTGTCACTTATCCATTGATCAGTATGATTGCATACATGCATCCCCTTTTGTCTGTTCACCCAAACAACCTGAAACCTTCCCCTCCCCAAACCATGACTCCCACACGACCACACCACCCTAAACCCAATCCAAAACTGGTTGCACATGAGGGAAACAGAAAAAGAAGATTGAATTGATGAAGGTGGTGGCAAGATCACAGGCCGCCGTGCATGGCGGCCATGGAACCGTGAAGGTATCGGTTTTAGCCCTTTTCATTTTATTTTTTATTCTTGACGTTGGGGACGGTTTTAATCGATTAGGATGAGCTTATTGGGTTGTTAGGAAGGTAATAGGATGATTTTGATGATGGTTAGAAGTTGAGGAAGCCCTGGGAGATTTCTGAAAATGTTAGACCGTGAGGAAGAAAATCAAACCGTTGGATTTGTGGGTTCTTCATTGTTTTGATTTCACAAATAGGATTCTAGGATAAAGATAGGAAGTTTAGGATTGAAAGGGGAAGGAATGGATGAAAAATGAGGAGAGGAAGGCCTTGGACAGGTTACGCCGATCCACGCATACCGCTGCACAGAACGAACCGGGCCGGCTGGTTCGGACCTGCCTGGCCGAAGGACAGGGACGCTGGAACAGTGGGTGCGTAAGCCCACGCGCAGGGCCCTTTGGGCGGCGCGTGGCAGCGCGTGGAACCCCTTTTAGGGATGTTTTCAACACACGAAATCATCTATTCGATGTAACGAACATTTTGGGACTGGTTTCGAGTCGATCGGACATCGTTTCGATATAGTTCGGGCGTCCGAAGGTTTAGGAGCGGCTTTAAAAATAGTTAAAAATTCCAGAAAATTACGGGACTTTAGTGAGGGGTTATTTAAGTAGTTCTTAACCCTTTAAATTAATTTGGATAGGTTCAGGAACCCCGGAGGTGATGATTGGTCCGAGAGAGGCTTATGGCGCGCATATCGAGGTGCGATTTTGGACGGTCTGTGAGTGGACCTTTCTATCGAAATCTATGCATGTATAAATGTTTTATAATTTTTTTGAACATGTTTTGTGATGCCATGAGTGCATTTGTTTGTGGTAGCCTAGGATTTACGTATTTGCATGTATTTCGAGATTTCCTGTTTTATACGATGCTTGTACGTGCTAGGTTTTTAATGACGATTTAATGAATGGGTTTTGGATTTGGAAATATGAACTCGGGCATGAGACCCATTTGATTTACAAACTCTCGAACTTGGATTCCATTTGATTTGACGAGGAATCGGACCGAGGGTCCATTTGAGTATACGATCGGGCCGAGGGCCCGGTTGGTTTATGAGTTCGGGCTTGAGCCCCAGTTGGTTGTAATCTAGGGCTTGAGGCCCCTTTGACTGTGGTATCGGGCTTAAGGCTCCGATGGTTGTGAAATCGGGCTTGAGGCCTCGTTGCTTTATGGTTTCGGGCTTGAGGCCCCGTTCATTTCTAGTTTCGGGCTTGAGGCCCGTTAGTTGTAATCTCGGGCTAGAGGCCCAGTTGATTGTAAAATCGGGCTTGAGTCCTAGTTCGGTTTATGAAATGAGAATTCGGGCATGAGACCCTGTTGAACTGTGGATTTAGGCTGAGGCCTGTGAAAGTGGATTTGAATCGGATTCGAGGAATCCTGTTGAGATGAATCGGGTATGAGACCTAGTTGAAATATGTTTTGAAAAAGAAAGAAATTATTTGAAAATGTATATATACCCTCCATATGATTTGATTGGTCTCCTCCAGCTGTCGACCTGGAGAGTCACGATCCACTGACTAGAATGGGTATCCCCATAGGGATCCCGTTCCAGGAGTGCGAGTTATGATGTGGTCCTAGACCAGATTTCGGAGAGATGATCAGACTAGGTCCGAAGATAGAGCCTCCCAGATAGAAAATTCCTGGGGGTAGACTCGGAGTGAGACCCCGAGTAGTGTGCACACTAGTATAGAGATGAATCGTGACATATATCGGGAATGTGTGCCCCGAGTTGGCATCTTCTCAGAAGTGCCGCGGATGGGTTATGCGTATGCATATACGTATGAGGTTCTTACGGAAAGTGATTTAGGGTGGAGACCCCGTGTTCTATGTTTTAAGATTGTGATTTCGGGTCGGGGACCCATAAATGGTTTTATGGTTCATGACAGTTTATGGGGACCGGGTATGAACCCTTAAAAAGTTTTGAGAATGTTTTCAAATGGTTTTATGAATTTTTTGGTAAATGATTTTTGAATACATGCATATGCTTTTAGTGAAGGGCATAAAAGTCTTATTATGGAAACGTTTTATTAAAATATTATTTTGTCCACTCACATTTTTCGTGGTTTTAATGCCCTTCAGGTTGATCACGGATGCGGGCTGTAGCAGAGATCGAGACATCACACTCCTCCTCCTATGATCCTGGCGTATTCTGGAAGCCCTGGTGAGGGCTAGAGTCAGAATTATCCTTGGTCTGACACGGGAGCAAGCACGTCCCACGTTAATCCCGGGAGATTTGAGACGGGTCCTGACAACTACGATCACTAAGGGTGGCAATTTTTGAAAAGCCTTTAAATACGCACGAAGTTTATTCAGGTCAACCCATATGATTAAAATTTCGGGTCATTTTTTAGCTAATCCATTATAACAAGTTTAATATACGAGTAGGTTTCAAGTCAACTTGTTAATCCGTATAATGACCTACTAACCCATTTAAAAAACAAGAAGATTTCAAGTCAACACGTTAGCCTGTGTAATGACCTATCTATTGACTTGTTTAATAAACGTACCAATTACGAACTCATATATCTACATATTTACCTAATTATATGCATGTTAAATCTTATAGTTTAAATAGGTTAAACATGTTACACATGTTAAACTATTTAAACAGATCATATGTTAATTGGATTTCAAGTACAATATGTTTATTAAATGAGTTATATAGGTTATTTGAGTCATTAACAAGTCGAGTTTGATAGGACATGTCCCCAAATGAACCAAACCTGCTCCTGTCTAACAACTTTTGTTAGACTAGGGATTTTCCAACAAAATCCCTTGTTTGTCATTTAATACTTAACCAACAAAATTCGTCTCTTGCTGAGTACCGCCCACATCCGACCCATTTGCCCCAACAAGAAAGCGAAATCTTCCTATTTTATTTAATCTAAAGTTAAACATCATATAATACAACCCCAAGTAACTACTATATGTAGGATTGCACATTCACTTATTTGACATCATTCTTATAATTATCGAAATTAATGTGAAGTCGTAATTCACCAAATATTATGAAAAATAACTAAAGAAAATTTACAATTAATAACATATAATTAGGTCGTTAATAATAGATTATCATTCCACATCCATTTGATAGATCGGTACGCGCATAATTATTATATCAAACCACGCATACGTACATAACATGTATCATAATAACCTTTAATCACAACATACCATATTATCATGTCCATATACATAATATTACTTATAAAATCAAGCACCATTTTCTACCATCATATCTGACTAAGTTCGTCCTTGACCATATGATTATTACCACACGCTCAACATCATACTAAGCAACATTATACACCTCAACGAGTATCTCATCTTAAATGGAAAACAACTTCATCAAAATTCTCACAACTCCATTAACCCTCTCACTTATTTTTAAGTTACTATTAATGTAACAACCCGTTCCGAAATTTACGGAATTAATTAAGGATAATTAAGGATTAATTAAGATTTACTGTGACTAATCGCGAATTCGTCATGTAGTTTCGGACAGTCAGTGTAAAATGATGATTTTGCCCCTAGGAATAGGCAAAAAGTTGACTTTTGATCTGAGAAGTAAAATGCAGTGGGACCGAGGACCGTTACATAAATCGGGACGTTACGAATCCGTACACAGGTGACACGTCGAAATCGGACGTCAGATGAAAAAGTTATGGTTCGTGGAAGGAATCAAGAACTATTCATGAATTATTCGGTTTTCAAAACGGTTTGTTTTTAGTGGGACCCAAATATCTGCTTTGGACCATAGGATGAGTGACAATTGTCACCCACCTTATGGCCCATTTCCATACACATACATACACACCATCATCATCTTCATTTTCATCCATCTTCATCATTTTCCTTCTCCAAACCGGAACACCCTTCTATTTCTCCATCATTGATAGGTCGTTAATTAAGCATTATTTTATATTATTTTATACCCTTTATACTTGACTTTTAATATTAAAATAATAAATAATTAGATAAAATAATATATTTATATTTTTGTATAAATAAATAAAGCTTGTAATTTGAAGCATCATGGTAAAAGAATCGTCCCGATCGGAATTATAACGAAGAAATTATGGACGAAATTTGATAGATTTATATGAATTAATTAATATTTATTTTGCAAGCCCAAGTCCATCATTGTCTGCAGCCCTCAACCCAGAAAAGCAGCCCACAAACCCAAATCGCAGCAGCCCAGAAGCCCAAGCAACTCGCAGGTCCAATCCTTCGTCCAGCCCACACGCGCGGCCTAGCTCGCGTCACAACCAGGCCTCAGCCCACCATTCCCTCGAAGCACGCCTGCCGAAGCCCCCGCCATTCCCTCGGCGCGCGTGTCCCGAAAACAGACGCACAATGTAGCTCGTGCGTCCCGAATTGGTCAACTTCTCCACCTGCGCGCCTGTTGATTTCCACCAAACCTGTCAGCCCAACCCCACCGAAATCATTGTCCATTTTTCTGCAGTTTCTCACCAAATCCTCAACTGCTCCCTTTGCAGTTTTTTTCAGCATGACTTTTGCAGATTTTTCTGCAATTATCAGCCACTTTTCAACCAAAACCATCCCTAATTTCATCATTTTTCATCATTATTCATCATTTCATTTTTATATTTTATTTTTGTATTTTTGTATTTGAATTTTGGCACTCCCTCTATAAATAGGGAGGCCATTTCACTTGTAATAAGGGTCCCCATTTTGGTTCTCTTTTTAGTAGTTTAGGTTCTAATTTTTCTCTCTTTTTCACTCTTCATTTAGGTTCATCTTCTTTCTTTTTGTTCTTTATTTTTGGGGACCATTTTAACTTCGTGTAGATTTTCTTATTAATTAGTTTACTTTTATTTATTGTTCTTAATTTTTGTTGTTTTTATGCTATTTCTTAATTTCATTTCTTCTTTACTTTATTCTTGTGATTTTATTTGAGATCTCTTAAACACATTTTTATGTTTTCCTTAAGAAATACCTAGGCCGAGTATTTCCGAAATAATTCTAGAATTTAGGTCCGAATTCTTATGTTTTATCCTCCATTTTAATAAGGTTCCTTCTTCATAAGAAATACTTGGGGGTAGACTCGGAGTGAGACCCAGAGTAGTATGCATACTGATATAGATGAATAGTGACAAATATCAGGGATTAGTTCCCTAGGGGCTGTGTGCCCTGAGTTGGCATCTGAGATGTCGAGGATGGGTTGTATGTATGTATATGTATATGTATATGTATATGAGATTTCACGGAAATTGGTTTGCGGCGGAGACCCCGTGTTCTATGTTTTGGATATGGATTTGGGCTGAGACCCTACTGAGTTATGGCTTCGTATGAGAAGCGGTTTGCAAATGTGTTTTAAAGTGTAAAAGAAAGTGTTGATAACTAGTTTTATGAGGTTTTATGGAGAACGGTTTTGGGCCAAGGCCCCAATGGTTTAATAATTTGAAAAATGGTTTTCGAATGCATGCATGCTTTTTAGTCAAGGGCATAAAAGTTTTTTTGTGAAAATGTTTTAAAAATTCTTTGTTTTGTCCACTCACGGCTTTCGTGTTTTTGAATGCCATTTAGGTTGTCGCGGATGCGGGCTGTAGTGGAGACCGAGACATCACACTCCTCCTCCGGATCCTGGCACACTCTAGAAGCCCCGAGTGGGCTAAAGTCGGAATTATCTCTGGTATGACACTTCATGTAACACGGAAGCAGGCACGTCCCACGTTAATCCTGGAGGATTTGGGACGAGTCCTCACATGCCGTGAACTTAGTTGACGACTTCCCCAAATGCCGCCGCACGCGCCCCCACGCGCCGCCCAAAGTGGCTGCGCGTGGCTCTCACGCGCCAGCTACAGTGCATCGTCTTCCTCAAGTCGACCCGGTTCGACACAGTGCCTGCAAATCGAACCGGCGAGGACGGCTCTCCGCCGTACCTGCACCAAAGCCACTCCTCTCTTCACCAACTACATCGTCTAGACCCAAGCTACCCTTTCCTCTCACTCAAACACCCCGACACGGCCTAAAACCTGTCGACTCAAGCTCGAACCACAAACCTGATAAACCCCTGTTTCCTTCTCCGACCACCCAGGTTTTCCCCCGTCACGGTGGCAGTCTCAAACTCTTCCTAGGACCGTCCTAAACCTCACCCAACTCACCAAAACCGTCGACTCATGGGTTTTGGGGATGAGTCGACGGTCTTGGTGAGTTGGGTGAGGTTTAGGATGGTCCTAGGAAGAGTTTGAGACTGCCACCGTGACGGGGGAAAACCTGGGTGGCCGGAGAAGGAAACAGGGGTTTATCGGGTTTGTGGTTTGAGCTTGAGTCGACAGGTTTTAGGCCATGTCGGGGTGTTTGAGTGAGAGGAAAGGGTAGCTTGGGTCTGGACGATGTAGTTGGTGAAGAGAGGAGTGGCTTTGGTGCAGGTACGGCGGAGAGCCGTCCTCGCCGGTTCGATTTGCAGGCACTGTGTCGAACCGGGTCGACTTGAGGAAGACGATGCACTGTAGCTGGCGCGTGAGAGCCACGCGCAGCCACTTTGGGCGGCGCGTGGGGGCGCGTGCGGCTGCATTTGGGGAAGTTGTCAACTAAGTTCTTGGTCTAGGAGTTGTGACGAGCCTGTTGGACTTGGTTTCAGGATGTTCGGACGTCGTTTGAGGTTAGTTCTGCGAGGGTGAAGGTTTTGGGTTCCGGTTCGTTACGTTTAGGATCCGGGGATTTTTAGGGAAATTAGGTGGACCTTAGCAGACGTGTTAGTAATGTACTTTGGTGGTTGTTGACAGGATCGGGACTTCCCGAGGAAGCTGAGGAACGTACGAGACGTTCGGGACGCGATTGAGGGCTCGGTACTGTGAGTGGACCCTTTCCTTAAACTCGAGCATGCATAACTATTTTTCTATAATTTTTTTATGGTTTTAATCATGATTCTATGTTTTTTGAATATGGTTTGTTGATTTTACAAAATTGCACGTTTTTCGAGGAAGTTCGGTTTTCAGCACGTTTTACGAGGAAAGTGTGATTTCTGAATATGATGCTATGGTTTTGGGATTTCAAATGATAAATGGTTTTCAATAATTATAAGTGGAGATTTGGAACATGATTTCGATGATCAAGGATTTTCGGTTTTAGAATCGGATTTCGGTAACGAGATTTGGTTGTAAGCTTGAAAAGTGAATTTCTGGATTTGGGTTCGGAATGACGGTTCGGGGAGCCGGAAGGACATCAGACCAGTGATTTCGGATTGAGGTTTGGATATGGATTGAGAAATGGTTTTCAAATGATTTTGGATTGGATTTGCTGGATCTAGTTATTGGGTTTAAAGACCCGGATATTGATTTGACGGAGGACGGGCCCAGATTGGGTTTAAAGACCCGGATTGAGTTTAAAGACTCGGGAGTTTAAAGACTCGGATATATTGATATTTCCCTCGTAGGCCTGTTGAGTTTAAAGACTCGAGAGTTTAAAGACTCGGATATTATTGAGGCCTGGATTGAGTTTAAAGACTCGGGAGTTTAAAGACTCGGATAGGTCCAGCAGGTTTGATCGGAAAATGATGATTTCATATTCACAGTTTATGATGCGGTTTATGATGCTTATGATATGATTTCTATAACCGTTTTATAGTGTTTCTGTTTCTTATGATGTTTTATGGTGATCGAGCTATAACTGTTTTAATAACTGGGTTATGCATGTAGTTTCAAAACGGAGGGCTAAAACCCGGTTTTCTTATAAAATGGTTTTGGAAACTTTTCTATTATTCTGGTCCACTCACACCTTCTGTTTTAAATTGCCCTCCAGGTCGTGGAGATAGCGCGGGGTGTCGGCGTCGAGGCAGCGTCTGAGGCATAGAAGCTAAGAGAGCGACCCCGAAGTGTTTTAATTTTTCTGTGTTCGTGTACTCTTTGTATCGGGTTTTTCTTTCATTTGTTTAGAACTATGCTCTGTAAACTCTTAACTTCGGGATATTTTAGTTTCTCCTGCGTCTGACAGTGCTTGCTGAGTGAGTTTACTTTGGTGTTGTGTCGGGGTGTCAGATGGGAGCAGGATTTACCTCGGGTTTCGGGGTGAAACCGGGGTGGGTCCTGATAGTATCGCAGTAGAGTGGCACTTCAGTGGTATCTACAAACTAGATGAAGCACCTAACATGCTATACTTGTGGTGAGTCTGGACATATCTCGAGAGGATGCCCAAAGTGGTCGAGTGGTAGCGCAGCAGGACAAACACCAAGTACCATGTTAGACGCCGCTAGAGGCAGGGGACATAGTGGATATCGAGGTGATCGCGGGGGACCACGAGGACGTGGATGTGGAGCAGGACCCCAGGCTCGAGTTTTCGCGATTACTAGGCAGGAGGCCAGGACCGCTCCTGAGGTGGTGACAGGTACACTTACTATCTCTGATGTGTCTGTACATGTATTGATGGATCCGGGAGCCACCCATTCTTTTATTTCACGAGGTTGTGCTAGGTTATTAGGTCGAGAGTTATCTGTACTTGAGGATGACTTAGTTGTTGGTACCCCGAATGGGGATGTGTATATAGTTAACCAAGTGTTAAGGAACTACCCAGTTAGGATAGGGGACTTTGAGTTGCTGGCAACTCAAATAATGTTAGACTTACATGACTTTGATGCGATTCTTGGTATGGACTAGTTGTCCGAACATGGGGCGCGGATGGACTGTAGTAAAAAAAGAGTGTTGATCCGAAGTCCGGATGTACCTGACTTAACCTTCCAGGGAGACGTCATGTGTTCTTCACCAAGAATTGTTTCGGCCCTCACGACACGAAAGTTACTGAAGAAAGGTTGTCAGGGATATCTAGCTCATGTAGTGGACACGAGTTTGTGACGCCAAGAATGGAAGATATACCGGTGGTACGGGACTTCCCAGATGTGTTTCCAGAAGATTAAGGTCAAGTATGGGTTGATGAGAACTCGACCGACATCCATCCTTTCTTTTAGGCTTAGGTTGTGTAAGGACCCGTCCTGAATATCGGGATTGAATATTAATTAATTATGGTTTAGAATGACTAATCGGGGATTAGTTGAGTGAAATCGGACGAAACGTGCAAAATGACCGTTTTGCCCCTAGCGTGGGCAAAATGTTGACTTTTAGTTCGGGCGGTCAAACGGACTCTGACCAATGACTGCGACGTAGTTCGGGACGTCACGAGTTCATAGACAGGTGGCACGTTCGATTCCGACATTCGAGGTGAAAGTTATGACGTTTGGAAGTTAAGGGGCATTTTGGTAATTTTGGTTAATTGAGGTCAAATGTTGATTTTTTGATCGGGAGGTCCGATGGATGAGGGCCAAGGACCGTTACGTAGGTATCGTCGATACGAACCCAACGACAGGCGGCATGTCGAAAACAGAGTTCGGGTGACCAAGTTACGGGTCACGGATGTCTAGGGGCGAAATGGTAAATTGTCGTACGAAGGGCAAAATGGTCTTTTGACCTTGATTCTTGCTACCAGATTGTGACATCTGTCACTTTGTCATCTTCCATGTCCCAGCTAACATAGAAACGGGAATCATGGAAAAACACAATCATTTGGACATTAACCCCCAAATTATGGGTTGTCTTAATCATTATCAATTAGCAGCTAATTAACCCGTGTCTCAGCCTCATTGTGCAATTGGGGAGACTGAGGAAGCCGAATTGAGAGAGAGATTCGAGTGACAGTGAGGTCTCTGGGAGAATTTTGGTTCGAAAATTCAGAGAATTTGGGGGACTTTCGAATTCGGGATTGTGAGCTGTGAGGATCGAAATTGAGGATTCAATTCGATTCCTGAGATCAAAACGGACCTTCCTGCATCAAAACCAAAGTGAAACAGCGTCGGATTGAGGAAGAACTAAGCTTCCATGGCAGCTCAAAATCGAGCTTTGGTTCAACGGGTTAGAGGTAAGAATTCTTCAAATTGATCTTGGAAAAACATTCAATACACTCTCACGATGCTTACTCTATGAATTAATTTGGAAATCAGGGACGGAATTGGTGAACCCGAATTGGAAACCCGTCAAGGATCGATCGAGAGTCGTGAGGATTTAGACCATGATTCGAGTAATTGAACTTATAGAACTCAATTAGAGTTGGATTAGAAGGGATCAGTTGAAAGAACGGATTAAATTGGTGTCGAATTGGGTGAGTTTGAACCGGGTCTGTTCGCGGGTTTTTCAACCCGTTTACCAGACAAACGGGTGAAGGAGGAGCACTGTAGCAGCACTGTAGCTGGCGCGTGGATTTCACGCGCAGCCACTCACGGCGGCGCGTGAGGGCGCGTCCGGCCTAGTCCCAAGGTGAGGTCAACATGACTTTTGATCCTCTCAGTGTAACGAACATTTTAACGTTGGTTTCGATGAAATCGGATATTGTTTCGATAATGTTCCGCGTATCCGAAGTTTTGTTTTACATTAAAAATACGTATTTAAATTCCGGAAAAATTGGGGGAAATTATATGTTGTATTTTGAGATGTTAGTAACCCTCTATAATGATTTTGGACAGGAGTTGTGATTTCCAGATTTTACGGAAAAACGTGCAGCTCAGAAACGGACCGTTTTGGACGGTGTGTGTGAGTGGACTTTGTTTTCTAACCGTGATGCATGCATATATGATTTTTATGCCTTATTATGTGATTTTATATGCTTGGGCATGATTTATGTTTCAATCCGGTAATTTCTCGGTTTTATGATTATTATATTATTAATTTTGGGCGATTTTCGAGAAATTACGAAATTTGGTAAAAATGATGTTTGGACTTGGTTTGTGAGTCCGGGATTGAAATTGATTGAAAATAATGGTTGGACTCGGATTATTGAGTCATGGATTGAAAAATGATGTGTTGACTCGGGAATGAGTCCATGGTCAATTTTGTGGATTTACGTGAAAATGGCAACGGAGGTTGCAACGCATGAATTTGCGTGATAATGATATTTTGGGCATGAGAACCCAAGTGAATAGTGATTTTGATTCGGATTTGGAGTCACTTGTGAATTTGTGAAATTAATGATTTATTGGGATTTTATGATTATTTTAATCAGTCTTTCGGGTACGTTTTACGAGGAATGTACAAATGATGTTTTGGGCTAGGCCCGGAGTTTAAATGATTTCTGAAATGATATTTTGACTTTGTTGGTGAGTCAATGATGATTTCCGGATTATTTTATTGAATTAAAAGGTGATTTTAAAGAAATACGTGTAAATGGTATTTTGGGCTTTGAGACCCAGTCGGGGATGATCTTGACTTGGTATGAAGTCAAGATTTGATTGAAATGTTTTGGGATGTAATTCCCGGGATGGTTTTCATTGTGATTGTGATATTCCCAGACGGTCGTCGCTTGGGGGGATTACCCAGACGACCGGAGCTTGGGGGATGTGATTGTAGGATCGGGAGTTGATCCTATGGTAGTCAGCTTCTCGGATGAGACTGAGCCTGGATGTACCACTTGGAGGTGTCTGAGCCTGGGGATGTGTTCGCCCAGAGGTGACTGAGCCCGAGGGGGTTGAGCCCAGAGGTGTCTGTTCCCGAAAGTGACTGGATATTGGCCTACGCGTAGTGCAGCACTTGTGAGTAGTGCAGTTTGATTGATTGTGCACTTGTGAGTAGTGCAGATGTGATTTGTGATATTTTATGCACTTGTGAGTATTGCAGATGTGATTTGTGATATTTTATGCACTTGTGAGTAGTGCGGATTGATTGGATTGATATATTTCTTGTGCACTGGTGATTAGTGCTGATTGGTATTGATTGTGATGACGTACTGGTATTGAGTACGGGTTTTTGGTCTTTGTGGCCAGTGATTATGTTTTCACATGTTTTGGCCTGAGAGCCGGGATTTGGTGTTTATAACATGAACTGTTTTGGTGAACATGAGTTTTATGGACCATGGGAAAATATGTTTTGATTTTATCGGTCCACTATTCATACTATTACTCATGTTTTACGATATGCATGCAAGTTTGTGAAAACTGGAGGGTAAGAATGTATTTTGATAAATGTTTTTATAAGAGGTCATTTTTATCCACTCACACCTTTTCTGTTTTGTGACCCTCCAGGCCGTGGTACGACGTTCGGGACTGATCGTGAGGCAGTGACAGCAGCAGAAATCCGCGCAAACATCCCTTGTCTCGCCAACACTGAAGGGTAGTAAGGGACCTTTAGTTGACTTGTCAGACGGGAGCAGGACCGGGCACGGTTTTTGACGTCCATTGGGACGGGTCCTGTCAGGTTGTGTCGAAAACTAGATTTAGTAAAACAAAAACCCAATTCCAATTTAATTGAGTGTCATTAGGCCATTAGTAGCCGCTACTTCATTTCTTGGTCTAAAAGACATTAAAATGAACTATGTCCATAGAATTTATTATCATAACCTACACTCCATCTCATCCATAATCTAGCCATATTAGTAGTATAACACAAGTATGAGGTGCACTTGATTAGCTAAATATTTTTGGATTTATAAAAGACATATGACCTGACCAAGAATTGGACTACATGGCACTTATCCGAAAATTGAACTACATGGCCGACATGACCGAGAATTTAATTAGACCACACGACCCAACCAAGAATTTTTATTAGCATCGACCCGACCGAGAATTTTTACCCTTTTAAATAAAGCCTATACAAATTTTCTCTACTTTCATCTTTAAAGCCAAACATACCCTCCTTATATATGTGTATTCATTAACTTGGTTGGATAACTTTAAAATTATATATATTTATATATGTATATGCGCAGCAGCCTTCTGCCTTGCTTTTGCTTCTCCAATATACAAATGTATATAAATACAAGTTCTTTTTGCTTCCCCAATATATATAAATATAAGTTTACCTTTTTCATACATACATATAACAAGCACACCAGCCACCTCTCAATCAAAACCGAATGCACCCAGCTGCACCCTACTTTCCAAAACTGGTCGCACTCATCGTCAAAAAATCCAGCTTCTACCACATAACAAATCCAGTCGAACCCTTTGAGAAATTCCCAGCCAAACCTTCTTCAAAAATCACTGCCATTGGCCACTAATTTTCAGCCATATTTGCAGGATACAAATTCTAATCTTCCATTCACCCTTCAAACAAAGGACATCAAAACAACACCCAACCTCGTAAGAAATCCAACCATACCCTTTGCTTCATATATTGGGTAAGTGGGAATATTTTCACACCACAATAAAACAAGATTCAAAACCGAAACTAACGCAAAATCATACTGAATACAATTACGGTACGATTTGGTATACTTTTCATATTCTGAAATACCGAATTGTACAATTACAATATCAAGAACCGTATGATTCCGATATCAAGAACTTTACTGTTTCGATATCAAGAACTATACGGTTCCGATATCAAGGACTGTACGGTTTCGATATCAAGAACCGTACGGTTCCGATATCAAGATCTGAATGGTTTCAATATCAAAATCTGTACGGTTCCAATATCAAAATTTGTACGGTTCCGATTTTATTTCGATGTCAAGATCCGTACAGTTCTGATATCAAGATCCATATGGTTCCATATGGCTCCGATCTTGTTCCGATATCAAGATCTGTACGGTTCCAATATCATACGGTTCTAATTTTAAAAACCGTACGATAAAGTTCCGATCTTGTTCCGATCATCAAGATCCGTATCAAAATCCGTACGTTTCTAATTTAAAAAACCGTATGATAAAGTAGTTCCAATCTTGTTCCGATCATCAATACGGTTCCGATATCAAAATCTGTATGGTTCTAACATAAAAACAGTATGATACAGTTCCGATATCGTACTGTTCCGATATCAAAATCCATACAGTTCTAATATCAAAAAGTACAAGATCCATCCGGTAAAAAGTACAAGAAGATCCATACGGTTCCGATATTTCGGTACAATGATCCATACGGTTAAAAAGTACAAGATCAAAATATGTATAGTTCTACGGTTCCAATATTTCGGTATATCCATACGGTTAAAAAGTACAAGATCAAAATATGTACAGTTCTAATCTTAGTTCGGTTCCGGTAGGGTTCTAATATCACAAAATCCGTAGGGTTCTAATATCAAAAACCGTATGATACAGATCACATTCTAATATCAAAAACCGTACGGTACGGATTGCGGTTCTAATATCACAAACTCCATACGGTTCTAATATCAATATCAAAAACCGTATGGTACAGTTCCGATATAGTTCCAATATAAGATCCGATTTTAATATCAAAAATCGTATGGTTATATTATTGTGGAACTCAAAATCACCGGAAGAATGTAAAGCTACCACGTGGCCCATAGTTCCCGAAATAACCAAATTGCCCTTGGAAATATAATTAAAGCCCAAGTACCGAACATGGCTCAAACCCACAATGCTTACATAGCCCAAACATTAGGCCCAAATCGAGATGACATGTGGAAGCCTTTCACCCTCGATTTTCGTAACATGTGTCAGCACGCAAATCAAGGAGCATTTGTCCCACATCGAAACTATGGAAATTGAACATCCCACTCACCCCTACACAAGGGGCACACATTTCTCAATAAAGGTAATTCAATTCAACGCTACTTAAGCTCTTAAGATTTCTCTTTCAAAGCTGACTTAAGCATCTAAGCGTTTTCGGTTGAACTACCCCCCCCCCCCCCCTCCCCTCGGGATTCAACCTTAACCCCGTTTGATTTTAGTTCTTGTGTGTAGGGATCGAGAAGTCCCGCATTATTGGTTCGTCACAGCCATGGCATTTAAGCAAGGCCTACCGCGGGAGAGCCAACTCTACGGAGACATCGTCATGAACAGCGCCTGAAGTCTCACCAAGATACTGTCCTTGGCGGAGCGACATGCATGCTGAGAGGATGAGAAAAACACCACACATGTCGCTAACTACGTCGAGGAAGATGGACATCCCACAAAGGCGTTTGCGCAGCCAAAGGATGATGCCCACCACGGGAACTCAGTCTAGAAAGCCAATAAGTGCAAAGGGAACCTGTCATCCAACACGTTTGGGGGTACAAAGCCAAACACACAGTTTTCGCTACCTTTCCTCCAAATATACAATCAGATAAAGGAAAATTCATGGTTCGAGGAAAGGGCCAACAAGACAAAATGGTGTGCCTAACACAATTGCTATGGGCACGACATAAGCTCTTGCCAGACTTTCGAAAGATACCTTCGGGATCTCTTGAAGGAAGAACACTGCACCGAGTACGTCAGAAAAAAGGGCAACGAATCGTCTCGGAAAAAAAGGCCCCCAAGAACCCGCACAAAAGATTATTCGCGTGGACACCATCATTGTCAAGTACGAGTTGCAGGAAACAACCATGAAACTGAATTAGTGACCAAGTCATCATCAAAGACATAAATTTTGTGGTTAAAATTCTGCTCAGTGCCTACTTTGCTCACAAAGCATCTTTCAATAAGATTCAAGATGTTTCATTTCAACTTCTAATGAAATTGTCTTATCGTCTACGCTTTTGTTTAGAAAGCACTCTAAGTCTTCACCATGTGAAGCACTCTAAGTCTTCACCATGTGAAGCACTCTAAGCCTTTGCCACGCAAAGCACCCGAGTATTCGCCACGCGAAGCACTGTAAGCCTTCGTAACGCGAAGCACTTCGCCTTTGCCACACAAAGCATCTGAGTCTTCGCCACGCGAAGCACTCCAAGCCTTTGCCACGCAAAGCACCCGATTCTTCGCCATGCAAAGCACTCCAAGCCTTAGCGTGGCGAAGCACTCCAATCCTTTGCCACGCAAAGCACTCCAGTATTTGCCATGCGAAGCACTCCAAATCTTCGCCATGCGAAGCACTCCAAGCCTTCGTCACGCGAAGCACTCTAAGCCTTCGCCACGCGAAGCACTCTAAGTCTTCGCCCCGCGAATCACTCCAAGTCTTCGCCAAGCGAAGCACTCCAAGCCTTCGCCATGCGAAACACTCCAAGACTTTACCACGCAAAGCACCCGAGTCTTCGCCACGCGAAGCACTCTAAGCCTTCGTCACACGAAGCACTCTGAGCTTTTGCCACGCAAAGCACCTGAGTCTTCGCCATGCTAAGCACTCCAAGCCTTTGCCACGTGAAGCACTCTAAGTCCTCGCCTCGCAAATCACCCCAAGCCTTCGTCATACGAAGCACTCGAAGCCTTCACCATGCGAAGAACTCAAAGTTTTTGCCACGCAAAGCACAACAAGTCTTCACCATGCGGACCACGCCACGACTTCGCCACGCGAAGCGCTCAAGGCTCGTCCCAGCGAGGCACATGAAACCATCCAAGAACTTGACTTGGTGGAGTCGGAAAGGTACTAAAAAAAACACTTCCAACCCCACCAAGAGGGGCAACCACCCGACCATGACAAACAATGGGCTAATGTTTTAACATGCGAAGTCCAATTCTGTATTTCAGTGCACGGGATCGAGATTCATTCGATCATAGATCGCTCAATTTTGCTCACCTGACATGATCTTGATGGCCCTAAAAAGATACGGAAATCAGCTTTCAAAAGTCTTTGACCTCACTCAATTCCGAGTTGTGACGAGCTCCCAGCGAACGTTTTTGTACACGAAGGTCAACTGCACTTACCAGCGCACGAGTACAAGATTCATTCAGTCATAGACCATTGAATTTTGATCACCCTGACATGAGGTCGACGGATTTAGAAATCTATGGAAGTCAGCTTTCCAACTCCATTGATCTCACTCAATTCCAAGTTGGGACGAGTTCCCCGCGAACTTTTTTGTACACAAAGGTCAAATCTGCCGAAAATCACAAAACACTAAGAAAAATGGAAGGCTTCTATTAATGAAAATTAAAGAAGTTGGATATTCACAATTTGAATGCTCAAACATGTATTCAATGCTAAGATCAAGCTACGAGCCAAGAAGAATCATGAAGTTCATCATCAGGACCGGAACGAGCTCAGAGTCTCTCCATCAACCTATGAGCAAGCCTTGGAGGCCTTCGATCATCCCATCGTGGATTTCCAGTGACACATCGTCCATGACCTTCTTCAAACGATGGGGGTAACCTCCTCAACATCGCCTACTTGGCATAGTTGGCTTCCCAAAATCAACTTCACCACTGCTTGACTCGGCGACGGCTACAAAGTAGCTTTGTAACGACCCGTCCCGGGAGTCGGGATTAGCGAAGTGATTAGTGACGGATTAGTGAGGTTAATCGGTGGTTAGTTGGCTACTGTTGGACATTAGGCGTAGAAGGACGATTTTGCCCCTAGTTTGGGTAAATTGTTGACTTTTAGTTTGGGCGGTCAATTGGGCTTTGACCGATGACTGTGACGTAGTTCAAGACATCACGAGTCCATAGACAGGTGGCATGTCCGATTTGGACAGTCGAAGAAAACGTTATGGTGTTCGGAAGGTTAAGGGCATTACCGTAATTTGGTAAATAGAGGGAAAATGTTGACTTTTTGCTAGACTCTTAGTTTTCACGTAGACCGAGGACCGTTAGATAGGTCTCGACGTCCTGAGTACAACGATAGGTGGCATGCTTTCATCGGACATCGAACGGTTAAGATATAGGTCTAAAACAGCGAAGGGAAAAATGGTAATTTTGACTCACAAGGGGCATTTTGGTCTTTTTGCACATTGGGAATTGTGCAAACCAGATTGGGACAAGTGTACAGGAGAGATTTGGATATTTTTGAGTTGGGCCAGGGGATGGTGGACACATGGGGTGTGTGTAGTGGGTTCTAGTGTTTGTGCACGGTGCAATTAAGCGTGTGTGTGTGTGCATCGTGTTTGTTCGAAGAGGGAAAAACAGAGGGTGAGACAGTGAGAGGAATTGATCAAATTGCAGAGACTGAGTGAGTGTGTGAGTGTTGTGAGGGTCGAAGGAGAGTTAGGAGAGTGAGTGATCGTGGTTGTGAGGTTTAGGCGTGACGGTGTGTGTGAGAAAGGAGGAGGAACCAGAAGACACAGAGTCGAGGATCACCGTGCACGGTTGTGCACTTCCAGTGACCAAACCGTAAAATTGAACCCGTGGTGGCATTGAGAGGACTGAGGAGAGTCGAACAGACCCAGCAGAGCTCACGGTGGTGGTTGGAGAATAGGTAATTTCTTGAATTCCCTCTGAATGCTCTGTTTTCTAGTTTTGATTCAAACGGTAAGTCGTGGCTTTTGGGTATGAGTCGAGGTGTTTGGTGAGTGCTAGTCGACTAAGTAGGTCTCTAGGAACCGTCTGGTTGTGAAACCGTGACGGGGGATTAGACGGGTGGCCGGGAGCAAGAACAAAGTTTTTGGGTGGTTTCTGTTTTGAGTTGGGAGGATGAGATTTAGGTGGTGATGCTATGTTTGGTTGAGAGGAATGGATTTCTAGGATGAGGACGAAGCTATTGGTGGAAAAAGGAAGGAAAATGGATGAGGAATGGCGAAGAACCGCCCTCGCCGGTTCAGACCGGTCGAACGGCTGAGGAAGACGATGAACAATGTTTTATGTGCAGGCGCGTGAGGCCACGCGCAACCACTTTGGGCGGTGCGTGGGGGCGCGTGCGGCGGTTTCCAGGGAAGTGTTCAACTAGGTTTTTGGACTAATCGTTGTAACGAATCTATTGGGATAGGTTTCGGGACAATCGAACGTCGTTTCGGGTTAGTTCTGCGGGATCGAAGGTTTAGGGTTCCATTTAAAGTACGCTTAGAAGTTTGGGAAAATTATGGGATTTGAGTAGGACTTTTGTGAAGTAGTTAGTAACCTCGTTATGGGCTTTGGACAGGTTCGGGAAAGCCGAGGATGGCGGAATGGCCGGGGAGGGCGTAAGTGCGCGCGTATCGAGGCGACGCCGAAATGGTCTGTGAGTGGACTTTACTTTCCAACTCTTGATGCATGCATATATGTTTTAATATGTTTTCGTACGTCATTCTATGATTTTCTTTGTGATCTTGATGGTTATAGTTTTGCACGATTTTCGAGGTATTTTACGGAATTTCACGTTTTACGAGGTTTCGATTTCTCTTGTGATTTGACGATGGTTTTAATGCTTTGATTTCGGGATTTGAAAGATGATTTGATTTCAAGGTTTTGCAATGGATTTCAAAAAAGTGATTTCGGGCTTAGAGCCCAGCTCTTGTGATTTCAGAAAGGATGTTTTGGATTTGGTTTTCGAGGTTTGAAAAAGGAAGTCTGGGACACGTGATATCGACAGATGGGATTTGCGTGGATCCCCAGAAAACAGAAGCGGTGACCAACTGGGCTAGACCGACAACAGTAACCGAGGTGCGGAGTTTCGTCGGATTAGCAGGTTACTACCGGAGATTCGTGGAGGGTTTCTCCAAAATTGCTGCACCATTGACTCGTTTGACTCGGAAGGGAGTGAAGTTTATCTGGGACGAGCAATGCGATCGGAGTTTTCAAGAGTTGAAAGATCGATTGACCACTGCACCTGTCCTTGCATTGCCGGATGACAGTGGAGAGTTTGTGGTCTTCAGTGATGCATCACTGCAAGGTCTGGGCTGCGTGTTGATGTAAACTGGCAAGGTTATCGCCTATGCATCCCGGCAGCTGAAGACCCACGAGTTGAACTACCCTACCCATGATTTGGAGTTGGCAGCGGTGGTTCATGCCCTGAAAATCTGGAGGCATTATCTATTCGGCGCAACATGTCGGATATACACCGACCACCAGAGTCTTAAATACTTATTCACTCAGAAGGAGCTTAACATGAGACAACGGAGATGGTTGGAGCTGCTAAAGGACTACGACTGTACGATAGAGTACCATCCGGGTAAGGCCAATGTGGTGGCTGATGCACTCAGCAGGAAGTCAGCAGGATCTGTTGCACACCTAGGGATGGTGTATCTTCCTTTGCTAGTGGAACTCCGGAAGGCGGGAGTTATTTTGGGTACGGATGCGCATGGAGCTTTGTTGGCTAGCTTCCATGTACGACCAGTACTGATTGATCGGATCATCGAGGCACAACTTCAGGATCCGATACTCTGTATTTACAGAATTGAGGTCGATGCGGATGGGAGACAGGATTTTACCATCCGGGACGATGGAGCACTTGTGAAATTGGGCCGTTTGTGTGTACCTGCAGTGGCAGAGTTACGAGCCGAGATTCTTGAGGAGGCCCATAGTTCGGCCTATGCTATGCATCCGGGAGGTACAAAGATGTACCGTACCCTCCGGAACCATTATTGGTGGCCAGGAATGAAGAAGGATATTGCCGAGTTCGTAAGCAAATGCTTAACCTGTCAGCAGGTTAAGGCGGAACGGCAGAGACCGTATGGGGCTATGCAGCCACTTCCGATTCTCGAATGGAAGTGGGATCACATCACCATGGACTTCGTCTTTAAGTTACCGAGGACTCAGAGTGGAGTGGACGGAGTATGGGTGATCGTGGACTGGCTAACCAAATCAGCCCATTTTCTGCCAGTTCAGGAGACCTATAAACCTAACCGACTGGCTCAGTTGTTTGTGAAGGAAATCATACGATTGCATGGTACGCCGGAATCGATCGTGTCCGATCGTGATCCGCGTTTCACTTCCAGGTTCTGGCGGAGTTTGCAAGCTACTCTGGGAACAACCCTACGTTTCAGTACTGCTTTCCATCCTCAGACCGATGGACAGTCTGAAAGAACCATTCAGACCCTGGAGGACATAATGAGGTCATGTGTACTACAGTTTCAGGACTCTTGGGATACTCATTTTCCATTGATGGAATTCACCTACAACAACAGCTATCAGGCAAGCATCGGGATGGCACCCTATGAGGCACTGTATGGGCGACAGTGCAGGACACCTATCTGCTGGACGGAGATAGGAGAGCGAGCGGCGGTAGGGCCGGAATTGATGGACTTAACCATGGAAACTGATCGTGTTATCAAGGAGAGATTGAAGGCGGCACAGGATCGCCAGAAGAGTTATGCCGATCGACGGATTCGAGACTTGGAATTTGAAGTGGGAGATTTTGTCTTCCTGAAGTTATCTCCGTGGAAAGGGATTATCCGATTTGGTCGACGGGGGAAACTGAGCCCGCGTTTCATCGGACCATATGAGATCGTGGAGAGAATCGGCAGAGTTGCTTACAGATTGGCACTACCTCCAGAACTATCTAGAGTTCACGATGTTTTCCACATATCGATGCTACGGAAGTACGTACGTGATGCTTCTCATGTACTTGGGGAACAACCTGTCGAACTTCGGGAGGATTTGAGCTTTGACGAACAACCAGTGCAGATCTTGGATCGGAAGGACAAGGTACTACGTCGGAAGACGATCCCTCTCGTGAAGATTCTCTGGAGAAACCAGAATGTGGAAGAAGCCACATGGGAGCCTGAGGCTCAGATGAGAGGACAATTTCTTTTTTTGTTTCTTTGAAATTTCGGGACGAAATTTCTTAAGGGGGGAAGGTTGTAACACCCCGGAAATTCGAGGATTTCAATATTGTAATTTAATGTGTAATTTGACGCTTTGACCTTTGTGATGGATATGGTCAATTGTTGACTTTTTGATTGATGAATTAAACGGACTGTGACCTATGACCGTGACGTAGTTCGGGACGTCACGAGTTCATAGATAGGTAGCACGTCCAATTCGGACGATCAGGGAAAAAGTTATGACTATCGAAAGTTCAGGGGCATTATCGTAATTTGGACTTCCGGGGGGGAATGTTGACTTTTCTTTTGGCAACTAATTTTCAGTTGACTCAAGGACCGTCAGGTAGGCCTCGACGTCCTGAGTCCGTACACAGGCGGCACGCCGAAATCGGACTTCGTACGAGGAAGTTATGGTTAGAAACGTGAAATCGGGAGGTTCGTGTCTCGGTTTTCGTGTCGAATATTTTATTCTAAAAATTCTGATTGGAGGACACCTGGTGAGTGACAAGTGTCACTCACCCATTGGCTAGATTGGATCAGATCCACTATGGGATTAAATAGCATTAAAATCAACTTTTAAATTCAGCCCTTAGATTTGAAAACCTCCAGATCTGATCTCAGCCCTAGATCTCATTCTGAGATTCATTCTGGGTCGTCCATCATGTCCCTCCATCTCTATATATATTTCCTTACCCGACACCCGCGTACTGCCCATTCCATACCATCACACCACAACTGCACCTGATCCTTACTCTGTGTGCCACTGGGCTGGACGTGTGTGGCGGCAGACGGCAGTGACCACGGCGGAGGACGGTGGCGAGGTAGGAACCAGGGAAACCCGAAACGGTTTTAAACGAAGATTTTGGTAACTCGAATTCCCACGTTTAGTTTTGTTCTCTATGAATCCTAATCGACTCTAGGGACTGCCAGGAACCTTTTGGGCCTGAGATCGTGACCGGAGGTGATCAGGACGGTGACTAAACGGCGACGGGAAACCGGTTCTGTTCTTCGAGGTAAGCCCTCGATCCTGTCTGTTTTTCTCGATTTTGATTACATAGAACCCTTCCTGGGATTGAGACGAGCATCTAGGAACAAACTAGGACTGAAATGGTTGAGTGTGGAAGAAATGGTGAAAGGGTCATGATCGCGGGTCTGATCGACCCGAGTTGCAGAGATACGGGTCAACCCGTCTGAGGACAGAGGTGATGACGTGGCACCCTGTCAGACTGTCAGGTGACGTGGACCAACCGTGAGCCGACACGTGTCACATGTCAGTGCACAGTCAGCACTGACATGTCAGTGACGTGGCCCAATCAGGGACGGCCACGTGTCACTGACATGTTAGTGACGTGGACCAGTGCCGTGCTGACACGTGGCACATGTCAGATCTGACACGTGGCCTGACAGATCAGTGAGGTTGACCAATCGGGTGTTGACACGTGGCACTGTCAGAGTCTGACATGTCAGACCTGACACTTGTCAGATGACGTCACCATGACGTCATGCTGACGTCAGCAGTGACTGTTCCTGCGTTGACCGACGCGTTGACTGGCGTGTGTGGGCGCGTGTGAACAGTACTTTTGGGGGACCACCACCATTCTTTAGGTTTCGACGATCCGGATCCAATGGTGGTGGTTTCGGGTCGATCGAAGATCATTAAGTTGGTCAAAATAAGGTTTATTGCCTTGGGAAGCGCGTTCGGACGGCTTTTCCCGGCTGGTTTCAGCCTAGGATTTCATGGTTGAATGTTAGGGGTTTAAATTGACCTTTACGAATACTTTGGACTTGACAGGGATTGTATAATTGTACCAGATCGAGGGTATACGCTCGGTTTTCAGCAGGATTGTACTGTGAGTGGGCCGTTTTCTTAAACCCTTGCGTGCATAAATGTTTTCTGATTTTATTATGCTTATTCACATGCTAAAAACAATAATGGCTTTGATGATATGGAAAATATGGTTATGGCCCGTTTTACAGTATTTGGGCTTGAGGCCCGTCTGATGAAACGTAACGATCGGTTCGGATTTTACCTATGTATACATATATGTTTTGCATGTGGATATCAATAAAATGTATTTGGTACTGCACTGTATAGATCCTTCCATATGATACTGTCTCCTCCGGATGAGGTACCCCGGAGTGGTCACGGACGTCTAGAACGTCCAACGTCTATGAAGCTAAGTATCGGGGATGCTGTACCCGAACGGGGTTCGGGGATTGAACTCGGAAATTGAGACCCGAGTGGCACGCGTAGCCTTGTGATTGTGACCTTATTGGACGTCAGGAACGTCAGACATCAGGGATGTCGGGATTGGAGTGTATAGTGCAGTGGCTAAAATTATACTTATGGTTTTATTACATGCCTTATGATTCATGTTATATGATTTATGATTTTAAATGATGATGCATGCATGTTTGGAAAACGGAAGGGGTAAATTATATGTTTTACTTATCAAATGATTTTATAAACTTGAGTTTCGGTCCACTCACCCTTAATGTTTTTGGTAACCCCTCCAAGTCGTGATACTAAGGTAAGGGAGGAACCTGAGGTTGAGGCATAGATCTACTTCTGCGTACCTGAACCCCTGTTGGGTGGTGTACCCGCAGGTTTACTATAGTGTCGTGCTCGCAACTTGTAATTTTGGATTTCATCCCTTGTCTGACATTCGTTTAATTCGGATTTGATGTATGACTTTAATTTGGTTATTTATGCATTTGATGTTTTGAGGTTAAATTTGGTATGAATTACTGGGTGTCAGACGGGAGAAGGGCACGTCCCCTTGTGGTCCCTGTGGGATCGGGGCGGGTCCTGTCACATTGCCTTGCAGCTGGAACAAGCCACATATTGGGCTGTTGCTCATTGCACTCCAAGTGATGGGACTCATCGCCTCGCACTTGCAGCATGTCTCACCTTACACTCTGCTGCACCTCGTCTTGCACTCTACTGCACCTCACCTTGCACTCTAGTGCACATCGCCTTGCACTCTAATGCACTTCGCCTTGCACTCTGCTGCACATCGCCTTGCACTCTGCTGCACCTCGTCTTGCACTCTGATGCACTTCGCCTTGCACTCTGCTGCACATCGCCTATGCACTCTACTGCACCTCGTCTTGCATTCTGCTGTATCTCGTCTCGCACTCTGCTGCACCTCGCCTTGCACTCTATTGCACCTCGCCTTGCACTCTATTGCACCTCGTCTTGCACTTTGTTACACCTCGCGTTGTATTCTGATGTACCTCCCCTGTTGAAGGCCTTGATGTTGGCTCCGCCAGCACTTGAAGATGACAAGTGTGTCGATACGCTAAGTTCTTACATCCACAAAGCACTACAACCATGTTAATCGGAGGAGCGTCTTGATGTCAAGTCCGCCATCTCTTGAGTTCGGAAGCTCTAACAAGACCCGGACACGCCACCAGAAGGTACTCCACAAAGTGAGGTCTTTAAGACAACAACAGAAGTATGCCTTCATACATCTTGAAATGATCGTCTCGAAGAGTAGAGCGCACCGCGGCTTGCATCATTGCAATTGGACTCATACAGTTCTCCGAATGTGCAAAAATGTAAAGTTCAACAATTAAAGAAATATTCAAAAGTCTCTCGGACAAGCGTGGAGCTTACTGCGACATCAGAGACTCCTAGATAGAGATACAACGAAATTGAAGATCAAGCGGAGTCCTACTCCCATATATAATTTATCGGAATCACAATACAAATTACAACCCTTAGGATTCTCTGAATTCCTAAGCGATGTGGAGGTATTTGTGGAACTCAAAATCACCGGAAGAATGTGGAGCTTCCACGTGGCCCATAGTTCTCGAAATGACTAAATTACCCCTGACAATAATACTTAAAGTGTAACGACCCGAACCGAGAATAATAATATTTTAATGTAAAAAGACTATTTTACCCCTGAAGGGGGGGAAACTTTGACTTTTGACCCGGGAAACAATTTGGACTTTGACCCATGACTATGACGTAGGTCGGGACGTCACGAATCCGTAGACAGGCGGCACGCCGAAATCGGAGTTCGTATGAAGAAGTTATGGTCAAGGAAGCGTTTTAGTGGAATTTACGAACCGAGAACAACGGAATAAAATATTAATTTATTACGGAAATCCGTGCCAACCTAATATTTAAATCAAACCGATGGATTGGTGACAAGTGTCACCCATCCAAGCCTCACTATTCCCATAAAGCAACTAATACTATTTAATCTATTTTTTTATATTATTTATTTTCCCTCCATTTGATTGCAGCCATTGGATTTCTGGCCAGATTGAATCCTGGCCCTTCATCCTCATCTGCTCCCTTGTTCATGCACGATCTGTCTCTGCCTTTTCTTACAAACACACATACAGCCCCCCTCACAAACCCGTGCATTTCTTCCATTTTCTCTCCATCCAAACACACGAACCAGCCATCCTCTTCGCACCAAACGACCACCCACAGCACCACCATCATCTGGTCTTCACAACCCGTGCAACCACCAGCCACCACCAGCCCTTTTTCCCGTCCGAAATCCCGTCCAAAAACTCAGACCCGAAACACGACGGAAACGGGTCCAAGAAGCAAACCGTGACAACCACACCACCTCGACGCGGGGGAAGCTCCAGTCTACACCGTGAGGACCCCAGGAGCTTAACTGGACGACGGCACGGCCTGCGGCGGCGTCACGGCGGCGGTAAGGTCGAAAACCCGAAAACCCGCTTTACTCCTCTGTTTCGGACCAACCTGTTTTAGTGCTAGGAACTCAGTTGTTTGGTGTTAGACATGTTCTAGGGTGAGAGACGAGTCGACCACGACTGGTTTGGAAGACGGAGACGGCGTGGATCACCGGAGAAGGCGATCGGACTTTGGCCGTGAGTTTCAGAGAAGAACTGGTGAGTTTTCTCCCATTTTCTTTCCATTTTGAGGTTGTAGAACCATAGAACAGACCTAGACGACCCTATAGGGATGAACCCCGTCGAAAATGGTGGCCGGAATCGTACGGTTGAATCGGGTCAAGCCGTGGGTCGACGGCGACCCGGTTCCAGTCAAACGGGTCTGACCCGATACTGTAGCATGATGACGTCATCATGCTGACGTCACTTCTGACGTCATGATGACGTCATCCTATCAGATATTGTCAGACCAGGGACCAATCAGAACATGCCACGTGTCACCTGACAAGTGTCAGTGATGACGTCATGCTGACGTCAGCGGTACTGTAGCAGCGTTGACCCACGCGTTGACCAGGCGCGTGGGGGCGCGTGTGAACAGTGATTTTGGTGGGGCCGGTACCATTTTCAAGGTTTCGACGATACGGATCCAATGGAGGTGGTTTCGTGTCGATCGGAGATCGTTATGTTGGTCAAAATGGGGTTTGAAGCACCGGGAATAGTGCCCGGGATGCGTTTTTGAGGCGGATCTGTTCTAGGGTCTTGGTATTGATATTATAGGGTCCTTAAGTAACCCTCAGGAGTAATAATACAGGTTTATAGAGATCGTTGAGCAGCAAGGACCGAGTGTGAGTGGGCTGTTTGATTTATAAAAGGCTTGCATGCATAAACTGTTTTACTATTTCCACTGATGAGTCTTATATACTGCTTATATATGTTATTACAATGTTTTGGGCATGAGACCCGTCTGGATTATATGTGGATTTTGTTTGTGATGTCCGGGGGACATAGGGTAAACTATACTGTTATTGTACTGTACTTTCCTACCTGTGTATATTGTCTCCTCCAGGGAGGGTCGTTGGCCTGGGTGGACCCTGGAGTAGTCACGGGGCTCTGACTGAGTGGAGTTGACCCCCGTTGGGCTGCTTACTCTCAGGAAGGCATGTTCATATACCTCGGGCAGTGACCGGGATACCGGGAGCTGATGTACCTAGAGAGTCTCGGGTGTGAGACCCTGAGTGGCAACGCGTAGCCTTAGAACCGTGACATCATTTGGGTTGGATTTTACAGTGCACTGATATGTTAGTTTCACCTTACGATTATTATTGTGGTTCATTTGTTATGATTTCATTATAATATTATGTTTTCACTGCATGCAAGATTTGGAAAACGGAGGGGTAAAACCTTATGATTATTTTATTATTATATTGATTTCTAAACTGTTATTTTTGGCCCACTCACCCTTGTTTTACTGACCCCTCCAGACCCTGACACGGCAATAGAGGAGGAGGATCCGGAGGAGGAGACAGAGGTTTAGTTTGCCTAGCTGTGCACCTGTACACCCACTTGTGGGTAGGTTGAGCACCGAATAAATGTACTCTGACTAGTGTGCTCACATGTTTGTATTTTACTTTCCCTTGTCTGACAGTATCACTTTAAACACTGTGTTTGTACATTATCTATCTATGTGAGTCTTCGGTTTTTATTTAAGGGTACTTTTGGTATGTTTAGAGTCATTGTCAGACGGGAGCGGGTCACGTCCCCGGGTGGTCCCAGTGGGAATGGGACGGGTCCTGTCAGCTTGGTATCAGAGCACTAGGATTAGTGGTCAGAGTACTAGGTTAGCGGTTTGTACTTTGTACATGGTCGCTTTCGATGTCTTTTAACCTGTTTGCCTCTTCACAGTTGGATATGCCTCCCCGACGTGAACCCCGTGCACGTGTTGACGAGGGCAATGGAGGAAATGGAGACACTGCGAGCATTGAGCGGGCTCAGCGCCTGGGTGCTACGCACTTCAGTGGGGGAACCGACCCTGAGGAAGCACACTAGTGGATTGACCGCTGGGAGAGGATTTTCGAGGTCATGCACTGTCCTCCGGAGGAGCGTGTCGTACTGGCGACTTTCCTACTGGATGGGAGCGCCTATCGATGGTGGCACAACCTTGTTTTGGCCGGCTGGACTGTTCACACCATTCCATGGGAGACCTTCCGAGAGCGGTTTCTCAACCAGTTCTATCCACGGTCGTTTCGCAACGCCCGTGAGGCGGAGTTTCTGCAACTCCGGCAGGGGGATCAGACTGTAGCAGAGTACGAAGAGACCTTCCTGATGTTGTCTCGCTTTGTTGAGAACTTCGTGATCACCGAGGCAGACCGATGTCGCAGATTTGAGTGGGGCTTGCGACCTGAGATTCAGGCGATGGTGACTGCAACACCCTTTGCTTCCATGAGGGATCTGACTGATGCGGCGACCAGGGTTGAGAACAGTATCCTGGCTCGTCAGCGAGCTGAGGGGGAGACTCGGCGACGTGATCGCCCACACTTGGGATTCTCGGGCCGTCGTGGCTCGAAGGGAGGACATTCTGGTGGATCTTCGTCTTCTGGCAGCCGAGGACGTTCTGGTCAGTTCAGGAGTCCTCAGAGGTCTGGACAGCGTTCTGGAGCGTGGCAGCGGTCTTACTCACCGATGAGCATCTCACCGGGAGGATACTCGGGTCGACCTAGGGAGGTCACATGCTTCGCTTGTGGGGAGCCGGGGCATTATGCTTCTGAGTGTCCACTGATTCGCGGCAGTACTGCGCCAGCGCAGAGCACAGCATCCCAGACTGACAGCAGCCGGACACGCGGTGTTGTGCGTGGCCGTGATCGAGGGGCTAGAGGACGGGGACGACCTGCAGAGTCTATGGCTCGTGTTTATGCTGTTACCCAGCAGCAGGCCAGATCCATTCCGGGAGTGTTGACAGGTACTGTACATATTTATGGCATGGTTGTTCGTGCATTGATGGATTCGGGGGCAACTCATTCTTTTATTTCACCGCGTTGTGCGAGTCTGTTGGGCCGTGAGGTGACCGCACTTGAGCACGAGATGGGAGTGGGGACACCGATGGGTGTGACCTACCGGGTGAACCAGGAGATACGAGCTTGTCCTGTGGAGATTGAGGGCGTCGAATTTCCGGCAGACTTAATCCTGATGAATGTTCACGATTTCGATGTGATACTTGGAGTTGATTGGTTGTCGGAGTACAATTCACTCATCGACTGTGGTAACATGCGGTTGACTTTGAGAGGTCCAGGATTACCGGAAGTGATATTTCAGGGAGAGTGTGGAGACGCATCACCCAAGGTAATATCTGCACTCACAGCTACTAAACTCTTACAGAAGGGGTGTCAGGGTTATCTTGCTTATGTGGTAGAGTCTACGGATGAATCTTTGCGTATTGAGGATATTCCGATTGTGCGGGAATTTCCTGATGTCTTTCCAGGAGATTTACCTGGATTACCACCACCCAGGGAGATCGACTTTACGATCGAGTTACTCCCCGGGACTCGACCGATTTCACAAGCACCGTATCGTATGGCACCGGCAGAGCTACGGGAATTGAAAATCCAATTACAGGAACTGGTGGATCTAGGGTTTATCCGACCCAGTACATCACCATGGGGAGCGCCGGTCTTATTTGTGAAAAAGAAGGAGGGTAGTTTACGGTTGTGTGTGGATTATCGGCAGTTGAACAAGGCTACGGTAAGGAACCAGTATCCCTTACCCAGGATCGATGATTTGTTCGATCAGTTACGAGGAGCGCGGTATTTCTCCAAGATAGATCTGAGGTCAGGATAACATCAACTGAGAATAGCCGAGGGGGATGTTCAGAAAACAGCTTTTCGAACGAGGTATGGGCATTATGAGTTCTTGGTGATGCCCTTTGGATTGACGAATGCACCAGCTGCATTCATGGACTTGATGAATCGAGTCTTTCGAGCATACTTGGATAAATTTGTGATCGTGTTTATCGACGACATCTTGGTGTATTCCAGGAGTGTCAGGGCTCATGAGGAGCACTTACGAATGGTATTGGGTACACTACGACAGGAGCAGCTGTATGCTAAGTTAAGCAAGTGTCAGTTTTGGCTAAATAGTATTGGATTCTTGGGTCACATTATATCACCCGAGGGGATAAGTGTGGATCCTCAGAAAACGGAGGCTGTGACGAATTGGCCAAGACCGACCACGGTAACGGAAGTGCGAAGTTTTGTTGGGTTAGCAGGCTATTATCGAAGATTCGTAGATGGTTTCTCCCAGATTGCCGCACCATTGACTCGGTTAACCCGGAAAGGGGTGAAGTTTGTATGGGACGACCAGTGTGAACAGAGTTTTCAGGAATTAAAGTTCCGATTAACCACTGCACCTGTCCTTGCATTACCAGACAGCAGTGGAGAGTTCGTGGTATATAGTGATGCATCGCTGCAGGGTTTGGGTTGTGTATTGATGCAGAATGGAAAAGTGATTGCTTACGCATCCCGGCAGCTGAAGACGCACGAGTTGAACTACCCTACTCATGATTTGGAATTGGCAGCGGTGGTTCATGCTCTAAAGATCTGGAGACATCATTTGTTCGGTGTGACATGCCGAATATTTACCGATCGCCAGAGTCTTAAACATTTATTCACTCAGAAGGAACTCAACATGAGACAGCGGAGATGGTTGGAATTTTTGAAGGATTATGACTGTACGATCGAGTACCATCCTGGCAAGGCAAATGTTGTAGCTGATGCACTTAGCAGGAAGTCGGCGGGATCAGTTGCGCATTTGAGATTGGTGTATCTTCCTTTGCTAGTGGAACTTCGGAAGAACGGAGTTATGTTAGGGATGGACGATCAGGGAGCCCTGTTGGCTAGCTTTCATGTGCGACCTGTGTTGGTCGACAGGATCATCGAGGCTCAACTACAGGACCAGATACTTTGTGATTACAGGAACGAGGTTGAATCCGGACAGAGACAAGATTTCTCCGTCAGGGGCGATGGAGCATTAGTAAAGCTTGGGAGATTGTGTGTACCTGCGGTACCAGAGTTGAGGAGAGAGATTTTAGACGAGGCCCACAGTTCGGCCTATGCTATGCATCCAGGAGGGACAAAGATGTACCGTACCCTCCGGGACTATTATTGGTGGCCAGGGATGAAGAGGGAGATAGCTGAGTTTGTTAGCAAATATTTGATCTGTCAGTAGGTCAAAGCAGAACGGCAGCGTCCGTATGGGGCTATGCAGCCACTTCCAATTCCACAATGGAAGTGGGATCATATTACAATGGACTTTGTCTTCAAGTTACCAAGGCCAAGGAGTGGAGTTGATGGAGTCTGGGTAATAGTGGACCGGTTGACTAAATCATCACATTTTCTGCCAGTACGTGAGACGTACAAGCTCAACCGTTTGGCCCAGTTATTCATTAATAAGATCATCCGACTACACGGTACCCCAGAGTCGATCGTGTCGGATCGGGATCCGCGTTTCACATCCAGGTTTTGGAGGAGTCTACAGACTACTTTGGGTACGAAATTACACTTCAGTACGGCATTCCACCCACAGACCGACGGACAGTCTGAAAGGACAATACAAACTCTCGAGGACATGATGAGAGCCTGTGTGTTGCAATTCCAGGATTCGTGGGCTGATCGATTGCCATTGATGGAGTTTGCCTACAATAACAGCTACCATGCGAGTATAGGGATGGCACCCTATGAGGCACTGTATGGTCGACAGTGCAGAACACCGGTATGCTGGATGGAGATCGGAGAAAGAACCACAGTGGGGCCGGATCTGATGGATATGACCCAGGAGACAGTTCGGGTTATTCGGGAGAGATTGAAGGCGGCCCAGGATCGTCAAAAGTGCTATGCGGATCGACGGATCCGAGATTTAGAATTCGAGGTTGGTGACTTTGTCTTTTTAAAGTTATCGCCGTGGAAAGGGATTCTCAGATTTGGACGACGTGGGAGATTGAGTCCTCGTTATATCGGACCATATGAGATTGTCGAGAGGATTGGTCCAGTGGCTTACCGTTTAGCACTACCTTCGGAGCTTTCCCGAGTACATGATGTATTTCATGTATCGATGTTACGGAAGTATCTTCGGGATGACTCTCATGCACTGCCAGAGCAACCACTAGAACTGATGACCGATTTGAGTTTCGAGGAACGGCCAGTGCAGATTCTGGATAGGAAGGAAAAGGTCTTAAGGAACAAGACGATTTCTTTGGTTAAAGTACTATGGCGGAACCACGAGGTGGAGGAAGCGACATGGGAACCCGAGGAATTGATGAGAGGGCAGTACCCATACTTGTTTGAGTAAATTTCGAGGACGAAATTTCTGTAAGGAGGGTAGGTGGTAACGACCCGAACCGAGATTAATAATATTTTAATGTAAAAAGACTATTTTACCCCTGAAGGGGGGGAAACTTTGACTTTTGACCCGGGAAACAATTTGGACTTTGACCCATGACTATGACGTACGTCGGGACGTCACGAATCCGTAGACAGGCGGCACGCCGAAATCGGAGTTCGTATGAATAAGTTATGGTCAAGGAAGCGTTTTAGTGGAATTTACGAACCGAGAACAACGGAATAAAATATTAATTTATTACGGAAATCCGTGCCAACCTAATATTTAAATCAAACCGATGGATTGGTGACAAGTGTCACCCATCCAAGCCTCACTATTCCCATAAAGCAACTAATACTATTTAATCTATTTTTTTATATTATTTATTTTCCCTCCATTTGATTGCAGCCATTGGATTTCTGGCGAGACTGAATCCCCCTTCATCCTCATCTGCTCCCTTGTTCATGCACGATCTGTCTCTGCCTTTTCTTACAAACACACATACAGCCCCCCTCACAAACCCGTGCATTTCTTCCATTTTCTCTCCATCCAAACACACGAACCAGCCATCCTCTTCGCACCAAACGACCACCCACAGCACCACCATCATCTGGTCTTCACAACCCGTGCAACCACCAGCCACCACCAGCCCTTTTTCCCGTCCGAAATCCCGTCCAAAAACTCAGACCCGAAACACGACGGAAACGGGTCCAAGAAGCAAACCGTGACAACCACACCACCTCGACGCGGGGGAAGCTCCAGTCTACACCGTGAGGACCCCAGGAGCTTAACTGGACGACGGCACGGCCTGCGGCGGCGTCACGGCGGCGGTAAGGTCGAAAACCCGAAAACCCGCTTTACTCCTCTGTTTCGGACCAACCTGTTTTAGTGCTAGGAACTCAGTTGTTTGGTGTTAGACATGTTCTAGGGTGAGAGACGAGTCGACCACGACTGGTTTGGAAGACGGAGACGGCGTGGATCACCGGAGAAGGCGATCGGACTTTGGCCGTGAGTTTCAGAGAAGAACTGGTGAGTTTTCTCCCATTTTCTTTCCATTTTGAGGTTGTAGAACCATAGAACAGACCTAGACGACCCTATAGGGATGAACCCCGTCGAAAATGGTGGCCGGAATCGTACGGTTGAATCGGGTCAAGCCGTGGGTCGACGGCGACCCGGTTCCAGTCAAACGGGTCTGACCCGATACTGTAGCATGATGACGTCATCATGCTGACGTCACTTCTGACGTCATGATGACGTCATCCTATCAGATATTGTCAGACCAGGGACCAATCAGAACATGCCACGTGTCACCTGACAAGTGTCAGTGATGACGTCATGCTGACGTCAGCGGTACTGTAGCAGCGTTGACCCACGCGTTGACCAGGCGCGTGGGGGCGCGTGTGAACAGTGATTTTGGTGGGGCCGGTACCATTTTCAAGGTTTCGACGATACGGATCCAATGGAGGTGGTTTCGTGTCGATCGGAGATCGTTATGTTGGTCAAAATGGGGTTTGAAGCACCGGGAATAGTGCCCGGGATGCGTTTTTGAGGCGGATCTGTTCTAGGGTCTTGGTATTGATATTATAGGGTCCTTAAGTAACCCTCAGGAGTAATAATACAGGTTTATAGAGATCGTTGAGCAGCAAGGACCGAGTGTGAGTGGGCTGTTTGATTTATAAAAGGCTTGCATGCATAAACTGTTTTACTATTTCCACTGATGAGTCTTATATACTGCTTATATATGTTATTACAATGTTTTGGGCATGAGACCCGTCTGGATTATATGTGGATTTTGTTTGTGATGTCCGGGGGACATAGGGTAAACTATACTGTTATTGTACTGTACTTTCCTACCTGTGTATATTGTCTCCTCCAGGGAGGGTCGTTGGCCTGGGTGGACCCTGGAGTAGTCACGGGGCTCTGACTGAGTGGAGTTGACCCCCGTTGGGCTGCTTACTCTCAGGAAGGCATGTTCATATACCTCGGGCAGTGACCGGGATACCGGGAGCTGATGTACCTAGAGAGTCTCGGGTGTGAGACCCTGAGTGGCAACGCGTAGCCTTAGAACCGTGACATCATTTGGGTTGGATTTTACAGTGCACTGATATGTTAGTTTCACCTTACGATTATTATTGTGGTTCATTTGTTATGATTTCATTATAATATTATGTTTTCACTGCATGCAAGATTTGGAAAACGGAGGGGTAAAACCTTATGATTATTTTATTATTATATTGATTTCTAAACTGTTATTTTTGGCCCACTCACCCTTGTTTTACTGACCCCTCCAGACCCTGACACGGCAATAGAGGAGGAGGATCCGGAGGAGGAGACAGAGGTTTAGTTTGCCTAGCTGTGCACCTGTACACCCACTTGTGGGTAGGTTGAGCACCGAATAAATGTACTCTGACTAGTGTGCTCACATGTTTGTATTTTACTTTCCCTTGTCTGACAGTATCACTTTAAACACTGTGTTTGTACGTTATCTATCTATGTGAGTCTTCGGTTTTTATTTAAGGGTACTTTTGGTATGTTTAGAGTCATTGTCAGACGGGAGCGGGTCACGTCCCCGGGTGGTCCCAGTGGGATTGGGACGGGTCCTGTCATAAAGCCCAAGTACCGAACATGGCTCAAATCCACAATGTTTACATAGCTCAAACATTGGGCCAAAATCGGGATGACATGTGGAAACCTCTCACCCTCAATTTTCGTAACATGTATCAGCACGCAAATCAAGAAGCATCTTACGTCGAAACTATGAAAATTGAACATCTCACTCACCTCTACATAAGGGCTACACATTTCTCAATAAAAGTAATTCAATTCAACGCTACTTAAACTCTTAAGATTTCTCTTTCGAAGCTGACTTAAGTATCGGAGCGTTTTCGGTTAAACCACCCCCAAGATTCAACCTTACTTAAGTATCGGAGTTGAACCACCCCCGAGATTCAACCTTAACCCCGTTTGATTTTAGTTCTTGTGTGTATCACAGAACCGGACGATTTCTACCTCAATAATTATATAGTTCCCATATAAAATCCGTACGGTTGCAATATTAAAATCCGGTTCCAATATCAAAAACCATATCACCTCCATAACCGAATCTTTAGTGATTATATATACACACAAAAGGATTGCCATTAATGTTTTGTCCAAATAAAATGTCATCACAGATATGCCCAAGCTTCTTCAGTGAAAATGCATCCATCTCATCCAGTTCAAAGAAGATGATCTCTAAGACTTGTAGCATAGACGCGCAAACTATCCAAAACCAAAACAGGGCCGCGCCCCAAAACAAACTTGGAATTACTGGCGGAAGCTGAATTCAAATTCCATACTACGCATCTGGGCTCCAGAAGAGATTGAAACATCATACAAATACAACATAACATACACACACGAAAATACAATTGTATAAAAACAAAACCCCTAAAATCCCATCGCCTTCATCACAAAACTCTGTTATAAACTGCAAAACAAGAGACATATAATATGGAGCAGCTCAGAGCTCAGAGCTCCTCATCTCGACCTCGAGCCCCCGCCATATTCTCTTCAATCTTCTCAGACTTATGCTTGGTGGCTTCCAAATTAGAAGCCACCGTGTCCTTGGCCGACGTCACAGTTTCCTCCGACTTCTTCTTGGTCGCTTGATATCCCTCCTTAGCTTTCTCCTTTGCCAAACTCAGCTGCTCCTCCGCCGCCTTCCGAGCCGCCTCGTCCTTCACCTCACCTGTTTTCTGCTTTGCCTTCTCCCTTCCCTCATTCGCTTCCTCTGCTTTCTCATATGCTCTGTTTTTCACCTCCTTTACTTTCTGTTTTTCCTTCTTTACCTCATCGGCTTCCTCTGCTTTCTCAAACACATTGTTTTTCAGCTCCCCTGTTTTCTGTTTTGCCTTCTTTTTTGCCTCATTGGCCTCCTCTGCATTCTCATATACTCTGCTTTTCACCCCCCCTGCTTTTTCACTAGCCTTCTCCTCAGCTGCATTCTTGGCCTCATAAGCCTTGTGTTTCGCCATTTTCATGGTCTCATAGGCCCTCTCCTTTGCCCCATTTGCCACATTCGCAGCCTTGTCTGTGGCCGATTTCGTGGTCTCACAGGCGGCATTGGTGGCTTGATAGGCCTTGTCCTTGGCAGCATTGGCAGCATCATAAGTGAAGCCTTTGGCGGATTTCGTAGTCTCGTAAGCCTTGTCCTTGGCTGCACTAGCAGCATCATAGGCCTTGTCCTTGACAAGGCCAATGGTCTCACTGGCCTTCTCCTTTGCTGCGTTTGCCTTGTCTGCTGCTGCTTCTTTCATCTCTCCTGCCTTCTCCGCAGGTGTATCTTTAATCTCTCTAGCATTCTCTTTAGTGTATTCACCACTTCCTGACAATAATTCAAACCTCCAAATGTTACTTGTTCATGTACAAAACAAAACTCAAAAAAATATGTATAAAATGTCACGTCAAATTATAACTTATGAGCAACCATTATTCGCATTATACTCTACTTACAAATGAGTACGAGGCACCATTCATCTTTACGTTGTAGACGTTGTAAAATTGTAATAAAATTAAAAAATTGAAAAAAGCACAGTTGATTAGCAAACCAAAATTGAAAAAGTTGATAAAAATGTTACCAACCAGATGCAGTGTGTTGGATCTTATCCTTGGTCTTCATGGAAGCGTCATAAGCAGCATCAAAAGGTTTCTTGGTGCTTTCCTTGATATTATAATTATCATCGTCTTCTTGCTTCAATCCAAGTCCTCCTGATATTTTCTCCTTGGCCCACTCCGACCACGACTCCGCCCCTTCAGCGCCCTCTTTTTCCTTATCCTCCACCCTCCTACTCTTCTCCTTCAACTCCTCAAACTCGAATTCGGGATCTTTGTCGTCTCTCGAAGCCTTATGGCCCGCTCCGGATCCTCTGCAGGCGGTGGCCAACATGAGCACAACCGCGATAAGACAGAGTACCCTATAACTCTGCTTTGAACCCATAATTCTATAACAATCTGTTTGGTTGGGGCCTGAGGGGTATTCAAAAATTCTGTACGTTTGTTTGCCGAAACTGAAAAAAGGATTTGTGAACGGGTGAGAGACAGAGCGCAGTGCGATTGTGTTAAAGTTCGGGTTTGAGAGTGGTGGCTTTATAAAGGGAAGGTGATAGAGGACGGTGCTTGGAAGAGGACGGGTGGCAAATCAGAGTGAGTCAAGAGGTGTGAGTTAGCCACGTGTCGTGTTGGTTTGTTCCAGGTGTCAGCATGTTAGGGTTGAAGCCGGCGTGTCTCTTCCTCAACCGAACAGCATGAGATGAGCCCATCTCGCACTGGATCGCGACCTCCTGCAGCCGACATCGAATCATCTCACACGTCGACACTACACAGCAAGGCAAAAAAGTCCCATAAACCTCCAAGGAGGAGGACAAAGTAGACAATTTGCACCTCTTGTCGACAGTATCCACTCCCACTACCATATTCAAGTTTCTTACCTTTTTCCCCCAAAAAAGAAAATTTCTCTCTTTTTCTTCTCCTTCTTGTTTATAGGTATTCTCCCTCTCCGATCAAATTGGAGATGGAAAATCCATTTACGATGCCCAATTTTTAGAACTTTAGTTTTATTTATCTTACTTACTTGTATATGATATTGTATTTGTTTGGAGTTCGATGCTTTGGAAAGTTTGACGGAACAAAGACAATCGAAGAGGACGATGACGAGAGGCGCAGAGGATAGGTTTTTCAGGGTTCCTACTGAGTTTTTATTTTTATTTTTAAAAAGTTGTATTACTTTTTTTAATTTAAGAATAAAATTGAATTCTAAAATAATAAAAGAATATTAATAGAAAAATTTAAAAACTAAACTAAAATTTAGATGATGTGACTTATTCTAAATTATTAGGTTAAAATAATAATTGAGATAAAATTGTTAGATTAAAATAATAATTGAGATAAATTAAAATACAATTAAATATGTGAAAAATAAATGCAACGATTCGCAATTACTTTCAACCTTTCCCTCTCTAATTACTGTTAAAATACAATTACTTTTGAAAATTCCTATGTTTTTGTGTCGGCAATTATTTTTTTACTTTTTTTTAAGATAAATAGTAGTAAACTTCTCTGGACCTTACAAGTTATATTATAAACATTGATAAAAATATCGGTAAATATCGCCGAAATTTCGATATTTTAACTCGGCGGCACATAAGAAGGGGGGGAAAAATTCGTCAAAATATCGAACAATTGTCTTGTTTTGAGCCCACATATCCTTTCCTAAGATCAAAACGATGAAGATGCACTATTAATTCGTGAAAATCGGACGTAAAACGAGAGAGATTGAGTCGGGTCATGCCGCCGGGTCGAAAAATCCGAGTTGCAGACTCGACTGAAGGTTAGGGATGACTGGTAATGTGTATACTTATATACTAAACGATGTTAAATAATAATGATGAAGTGTAGCAGAGATGACATCTGCTGTTTTTGGGGTTAAGTTTGGGGGTCACGGGTTCGACCCCCCTCCTTGTCCAATTGCAGTTTTTTTTTTCTCTTTTCCTTTTTATTCATTTTTTCCATTTTTTTTCTCTTTTCCTTTTTATTCATTTTTTCCAGTTTTTTTTCTCTCTCCCTTTTTATTCATTTTTTCCAGTTTTTTTTCTCTCTCCCTTTTTATTCATTTTTTCCAAGTTCTTTTTCCCCTCCCTTGTTTTTCAATTTTTCCAATCCCCCCCCCCCCCCCCCCCCCCCTCCCCCTCCACTTATTCATTTTTTCAAATTTTTCAACAAAGGTTGGTCTTTTTTTTTGTTCCATTTTTGTCCAATTTTAAATATATCCATTATTTTCAATTTTTTAACAAAGTTTGGTCATATTTTTTCATCTTTTTTTTCCAATTTTAAATATTTTAAACTTATTTTATCATTTTTCTTACAATGAATTTTTGTATGTTTATTGTTATATTTTTAAATATTTTAACTTTCAATTATAGTAACTCACTTCAATTTATATTTATATTTAAGATTTTATATTATTAGTTATCGTCAGAATCATATTACATCATATTATTCATCATATATTTATTATATCGAAGTTAATTTATAATTTTATTAGTTATATATAACCATCATTGAACACTTAAGATTTTCCCAAAGTTTCATTCCAAATTTCCAACTTTTAGATCGAATTTCCATTATTTTTATTTACCGTAAACGATATCGATATTTGGGGCGAGATATCCGTAAATTTGACTAGCGATATATCCGTCGATATCGATATTTTCATCCTTGGTTATATATAAGCCATTATGCCCAATACTTGGCTAAGCGCACCGACTCATCAAAACTACAACCACAAATTTTCAAAAAATTGATAATCTTCTCTGCGCAAACGCACCTACTTTAATGCTACTCACCAAATGGGTACGGGGATAGATTCCGTTTGGATAAGAAATTTTAAAGTTGAATTAAACTAATATAAAATATGTACATTAAAAAAATGAGCATTTTATATAGGTGGTAATTACTAAAAAAATAAAAATATGAACATTATAAAGAAGTGCCTGTACTATATGAGCATAATATAAGAAACTTTTTATACTAACACATCTATAAATGTGACTTACAAATTGTTGAAGCGTTAAATGTTCCAACTGTCGAGTACTCGTTGCCCAATCACCAAATGACGCGTGCCCCTCTTGTGACCTGTCAACTCAAGTGGATCGCGGGTCTCCGTTAGTACGGGCACCGGTGTGGTGCCGGCCTAAGGTTCTCCGACGATCAAGTCAGTTACTTTGTTCGTAAGAGGAAACAGTAAATGGTAAGTTCGGTAGAGTAATTGTAATAGTAAAACATAGTTACCTTTATTGGGAAATGTGTACCATTTATGTATAGGTAGGTGGGATGTTCAATTCCCAAAGTTCCGATGTGGGACGAATGCTTCTCGATTTACGTGCGGACACGTGTTACGTAAATCGAGAGTGGATATGCTTCCACGTGGCATCCCGCATTGGCCCGGTGTTAGGGCTGTCGCAAGTATGGTGTTCTTGGGCCTTGAGCGTTGTCAGGGCTTTAAGTATACGGCCTAGTGGGTCTGGTCAGATATTGTAACGCCCCGGACGTTCTGGAAATGTAATATTATAAAATATTGAATAAAATGACGTTTTTACCCCTGTGTTTTGTGTGGTCAATTTGTTGACCTTTTGATTGGGAGGTCGAACGGACGTTGAGCGATGACCGTGACGTAGTTCGGGACGTCACGAGTTCATAGACAGGTGGCACGTTCGATTCGGACGATTAGGGTGAAAGTTATGATGTTCGGAAGTCCAGGGGCATTATCGTAATTTGGACGTTATATGGGAAAAAGTTGACCTTTTGTTTGACAATTGATATTCATTTGACTCGAAGACCGTTATGTTCGTCTCGACGTCCTGAGTACAACGACAGGCGGCACGCGCGAAACGGACGTCGGATGACCGAGTTACGGGTCACGGAAGTTGGAGGGCATTTTGGTAATTTTTGCCCTGGGGCATTTTGGTCTTTTCACACGGGGTACTGTTCACCACCGTGGAAAAACAGAGTGTGCGGCCGTGGGTTGAGCGTGCAATTGTTTAAGGGTTGGTGGAGAGATCAGACACATTGTTTATGTCGTTTGAGGTAGTGGTGCTAGACTGAGTGACTTTGGTGCACGATTTGGGCAGTGCTCAGTGCACGGGGGAGATTGAATTGGCCGTGGTCTCTGTGCGTGCGGGAAACCATTTTCAGAGACCCCAGTTGGTCTCCCACGAGTTGCTGGCCACATTGATCGATCAACCGTGTAAGAGAGTGAGGAGAGGTTTCGTTTGGGTCATTTGGTTCATCAGGTGTGGGCTGAGGTTGAGGGAGACGGTGAGAAAACAGTTTCGAGTTTTTTTGGGGGGAAACTCAGAGTTCAATTCCTACGGGCTTTGGGGGAAAACTAAACACATTGGGAGAATTCTGGGAGTGGCAGAAACACGACGGTGCCAGAGTTGTTGAGATTGGAGCCCGTTTTGCCCAGGAACCCAAGTTCCAGTTCGAAGGAAAAACCAGTGGAGGGAAAAAAATTGAAAATCAAATTGTGGGGACATTCGAGCTAAACTAAGGGCCGTTCTAGTCTTCTGGGAGCAAAAGGAAACCAACCACATCCATTTCGAAGGACGACACCCACGAATTGGCCAAGAACTGAGCTCCCTGGTTCTGAGAATTTTCGAGCTTGAGGACGACGACTTCCAGGCCCGGACACTTCCGAAGCTACGGAGGAGCACGCGGGACGCGATTGACGCGTCCTAAAACCGTGAGTGAACCCTTTTGATTTCTAAATTGGGCATGCATGACTATTTTGCTTATTTATCCCATGGTTTTTACCTATGATTTTATGATGGTGATATGATATATCGGTCTTACATGTTTCCACGTTTTTCGAGATATTTATCGTATTTCACGCATTTCGAGATTATGGTTTTTGCTTATGCATGCGTGATGATTTTGATGAAGTACCTGGATATGAATATGCATGTTTCAGATTTATGATGTTTGATCACATTGTGAAGTAATTTTTGGAAATTGCAAGTGTGGGAATTTGCATGTGAGTTCGGACATAAGTCCTGTCATGATGAGTTAGCTGGACCCCTGGCCCGATTCATAAGTTAACTGGGCCCCTGGCCCGATTCGTAAATTAACTGGACCCCTGGCCCGATTCATTTTAACAAATCCGTAACCGTTTCATGAAATCATATCCAACCACATTTACGGAAATCAGTGCAAATCCAGAAAACCTCGATTCACGTGCAAACACGTAAATCGCCTCGAAATGCGTGAAAACATATAAATTCACTGATATCCAAAAATAAATCATATAATCACAATTATAACAAACGTGAAACAGTTATGCATGCATCGAATTTATAAAACCAATGTCCACTCACAGACCGATTAACCGAGCGCCTCGATACGCGTGCCATAGGCCTTCCCGGGCCACACCACTATCACCTGGACTCCCAATCCTATCCAAATCACATTAGAGGATTACTAACCCCTTCATTATCATTCTATTCAAGTCCCGTAATTTTCCCGAATTTTTACGTATTTTTAAACTGGATTTAAAACCTTCGGACATCCCGAACAATATTGAAACGGGATCCGATCGACACGAAACCAACGCTAAAATGTTCGTTACATTGTATAGGATAAAAGTCATGTTGACCTCACCTCGAGATTCGTGCCCACGCGCCGTCACGCGCCGCCGTGAGTGGCTGCGCGTGAAAGCCACGCGCCTGCTACAGTGACTGCTACAGTCACCATCTTCACCCGTTTGTCTGGTAAACGGGTCTGATTACCCGCGATAGGATCCGGTTCAATTACACCCAATTCGACATCAATTTCATCCGTTCTTGATCCTAAAACAATCATTAGCATATGAATTTCAGTTCTGTGACATCGATCAACATCAACCATTCCCTAATCAAGCCATCAACCCGTGATCACCCAAAACGGGTCAATCACCAAAACTCCATCAATCCTCAACCATTGTCAAATTAACTTCATATGAAGCATATAAGGACTAACACGAACCAATTAGCATGATTAATTGAACACGACATTACCTCAATCACCACAACTCAAGCTCGAGTTTTTCGGCCTTCCACCTCGTCCGTTCACGGCCCTAGGAGCCCCAAAGCTTGCCCCATTTGATATGGTTCGACTCGTTGAAGTTCCAAGAAGCTCAATCCATCATCAATTAGGCTTAGGCTGGCCTAAAACTGGAAGTTCGAATTTGAATTTCCCAGAACCCAGTTTCAGGTTTTTCAGAGAATTCCAGCATCAATTACACTCATTCCTTTCATTCTCAATCACAGAGTGATCCTCTCGACTCACTCTCAATTCTAACAATCCAACTCAGTCCTTAAAAGCACCCAAAACCGTCCTCAATCCACTTTGTACAGATCCCCTGCACTAACCCGAAAACACAATAAAACAGTGCCCATGTTCAAGTGATTGATTGCCAGCACCAACATATGTGCGATTCCACCTCAAACTGACCCAATTAACTCAATTAAATTGATAAACAATCACGGGATCGATCGCACAAAGCATCCACCTTCACGGCTGTTCAATGAAACAGTACCCCCGTGTGGAATTACAATTCTGCCCTTGTGCAGAAAATTACCAAAAATGCCCCTCACGCATCCTGACCCGTAACTCGGTCATACGGACCCCGATTGATGCGTGCCGCCTGTCTACGAACTCAGGGCATCGAGACCTTCCTAACGGTCCTCGGTCCTCGGCCATCGGACCCCCCGATCAAAAAGTCAACATTTCCCCCCATAGCGTCCAAATTACGAAAATGCCCTTGCACTTCCGTACATCATAACTTTCACCACGAACGTCGGAATCGAACGTGCCACCTGTCTATGAACTCGTGACGTCCCGAACTACGTCACGGTCATCGGTCAAAGTCCATTTGACCATCCGAATTAAAAGTCAACGTTTTGCCCACGCCTAAGGGCAAAACGGTCATTTTGCACAATTCGTCCGAAATCGCCCAACTAATCCCTGATTAGTAAGTCACAATTAAATATTATTAAATCCCGATATTCGGGACGGGTCGTTACAGGGTGGGTCCTGTCAATTGGTATCAGAGCCTAGGTTTACAATTCATGTCCGGCACTCGGGTGTGCCTTGATTATTGTACTAACTTATGCCTTTTTCAGAGAAGGACGACCGGCCATGCCTCCACGACGCGAACCCCCTCCACGACCTGATGGCGATGCCGAGAGCGCTTCGATCGAGCGAGCCCAGCGTCTTGGGGCTACGGTGTTTAGTGGTGGAGCGGATCCCGAGGATGCTCACCGTTGGATTTCTCGGATTGAGCGGATTTTTACTGTGATGCACTGTCCTTCTGAGGAGCGTGTGGTGTTGGCCACATTTCTACTTGATGGATCTGCTTATGAGTGGTGGTATACTCTGGAGTTGTCGGGCTGGGATGCCCGTACAGTGGCTTGGGAGACCTTTCGTGAACGGTTTCTGGACCAGCATTATCCCCGTTCATTCCGTGATGCTAGGGAGACCGAGTTTCTGCAGCTCCAGCAGGGGAGCATGTCCGTAGCTGAGTATGAACAGAAATTTCAGATGCTAGCTCGTTTTGCTCCTACCTTTGTATCTACTGAGGCTGAGAAATGTCGTAGGTTTGAGCTTGGCCTACGGGGTGAGATACGGGCCATTGTGACGGCCGGAGCTTTTGCTACTCTCACGGAGTTGTCTGATTCCGCGGTACGGGTTGAGGCTAGTCTCCCGACATATCCACAGTACTCTGGTGGTGGGCAACGTCGAGAGCGTTCATATCCTGGATCATATGGTCAGAGAGCCCCGAAGAAGGGACGTTATAATGGAGCCTCATCCGCAGGTAATGATCGTTATGGCAGGCCTGGTAACTATCAGGGTTCCGGATTCCGAGCGCCTAGGGCGCAAACTGCTCCGCAAGCGAGCGCGACTTCTGTTGCTTCCACGGGACGGCAGGGTGGTGGTTTTGTTCGAGATGCTTCCAGTGTTATCTGTTTCTTCTGTGGCGAGCGGGGCCACTATCGGAGGGACTGTCCATCTTTGCCACAGGGTGGTGGCGCAGGTCGGGGTGGAGTAGAGCAGGGACGGAGCACAACTGCAGTTTCTGGGACTGGGAGCACTCGAGGAGGTGGTACTGGAGCGGCTAATGGACAGAGGGGCCGGGGCCGTGGGCGAGCAGCTGGACCACAGGCCCAAGTTTTTGTTGTTACGCAGCAGGAGGCCAGGGCAGCGCCTGGTGTTGTGACAGGTACACTCACGATCTTTGGGCATGATGTTTGTGCTTTAATTGATCCCGGAGCTACTCATTCATTTATATCACGGGACTGTGAGTTGTTGGCGGGTAGAGAGGTGTCCGCCATGGACTGTGACTTGGGTGTGAGTACACCCACGGGAGATGTTTTTGTGGTAAATCAAGTGTTGCGGGAGTGTCCCGTAATGGTAGGTGATGTTGGTCTGATGGCAGACTTGATACTCTTGGACTTGCACGACTTTGATGTCATTTTGGGAATGGACTGGTTGACGCTTCATCATGCTTCTATCGAATGTGTCGATAAGAAGGTTACTTTTCGGAGCCCGGGGTTACCGGAAACCACTTTTCAGGGAATTCAGCGAGCCACTCCTGTCGGAGTGATTTCTGCCCTGAAGGCAAGTAAGTTGTTGAGGAAGGGGTGCCAGGGATACTTAGCCCAAGTGTTGGACTCACGAGCTGCACCATTGAGGGTGGAGGATATACCGATTGTACGGGAGTTCCCGGATGTCTTTCCGGAGGATCTACCGGGATTGCCACCGCATCGAGATGTCGAGTTCACTATTGATCTGGTTCCAGGTACGCAACCTATCTCTTAGACTCCGTATCGTATGGCGCCAGCGGAGTTGAAAGAACTGAAGGCGCAGTTACAAGAATTACTTGAGATGGGGTTCATTCGACCGAGTGCGTCCCCCTGGGGAGCCCCGGTGTTGTTTGTGAAGAAAAAGGATGGGAGTTTGAGACTCTGCATTGATTACAGGCAATTGAATAAAGTAACAGTCAGGAACAAATACCCGTTGCCTCGGATCGATGATTTGTTCGATCAGCTGCGAGGAGCGCAGTACTTCTCCAAAATTGATCTACGTTCTGGGTATCATCAATTGCGGGTTAAGGATGAGGATGTACCCAAGACAGCTTTTAGGACCCGTTATGGTCATTATGAGTTCTTGTGATGCCGTTTGGTTTGACCAACGCACCCGCAGCGTTTATGGATTTGATGAACCGAGTGTTGCAGCCTTACTTGGATCGCTTTGTCATCATGTTCATTGACGATATCCTAGTCTATTCGAGGAGTGCGGAAGCGCACGAGGAGCACTTAAGGATGGTGCTAGGTACCTTGAGGGAAAACCAGTTGTATGCGAAGCTCAGCAAATGTCAGTTTTGGTTGACGAGTGTAAGTTTCTTGGGGCATGTGATCTCAACTGACGGGATCAGTGTGGATTCTCAGAAAATTGAGGCAGTGGCGAAGTGGGAACAACCGAGGACCGTCACTGAAGTCCGAAGTTTCTTGGGTTTGGCTGGTTACTACAGGAGGTTTGTAGAGGGTTTCTCTACCATTGCTGCCCCGTTGACGCGACTGACGCGGAAGGGAGTCAAGTTTGAGTGGGATGACGATTGTGAGCGTAGTTTTTGGGAGCTAAAGGAAAGGTTGACATCTGCTCCTATACTGACCCTTCCAGACGACAGTGGGGAATTTGAGGTGTACAGTGATGCATTCTTACAGGGTTTGGGATGTGTACTAATGCAGCATGGGAAAGTGATTGCCTATGCTTCGCGCCAGTTGAAACCACATGAACGCAATTATCCTATGCACGATTTGGAATTAGCTGCTGTTGTGCATGCATTGAAGATTACGAGACATCACCTGTATGGTGCGACTTGCAGAATGTTTACGGATCAAAAGAGCCTGAAGTACTTGTTCACTCAGAAGGAGTTAAATGTGAGGCAGCGACGGTGGCTTGAGCTAATTAAGGATTATGATTGCACGATTGAGTACCACCCGGGAAAAGCCAATGTGGTGGCTGATGCTCTAAGCTGGAAGTCAACGCATTCTGTAGCACATCTACGGACGGTTCATTTACCACTGTTGGTTGAACTCTGTAAGACTAGCATTGATCTGGGCTTGGATGGCCAAGGTGTTTTACTGGCTAGCTTTCATGTGAGACCACTTCTGATCGATCGGATCGTTGAGGCTCAATCTCAAGATCCTGTCTCATGTGTACTTCGGATTGAAGTGGAAGCCGGCGAGCGGCTAGATTTCACAGTCAGGGAGGATGGAGCTTTGCTAAAAGAAGGGCGGTTGTGCGTGCCCGACGTTGAGGCACTGAAGAAGGAAATCTTGGACGAAGCTCATAGTTCGGCTGTTAGGTCATATTTTATGCATTTTTCCATGCATTATTATCTTTGATGTACTACTAATATCTTTCATCACATAGGAGAAAATGATAATTTTTGTGAGAGTTGTGCAGGATTGGACATTATGTCGAATTAGAATGTTTTCGGTGTAAATGGAGGAAATTCGGAGTTGAAAGAGCTTACTTATGGAGCAAGGAAAAATAATGTGGAAAACAAAAAGCTGTCACTATTCAGGAATCACTATGCAGGCCAGACACTATTCAGGAATCAAAATGCAGGCCAGACACTATTCAGGAATCACTATGCACACCTGACACTATTCACGTGAATAGTAGCAGATTACATGTCTTTCCTTATTTGCCCTCATGCTTTCTTGCCTATTTAAGCCCTCTTCACTCTCAAAATAGGGGAGCCTCTACACACAACAAAGAAATCAGATCTGCTCTTCTTTTTCATTCCCCTTCTCTTCCAGTGAGAAAACCTCAAGAATTCCATAACCATCTCCCCTCTTCCATCCTTTTGCATCTCTTTCCCATGTACCTCAATCTCTCATCATAAAAGCTCCAAAATTTCTTCATCAAATTCGTCATCCATCATCTTTGTGTGTGAAGAAGAAGCCCTTTTCAGTTCTGGAGAAGAAGACTGCCTTCTACTTAGAGTTTGCTGCATCCATGTCTTTAATTAATGCTTTTATGTTGATTAGATACATGTGTAGCTAATTTCTCATCTAGGGTTCTTGATGTAACCATGTAAACTCAGTCTATGTTATGATTGAAGTATTTTGATTTCTGCAAACTCTTCTTTGTTTCATTCATTTTAATTATTGATTCATATGTGATTCTAGTGCTTGATCACCATTAGGGTTCCATATGCCTAGTTAGATTTAGAGCACATGCCATGCCTAAGTTTAATTGATTTATGAATGAAAGAATAGGGTTAGTGAGTACATGCCATGCCACTGAATCTGTTTGGTCATATTTATTTCTTTTCTCATACTTAAAGGCTTTCTAGGAGTAATCTAAAGTACATGCCATACTTAGGTTGCAATTAGAAGGACTAGATAGTGTTCCACATGCCATGGCCTATCTTACTTAAGTGAAAACGATCCTTAGAGCAGGTTTGGAAGATCAGGTACTTTAGTCACTGTATTCATAGAATCAAGGTTACATAGGTGAAGTCAAGACCCTAGCTTCCATCTCCATACTTTTCTCAATCTTTTCTATCTATCTTCATTTACTTAAAGTTTTAATTTCAGTTTAACGTCCTTACATATCACAAATCAAAACACAATTCTGTTTTATTTTCAGTTCTTTTAATTCCACTAGTTAATTGAGTCATTATAGGGTTATTTAGAGGTAATTGTGAAGCCTAATCAGTCTCTGTGGTTCGACACCCTTACTTGTGCATTACCATTACTACAATAGTAGTGTATAAGCTAGGAAACATCAACAATTTTGGCGCCGTTGCCGGGGACTGATTTATGTCCTTTGCAATTGGTTACCAACTTAGCCCTATAATCTGTTTTCTGTTTTAGTTTGTTTACAGCTTGAGTTGTTCATATCTTTGTGTGTCAGGTTTTGAATGTCCAGTACGCCTTTGCTAGACTCCGTTGCAGCAGCGATAAGGAAATCCAGGGAAACAAGCGGAAATCTTACTACAAAAATTGTAGCTAAAAGAGCATTTCAAGAAATCATCAAGGATAAGTCTTCTGTCTCAATTCTTTCAGGAGAGTCAGAAGAGTTTGAAGAAGAAATTGAAGAAAAGATGGCTGAGGCTGCAACCCATGCTTTGGAGTTCTATGCTCAACCAATAATCCCTGATTCGCCTTCATGCGTAGTACTGTCGCAGGCAGCAAGGAACTATGAACTTAAATCTTCATATTTTTCTATGTTTCCTTCATTCTTTGGTTTGCCTAATGAGGATCCATTGGCTCATATTAAAGAGTTTTACATAGTTGTTAATTCATTGCCCTTGCAGGGACTTTCGGAGAATGATTTGAGGTGTAGGATTTTTCCCTACACATTGAAGGAACGGGCCAAGGCTTGGCTCATGCATTTGAAGCCTAAGTCCTTGGAGACATGGGATGAGGTTGTAAAGAAGTTTATGGACAAGTTCTTTTCCCCCCAAAAGACAGCAACCCTAAGAGCTCAAATTTTCAATTTCAGACAAGATGATACTGAAACATTTAGTGAATGCTGGGAAAGATTTAGAGGACTATTGCTGCAGTGTCCACACCATGGGTTACCTCTTTACCTTCAAATGCAAATTTTCTTTGACGGATTAACCCCTACATGTCAATCAATGTGTGATAATGCAGCTGGTGGTGCTCTAAAGAAAAAGAGTCCAGAGGAGTCTCAAGAACTCTTTGAGATGCTGGGTTCTAATATGCATCAATCAAGAGGGAAGAGAAGTGGTGCATATGAAGTTCATTCAACTAATGACGTTTCTTTCAAGGTTGACAACTTGGAAAGGAAACTTGACGCTGTGCTTTCAAAGTTAGGCTCAACTCATGCCTCTCAAAGTGCTACATATGCTGATTACGATCAAGAGCAAGCCAATATGATGAATTGCTATAATTCAAGGCAAAGGAATGATCCATACTCAAACACTTACAACCCCGGATGGAGGAACCACCCTAACTTTTCTTGGGGTGGAAATCAGAATCAAAGCCATGCTCAGCAGCAGCCTAACAACTACCAAGTTCTCCCAAGCAATCCTGTAGAGGAGACATTACAGAAGTTCATGCAAACCACTTCCACTTTGTTCCAAAACCAAGCTGCCACCATTCAAAAGCTTGAGACCCAAGTTGGACAACTTGCTACTGCTCTTAACCAGAGAGAACTTGGGAAGCTTCCAAGTCAAACTCAGTTGCTTCAAAAGAATCAGGAGCAAGCAAAAGCCATAACAACACTTAGAAGTGGTAAGGTTATTGATAATGGTATTAACTACGATCTTCCTAATACTTCTGAAATTGTGAATGCAGGTGGGGAGGAAGGAGAGGCGGAACAAGCACCCAAGAAAGCTACTGATGTACCTCTTGGGACTAACAAAGATAAACCTGTTTTACACAAGGCTCCCGAGCCCTACGTGCCACCCATTCCTTTTCCAAGAAGACTTGCTCAATGCAACAAGGATAAGGCCTTCAAGGAACTTTATGACATTCTCAGTAAAGTTAATATTAATCTGCCTTTACTTGATTTAATTGATGATGTTCCAGCCTATGGCAAGTTCTTTAAAGAATTGAACAAGTACAAGAGGAAATATGAACCACATGAGAAGGTTTTAGTCTCCGAGAATGTCTCTGCCGTGCTTCAAAGAAAGCTTCCACCCAAACTTAAAGATCCTGGCAGCTTCTCCATACCTATTACCATTGGGGACAAGAAGATTGAGAAGGGTATGCTAGACTTGGGTGCAAGTATCAATCTTATGCCATACACGGTTTACTTGCATCTAGGTTTGGGAGAGTTGAAACCGACCACAGTTTCTTTACAACTTGCTGATCGTTCAGTAAAGTATCCAAGAGGTATAGTTGAAGACATTCTAGTTCAAGTTGATAAATTGATCATACCTGCTGATTTTGTAGTGCTTGACATGGAAGAATCACCAATCAAAGATCGTGAGTTACCTATTCTTCTTGGGAGGCCATTCATGGCCACAGCAAGGACAATCATAAATGTGCATGATGGAGTGCTCACAATGACAGTTCTTGGAGAAACTGTCCAATTTAGAGTGTTTGAATCTTTAACTCATCCGTATTCTTCTTTAGATTGTTTCTCTGTTGATATATTGGATTCTTTTGTGTTCACCAAATTTTCTCAAGGCCCCCCTAAAGACCCACTAGAGATTGTCTTGACCAATTTTCTGGATGACTTCGAAGATGAATGGGAGTTGGAAGAGGAAGTTTCTGCTTTGGAGGCTTTGAAGTCATATCCTCACAACTATTTAGTCCCCCTTGAGCCACTCGAGCCATCCATTGATCATCTCATACCCTCAATCATCAAACCACCAAAGCTTGAGCTTAAATTACTTCCCTCTCATCTTAAGTATATCTTTCTGGGCGACCAAAATTCACTTCCAGTTATCATAGCTTCTGATCTGACCTCTTTGCAGGAAGAAAAGCTAGTAAGAGTTTTGAGAGAGTTCAAATCCACCATTGGATGGTCTATAGCAGATATCAAAGGAATCAGTCCCTCTATGTGCATGCATAGGATACTTTTGGAGGAGGATAGCCAACCCAGCTGTGAACCTCAACGAAGACTCAATCCCAACATGAAAGAAGTGGTTAGAGCTGAAGTACTTAAGCTACTTGACACTGGGATCATCTATCCTATTTCTGACAGCAAGTGGGTTAGTCCTACTCAAGTTGTACCAAAGAAGAGTGGCATGACTGTCGTAAAAAATGATCAGGATGAACTTGTCCCAACAAGAGTCATGACTGGATGGAGGGTGTGCATTGATTACAGGAAGTTAAATGCTATGACTAGAAAAGATCATTTTCCCCTTCCTTTTATTGATCAAATGCTTGAAAGATTAGCTGGTTACTCACACTACTGTTTTCTTGACGGTTATTCAGGTTATAACCAAATCCCAATTGCACCTGAGGACCAAGCGAAGACGACCTTTACCTGCCCATTTGGCACGTTTGCTTATCGGAGAATGCCATTCGGTTTGTGTAACGCACCAGCTACATTTCAAAGATGCATGATGGCCATTTTCTCTGACATGGTTGAGAGGTTCATCGAGGTTTTTATGGATGATTTTTCTGTGTTTGGTTCCTCATTTGATATATGTCTTGATCATCTTGCATTAGTTCTAAAACGTTGCCAAGACACCAATCTGATTTTAAATTGGGAGAAATGCCATTTTATGGTTAAGAAGGGTATAGTGCTAGGTCATGTAATTTCAAGCAAGGGAATAGAGGTAGATAAAGCAAAAATTGACTTGATCTCTAAACTACCTCCCCCAGCATCTGTTAAGGGAATTCAAAGCTTCCTGGGTCATGCAGGTTTTTATAGACGTTTTATTAAGGATTTTTCAAAAATAACTCGTCCGTTATGTAACTTGTTAGCTAAGGACACTTCTTTTGACTTTAATGACGAATGTTTGCAGGCCTTTGAAATGCTTAAGAAGAAACTAACTTCTGCTCCAATTATCATGGCTCCAGATTGGTCTTTACCCTTTGAATTGATGTGTGATGCATCTGATTTTGCTATTGGTGCAGTACTAGGCCAAAGAATTGGAAAACTCTCTCATGTTATTTATTATGCAAGCAGGACATTGAATGATGCTCAGCTAAACTATTCCACAACAGAAAAAGAGTTACTTGCTGTTGTCTTTGCTCTGGAGAAGTTCAGATCTTATCTTGTAGGATCAAAAGTCATTGTCTACTCAGACCATTCAGCTCTACGATACCTAATGACCAAAAAGGATGCCAAGCCAAGACTCATTAGATGGATCCTCTTATTACAAGAATTTGATTTGGAAATAAGAGACAAGAGCGGCAAAGAGAATGTAGTTGCTGACCACTTATCACGTTTGAAAAGTGAAGCAATTGACAGAAATGCACAGTTGCCCTTGAATGAATCATTCCCTGATGAACAACTTCTTGCCATCCAAGATGATGAACCATGGTATGTTGATTTTGTTAATTTTCTTGCTTGTGGTATTATTAGAGATGATCTAACCTTTCAGGAGAAGAAAAGGTTCTTTTCGCAAGTGAAGCACTACATGTGGGATGAGCCCTACCTTTTCAAATATGGACCAGATCAGATTATTAGAAGATGTGTTCCTGAGGTTGAGCAAGAAAGCATACTCAATTTCAGTCATGAGTTCGCATGTGGGGGTCATTTTGGTGCCAAGAAGACAGCAGCCAAGGTTCTTCAATCTGGTTTCTTTTGGCCTACTTTGTTTAAAGATGCTTTTAAATTTTGTGCTAAGTGTGATAGGTGCCAAAGAATGGGCAACATCAGCAGCAGAAATCAGATGCCTTTGCATAACATTTTGGTTGTGGAGATCTTTGACGTTTGGGGCATCGATTTCATGGGACCATTCCCACCCTCTTTTGGCTACAATTACATCCTGGTGGCAGTAGACTACGTGTCTAAATGGGTGGAAGCAATTGCTTCAAAGACCAATGATCATAGAGTGGTGATTAACTTCCTCAAGGACATCATTTTTTCAAGGTTCGGAATGCCAAGAGCTATCATCAGTGATGGTGGAACTCACTTCTGCAACAAGCCATTTGAAGCCTTGATGAAGAAGTATGGAATCACACATAGAGTGAGCACACCATATCATCCCCAAACTTCTGGCCAAGGGGAGATAAGCAATAGGGAGATCAAGAATATTCTAATGAAGACTGTGAATTCGACAAGGAAAGACTGGTCCACAAAGTTACATGATGCACTTTGGGCCTATAGAACAGCTTATAAGACTCCTATTGGGATGAGCCCTTACAGAATTGTTTTTGGGAAAGCTTGCCATTTGCCAATGGAGTTGGAGCACCATGCTTTGTGGGCAATCAAGAAGCTTAACATGGACTTTACAAAAGCTGGAATGTCAAGAAAGCTGCAACTCAATGAGCTTGAGGAGCTAAGGAATGAGGCTTATGAAAGTGCAAAGATTTACAAAGAAAGGACCAAGCTTTACCATGATAAAGCTCTTACGAGAAAGGTATTCTTCCCTGATCAAAATGTTTTATTATATGACTCTCGTTTACGTCTCTTTCCAGGTAAACTTAAGTCTAGATGGGTTGGACCTTTCAAAGTGATCAAAGTGTATCCTCATGGAGCAGTTGAAATAAAGAATCTCAGCAATGGTAACAGTTTCAAAGTTAATGGCCACAGATTAAAGCCGTACTTGATGTCTGATATGGGTGTTCCCATTGCACATATGGTGGATACTCTTCCATTCCATTAAGCCCATTTGCAACCACGTCTTGCCTAGACATTAAATACAGCGCTTGTTGGGAGGCAACCCAACCAGGTTCTATCTTTTAAGCCTTTTAACTTAATTACTTCTTTTCTTTCTCTGCTTTGATACTCCCTTTGCATTGCATGCATTTTTTCTATGTTATACATTGAGGACAATGTTTAGTTTAGGTTTGGGGGTAAGGAATTGCAAATTTTTGGGTGCTAAAGAGTCAGTCTGTCAGAGCATTGTTGAAACATTGTAATGGAATCTTTATGCAAACTAAGGCATACAATCGTCAGTTAGAAGGAATCCTTGATTAGTCTTCTGATTAGGTGTTCTTTCTGACCTCTTTTGCTCTTAGAATCATGGTGAATAAGGTGCCTGATCAAACAAATGAAGAAGAATAGTGGAGACTACCCTTGTGATGTTTTGAGCCTACTTGCTTTATTGAGAGGGTTTAATTTGTTTCTGCTCCAATTCTTTCTTTCTAATTCACTCTAATCTGATCTCATTATCATTTTTGGTTGATTACTAAGAATTTATCATAATTTCAGATATCACATGCCCTTCATTTGTGGAGTAGCCCTTTTGAAGTGATGCTAGGCTTTGTGTGCATAACCTTCTAAAAGCCTTTTCTAAACCCGACCTTTGTGTGCTCCATTAGCCATTTTGTAGCCAAACACATGTAGCCATTTCTTTCATAACCTACATCACTCCTTCCCTTTTGTATCTCTCTTTGAGGTACCTAGCTTAATTGTGACCATACCCTATAGCTTGGAATCTGCCAAGGTTGCTGAAAGTGGAAATTCGATGCAAGGAAAAGTATGGCCACTGTTAAATCAAAAGTTTATGAAAAATCAAAAGTAGCTCAGATCAAAAGAAGTTCATATCAAAAGAAAAGAGAACTTAAATGAAGTAAAACTTCAAGGAAAAAAAAAGATGAGAAAAAAAAAAGCAAAAGAAAAAGTTCAAGTATGATCTGAGAAAAGTTCTTTCCATTCAACTTAAAGTGAGCAGATGCTGGGAATAACATCAAGCTCTGCAAAGGAATTTTTCAAAAGCCCGTGGTATGATTCTAAGTTACTTGTTGTTCCTATCCTTTTTTCATTTTTCCCTCAACCAAGCGTCATTACAACCTATTTAGATTAAGACCTATGTTGATCACTTGGGCAATGACATGAATGCTGGGAGGTATGTGCTCTATCTAATTCTTAGTTTTCGATTCTCTCATGAGATCTATCCTGAAATTGTGCCATTTTTTCTTATACTTCATATGTGAGAATACTTGCTTTCATATTACATAACTTCACTCACATATGTTTGATGGAGAGATTAAACCTTAGGTTCGAGTGATTGAGTGAATCTGTGAGACTTAGAGTTGAGACGAATTCTATCTTCAGGTTTGAAAATGATACCTATGAAGCCTTGAAACTTAGAGTAAAAGTGTTCACTTGCACACTAATTAGTTGCTGGCATGGTGAATTCAAGAAGGTGAAGGTATGACTAAGGTTTCATTGGTTCACCTTACTTTGTTTCCATAATGTTTTAACCCTTGTTTTTTCAATAGTCTTGATGGTCTTTGTGGGTGTCACATCTGTTAAACCCTCAGGAGACAAAACTCCTCCTACTAGGCACACCTAGGGGTTTAAATGGTCTATCATAGGAAGATCGAGTCATTAATTTAATTGTGCTTATGTAATTTGTTTTGCTTGAGGACTAGCAAATGATAGGTTTGGGGGTCTTTGTTAGGTCATATTTTATGCATTTTTCCATGCATTATTATCTTTGATGTACTACTAATATCTTTCATCACATAGGAGAAAATGATAATTTTTGTGAGAGTTGTGCAGGATTGGACATTATGTCGAATTAGAATGTTTTCGGTGTAAATGGAGGAAATTCGGAGTTGAAAGAGCTTACTTATGGAGCAAGGAAAAATAATGTGGAAAACAAAAAGCTGTCACTATTCAGGAATCACTATGCAGGCCAGACACTATTCAGGAATCAAAATGCAGGCCAGACACTATTCAGGAATCACTATGCACACCTGACACTATTCACGTGAATAGTAGCAGATTACATGTCTTTCCTTATTTGCCCTCATGCTTTCTTGCCTATTTAAGCCCTCTTCACTCTCAAAATAGGGGAGCCTCTACACACAACAAAGAAATCAGATCTGCTCTTCTTTTTCATTCCCCTTCTCTTCCAGTGAGAAAACCTCAAGAATTCCATAACCATCTCCCCTCTTCCATCCTTTTGCATCTCTTTCCCATGTACCTCAATCTCTCATCATAAAAGCTCCAAAATTTCTTCATCAAATTCGTCATCCATCATCTTTGTGTGTGAAGAAGAAGCCCTTTTCAGTTCTGGAGAAGAAGACTGCCTTCTACTTAGAGTTTGCTGCATCCATGTCTTTAATTAATGCTTTTATGTTGATTAGATACATGTGTAGCTAATTTCTCATCTAGGGTTCTTGATGTAACCATGTAAACTCAGTCTATGTTATGATTGAAGTATTTTGATTTCTGCAAACTCTTCTTTGTTTCATTCATTTTAATTATTGATTCATATGTGATTCTAGTGCTTGATCACCATTAGGGTTCCATATGCCTAGTTAGATTTAGAGCACATGCCATGCCTAAGTTTAATTGATTTATGAATGAAAGAATAGGGTTAGTGAGTACATGCCATGCCACTGAATCTGTTTGGTCATATTTATTTCTTTTCTCGTACTTAAAGGCTTTCTAGGAGTAATCTAAAGTACATGCCATACTTAGGTTGCAATTAGAAGGACTAGATAGTGTTCCACATGCCATGGCCTATCTTACTTAAGTGAAAACGATCCTTAGAGCAGGTTTGGAAGATCAGGTACTTTAGTCACTGTATTCATAGAATCAAGGTTACATAGGTGAAGTCAAGACCCTAGCTTCCATCTCCATACTTTTCTCAATCTTTTCTATCTATCTTCATTTACTTAAAGTTTTAATTTCAGTTTAACGTCCTTACATATCACAAATCAAAACACAATTCTGTTTTATTTTCAGTTCTTTTAATTCCACTAGTTAATTGAGTCATTATAGGGTTATTTAGAGGTAATTGTGAAGCCTAATCAGTCTCTGTGGTTCGACACCCTTACTTGTGCATTACCATTACTACAATAGTAGTGTATAAGCTAGGAAACATCAACATCGGCCTACGCGAAGCATCCTGGTGGGACCAAGATGTATCGTACCTTGCGAGAGCACTACTGGTGGCCGGGGATGAAACGGGAGATTGCCGAGTTTGTCAGCAGGTGTCTGATTTGCCAGCAAGTGAAGGCTGAGAGACAACGACCTTATGGAGCCTTGCAACCACTACCTATCCCGGAATGGAAATGGGATCACTTAACGATGGATTTCGTGTTTGGACTTCCTAGGACACCCAGGGGTCACGATGGAGTTTGGGTGATTGTGGACAGGCTTACGAAATCAGCTCATTTCTTGCCAGTGCTAGAGAACTTCAGGATGACACAGTTGGCCCAGTTGTTTATTGACGAGATCATCCGTTTGCACGGTACTCCGGAATCAATAGTTTCTGACCGAGACCCGAGGTTTACTTCTCGATTTTGGCAGAGTCTACATGAAGCATTTGGGATGAAACTTCGTTTTAGTACTGCATTTCATCCTCTGACTGACGGCCAGTCTGAGCGGACCATCCAGACTTTGGAGGATATGATGCGAGCTTTCGTTTTGTAATTTCAGGACACTTGGGAGTCACATCTAGCCTTGATGGAATTTGCCTACAACAACAGCTATCAGGCGAGCATTGGGATGGCTCCGTACGAAGCCTTGTACGGACGGCAGTGCAGAACTCCGTTGTGTTGGACGGACGTAGGTGAAAGGAAGCTGACTAAATCCGAATTGGTGGAACTGACGACCGAGAGGGTCAAACTCATCAGGGATCGGCTCAAGGCAGCCCAAGATAGACAAAAGAGCTATGTGGACCATCGGATTCGAGATCTTGAGTTTGCGGTCGGAGATCGGGTGTTTCTGAAATTGTCCCCTTGGAAGGGTGTGGTGAGATTCGGCAGGCGAGGGAAGTTGAGCCCTCGTTATATTGGACCATATGAGATTACCGAGAGGATTGGCCCGGTGGCCTACCGGTTGGCACTACCGCCAGAGCTGTCGAAGGTCCACGATGCTTTTCATGTGTCGATGTTGCGGAAATATGTGTTTGACGCATCTCATGTACTGGAGGATAAAGTACTACGTCGGAAGACCGTTCCTCTGGTAAAGGTACTCTGGAGGAACCAGAATGTGGAGGAAGCCACATGGGAACCCGAGGCGCAGATGCGAGAACAGTTCCCCTACTTGTTTCCTTGAAATTTCGGGACGAAATTTCTTAAGGGGGGGAGATTGTAACGCCCCGGACGTTCTGGAAATGTAATATTATAAAATATTGAATAAAATGACGTTTTTACCCCTGTGTTTTGTGTGGTTAATTTGTTGACTTTTTGATTGGGAGGTCGAACGGACGTTGAGCGATGACCGTGACGTAGTTCGGGACGTCACGAGTTCATAGACAGGTGGCACGTTCGATTCGGACGATCAGGGTGAAAGTTATGATGTTCGGAAGTCCAGGGGCATTATCGTAATTTGGACGTTATATGGGAAAAAGTTGACCTTTTGTTTGACAATTGATATTCATTTGACTCGAAGACCGTTATGTTCGTCTCGACGTCCTGAGTACAACGACAGGCGGCACGCGCGAAACGGACGTCGGATGACCGAGTTACGGGTCACGGAAGTTGGAGGGCATTTTGGTAATTTTTGCCCTGGGGGCATTTTGGTCTTTTCACACGGGGTACTGTTCACCACCGTGGAAAAACAGAGTGTGCGGCCGTGGGTTGAGCGAGCAATTGTTTAAGGGTTGGTGGAGAGATCAGACACATTTTTTATGTCGTTTGAGGTAGTGGTGCTGGACTGAGTGACTTTGGTGCACGATTTGGGCAGTGCTCAGTGCACGGGGGAGATTGAATTGGCCGTGGTCTCTGTGCGTGCGGGAAACCATTTTCAGAGACCCCAGTTGGTCTCCCACGAGTTGCTGGCCACATTGATCGATCAACCGTGTAAGAGAGTGAGGAGAGGTTTCGTTTGGGTCATTTGGTTCATCAGGTGTGGGCTGAGGTTGAGGGAGACGGTGTGAAAACAGTTTCGAGTTTTTTTGGGGGGAAACTCAGAGTTCAATTCCTACGGGCTTTGGGGGAAAACTAAACACATTGGGAGAATTCTGGGAGTGGCAGAAACACGACGGTGCCAGAGTTGTTGAGATTGGAGCCCGTTTTGCCCAGGAACCCAAGTTCCAGTTCGAAGGAAAAACCAGTGGAGGGAAAAAAATTGAAAATCAAATTGTGGGGACATTCGAGCTAAACTAAGGGCCGTTCTAGTCTTCTGGGAGCAAAAGGAAACCAACCACATCCATTTCGAAGGACGACACCCACGAATTGGCCAAGAACTGAGCTCCCTGGTTCTGAGAATTTTCGAGCTTGAGGACGACGACTTCCAGGCCCGGACACTTCCGAAGCTACGGAGGAGCACGCGGGACGCGATTGACGCGTCCTAAAACCGTGAGTGGACCCTTTTGATTTCTAAACTGGGCATGCATGACTATTTTGCTTATTTATCCCATGGTTTTTACCTATGATTTTATGATGGTGATATGATATATCGGTCTTACATGTTTCCACGTTTTTCGAGATATTTATCGTATTTCACGCATTTCGAGATTACGGTTTTTGCTTATGCATGCGTGATGATTTTGATGAAGTACCTGGATATGAATATGCATGTTTCGGATTTATGATGTTTGATCACATTGTGAAGTAATTTTTGGAAATTGCATGTGTGGGAATTTGCATGTGAGTTCGGACATAAGTCCTGTCATGATGAGAAATGTTTTCGGAATAATGTTGGAAAAAGGTTTGTGATGAATCCTGGTTTATTGAGTTTAAAAACGGTTTTGGGTTTAAAGACCCGGTTAATGGTTGGATCTGGTTTTGGGTTTAAAGACCCGGTATGTTGATGACGGGGGCGGGCCCGAAAATTGGGTTTAAAGACCCGAATTGAGTTTAAAGACTCGTGAGTTTAAAGACTCGATTATTATGATACCCCCGAGGCCTATTAATCATGTTTTGAGTTTAAAGACTCGTTGATATCCCGGGAAGGCCTAAAATTGAGTTTAAAGACTCGGATGGATCCAACGGCATAATTGTGGTTATTGATTCACGTTTTACTTGATTTGTGCAATTAACGTTCAAAATGACGGTTTCTGAAACTTGGAATTATTAAATGGTTTTTACTTGAATTATGGCGATCCTTTGTAACGTTTTTCACGTGTTTCGGAAAAAGAGTTTTCAAAAGTTAATATGCAAAATTTGAATATTTGGTTATGCATGCGTGTTACAAAACTGGAGGGCGAACCCAATTTCGGAAAAACTGTTTTTCCTTTAAAACTTATGTTTCGGTCCACTCACACTTTGTTGTTTTAAATTCCTTCCAGGTCGTGGTACAAGTGCGGGGGCAAGCGCCGAGGCAGAGGCGGAGGCATAAAGTTTTCCATTGCGGAGTAGTTAGTTCACAGAGTAGGACTTGTTTCTTTAACTTGTTTTGTAATATTGCTCTGTGAAACTGTGGACCTGACGTCCAGTCGGATGTATTTTGTTTAATCTCCCTGGTCTGACAATGGGCGTGTTGTAATATTAATTAGTTTTCCGGTCTTTTGGGATTCGATTGTCAGACGGGAGCAGGATGCTTCTCGATTATCGAGGCGATAATCGGGGTGGGTCCTGTCAGATATGGTGTCAACAGAAGTCCCCCAAGTCGTTGACTGAGGTGGAATTTCTCGGTTGGGGACTTGTTTCATTCTCCCAGACCCTGGTGGGAAGTATACCTGTAGTCCCCCATGTCCCCTGGTGGGAGAGTCCGCCGAGACAGTCTCTGTCATGGAGAGGAAGTAGCTAGTAGGCGGCTGGTGATAAAGAGCACTCGGCGGAAAAGTGGCTCAGTCGGCCGTGGTTGTGTGCAGTGGGTCGGTGATAGGAGCCAAAAAACAGGGTTGGAGCTGCGGAGACCGAGCGGTGTACATGGGTCGGTGGGAGGACCAGTGTCCGTACGGGGGTGAGAACACCGAGCGGTGTGTACGAGTCGATGAATAGAGCCAATACCTGCCCATGGATGAGAACACCGAGCGGTGTACATGGGTCGGTGGGAGGACCAGCGTCTGTTAAGCAGTCCCAGACACCGAGAGGTGTACGGAAGTCGGTGTTGACCTGTAGGAAGACGGTTGGGCTTCCTCGGACAGATGGTTGACACGTGTCCAGTCAGAATGTTTGGTTGCAACACGTGTCTGTCACTGAGGGGAGTGACGCTTCGTAGTCTGTGCATTAATTACTATAAATATGGGGAGCTCTTCACCGGTGTCCTCACTTGTGTTTTTGAGAAAAGTTGAGAAACTCTGTCCAAACAAAGAGGCGATTTTCGACTAGCATTTGACGGCGGTGCGTACGGTGTTTGCGATTTCCGACATACGGTCCCCCGTGAAAAAACAAGGTAAGCACCTGTCCAAGTTTAGTTTTTCGATTAAAGTAGGAGGGTGTGAAGAACTGGTCATGAACGTGGTGAAGGTTGTGGTCAGATCTTCATAGGAACGAGTCGGTCGGCTGAGTTTGGTTTTTCTGTTTGCTTTTGTAGATGTCGGTCCAGAGTGACTCGGTATCTGAGGGTAAGTGCTACGACTCACAGGGCGGTGAGTCGTCGGGTAGTAGTGTACAGGTGCCCATTCCCACCTCCGGGAGTGAGGGCGAGGCCCACTCGTTCAAGGCACGAAAGAGAGTAGAGGCGGTGCACCGCACGGCCGAGTCGTCAGGTAGGACCACGGACATCGGTTCGGGGGCTGGGCCGACGGGCAGGTCGGGTAGTGGGAATCTGCTGGGAGGCGCCGAGACGATAGTAAAGGTGGGGGTGCACCGAACGTTGAAGCTGACCCATGGTTGTGACAAGGGCACAGTGCGGCTGAACAAAATGAAAACAAACGGGGACGAGTCGGTCCCGGTAGCCGTGCCGATTGAGCGGGCGGCCTTCACCATGGACGAAATGGTGAACAAGGAGACCGAGAAGGGCCTGATGAAGATGAGGATTGAGTTTGGCATTCCCGACTCGGTGACGACAAGGTTACCCACAAGAGAAGAAAGACCCAGCAACCCCCCACCTGGTATGGCACTGTTCTATACCGAGCTGATGCACCACGGGGTAAGGCTGCCCCTTCACCCTTGGCTGCGTAGGATGGTGAAGAAGATGGGGGTGGCACTCGGTCAGCTCAATCCGAACGTGTGGATTGTGCTCTGCTCGCTTTACACGGCCTTCAGGTGGGCCGAGCAACCGGAGCCGACCTATGCTCAACTGATGTACCTGTACGAGTTCGGCTTCCAGCAGCAGAGTACCGGGTGGGTCTTCGTCCGCCACCGCAAGAAGAACAAACAGGGGGAGTTCATTCTGGACATACCGACCTCCCAAAAATCGTACAAAACGAAGTTCTGCCTGGTCAGTGGGGACTGGGAGGGGAACACCGAGGGACCCCCGATACCGTCCAAATTCCAGACCCAAGGTTGATAGTTGTAGCATAGGCCGCCCCTTCATGTAAATGTTGATAGGTTGTATGCTAAGTATGAGTGTTGTAGCTGATCATTTCTCGGTGTGCAGGTTTTTTCCCAGAAGAAGAGATAACGCCAGAGGGGAAAGCGGTCGTCCACCGAGTAAGGGAGATTTTGGATGAGTTGAATCGGAACCGACGAATACTTCGGCTACCTGGGTTTCAGTACAAGGCCGGCCTCATCGACACCGACGAGGGTAAGTGTTTTTGTTGTTGGTTTGCTATGTGTTTTCTTATATCTGACCTGTGTCTCGGTGTTGCAGTGCCATATCATCTCGGGAGTAGGATTTTCAAAGACTGTGAGCAGTTGAGAATGAAGGCCGATCAGAGCTCCGCGGAGTCTGCCCCACTGACGAAGGCTGTGGAGCGCCTGGAGCTCATTCTCAAGAAGAAAAAAGAGAGAGCCGAGAGAGGTCAGTCGGAGCGGTCCCACCGGTCAAAATAGGGGCCAACCTTCCAAGCCGAGGCCACCGAGTCCACGACCTAGGTCTCCCAAGAGGAAACATAGCGCAATGGACGGAGACCGAGTGCGCTCTCCCGAACCAAGGCGGATGAAGGCGAGGATGGAGGCCGAGACGATTATGTCGGCACAGGAGGCCATTGGGGGCAAGAGGACCATGGCGGCCCCAGAATTCAATCCTCCACCGTCCCCCCTCGGCTGGATGCGAGGATCCTGGAGATGCTCCAGAGGAGAGGAGATGTGAATCTCGGTGTGTTCACCAACGGGGAGGCGATCGGCGAGGGATCCAGTGCCGAGACAACCCTCTGCTGCCCGAGGCAAATGGTACCATTGCTGAATGGGGTCTGTCAGGGGGCTTCGACGCCCTTGGAAGAGCTGGCCGAGGTGCAATGCCGGTCGGCTGATCAGAGGATGGAGAAGGCCCTGCTGCTACTGAGCAATGTAAGTTTTTCGTATGTTGCAAGTGTGGTATGTTAGGCCGAGTGAGTTGCTAACGGTTGTCATGTGCAGGCTCTCGGTGAGGTGTACATCCAGTTTGGGAACAGCCAGAGGAGGGTGGCATCTGCTCGGCGGGAGAAGGAGCGGCTGAAGCAGAAACAGGAAGAGCTCACCCCTAAGCTTCAGGAGGCCGAGAGGGCAATGAAGGAGGCAGCCGACCTCACTCGAAAGTTGGAAGCCGAGAGGTGGAAGACTCAGGAGGCTCTTACTTCTAGGGACCAGGTGAAGGCCGACCTGGAGGCAAAGGAGAAAGACCGCCTGAAACACTGGAAAGAGCTATGTCGGGTGAAGTCTGCGAGGGAGGCCGACTTGCAAAAGGCGAAGGAGGAATCGGTGGCCGAGTTCATGGCGTCGGAGGAGCTCGATAAACTCAAGAACGAGTATGCTGCTGAGTGCGAGCAGGAGTTCTTCCGCAACCTCTTCCTGCACAACCCTGGCTTGGCCATGAAGACCCCCTGGCTCGGCCAGGACATAACCACCGAGATGTTTGATGACGAGTCGGGGGAGGAGGAAGAAGAAACCATCTTGCCAAGTTTCCAGCCGGGAGCCGACCAGACAGAGCCTCAGAAGGAGCCGGAGCCAGAAGTGGAGGGGATAGTACAAGCCGAGCAGCCGATGGAGGAGTTAGTGTAGGAAACTTGTAAATCTTCCTTTATTTAGAAATAGTTGGGGCGGCCGAGAGGTCGAATTTTGTAAAGCTCCTACAGGCCGAGCAAAATAGGTCTGCACATTTTGAAATGAAATAGAACTTTCTTCGAGCATAAATTGTATACCGAGTTATCCTTTCGATTTGTCTATTTGTTAAAGTGTGTTGGTGTAGGCCGAGTGAGGCTGTACACCGACTCTAATGTTCGAGTCAAAAAATAGCAAGTGTTGGGGTGTAGGCCGAGTAAGACCGAACCCCGACTCGTATGTTTGAGTCGTAATGGTAGTGCAAGCCGAGTAGGGCTGTACACCAACTCTAATGTTCGAGTCAAAATAGCAAGTGTTGGGGTGTAGGCCGAGTAAGACCGAACCCCGACTCGTATGTTTGAGTCGTAGTGGTGGTGCAAGCCGAGTAGGGCTGTACACCGACTCTAATGTTCGAGTCAAAATAGCAAGTGTTGGGGTGTAGGCCGAGTAAGACCGAACCCCGACTTGTATGTTTGAGTCATAGTGGTGGTGCAAGCCGAGTAGGGCGGTACACCGACTCTAATGTTCGAGTCAAAATAGCAAGTGTTGGGGTGTAGGCCGAGTAAGACCGAACCCCGACTCGTATGTTTGAGTCGTAATGGTAGTGCAAGCCGAGTAGGGCTGTACACCAACTCTAATGTTCGAGTCAAAAAATAGCAAGTGTTGGGGTGTAGGCCGAGTAAGACCGAACCCCGACTCGTATGTTTGAGTCGTAATGGTAGTGCAAGCCGAGTAGGGATGTACACCGACTCTAATGTTCGAGTCAAAATAGCAAGTGTTGGGGTGTAGGCCGAGTAAGACCGAACCCCGACTCGTATGTTTGAGTCGTAGTGGTGGTGCAAGCCGAGTAGGGCTGTACACCGACTCTAATGTTCGAGTCAAAATAGCAAGTGTTGGGGTGTAGGCCGAGTAAGACCGAACCCCGACTCGTATGTTTGAGTCGAAATGTTATGTTACAAAGGCTAGATAAATGGAAGAGTTTATAAATAACCGGTGCAAAAACGGGTAAAGTACAGCAAGTCATAAGAAGGAAAAAATACAGCCTTAAATGTAGTACTTCTTCAAATGATCGGCATTCCATGGGTGGCCCAGTCTTCGCCCATCTTGGTCTTCCAGTTCGTAAGTTCCGAGCCGGCATATTCTGGTAACCCGATATGGACCCTCCCAATTGGGGCCGAGAGTCCCTGCTGAGCTATCCTTGGTGGCAAGGCTGACTTTTCGGAGGACCCAGTCGCCTTCCTGAAAACCCCGATGTTTGACTCTGGAATTATGGTAGTTGCAAAGCCGCTGCTTGCAGGCGATGTTTCTGAGGTTGGCCTGCTCCCTGTGCTCCTTGATGAGGTCTAGACTGAGTGCGATCTGATGGTTGTTTTGTTCAAGCTCATAGGACGACACTCGGTAAGAAGTTTCGCTTAGTTCAGCGGGAATAACTGCTTCCGTTCCGAAAGTTAGCGGGAAGGGGGTTTCATTCGTAGATGTGCGGTAGGATGTCCGATATGACCAGAGTGCGTTGGGGAGAATTTCAGACCACTTGCCCTTGGCCTCGTCCAGCTGCGTTTTCAGTGTATGCTTGATGATCTTGTTTATGGCCTCAACTTGGCCGTTGGACTGAGGGTGAGCTGGTGAGGCGAAGCAAAGGCGGATGTTGTGTCTGTCACAAAAGGCACGGAAGCGTGCGTTGTCGAATTGCTTCCCATTGTCCGTGACGATTGTGTGGGGGAGACTGAAACGGCAGATAATGTTCTGGAAGACGAACGTTTTGATCTTGGCCGTGGTGATAGAAGCCAAAGCTTTCGCCTCAACCCACTTTGTGAAGTAATCCACCGCTACCACCGCATACTCTGTCTTGACCTTTCCCGCCGGCATTTTCCCAATCAAATCAAGTCTCCACTGCGAGAAGGGCCAGGGGCTGACCATTGGTGTGAGGTTTTCTGGAGGTAGGTGGAAGAGAGGGGCGAACCGTTGACACTTATCGCACCGCTTGGTCAGCTCGGCCACGTCTCCGTGCATGGTTGGCCAATAGAAACCTTGCCGGAAAGCCTTGTGGGCCAACGACCGTGGTCCAGAAAGATTTCCGCAAATACCGGCTTGGATTTCCTCGAGAACGGCTCTGCCTGCCTCCGGGACGAGACACTTCAAGAGGGGCAAAGTGAAACCCCGTTTGTAGAGTTGGTCGTTGATGAGTGTATAGCGGGCTGCCCGTCTTCGAACCTTTTTGGCCTCGATTTTGTCAGAAGGAAGAGTTCCATCTGCGAGGAATCTAATCAGTGGGGCCATCCACGTGCCATTAGTGTTGATGGCGTAGACCGCCGAGCATTGTGTACTGGGTTGATCCAGAATTTCGATCAGTACGCTTCGACTCTGCTTCTCATCGAGGGAGGATGCGAGCCGGGCCAGGGCGTCGACATGGCTGTTTTCGGAGCGTGGAATCCGAGTGATAGCGTAGCTGCGGAAACTACATAGAAGGGTCTTCGCCAGTGCTCTGTATGCTGCCATGGAAGAGTCTTTCGCCTCATAGGCGTTGTTGATCTGGTTGACGATGAGCTGTGAATCGCTGAAGATCTTGACCTGTTCTGCCTCCATGGTTTTAGCGAGGCGGAGCCCTGCAAGGAGGGCCTCATACTCGGCGGCATTGTTGGAGGCCTTGAATTGGAAACGAAGGGCATACTCCATTCGGACCTTGTCCGGTGTGGTAAGGACAAGTCCAGCTCCCGACCCGTTGTGGCAAGCCGACCCGTCGACATAAAGGAGCCAGGTTGGTCGAGTGGGGTCGAGTTGGGGGTTCTCCTCGTCCAAAGTATGTGTTATGGACAGAGGGGGAGATGGTGGGACCTCAGCTGCGGCCGCTGCCGGGACGTAGGAGAACTCAAAGATAAAGTCCGCCGTGGCCTGTCCTTTCTCGGCAGTGCGGGGAATGAAAGTGATGTCGAACTCGCTGAGTTCTATTGCCCATTTCAGTAAGAGGCCCGAAGTTTCGGGCTTCTGAAGCACTTGCCGGAGTGGTCTGTCGGTTAAGACGACGATGGAATGAGCCTGGAAGTATGGCCTGAGCTTCCGGGCGGACATGATGAGGGCGAAAGCGAGCTTCTCTAAGTCAGAGTATCTTGTCTCGGCGTCCTGCAGAGCCTTGCTGACGTAATATACCGGATGTTCGGCACCGTCCCTACGCTTGACCAAAACTGAACTTGCGGCAGAAGCGGAGACAGATAGATACATGTAGAGGGTTTCCCCGGTGTCTGGTCTTGCGAGCAGCGGCGCTTTTCCCATGTATTCCTTAAGTTCAGTGAAGGCCTTGGTGCATTCCTCGGTCCAGGTAATGTGTTTGGACCTGCCCTTTAGGGCCTTGAAGAAAGGTACGCACCTGTCCGTGGCCTTGGAGATGAAGCGTGTAAGGGCTGCGACTCGGCCCGTTAAGCTTTGCACTTCTTTCTGGGTTCGTGGCGGCTCCATATCGACCAAGGCCTTGATTCTTTCCGGGTTGGCCTCGATGCCCCTCTGGCTAATCATGAAACCCAGAAATTTCCCAGGGCTGACTCCGAACACGCACTTCGCCGGATTTAACCTCATTCGATACCGTTTGAGGACGTCGAACATTCACGAGAGATTGGGGATGTGGAGGTCAGCCGATTTACTCTTGACGAGCATGTCGTCGACGTAAACCTCCATGGTTTTCCCAATCTGGTCGGCGAACATGAAGTTCACTAGGCGCTGGTAAGTGGCCCCGGCGTTTTTGAGTCCGAAAGGCATGACATTGTAACAGTATAACCCCTGATCTGTCCGGAAGGTTGTGTGGATCTGATCTGCCGGATGCATAAAGATTTGGTTGTAGCCCGAGTACGCATCCATAAAACTCAGGAGCCCATGTCCTGCCATGGCGTCGACTAGTTGGTCAATCTTAGGCAAAGGAAAACTGTCCTTGGGGCAGGCCTTGTTAAGGCCAGTGAAATCAATGCACATTCGCCACGCCCCCGAGGGTTTTTTGAAGAGTACAACATTGGCAACCCAGGCAGCATAGACGGCCTTCCGGACAAAGTGGATGGTGCTGAGCTTGATGATCTCTGCCTTCATAGCCTCGGTCCTCTCAGCATCGTAGAGGAGGCGTTTCTGTTCGACAGGTTTGTAGGTAGGATCGATACTGAGCCGGTGGCAGATCACGTTGGTGGAGATGCCGGGCATGTCGGCGTACGACCAGGCAAAGACTTCAGAGTTGTCCCTTAAAAACCGGATCAGTTGTGAGCGCAGGTCGGGCGAAAGAGTTGTCCCAATCTTTACCTTCCGGTCCGCAAAGTCGTGGGGGAGTACTATCTCTTCGACATCCTCAATGGGCTGTGGATGGGGTGTTGCGGAATGGACCCGAGGATCTTCGATTGGTTCGGCCCGGATTTTCTGTGCGTCCTGAGGGCTCACGGGGTTGGCCTCAAACGCGGACTCTGATACTGCCATGGTTTCTTTCGGAGGTTGGATAAGGGTGGGAGAATTGCAGGCCCTTGCAGCCATTTGGTCTCCTTTGACTTGACCAATCCCCATAGGGGTTGGGAACTTTACCAGTAGTAGGTGGGTGGAGACGACTGCCCTCATCTGGTTGAGTATTCCCCGCCCGAGAATGGCGTTGTAGGCCGCAGGGCAGTCTACCACCAAGAAAGGTGCCAGTACGGTTGCCCTCCGTGGGTGTGTTCCGAGGGAGAGGGGGAGAGTAACCGTTCCATGCGGGACAATGGAGTCCCCCGTGAAGCCAAAGAGCGGCGTGGGTGAGCGGTCCAGACTTGCTTCTGGGATGCCCAACTGCTTGAAAGCTCGCATGAAAAGGACGTTCACCGAGCTCCCAGTGTCGACCATTACCCGTTGTACGTCGAAGTTAGATATCTCCGCCATAACGACAATGGGGTCGTCGTGAGGGTAGATGATCCCGCGCTCCTCCTCCTCGGAGAATGTGATCGGCTCCCAACCGAGTCGATTTGTTTTCTTGGCTCTTCCCTCCTCTATGCTGAAGAGCTGCTGATTCTGTTTGGTGGCTCGTAGAAAGTTCTTCTTTGCCCGGTTGGAAGTGAGCGGGCAAGAGATTGACGGTCCTCCGGAGATCGTGTTGATCTGTGGGTTGCGAGGTGGAGGTGGAGCGTGTTGAAGAAACTGGTTGATCTTCCCATCTCGGGCCAGAGCCTCCACCAGATCCCGAAATGCAACGCATTGGTCAATGCTATGGCCATTGTATTTGTGGTATTGGCAATAAATTCCCGTGTCTTTTCCAAGTTTGCCCTTCGCTGGTGCCCAAGTAGACTTCGGGATCATGTGTTCCACATTGAGGAGGACATTCTCGTAGGGGATGTTGAGGATGGTGTATGTCTCGTACTTGGAACGAGGAACCCGTTTTTCCCCGGTGTTTGACCGCTCCCCCTGTTGTCTTTCCTGGTGATTCGGGTTCTTACCCTTCTTCCCAGGGCTATACAGATTGTTGCTATGGGGGTAGTCTTTCCGTTTTCCCCCATAGCTCTGTTGCCCCTGCTCCTGCGGACGCTGTGCTGGGCCCTGCTGTTCCGAGACGCTCGGTGGGTATGTTTTCACCGAGTCGGCCCGTGGGGGTTGGTAGGCATTGGCAGCGTTGGACTTTTGGGTTAGTGCCTCAGCCTTGTCGTGGATCGCCGCCTGTTTCATTATTTCGTTATAAGTTTTCCAACCTTGGGTGTGAGCTGCGTACCTGAATGGGGAGTCTCGGAGGCCGCCCTTGAAGGCCTTAAAAGCTGCTCGATCGTCCGTTTCCGCGCACCGAGAGTATTCATGACTGAATCTCGCTGCATATCGCTGCAGCGACTTGTTTTCACCTTGTTTGAGCTGGAAGAGGTCCTCGACCGAGGACAGGCGGTCGGTTTGTATCATGAACTGGTTCATGAAGGTGGAGGTGAGCTGCTCGAAAGAGTCGATGGACCTAGATTCCAACTTGTAGAACCAATTGATCGCTGCCTCGGTCAGTGTGGAACTGAAGATGAGGCACTGTTCCTCATCGGCGAGGTTCTTGAGGGCGATGGCCGAGTAGAAGTTGTTCAGATGATTCCACGGGTCGTCCTTCCCGTTGTAAAGGGGGATTTTCAAGGGTTTAATCTCGTGGTTGATCCTGAACTGGTTGATTCTTTCTGTGAAGGGGCTTGGGCTGGTTTTTGACCAGGCTGGTCTCGCTTCCCGGGCTGTCCCAGCCTCAAGCGTCCGGACTCGGTCCATGAGGTGCTGGGCGAGCGAGTCGGTCTTGGATTGGTGTTTATTCCTGGATGCTCGGTCGCGGTCGACCCTATAAGGCCGGTCGGTGCCACCTCCGCTTGGCGGGCTATGTGATTCACTCCTTTTGTGACCGACCTGCCGTGACCGTTCGGTGTACCCCTGTTTGGGTATGCTCCGGCATATACTTGCATCTTGACCGAACGGCCTAGACCGCTTGGTGTCCCGCAGGCGGGATCGTTCCTGAGGCCTGTCGTTCTGCCGCCCAGCCTGCCCTGACCGCTCGGTGCTCCTTCGGCGGGTTGGTTCAGGGCGAGGAGGGAGCGGGAGGCCGAGGTGGGTTGACCGCTCGGTGTCGCTGCGAGGGGACCTCGATGTTTGCCTCCCCCTGTCCGAGCGGTTGGTCCTGGTGCCAAGATGCCGAGCGGACTTGGCCGTGCTCTCGGCTTCCATGGACGAGTCGGTGATGGGGACAGGATCCCCGGTCACGAAGGTCCCGTGGCTGACATTTGGGCGGGACCACCGAGCGGTTACGTTTCCTCGGTGGTGGTCTCCCCTTCCCACCTCCGACCGAGGGTCAGGTCGGGGTGAAGGTTGTTCGTTGACCGATCGGTTCCGCCCTCCCTCGCTGAGGGCGTCTCGGGCGTCCCGGTAGATCCTGGTGGCACCGGGTTGACTGCCGGGGATGATCAACATCCGAACCTGTTTCTTGCTCGGCTCGGTGTCCCCATACCTTCCCTTCCGTGGCTCGGCGACTGCATGTTCCTTTCCTTTTTCCGCCAGTCGGCGATTCTTCTCGGCACGCTCCGCGCATTCGGCCACCACCTTGTCGGCCTCAGCGCTACCGACGCGTGCTCGGTGGGAAGCGAGTTTTGCCTATGCGACCCGTAGCTGTTCGGCCACCTTAGTGTATCGATCGTCGAGCACCTGACACCTTGACTCGGCCTGGGTGCCCTTAACTTTCACCTCGGCCATGTCGCTCTGGAGTTTCTCGATTATCTGCAAGAAGTTGGGAGAGGGTTCTCCCCTCGTCTTGGGGCCTTGCCCGGGTGTGATTTCACCGAGGTCGTGTTTGCCCTGCATGTTCGGTGACGAAGAGCTGACTCTCGGTATAACTTGTGGATGAGTCGTAACTCGGTCTGGTTGAGCGTGGGCAACCTTAGTCAGATTTCCCACAGACGATGCCAAACTGTTGAAGCGTTAAATGTTCCAACTGTCGAGTACTCGTTGCCCAATCACCAAATGACGCGTGTCCCACTTGTGACCTGTCAACTCAAGTGGATCGCGGGTCTCCGTTAGTACGGGCACCGGTGTGGTGCCGGCCTAAGGTTCTCCGATGATCAAGTCAGTTACTTTGTTCGTAAGAGGAAACAGTAAATGGTAAGTTCGGTAGAGTAATTGTAATAGTAAAACTTAGTTACCTTTATTGGGAAATGTGTACCATTTATGTATAGGTAGGTGGGATGTTCAATTCCCAAAGTTTCGATGTGGGACGAATGCTTCTCAATTTATGTGCGGACACGTGTTACGTAAATCGAGAGTGGATATGCTTCCACGTGGCATCCCGCATTGGGCCCGGTGTTAGGGCTGTCGCAAGTATGGTGTTCTTGGGCCTTGAGCGTTGTCAGGGCTTTAAGTATACGACCCAGTGGGTCTGGTCAGATATTGTAACGCCCTGGACGTTCTGGAAATGTAATATTATAAAATATTTAATAAAATGACGTTTTTACCCCTGTGTTTTGTGTGGTCAATTTGTTGACCTTTTGATTGGGAGGTCGAACGGACGTTGAGCGATGATCGTGACGTAGTTCGGGACGTCACGAGTTCATAGACAGGTGGCACGTTCGATTCGGACGATCAGGGTGAAAGTTATGATGTTCGGAAGTCCAGGGGCATTATCGTAATTTGGACGTTATATGGGAAAAAGTTGACCTTTTGTTTGACAATTGATATTCATTTGACTCGAAGACCGTTATGTTCGTCTCGACGTCCTGAGTACAACGACAGGCGGCACGCGCGAAACAGACGTCGGATGACCGAGTTACGGGTCACGGAAGTTGGAGGGCGCGTGGTGCACTGTTTGGCGAAGTGTCTAACATGTGTTTTCATCTATGCGATGTAACGAACATTGTGGGACTGGTTTCGAGTCAATCGAACACCGTTTCGATATAGTTTGGGATGTCCGAACGTTTAGGATCGAGTTTAAAATATGAATAAAATTTTGAAAAATTAGGGGGTGTTAATGAGAGGTTATTAAAGTAGTTAGTAACCCTCTAGTATGATTTGGACAGGTTTGGGAGTCCCGAAGATGGTGATTGGCTCGGGAAGGCTTATGGCACGCTTATCAAGGCGCAGCTAGGATGGTCTGTGAGTGGACTTTGGCTTTATAAATTGATGCATGCATAACTGTTTTATATGCTTTAATGAACATGTTTTGAGATGCCATGAATGCATATGATTTCAATATGATTTATAGGGCATTTTAGGAGGAAAATGTGTTAGTGCACGTACTTCGAGATTTATGTTTTATATGATGTTTGGGCTTCGTCCAAGTGTACTACGTGCATCTGTTTTACATAGTTAGTATGTGATTCCGAATGTTTCACGATTGATTTATGGTTGTGGAAGATTTCACGGAAGTGCGTGAAATCGAGATTTGGGCATGAGTCCCAATTGAAAGACGATTTGAAAGGGGTTTTGGAAATAAGGAATCGTGCATGAGACCCATTTGATTGGAAACCATCGTACTTGGAGTCCATTTGATTTAATGAGAAATCGGGCTGGAGACCCATTTGAGTTATACGATCGGGTCGGGGGCGCCGTTGGTTTACGAATCGGGCATGAGGCCTATTTGTGTTTCATAAAAATGATTTTGGATCGGGGACCCATATATGGATTCATGATGGTTTTATGAAAAACCCGGGCATAGCCCTTTGAATGATTTGAAACGATTTTCCGTAGACCATCCTCACGAACGATTACCCTCTAGACGTCCCGTAGTATCCTGGAGTGGCGGGTTGTCTCCTCCAAACGTCTCGTAGTATCTTGGAGTAGTCACGGGGCATTACATGCGAGGGGTCATTGAACGGAGCGACCGGTCTGTATAGTGACTCAGGAGCAGGATTGCCAGAGGTTAAAACCTTCCCAGGGAGGGTCATTGATATGCGGATCATTGACCTGGGTAGACCCTAGGGAGACTTAGGATTTGAGACCCTGAGTAACACGCGTAGCTTAGAACCGTGACAGTGGTCTGGATTGTGAAATTTGGGATGTCGGACATCAGGGATGCCGATGATTGGTTTTGGGCTGAGTCTCACATGATTGGTTTTGGGCTAAGTTTCCACTTGAATGGTTTTGGGCTAAGGCCCTAATGGTTTCATTTTGATAACTGGGTTTTGAATGCATGCATGCTTTTTAGTGAAGGACATTATCGTCTTTTGGTGAAATGAATTTTATATATTATTTATTTCGTCCACTCACAGCTTTTCGTGGTTTTAATGCTCTTCAGGTTGATCACGGATGCGGGCTGTAGTGGAGACCGAGACATCACACTGCTCCTCCGATCCTGGCGCACTCTGGAAGCCCCGGTAAGGCTAAGGGTGGAAGTATCCCTTATCTGACACTTCGTGTCAGACGAGAGCAGGCAAGTCCCGCGTTAATCTGGGGGGATTTGGGACGGGTCCTGTCATCAACTGCTACCAATCTGTTTCTCTTTTCTTAAACAAAATACTTGATGTTTTGTTAAATTATTTTACATGTTGGAACAATTTTATTTTTCTAATTTGTAACATATTTTGAAATTAATTAATTGACAGGAGCCGCTCCTTAAATTCTTTGATAATCGTGTCTGGTCCTACGCCCGTCTGACAGATGATATAAAATACCGAGACTACCCTAAACACTTGTCTAACAAGGGAGACTAGTTTCAGTTTACTGCTCATACCTCCTCCACTTGATCTCCCCAGATTTCCATGCAACGACCTTAGAGGGTCATTGAAATTATGAAAAAGTGTGAGTGAATGAAAATAAGCATATAAAAATGCATTTTTCGAGAAAACAAACATTCACCCTCCAGTTTCTAAAACATGCAGGCATAGAATAAAGCGGAAAAAAAACCGTACAATCTGATTTCAAATCGAACAATTCATCGACCGTGGGACCACAAAATCATGATACACCAATAAATAGCTCGTGACTTGCATCTCTCGAAATCCATGTTTGTCAAATCATGCAAGACCTTCGGGCACCTTATCAATAACCAATTGAAAATCAATCATCGACTCCCTCGAGATCAGCCGTTTGGAAAACACCCCAAGTCTTGATTGCATAGGAACGGTCACAACAACTGTGACGCCCCGGAAATTCGAAACACGGAAATTTGGAAAATTTGAGGAAATGGACGATTTTGCCCCTGGAATTGGGCGAACGATTGACTTTTTATTCGAGCGGTCAAACGGACTTTGACCAATGACTGTGACGTAGTTCTGGACGTCACGAGTTCATAGACAGGTGGCACGCCCGATTCCGACATTCGAGGAAAAAGTTATGACATACGGAAGTTTGAGGGTAAATTGGTAAATTGGTAAACAAGGGGCCATTTGTTGACTTTTTGATTGGGCATTGTTTGGACTTTTCGGAAGTACCGTTGGGTAGGTTTCGGGACGCAGAATCCGTAGACAAGCGGCATACGTCAATCGGAGTCCGAACGAAAAAGTTGTGGGTCTAGAACTATGAGGGGCATTTTGGTAATTTGTTATGAAAGGGTAAAACAGTAATTTGTCTTTAATGGTGCAATTAACTGATAAATTATCCACAAATTGGCTGATTTAGCCTAATTGGATGAGGATTAGTTATTATGTGACATCTGTCACTTTCATTAGATGGATTAGTGGCACTTGGGTGCTTTGCTGTACACTTAAATTAATTAATCAATCTGTTGTATCATTAGCACTTAGTTAATACTCGACCAAGACAAAAAAACAGAGAACACACAATCTCCTTCATGTTTGATCGATCCATTCCCTCCTTAAATTTGAGAGACTGAATAGAGAACCAAAAAGGATGAAGTGGGGTGACCAAACTGAGTGAAAAATTGAGAGGAACCCTGGACTTAGAACTGAGAAAAACCCGAAAATACCTTTAAGGAAGCTAGGATCGAATTTGATGTTGTGCATGTTTTTGAGTGAAATTGATGTTGCAGTTAGCCTTCTGGGATTTCTACGAGTCGAACCAGATGAAGAACGAAGGAAATTGGGGTCATTTGGCCGTAGAACAGAGAGGATGAGGTTTCGGGATTTTCAAGTTTGAGTCGAGGCAATTGAGACATGGAACCATGAAATTGATCAGGGGAATATGTTTATAAGGACCCAACGATGCTTCCTGATGCATCAATTGAAGGAAAATATGGAGAATTGGTGACGATTTGATGATGAACAGCAACCGGAGATGTTTCGATGTTCAACCTTGAATTGTATGGATTCAGGTAAGGTTTGATGTTATGGACTTCACAGAACCCTAATTAAGTCTACAATGATGCTAACGGACGATCGAATTGTAGAATTCGACGTCGAATTGATGGAAATAGAGTCAGGTTAACTCGCGGGTCGTAGGCTCCGTTTACCAGGTAAACGGGTGAGTAAGGGAACTGTTCACGGGTACTGTAGCAGCGCGTGGCACCCACGCGCAGCCACTCACGGTGGCGCGTGGGGGCGCGTGAGGGAGAATCCCGAGGTGAGTTCAACATGAAACTTGTCCTATTTAATGTAACGAACATTTTTGGTTTTGGTTGCGAGTCGATCGAACGCCTTCTCGATTATGTTTCGCGGGTCCGACGGTTTATGTTCTATTTTAAAATAATATTAAATTCCTAGAAAATTATGATAAATTAATATGATGATAATTAGGTCCCGAGTGACCCTGAGTAATGATTGATGACAGGATTCGGGATTCCTGGCAAGTGTCGGAAATTACGGAAACGCGTGCAGCGCAGGAAACGAGCAATTGGACGGTGTGTGAGTGGACGTTTGTTTTATAAATTGATATGCATGCATAGTTAAATGTTTTACATGGTTGATTGCATGATTTGGTTGCCATGATGTCGTGATTTGTTTGGATGATTATTTATGATTTAATGATTATTTTAATCGGTATTTCGGGCACGTTTTACGAGAAATGCGTAAATGGTATTTTGGGCCAGTCCCGGAGTCAAAATGGTTTCAAAATGGATATTTTGATGAATTCATGAGTCAAGGATGAGTTCTGGATTATTTTAATGTTTTCGATATGACTTTACGGATTTACATATAAATGATATTTGGGCTTGAGTCCTGGTTGGTAAGGCTTTTGACTTGGTTTGAAGTCAAGGATTTGATTGAGATGTTTTTGGGATATGATCCCGGGATGATTTTCATTGTGATTGTGAGTGCCCAGACGGTCGAAGCTAGGGGTATTCCCAGACGACCAAAGCTCGAGGATATGATTGTGATTGTTCCCATGCAGCCGAGCTAGGGGTGTTCCCAGACGGCTGATACTCGGGGTGATGTGTTCCCAGATAGCCGAAGCTCGGGGTGTTCCCAGACGGCTGATGCTTGGGGTTATGGCCTATGCGTAGTGAGGATGTGATTATATGGTGGTTTGTGCACTTGTGAATGGTGCGGATTGCTTGATGAATTGTGGGATCGTTTGGTTGTGCTTACGTACTGGTATTGTGTACGAGTTCTGGTATGTGTGGCCAGGTAATTATGTTTTCGTATGTTTGGCCTGAGAGCCAGGAATATGATTTGTTATGTGGTTTGGCTAGAAGGCCAGTGATTGTTGTCCACGTATTTTCCCTATGCATGCAGGTTTGATAAACTGGAGGGTAAATGATGTCTTTTAAAATGTGTTTTACCAAATATATTTTTGTCCACTCACACTTTTCTGTTTTGATGACCCTCCAGGCCGTGGCACAACGTTCGGGGCTGATCACGAGGCGGAGGCATGAGCGGAACTCAGCGCAGTTATCCGTTGTCTGATAGGTGCTGAAGGATAGTTTCGGGACTTCAGTTGACTTGTCAGACGGGAGCAGGACCGGGCACGGTTATCGAGGTCCAGTTGGGACAGGTCCTGTCAACAACAACTACAGTAATCCCCAGCATCGGCCATCTAGGAATCTTGTCACAACATTAGTGGACATAATCCATGGATCAAATCACACAAGCCTCATAACTAGGCATAACCAATCCTCAAACTCAAATACCAATCACAATGTACAACAACACTACGCGTAGGCTAACTCAAAAACTACACGTAGCACCATTCACATCAAGTTCGAGAACTACACTAATGCACCATGTGGGCACGTCCGGGAACTACGCATAGCACCATCCATACTATTACAGTATCCTCGGAGACTACACTCACACACTATTCTGGCCATATTTGTTGACTGCATGACATGACCTGTCCCAGTCCCTCCGGGGACTACAGCGGAACGTGTCATGCTCCCGTCTGACAATCATACTAAAGATATTGTAAAAGCCCTTTATGGGTTCAAATATAAACATACAGAGTACACTACCACATTGTCAGACAAGCGATAAGTATCGATTATACATGATTGAGCATATATATATATGTCAGTACATTACAAGTACTAAAACCTACCCCATAAGGTGTCAGATACGCAACATTATTTTCTAAGCCTCAACCTCGGTATTCGCCCATGTCTCTGTATCACGGCCTGGAGGGTCAATAAAACAATCAAAATGTGAGTGGACAAAAAATAAATAAGTTATAAACTCATTTTGAAGCCTTAATAGTCTAACTTTCTGTTTTACAAACATGCATGCATTTAAGATAAATCGTATAAAAAAAGTTCAAATCATACATACATATACATACATCTGGACACACACATCAGTGAAACACAATAGACCCCATCCTCAGACATTCGTGATGTCTATAACTAACCATCAGAGACTCACATTTTCATTTTCATTTCTCTCAAACCCGTGCACCCTCTCACCCTTCGAACAAACACTCCAGCAGCTCACCACCCAACCTCTCTCACCAGGCAGCACCAGGCAGCCCTCAGCCACCTCCAGACGGCCACCACCACCACCACGGACGGCGGCACAACCCCAAAACCCCCTAGACCCGAGAAGGAAACCCGATCAGCCCAAACTGTCCAAACCGTCCAAACCATCATATCTGGACTCGAACCAGCGTAGGGATAGGTTCACTGTGACGGCTGGACGACTCAGGACTGGACTGGGCAGCCCACGGCGGCGACACGGCGGCGGTAAGCCCAGAAACCCGAGAGACACCGATTTCCTTCCCTGTTTCGAAACGTCCGTTTTTTACGTTGGAAATGTTTGGTTGCTTTTGAGACATATCCTAGGGACTCAGACGAGCATTTTGGACCAAGGTTCGCGGCTGGAAGCTCGACGACTCGCCGGAGAAGACGAACTAGAGCCGACAGCCGGTTTCTCGTCGATTTTTAGGTGGTTACTTCAACCTAAAAGCTCGTTTTAATTACATAGAACGATAGAACACATTGTGACGAGTTCATAGGAACAAATCCCATCAGAAATGGTGATCGGGTTGATGAGAACCGATCGGGTCGAACCGTGGGTCTGCGGTGAACCGATCATGTCAGAAACTGTCAGACCAGGGACCAATGGAATGCTGACACGTATCCTCTGACACTGTCAGTGATGACATCATGCTGACGTCAGCAGTGACGTCATGCTGACGTCATCATTACTGTAGCACCGTTGACCAGAGTTTGACCAGGCGCGTGGGGGCGCGTGTGAACAGTATTTTGTGTGGGACCAGTGCCATTTTCAAGTTTTCGACGATACGAATCCAATGGCGGTGGTTTCGTGTCGATCGGAGATCGTTATGTTGGTCAAATTAGGGTTTGAAGCCTTGGGAATCGCGTTCGGACGGCTTTCCCGGACCAGTTTCAGTCTAGGGTTTCTTAGTTGTTTAGTAGGGACTTAAAGTGACCTTTACGTATGCTTTGGACATGACAGGAATTGTACTTTAACCCTTGGACGGGGCTTTACGCTCGGGATTGCAGCGGGATTGTACTGTGAGTGGGCCTTTGATTTCACTAAACTTCGGCATGCATGACTGTTTTACTTTCTATTATATCTATATGTGATTCAAGTAAAAGTATTTGTCTATCTTGAGTATGATTTATGGCACGTATTACGATATTTGGGCATGAGACCCGTCTGGTTGTTTATGAATGGTTTTGAGTCATGTATATGTATAATGGATCTCGATAATTATCTGTGGTACTGCACTGTATAGATCTACCCTAGGATACTGTCTCCTCCGGATGTAGGTACGTCGGAGTGGTCACGGCGCATTGCCTGTGAGGAGTCATTCTACGGAGGGACCGGACCGTAGAGTGACTCAGGAGCAGGATTGCTATTGTTGGACGTCTGGGACGTCAGACATCTAGAATGCCATGCTCGGACTGGGTTCGGGATTTGGACTCGGGATTGAGACCCCGGGTGGCACACGTAGCCTTGGGACTGTGACCTTATTGGGCGTTTGGGACGTCGGGCATCTGGGATGTCAGGGTTGGGATGTATAGTGCAGTGAATGAGATTATATTATGTTGATATTATTCTGCTTATGATTATATGATTTTGTGGTTTATGATACTAATGCATGTCTTTTCGGAAAACGGAGGGGAAAATCTATATGTTTTCGAAATGGTAAACTATTTTGTAAACCTTGAGTTTCAGCCCACTCACCCTTGTTGTTTTACTACCCCTCCAGGTGGTGCTATTGAGGAGGAAGAGGAGGAGGATCCCGAGGAAGAGGCATAGGTTTACGTTGCACACCTGAACCCTACTGCTGGGTAGGTTGGCACGTAGTGTGTCTAGAGTCGTGCTCAATAAACTGTATTCGGGAACTATCCCTTGTCTAACACTATTTGTATTCGAGTATTTGTGTGGCGTGCTATGTATGACTTAGCTTTGGATTTTCTTTATGCATTTTACTTTCAATAAGGGTAATTATGATATTTTAATGTCGGGTGTCAGACGGGAGCAAGGCACGTCCCCAGGTGGTCCCAGGGGGATCGGGGCGGGTCCTGTCATTATGGGACTTCAATGAGAGGTTAATGAGGCTATTAGTAACCCAATAAATGAATTTGGACAGGTTTGGGAGTCCCGGTGATGATGATTGACCCGGGAGACGATTATGGCACGCGTATCGAGGTGCCATGAGTGCATTTGGATGTGTGGTTACGTATAGGCACGTATTTCGAGGTTTCGGCCTTATACGGTGCCTATACGGGTATGTATGTCTTTATTGGTCTAAATGAAATGGTTTTGGATTCAAAAAGGTAAACTCGGGGTTCGAAACCCATTTGATTTACGGAATCGGGCCGGAGGACCAATTGGTTTACGATTCGGACTTGAGGTCCAGTTTCTATGTGGATTCGGGCCTAGGGCCCAGCTATGTGTTACAAATGGTTTTTATGGGTCATGACGGTTTATGGGAACCGGCATGAACCCCTGAAATGGATTTACGGGTCATGAAGGTTTATGGGAACCGGCATGAACCCTTAAAAGGATTTTATGGTTCATGACGACTTATGAGGGGCCGGGCATGAATCCTGGAAAGATTTAAAGAATGATTTCAAAAGGTTTTTCATATGCCATCCTTTATATATGATTGTCTCCTCCGGGGAGGGTCGTTGGCCTGGGTGGACCCCGGAGTAGTCACGGAGCACTGATTGAGTGGAGTCGCCCCCTAGTTGGGTTCCTTACTTTCAGGATGGGCATGGTTCGTTACCTTCAGGGAGGGTCACTGATCTACGGACATTGACCTGGGTGGACCCTGGAGAGACTTGAGTTTGAGACCCCGGTTAGCACACGTGTAGCTTTATTTTACCGTGACAGGTTCTTGGATATGAAATATAATGGATAAACATGATTTCAAGTGGATTGGGAAATTGTGTTTTATGATGATAAATGGATTTGGGCTGAGGTCCCACATATGTTTGTATTGATATGTTTTCTGTAAATGGTTTTGGGCAGGAGCCCGTGTGACTTGTATTTACAGAATTTGGGGCTGAGTGACAGGACCCACCACGCCTCGATAATCGGGAAGCATCCTGCTCCCGTCTGACAATCGAAACCAAAAGACTGGAAAACTAAATAATGTTACATCACACCCATTGTCAGACCAGGGAGATTAAACAAATACATCCGACTGGACGTCAAGTCCGCAGTTTCACAGAGCATAATATTACAAAACAGGTTAAAGAACAAATCCTACTCTATGAACTAACTACTCCGCAACGGAAAACTTTATGCCTCTACCTCTGCCTCGGCGCTTGCCCCCACACTTGTACCACGACCTGGAGGGAATTTAAAACAACAAAGTGTGAGTGGACCGAAACATAAGTTTTACAGAAAAAAGTTTTTTTCCGAAATCGGGTTCGCCCTCCGGTTTTGTAACGCGCATGCATAGCCGAATATTCAGAACTCACGTATTAAACCTTTGAAAAACTCTTTTTCCGGAAACACATGAAAAACGTTACAGAAAATCGTCATAACTCATGTACAACCATTTAATATTACCAGATTCCAGAAACTGTCATTTTGAAACATCAATTGCACAAGTCAAGAAAAAAAAGTGAATCAATAATCACAATTACGCCGTTGGATCCATCCGAGTCTTTAAACTCAATATTAGGCCTTCCCGGGATATCAACGTGTCTTTAAACTCAAAACATGATTAGTAGGCCTCGGGGGTATCACAATCATCGAGTCTTTAAATTCAAAACCGTTTTTAAAACACAATAAACCAGGATTCATCACAAGCCGTTTTCCAACGTCATTTCGAAATCATACCACATCATAATAGGACTTATGTCCGAATTCACATGCAAATTCCAACGCATGAAATTTCCGAAGATTACTTCACAATTATGATCAAAACATCATAAATTCGTAACATGCATAATCATATCCAGATACTTCATCAAAATCATCACGCATGCATAAGCGAAAACCGTAACCTCGAAATGCGTGAAATACGATAAATATCTTGAAAAGCGTGAAAACACGTAAAACCGATATATCATATCACCATCGTAAAATCATATGTAAAACCATAAGACAAACAAGAAAAATAGTCATGCATGCCCAGTTTAGAAATCAAAAAGTCCACTCACAATCTTAGGACGCGTCAATCGCGTCCCGCGCGCTCCTCCGTAGCTTCGGAAGTGTCCGGGCCTGTAAAAACGTACAAGAAGGGTTACAAACATCCTCAAATAGCTCGTATGATTTTTCCCTAATTTCCCGGATTTTTCGGCGAAATAAACCTTACGGACCTAAACTTCCGAGCTCCCGAAATTATCCCGAATGACTCCCGAACAACTCGAACGCTAAAGATAAAATGTTAATTAAACTGAAAGGATCAATTTCCATGTTGACCGTGGTCGGAGATGACATCGCACGCGCTGTCACGCGCCGCCCAAAGTGGCTGCGCGTGAAGGCCACGCGCCAAGCTACAGTGTCTTCGTTCTTACCCGGATAGACTGATAAACGGGTCTATTACCCGCGACTCAACCCGACCAGTTCAAGCTCAATTCCCAATCAATTCCTCCCGTTTTCAATCCTATTATCTTCTCTAACCCATTAATTTCAGGTCTGTACTGATGATTAACGTCGACTGTCCCTAAATCGTTTCAACCCAGACTTGAACAGACGAACGGGTCGTCACTCAGAACTCACCCAAACTAACTCCATTCTCAAATTAATTTCACCAGTAGATTAAGGGAACTTAGACGAACACAATGGTACAATCAATTGAACTCGCCGTTACCTGGAAGTCGTCGTCCTCAAGCTCGAAAATTCTCAGAACCAGGGAGCTCAGTTCTTGGCCAATTCGTGAGTGTCGTCCTTCGAAATCGATGTGGTTGGTTTCCTTTTGCTCCCAGAAGAATAGAATGGCCCTTGGTTTCGATCAACAAGCCTCAGAAATTGAATGCGATTTTTCCCTCCAACTGGTTCTTCTCTGAACCGCAACTCAGGTTCTTGGGCCAATAGCAAACATTCTCCCTCAATTCTTGCACCTTCGTGATTCTTTCACTCCCAGAAGTCTCTCAGTGTGTTTAGGTTTGTCTCTCAACCCGTAGAAGTCAAATTCAGAACTTTCCCCCCAAAAACCCAAAAATGGTTCTTCACGGTTTCTCTCACAGTTCCTCTCAAACTCAGCTCCCAAACTGAACCAAATGACCCAACTGAGTCCTCTCCTCACTCCCTGACTCTGTTGATCAATTCAAACGGCCAGCAACCCGTGGGAGACCAACTGAGGTTTTCTGGCCTCACACACAGAAGCCATAGCCATTTCTTTAACCCAGAAGCCATAGCCATTTCTTTAACCCAGAACCAAATGTCTCCCACGCACACAGAAGCCATAGCCATTTCTTTAACCCAGCCCGTGCTTGTGTGGCCTCAGACCGTTCACCCATGTCCCCCACTGCCTCAATCAACATAAACAATGTATCTGATCATCCCACCAAGCCTTAAACAATTGCAATCACAAACTCCACGGCCGCACACTCTGTTTTTCACGGTGGTGAACAGTAACCGCCGTGAAAATGACCAAAATGCCCCTCTGTGCAATAATTACCAAATTGCCCTCCAACTTCCGTGACCCGTAACCCGGTCATCCGACGTCCGTTTCACGCGTGCCGCCCGTCGTTGTACTCAGGGCGTCGAGACGAACATAACGGTCTTCGAGTCAAATGAATATCAATTGTCAAACAAAAAGTCAACTTTTTCCCTTTATAACGTCCAATTATGATAATGCCCCTGAACTTCCGAACCTCATAACTTCCACCCTGTTCGTCCGAATCGAACGTTCCACCTGTCTATGAACTCGTGACGTCCCGAACTACGTCACGGTCATCACTCCACGTCCGTTCGACCCTCCAATCAAAAGTCAGAAATTTGACCATACGAATCACAAGGGTAAAAATGTCATTTTATTCCATATTTTATAATATTACATTTTCAGAACGTCTGGGGCGTTACACTGAGACCCTACTTATGGATGTTTTAACATATGTGTTTGATTAAATGGTTTTACTATGCATGCATGCTTTTTAGTGAAGGGTACAAATGTCTTTATGGAAATGTTTTTATAAACTTTGGTTTTGTCCACTCACAGCTTTTAATGTTTTGACTGCCCTTCAGGTTGACATCGAATGTGGACTATAGCATAGATCGAGATATCACATGCCTCCTCCGGATCCTGGCGTACTCTGATAGCCCGGGAGGGCAAAGGTCAGAAATATCCCATGTCTGACACTTCGTGTCAGACGGGAGCAGGGTCATCCAGCGTTAATCCCGGGGGGATTGGGATGGGTCCTATCAACGTGGTATCAGAGCATAGGATTGCTCGTAGGTACGCAGGTCAAGGATGTGATATCTCAAGGGGCTACAGTTCGTCATCAACCTGATAGTGGGATGCCGATACGATAGTTAGTAGGACTGTATCGTGGAATATCTTGGTTCGGCATTGGATGCCGGGGTTGTCATAGTTCTGTCAAGGTTGGCAGTATGGGACCCTATGAAAGGATGAACGTATTAGTACGTTAGGGTTTTGGATCGTGAGACGGTTAGTTGGGATCGTCTTTCACGATGTCGTAGGATCGGTTCCGACGACTGGTTGGATGTCGTGACCATCCGATGATCGGATTTGGTGAGTTAAATGGATTTACTGCGGTTGGCAGTTAGAGGTCGGATTCGTGGAATCCTAAGGTAGGATGTGTATGGTTCGGAAAGGTGAGTTGACGAGTGGTTTGACTTTGACGACTATTCAGATTTGAGGCCGTTAGTTAGTCTAGTCATGTCAGCTTAGTGATGGGACTACACTTTGCAGCCGAGGTTATGTTAAACGGTTAGACCTAGTTGGTCGTCGTACTACCATAGTTGTGATGGATAGCTGGTGCAACTAAGGTCATGGGCGACCTAGTAGACGACATTGGTTGAGTCGAGTTACGACTGGTTAGATTGGTTGGACAAGTTATCAGGGTTGGTACTTGTCGATGGAATCCCGGAGTGGGATACGGAGTAGTTGGTATGAGTGGTTGATTCCGTTGGATGCGGAGTCTGGATATTGAGATGTCTGGTAGTTAGGTCTGCACGAGGTTGTGGCAGACGCTACTATCTATGGACGTAGTCGAGTCTTATCAGGTCGAGTAGACTCAGGTTACCGTGACGATTTGGACGATGGGATTGTCAGTCGTGACGATGATACGAGGTACGTGAGTAACGGATATGTACGAGCAATGATTCTGGATTCAACTCGGTTACCGCTAAGTGCGATCACAGAATGAGACGGGGACGTTCAGGGGACGTTTTCCTTTTCTCGTATGAGATGTCAGGATGACTGTACCCAGAGGTGTTGGGTACGACGGAGGCAGAGTTTCTCCAATTCGAGCAGAGGTGCGGGATCATCGCTCGGAGCAAGCGGAGATCCAGGGTTGTCAGTTTTGCACAGGGTGTGCTAGTGTTATTACTGATGCTAGTATGGATACTTGTGTGCTGATGATGACATATTATAGTGGTGTACTGGTACTAGTGCTGGTGCTGGTGCCGGTGATTGTGATGACATTGAGTCACATCCGTCGAGATACGTATATGTTCGGTATCTGTGGTTCGGGAGTGGATCACGGATAGTGATGGACTAGATAGGATCTAACGGTAGTTGAGACGTGAGGATCGAGTATTATCATGGGGGATTAGTGACCGGTTGGTCAGACTCGATCTGTCACGGGGTTTAGCGACCATTTGGTCGGTGGAGGCCAGAGTTGGTCAGATATGGCGGTATGAAGAGATTTAACTGCAGATCACAGCAGGGGTCTGTTGTGACTCTCTAGTCGAGAGGTACATATACGGTCGTAAATAGGCATGTGTCCGTAAATAGTCAAAAAGGGGGACACGTGGTTGATGTCCGGGTATGTTGTTTCCAATCTTGTTGGAACTTAGGAATCGCGAGAGGTTGCGATTGAGGTGACTAGTGGAATGCGGGTATTCCGCATTGGTATTGGGTATTTCGAAGTCATTTTGGGTGACTTCTCAGATTCTACCATGATTGGTGATGGTAGATGATGTAGATGTTATAGACGTTGTTGGTTGCCACTAGTGCACTGATCGTGTATTGTTGGTGGAATTGTGATTTGTTTTGGGTCATCAGGAGAATTGAGTATATCAAAGTTAGGGGACTGAGATTTTCTCATTTTCTGCTTGGTGGCAGACGATGTTGGATTACGTGACGTGGTGAATGCAATGAGTTTTGTTCGCATTCACGTAGAATGGATTTTGATGTCATTGTATTCGATCATCCTTGGTTTTTCCTCGGTGGAATGACAAGGATCGATACGAAGTGATTGGGGCGAACCCACAGTGACGTGTCTCGTCGTTGACTGATCTGCTAAGATGTGGGAATTGGTCTAGGACTTTGGGTATCGTTATGGATCTCGATCGTGATTTCGATGATCCAAATGGATAGAGAATATATCGCTCTTACTTGGATGTTTGAGTGTAGCGTGATGGGACTGAACTTCTTTTCGAAGTGAATCCCGTATGGTATATTACTCAGGTGAGTAGTTTTCCGACGTGGTCGGATTTTGTCAGCGTAGATGTGTTGATGTTGGGATTGGCTTCCCTATGAAGTAAATCAAACGTATTGAGGTAATTGTTTAAACGGGTAACCGATAGGTTCGGTTTTGGTGCTTCTCAGTAGACGTGAACGAGATTTTGAGTTTTGGAATCAGATTTCTGGATGATGATTCAGGATTTGATTTTGGAACTTGAAAGAGAATTTTTGGATTTGGGTTTTGGAATCGGATTCTGGGTGACGATTCAGGATTTGATTCTGGAGCTTGACAGTGGATTTCCTTTTATGGATTTGGGTTCGGAATGGTTATTCCAAATGCTAGCTTACGGAATGATGATTTTGGATTCGGATTTGGATGTGATTATGGATATGATTTCTGGGTTTGGATTCGGGATTTATTACGAAATTGCGGATTCAGATTCGGATCTGGAAATAGATGATGGGTTGGAGTTTCGATTTGTCTAATGCTAGATTGGACAAGTGAACTCTATAATTGAATCATGATTGGCTATGACCTAGGTGGTTGTAGTCTGGTTGATGGGTAGATGTACGTACCTTGTACGTTGTTCGAGGTACAATACCAGGTAGACTTGTCTTGCCTGGTGACGGTATATAGGTTATACCATGGGTACGTTGGTGAGCGTGTTGGTAGTCGGCTTAGTCCCGATACCATTGGATTAGTCGTGTACGTGAACTAGACATTGGATATTGTGCATTGGGTCATAGTGTTTCTGATGGGTCTAGTTACACACAGGTCGAGTTAGATGTTGGTATGCGTATACTCAGGTTGAGTGAGTTGGCGGTTAGTATAACCACGAGTGGGTATAGTGTCAGTTTTCGACTGACGACCATCAAGTGGTGACAGTTGTAGGAGGTGTCAGCATGGATAGTTGTGTGAGGTCTGATGACTCCTAGTGGGAGCAGACATTAGGATAGTTAGTGGTTGAGCAGGGAACCGGCTAGTTGGTTGTGTCAGCGACTCGGTAGATTTGACAAGTGGTGTCAATTCGGAACGTATGGCTACTGTCATTCGACGTGGTCGAATGTAGTCAATGTGACGTGAGTGTTAGTGATACGTCTAGTTGCAAACAAGGTTTATGTTGACTAGTACACGTGTCGTGAGATCGAGTTATTTCCACAAGGTGGATGTGGAATCGGGATATTTGGAGTTTCGAGGACGGATGGAATTTCGAGGACAAAATTAATTAACGAGGAAAGGTTGTAACGACCAGTCCCAAATTTCAAGATTAGATTAGTGACTAATCACGATTAGTGAGGCTAATCCGTGATTAGTTGAGTGAAATCGGACGAACGATGCAAAATGACCGTTTTGCCCCTAGGCGGTGGCAAAATGACCGTTTTGCCCCTAGGCGGTGGCAAAACGTTGACTTTTTGATCGGGCGGTCAAATGGACTTTGACCGATGATCGTGACATAGTTCATGATGTCACGAGTTCATAGACAGGTGGCACGTTCAATTCCGACGTTCGTGGAAGAAGTTATGACGTTCGGAAGTTTAGGGGCATTTTGGTAATTATGGTTAAAAGGGGCAAATAGTTGACTTTTTGACCGGGATGTCCAATGGCCGAGGGCCGAGGACCATTACATAGATAAAGACGATATGAATCCGTAGACAGGCGGCACGTCGAATTTGGACTTTCGACGGCGAAGTTACGGTTCACGGAAGTTCAAGGGTACTATTGCACGAATTACGAGACGGTTGCACTTTGGACTTTAGTGGGGCCCAGATATTTTATGGGGGCCCAATGGATGAGTGACACTTGTCACCCATCCACAGGCCACCCAAATTGATTCATGCATCTCCTTTTAGCTTCATCTATCATTTCCTTTCTTTGTTCCTAAACCCAACCCGATCCACCATTCTCATCCAAATCCAAACCCTTCAACCTTAAACCTATTTGAGAGAGGCAGAGAGTGAACTGAGGACTGGCTGGACGTGGTGGCTGACCAGGAAGGGCCGCCGTCCACGGCGGAGGAGAAAAACCGAGCAAGGTATCCGTTTGAACCTTTTTAATTCCATTTTCGATTTTGAGTATTATGGGCCTTTTGGGTTTTGGTTTCGAACTAATTAGGTTTATAGGGAGAAAATAAGAAGGTTTTGGGAGGCTTTGGACGTCGGGGAAGCCCTGAGTAGGAGGGGGGATATTCGAACCGTGAGGGATTTCTTGGACCAGTCGGGTTTTAGAGGTTTTAAGGGTTCTAGGTTATTGGTTTAGGTTCCTAGGACAAAAATAGGAAGGATAGGATCGATTAGGCTTGAAAACGGTGAAGATTGGACCGGTTATGGCTTGAACCGATCACGTGGGTCCAAGTTGCGGGCGAACCGGACCGAACCGGTTCAGACTGGTCGTCGCGAGGAGGAAGACGACACTGTTCACTGGCGCGTGGCTCCCACGCGCAGCCACTTCAGGCGGCGTGTGCGGGCGCGTGGGGGAGAATTTGAGGATTGTTCCAACATGTCAAATTATCTATTCTATGTAACGAACATTTTGGGACTGGTTTCCAGTCGATCAGACATCGTTTCGATAGGTTTCGGGTTGTCCGAAGGTTTAGGTTCGGTTTTAAAAATAGTTAGAAAATCGGAAAAATTATGGGACTTCAATGAGAGGTTAATGAGGCTATTATTACCCCTTTAAATGAATTTGGACAGGTTTGGGAGTCCCGGTGACGACGATTGACCAGAGAGACGATTATGGCACGCGTATCGAGGCGCGGCTTCGGACGGTCTGCGAGTGGACCTTGTTTTCTAAATTGGTGCATGCATAAATGTTTATTATATGTTTTAAATACTTATTTGTGATTCCATGAGTGCATTTGGATGTGTGGTTACGTATAGGCACGTATTTCGAGGTTTCGGCCCTATATGGTGCCTATACGGGTCTGTATGTCTTTATTGGTCTAAATGAAATGGTTTTGGATTCGAAACGATAAACTCGGGTTCGAAACCCATTTGATTTACGGAATCGGGCCGGAGTCCCAATTGGTTTACGATTTGGACTTGAGGTCCAATTTCTATGTCGATTCGGGCCTATGGCCCAGCTATGTGTTACAAATGGTTTTTATGGGTCATGACGGTTTATGGGAACCGGCATGAACCCCTGAAATGGATTTACGGGTCATGACGGTTTATGGGGACCAGCATGAACCGTAAAAGGATTTTATGGTTCATGACGGCTTATGAGGGGCCGGGCATGAATCTTCGAAAGATTTAAAGAATGATTTCAAAAGGTTTTTCATCTGCCATCCTTTATATATGATTGTCTCCTCCGGAGAGGGTCGTTGGCCTGGGTGGACCCCGGAGTAGTCACGGAGCACTGACTGAGTGTAGTCGCCCCCCAGTTGGGTTCTTTACTCTCAGGATGGGGATGATTCGTTACCTCCAGGGAGGGGCACTGATCTACGGACATTGACCTGGGTGGACCCTGGAGAGACTTGGGTTTGAGACCCCGGTTAGCACACGTGTAGCTTTATTTTACCGTGACAGGTTCTTGGATATGAAATATAATGGATAAACATGATTTCAAGTGGATTGGGAAATTGTGTTTTATGATGATAAATGGATTTGGGCTGAGGTCCCATATATGTTTATATTGATATGTTTTCTGTAAATGGTTTTGGGCAGGAGCCCGTGTGACTTGTATTTACAGAATTTGGGGCTGAGACCCTACTTATGGATGTTTTAACATATGTGTTTGAATAAATGGTTTTACTATGCATGCATGCTTTTTAGTGAAGGGTACAAATGTCTTTATGGAAATGTTTTTATAAACTTTGGTTTTGTCCACTCACAGCTTTTAATGTTTTGACTGCCCTTCAGGTTGACATCGGATGTGGACTGTAGCAGAGACCGAGATATCACATGCCTCACTCTGATAGCCCGGGAAGGCAAATGTCGGAAATATCCCTTGTCTGACAATTCATGTCAGACAGGAGCAGGGTCATCCCGCGTTAATCCCGGGGGGATTGGGATGGGTCCTGTCATCAAGTCTCCCCAGGGTCCATCTAGGTCAATGTACGCAGATCAATGACCCTCCCTGTGGGTTATAATCCATAATAGCCTTCCTAAGAGTAAGGTACCCAACGGGGGCGACTCTACTCAGTTAGTGCTCCGTGACTACTCCGAGATCCACCTAGGGCAACGACCCTCCCCGGAGGAGACAAACCATATATATATATAAATAAGATGGTATATGAAAAACCATTTCGAAATCGTTCTCAAAACCTTTCAAGAGTTCATGCCTGGTCCCCATAAACCGTCATGAACCAGAAATCCATTTATGGGTCCCCGACCCGAAATCACAATCATAAGCCATAACTGGGCCTCACACTTGATTTCGTAAGCCAACTGGGCCTCCGGCCCAATTCGTAAAACAAATGGGCCTCGTGCCCGATTTCGTAACTAAATGGGCCTCGTGCCAGATTTCGTAACCCAACTGGGCTCCGACCCCGATTCGTAAATCAACTGGGCCTCAAGCCTGATATGTAAACCAACTGGGCCTCCGGCCCGATGACTTGTTAAACCAAATGGACTTCAAGTCCGAGAGTTTGTAAATCAAAAGGGTCTCATGTCTGATTCCATATTTTCAAATCTGAAATCGATTCACGAACCAATTGGTCCCCTGGCCCGATAACGTGATTAAATTGGACTTCGAGTCCGAGGGTTTCCAAAAAAAAAATGGGTCTCATGCCCAAGTTTACCTTTCCAAATCCAAACTATTTCATTAAACCATTCCTAAAACCATCAGCACGTATAATCTGTGCAAAACTATAAACCTCGATTTACGTGCAAACACGTAAATTGCCTCAAAATGCATGAAATCATATAAATCACTAATCCAAAACATCATCATAGAATCACATCTATAAACCATATAAACCATTTATGCATGCATCACAGTTTAGAAATCAAGGTCCACTCAAAGACTGTCCTACGCTGCCGCCTCGATTTTCGTGTCGTAAGCCTCTCCGAGCTAATCACCATCACCGGGACTCCCAAACCTGTCCAAATCATTTTAGAGGGTTACGAACTACCTCATTAACCTCTCATTGAAGTCCCGTAATTTTCCCAAATTTTTAAGTATTTTTAAACTCAATCCTAAACCTTTGAACGTCCCGAACTATATTGAGACGGTGTCCGAGCGACACAAAACCAGTCCCAAAATGTTTGTTACATTGAATAGATTAACAGTTATGTTGAACACTTTTCCAAACCATACTCCACGCGCCCCCATGAGCCGCCCAAAAGGGCTGCACGTGACGCCCACGCGCCTGCACTGTTTATCCCCTACCTCAGCAAACCGGCTAGTTCATACTGGTTCAGACCGGTCTGGTCCAACCAAACCGGCGTTCACGGTTCACAGCCATTCCTCACCTGTTTTTAACCCGTTTTCCTCCATTTTAATCCGTTTTCCTCCATTTTAATCCCTATAGGTTCCTCTAACAATTTCCTATCTATCTAACCACTTAAAACATGAAAAAGGGTTGCAAATCTCACCTTCCCAAACAAGGAAACTCACGGCCAACTTGCACCGTCCATCGTCGTCGTCTCCGGTCACCTCAGCTTCCCTTTCCAATCCAACTCGACTCTTTGCAACCTCAGAAGCAGTTTCCAATGAACCAAAACAATTATCAACCCTTAAAACAATATATGCCATTAATGGCTCAAAACCAATCATTTTCGGGAAAATCGGCTTACCTTCGCCGCCGTGCACGGCCCTGGCCTCCCCTAGGTTTGTCTCACCCCTCAAAACTCGTTGGGTCCAACCAACACGGCCAACAGCCTCCCAAACTCGAACTAAGACCTCTAGAACCATTTCGGTCCTAAGCCACCGAAACCGGCCACCGTCCACTGCCGTCCGCGACGGCTCGACCCGTGGCCACCAGTTGACTCGCCTCGATCTCCCCTCTAAGTTTCATTCAAGTTTCAAACGCAAAAGGTGAAGTTTAAGGGTTGTGAACATGGTTGTACCGTGCGTTTGTTTGAGAGGGAAAAATGAGTGATCGGTTTTGGAAATGAGGAATGAAGGAAGGTGATAGCTGATGGTCAGATGAGGGAAAAATGGAGGGTGAAGATGAAAGGGAAAGGTGGGGATGAATGGTGGAGATGGAAGGTGGGTGGGATTAAGTATAAAGTAATTAGGATAATAGTATTTAATTAAAGATAGATCCACTTTTTGGGGAAGTCACCAATGGGATGAGTGACACTTGTCACTCATCCATGGGTCCCACCTAATTAAGTCAACCAATCAGATTTAGCCAAGTGTCTCCACCTCGTAATACGTGCATAGTTAAATCGAACTTCCGTGAACCATAACTTTCCTGTTCGACGTCCGATTTCGACGTGCTGCCTGTCTACGGACTCGTGACGTCCCGAACTACGTCATGGTCATCGGCCCTCGTACTTTTGATTCCCCGAGTCAAAAGTCAACATTTTTCCCATAACTAGGGGCAAAACGGTCATTTTACACCGTCCGGTTGATTTTGCTCAACTAATCACCGATTAACCTCACTAATCCTTCATTGGTCACTAATCTAATCCCAGAATTCGGAACGGGTCATTACATGCCACATCAGCTGCCACGTAGGCCTGATAGGTCCTGACAAGTTGTCACGTGACACCACCTGATTGGTCCACGTGGTCTGACAACCTGACACGTCAGCTACTGATTGTGTCTGACAGCCTACCACGTGGCATCATCTGATTTGCTACGTGGACTGATAGCTCTGCCAGATGATGATGTGGAATTTCACGTCATCATCGTCAACCTCCAGCCAAGTTGACCCGGTTCTCTGTAACGAGTCGATTTAACCCGCGACCTGACCAGATCATATCTCACTCATTCCTCAACCATTTATGACCATTTTTCTTTCTATCTACTCGCAATGATCCCAGGAAGGGATCTATGGACTTAAAATCATCTAAAAAGGTCTAGAAAGTACATATAGAGCTTGATGGTTTTCGGGAATACTTCCAACTCGATTTTTTGGGCAGTTCCAGCACCTCAACCTCTCCTTTTGGTTCCTCTGTGATCGTACAACCCCTAGAAATCATTTTCGATCATCATAACTGTCCAATAAGCCCTAAGTCTCAAACTTCGAATTTGAACCTAAACAACTTACCTTTTGGATTTCTGGCCACCGTGCACAGTTGTTCAAGCCGTTTCCACCGTCTGTTTTGTCTCGTCTCACTCTATCACTCCCTCTTTCACACGAATAGAAAAGGATGAAGGAATGGGGTGTGGGTGTAGGTTTTGACTTTCAGGTATAATGGAAAAAACAAAGGGATGAAGATGATACATGAACCCAAATGTTTGAGGGGCTGGGCCAATTAGGTGAGTGACACTTGTCACTTATCAATTGGTCCAACTCAGATATTTTAACCAATCTCAAAATGACAACTGTACACTCCTCGTAATGCATGAATAGTACCAAATTTGTTCCGTGACCCGTAACTTTCCCGTCGAACGTTCGATTTCGACGTGCCGCCTGTCTACTGACTCGTGACGTGTCGATCCACATAATGAGTCACAGTCAAAGTCCAAATAGTTTCCCGAGTCAAAAGTCAATATTTTTCCTTAACTAGGGGAAAAATGGTCATTTCACATAGTATTTCCGAATTTATAATTTATTAAAAGTCTGGGTTGTTACACTGCACTTATGCACTATCTAGACATGTACTATTATCATACGAGGATGATTATCGTGGAAAAATAGTTCACAAAGCCGAGCAAACACATTTAATATAAATCCTTAACTTGATACCAAGTCAAAACACATTCAAAATCTGGGTCTGAGCACAAACATAGTTTCCATAAAATACTGTAAAATAACCATGGTCAGGACTAAACTATAATTCCGAAAAAAACATCAAATAATCATTTTAAAATCATATTCAAATCATTGCAACACATATCATGCAATCAAACAATTAAAATATTTAACTATGCATGCATTGTAATTTATAAAAAACAAAATCCACTCTCCCACTATCCAAGCGACTCAATTCTAAACTGTACGCTTTCAGAAGCTATCTAACCTGTCAAAATCACCATTACATGTCACTAACATCCCAAATACCTCGCGTTAAAATCTCCAAATTTTTGGGATTAAATACGAATTAAAAATATAAGTATGACACTTCAAACACCCCAAATTACCCCGAGACAATATTTGATCAACTAAAAAACTGTACTAAAATGTCCATAACATCGTTTACATCAAAAAACGTGTTGACTGCACCCCAAGACGAAGTGGCACATGCCCCCACGCACCACTCACCTTTTCTGCAACTGGGTCGCGTGTGCCTGCAGGTGTAATCGTAAGCTCAGTCACCATCTACCTCAAGCGAGACTGCAATTTGGGTCTTGAATCGATTTGGCGACCCATTTCCATTTCCCTTTCAATTCTTGCCCGTTCTTCAAAACTGAACTCACTATCCTATTCGATTTTAACCTAGAAACATGGTTATGAGATTAATTTCATGAAATTTCTTACCTTAATCCTTGAATTTTCGATTGACGCACGCAGCACAAATCGAGCTCAATCACAGGCTTATTCTTGAGTGATTTTCCTCAAAATTCGAATGGTCCTACTTGAAAGGTTCCTGAAAGAGATTTATAACCTCAATCAAGGTCCAAATCAACAAAACCCGATTCCAAGGCTCACAAAAATTTTCTGGATTTTTTCGAGTTTTTGTTCTTCCCCTTTCCCATTCCTTTTTTTTCCCTTCCTATTTCCTTTCTTTTCTTTTCTTTTCTCTCTTTCCTTCTCCCTCTCTAGTTTTCTCTTCCCTTTTTCTCTCTTCATCATTTTTGATCCTTTTTGGTTTTGGGTTCAACACACAATGTAAACTCTTCATCATTTTTTATCCTTTTCGGTTTTGGGTTCAACACACAATGTAAACATACACACAATACTATGTCGATGCACACAAAAAGATAAGGTGGAAATGATAAGGACATATGTCACCATCTCAAGAAATCAGCAAATATCTTGTGAAATTACCAAAATGCCCATAATACCAAAATTATCAAAATACATCTAGTTATTTCATATATGTAACAAACTCATCAGACCTCTAAGTTTGGCGTGTCGTCTGTCTACGGACTCAAAACTTCGAGATCTATGTAATAGTCTTCACAAAAAGTCTAAAAAGTTCCCGAGACCAAAAGTCAACTTTTAACCTATAAGGGCAAAATTGTCAATTTCCTTTTTAAATTTCCTAAATTACCTTTTTGAATTTCTGAGCTGATACATTAATAGGCAGGTTTCTTAAATGATTTTTGGTTGGTCGAGAGATTGCACATCTGTTTGGAGGTCTCGAATTTCATTGACTACGTTGCTTGCTCTGATGTCTTATTGTTTTGTTGACATTTAATTTACGGGAATACGGAGCCACCATTGAACAGGAATACGAGCAGCATAAGGAAGAGAAACAATGGGAAGCAATTATGGCAGCTGTGGAGGGGATTCTATCTGGAAAGAAGGGATAAAGAGCTTGCGTTTTCTTGATAGGACTGTCCCCGGGAAAGAAGAAGAGGCATGGAAGCACATTGAGAAGCTGTTTCATCACTTAGGATTTGCATTGCTAAGAAGCCATGCCTTTGTTGTAATTATGTAACATGATAGCAAATTAGAAGTGTGTATGAGATTGGTAAAGATTTATTTATTTATTTATTTTTGGAAGGGATGGGAGGAGATTTGAAGGAATTTTTAGGCAGGCTGTTCGATGCAGGGTCTAGCAGAAGATCAGTATCTGAAAAATCTGGGACAATTGAGGTTGTTTGGGAAGACATGACCAATGATGACATGGAAGCCCGGCTTCACATATTTTTCGACAAGTTTTAAGACCTGAAACATCTTGTTGTTTCTGCTGAAAGGACTTTATGAGAGGTAAGAGAGAACTCTCCATTCTTAAATTGGTTACATCTGAGCACAAAGATAAAAAGAACAAAAAATTGAAGTTGATGATTTTGTTAGGTGTGATAATAATGGCAATGGGATGCTATCAGAGGAAGAGTTAACAGAGGTGAGAGATGCTAGCTCATATCATTTTCTTAATTTCTTTAATCGCATATTATTGTGAATCAGATTTGTAGAATTTGTTATGAAATGGTGGTGAGTCATTGAATAATCATTTATTCTTGATTATCCTTTTTGCCGCACACCAAGCTTTTACTAAGAGAGTTATTGTTTTGAAGAGACGGATCTTTTTGTTTCACACTTCTACAGATTTTGGGTGTACTTTGTCTCACCCTACTTAGCTATATAGTCTCTTTCTCTACGATTTTATTGTGCTCTAAGATTGTTAGGACCTGTTGTTTTGCTTCTACAGATTCTGGGTACTCTCTGTATACACCTTTCCTCAGGCCATAGACCTATAAATAACGATGTATGAATGTTTGTCTCCATTCAGATAGTCCTTTGTAAGCATTTTCACCAAAAGTGAGAACGGGGAATTAACCTATCAAGAAAGGGTCTTCACAGAAAATGCATATTCACCAAGCTAAGAACGACAGATAGTTTTTTTTTTTTTTTTGTTAAATCAGAACGACAGATAGTTGCAACCTCTTTAAAAGCATACTTTTTTGTCTTTATGACATGATTTTTTTTTTAATGATTACGATTCACGATTACATATGATATTATGAAATGATAGTGATACATATACCAACAGTTCAACCTCATAAAATATTAACCTTTTTTATCTTAATTTCAGCTTTGATTTACTTGGAAATATTTCAACGTCATGAGGTCATATTTTCGGAACAACTTTCTTTTTTATTAGCCATGGGAAATGAGTTCTTATTTTTAGACATTGTTGTATGTATCTTTAATGTTTTTATACTTTTTATATATTTACAACAACCACGTCAATGCGTGGGTTCTTTTACTAGTTCCATAAATATGTCTTGCATCGTATCAATTACAAATACATTGATACTTTTAAATTTCTCATTTTTAACTAATTTTGCTTAAATATAACTTTGAAGTATCTTGTATAAGACACTTTAAGTTCGACTATCATAGAAGGATAAAAATGATATCAATCTGCATATTGTAATTTTTTTCCCTGATATCAAATGAGTAATAACACTACTCATGAAATGAGCCTTATGTTTTTGTCATGCAATGAGAGCAGTCATGAATACAAGATCTGATGGTGTATCTCCTTAAGGCCAATTTCATTGTGAGTTCTTTAGGATACATTTGGATGAAAAGTTTCAAAGTTCTAAGAAAATTATGCTAAGTTAGTTACAAATGAGGAACTTTATGGTACATTAGAATCCCAAATGAGCAATAACTAGACAACTCATCTCTCTCATTTAAAATCTCCTGATATTTTAAAGTTGCTCATTTTTAACAAATTTATCATAAATTTCTTAAAATCTTGAAGTTGCTCATCTAAACATACACCTAATTTTATAATATCTCGCTTATTCCACTTACTGCTAACACGATTATACACAAGAAAAAACCTGAAAACCCGGAAAAAATAAATAAATAAAACAAGTGCTAATATCGAACTAGTTCCATAACCTTGTCATAAACCCTGGAACAAAAGTGAAGAGGAATGTATAAACAGAAGGTGACGAGAGGGACAAATGCGTGCAAACAACATTCTGCTTCTGCATACGCAGAAATAAGGCACAGATGACATTTATTAAATGATTTCGTGACAGGAGAACCGATGATATGCTAGTCCTACAAATGGTAAACAAAAGGAACATAAAAATCCTAAACTGCCTTAAACTTAGAAGCACAGGATGATGAGCCTAAACTGCCAATAAACAATGTCATAATATACAGAGGATGAAAACTGAAGCCGCCCTAATGAGGTTCTAAACCAATAATAGGAAAATCTTTACATGTCTTCTTGTTGTGCCCAAGGCCCTTGCACTTACTACATTGCAGCTGACGTTTGATTATGTCTATGGACTCCGCCTGCTTCATCTTTGGCCGCCCTGGCGGCCGCCTGGTGGGCGGAGGAGTCACAGTAACTGCTGCCTGGTTTGATTCTCCGGGAACTGGGATTGGCAGAGGTCTGTCTACATTTGGAACTGGGTGAATTGATTCCGTATAAGTTAAGCGGTAACTCTCCACGGTGAAATATCTGGAGCAGTAATCATAAGAGTTCCTACCAATGCATTCAAAGACAGCAATAGCATGACAACAAGGCAGGCCAGTAAGTTGCCATCTCTTACAGGTACAATCCCAATGGTCTATGTCAACTTCTTCAATGGACTCTCCACTAACCTGAAATGTGCTACCATGCAAGAGTGACACTCGATATGATTGAGCCATTGACGTCTCTTTTTGAAGCTTCTCCTCCTTGGACGGTGTTAACCTTGTCACCCACTGGTTCGACTCCACCCTACGTGAATAGAAGGCTTCCATCATTTTACCTCGTAATACATCAATCATCTGTGTAATTGGCAACTCATGTGCCTCTGAGACCCAATTGTAGAAGTGCTGTCCGAAGTTTGATGTCATGTGGTTGTACCTGGCTCCTACGAACAATGCATTAGCCCAGTGTCGTGGCTCACTATTTATGACCCAATTGTAAGCATCAGGTGAAATACCATTAATGTTCTCAGCACTGCACTGGAAATCATCTAGTTTGGGTGCGTAAGCAGCAGCATAGAAATCATTAATCATGAACCGTCTTGCCTCGTGAGAAAATTGCCCCTTCAAGTCCTTGTTCAGTTTCTCAGCAAGATGCCTCAAACAATAGCAGTGGTAACATTTATCAAATACCTCAGGCAGTGACTTCTTCAATCCATTCTGAAAATCAGCAACAAATGTAATTTGTAGAGGCACTGATAAAGCAGATTTCAGTTCTAATAAGAACCAATGCCAGTTATCATCATTCTCGACATCCACAACAGAAAATGCAACAGGAAAGATACCATCATCACCATCTGCAGCTGTTGCAGCCAACAAAACTCCTTGATATTTTGAGTTCAGAGGAACACTATCAAGAAAAAGAAGAGGACGGCAACCTTCTCGGAAACCCACAATTGATGCATGGAAAGATACAAAGAAGCGATGAAAGCTTGAATCCTCTTTAGTGGCAAATGTAGCAACACTCCCCGGATTAGTTTCCTTTATCTTCTCACAGAAATATGGCAACTGATTATAGGCTTCTTTATAGGACCCTTGAAGCTGCTCCCTTGCAATCTCTTTAGCACGCCACGCCTGAGAATAGTTCAATTGAATCCCATACTCTCGCCTAATGTCTTCTGCTATATCCTTCGGCTTGTAGTTTGGGGAAGCTTTCAACTTCTCCTTTATGATACTTCCCACCCAACCTCTAGTTGCCCGATACCCAGCTTTCACAGCAGCTCCTTCACATGTATGATCCATGTTCATTTTTTTGATACAGATCAACTGGGTTGTAGACAACCTTGATGCATATATCCTCCATGGGCAACCTTGAGATTTGCATTTGACAGTGACACGATGACTGTCATTTTTCTTATACCTATAAGCAAACCCATGTGCAATCGAAAACTTATGTAATGCTTCTCGGAATTCACTAAAACTATTAAACCTTTGGTCCACACCCGTGATCGTGTTTTCCCACTGCTGTGCTGCTTTATGATGCTTTTCATCACTAGAAGAACCAGGAACAGAGAGCAAAGGGTCTTCATGGAGTTCCAGATCAACTTGATCAATGACATGGGCAGTATCAACTCGTGCATCAACAGGCTCAACAATAGGAACCACTGCTTCTGATACAGTTGTCCTGCTTGACCTGCGTTTCCAAGTGTCACGACGTGATTTCATACAAACACATACAAGGTAAATGTCACTTCTTAAATGTTTTTCATTTGAAAGGGTACTCACACAGAGTACTATATCATCTCACAATGATACAAAGAAAAATATAAACGTAGCAAATCTGTATAATAACAATGGAATAATATGCACATTTCTACGGCCTCTATTTCACATTGTGCTTGCTGCAATTGTGACCCTAGCCATGTCCCAGACACCAAACACACAAGTAGATAGTAGCAAGAAATTAAATAAACAAAACCAAAAGTACCTACTAGCAGGCATGTTGGAAACATTTCGAGCAGCAGCTTCCTCTGACATGACAAAAACATCCACAGTTGTTGAGTCCCCAAGGAAATTGACCATGCGTTGCAAGTCCTTATCTTTAGAGATTGTAATGAGAGTCTTCTTATTTCCGGGGAGGAAATACTTGATGGACATTGTTTCAGCACTACAACTAAACATATCAGCTACTTCGGACTTAAAATCACCCAGCAGTGTTTGCTGATCAATGTCAATCGCATAGGCATCACCCCCACTGTATAACAAACTTCCATCCTTGATCGTTACAAATTCTCCACCCGATTGACATATTGCTATAACCTTCTTTCCAGCCATGGCCTACCCACCCAAGAAAAGACGCTTACATATGTTCATAAAAAGAAATTAAGAAAAAAACCAGAAAGGAAATAAACAAAACTAATCAAAAGCCAAGCTACCAAAAGCAGGCTGAAATATCACAGTTCATAAGAGACTATGAGACTAGTTCCAACTACATTCACAATTAGCACCCCTAAAAATTGAAATTTGTTCACATATCAATATGCCCCAAGGCTGAAATTACATAAACCCAATATTTGATTTGCAAAAACACCATGAAATTTTCCATCTGCAGACGTGACTACGCTAACAAATCAACAGAGGAAAACCTGCAAAACAACCCTAAATCCAAAATATAAAAAATACAGAAAATAGAGCATGTAATTAAACGCCAAACAAATCTATTTCTATTGTGAAGAAAATCAAGAAACACTCTTTACCAGGAAAGAAGAACCCTAATACGAAGGCACAGCAACAAAAGACAAAAGCTACAGAGGTAGAAACCCTAGATTTCCCAGATGTTAAAAATCAAACCTTCAGGCCAGACTGAGATGAGCTCCTCCGGCCAATCTATCAGACGCCTACAGTTGGTTTACTTTTCCTCAGAGAGAGGCGCCTCGGCACACCGATATACAAAACACATGAGCGAGATGGAGCGGGCCGTGTACTGTAAGGACTTTGGCTTGTGATTACCTGCATCCTTTTGTAGTTTAGTTAAAGTGCGACCGCGCCTTTAGACCGTGGATCTTGCAGGTTGTTTATACGTGACTTTTTAAATGGCTGGAGATCTTGTTTGGATCCAAAACATGATCATTCTGGATTCTGGAATGTGCAAATTAAGACAATCTCCTTGTCCAGTCATATGTTCATGGGCCCACGTAAATCAACGTGGGTCTCACGTGATTGGAGGAAACCGATTTTTCACTGTTTACCTAATGAGGAGCACAACGAATCAGCACATTGATCCCCTCCTCCAATCACATAGCTACATGTGTTTCACCCTAATTTTTTTTCCCTCCCTTTGGCTCACCCAAGCTTCGCGCTATCATGCGCTATCAGGCAAGGCAGGATGGCGTGTCGAAAAGTTTCACGCAGATACAGAGCTGCTTACGTTAAGACTAATATCTAAATATATAAGGACAAAAAAATTACTAAAAGCTAATAAGGAACACAACGGGAAACTTATAAATGAAATCGTCATTAGTTTATTTTTTAACATTATACATGGAGAGGTTTTTATTGGTCCTTACACCACTCTTGCTTCAAATATTACAATGTTGTCTATGGTTGAAATAATATCCATATTTTTAGCTTGAAAATTATAGCCACTGTTTGACTTGCAGTTTGGGAAAAACTCTATAGCAAAGAAAAAAGAGTAAAAGAAAGTATATCAAAATACAAACAATATGACTATAAGAGGATGAACAAGTTCATGAATGAAATTCATCTGCAAATGTAAAGAATACATATGAAGTTAATCTATGTTATGTCATTCAGCTCTTTACTCTTAAAATTTACTAGGAAAATATCCTAACTTTCAATCGAATTAAAAAAAAACCCCCTCTCACTAAGAAAACATCCTAACTTGTAAAACTAAGAAAAAATTGATATGTCTTGTTATATAGCTCATCGCTTGTGCTAAGGATCATCTTTTACTGAATTCACCCGACCCGATCGTACCCATTTTGGGAAACAAAACCTAAAACCAAAAATCAACTTCTCAACAAATTGTTAATGGAAATATGAAAACAATGCATGGCAACAAAGCGTAGGTGATAGTATAGCACACAAATGGTGTCGCATCTTATGAAGCCATGCTGTGTTCAATGGGTAAGAGTACAAAAAAAAAAACAACTGCTAGTCCACTAAAGATCATTCATTCAAAACACTCATTCAAAGTAACAGAATCGTGTTAAAAACTCTAGATAGAAACACAATTAGTTCCTTGCAATTGCTAATGAGCTTAAACTCTTGCATCCCACAACCATTCTTTAAAAGAACTACCGTTACGAATCATTGATCCACCAAATCAAATCAGAATAAAATGCATCATCATTGGAATTAAACAAATTTGTTTGGACGAATTTACACCTATATCTGTCAAAATCATGCAAACATCCACATTAAGCATTGACCATTTTAGAGAGTTAAAATGAAGAAAAATACCCCTTTTTCATTAGAGATTTAAACTATCTTAAGCAATTCAAATGTCTTAGTTTGTGACCACTAAGCATAAAACACAAAGAACAAATATTGTGATGAAGACCCAAATCTTTTCAGTCGTTCTCGTAATTTTCACAGAAATCAAACAGTGCCTAAAGCCGGAAGAATCAAGATACGCACCTTTTATGTCTCAATGATCCAATCCTCTAATTTTCAAGTATTAATTCATAGACACCTCCACAAAACTTACTCAACTTTGAACTTTTTCTAACCATTTGATTAGAAGGTAGTCACTTGAGTGTTTCTTGGAAGAACCCTATTTCTCTATTTATTTCACCATATGATTTAAGTTTCTCAACAACCAATGGTATCAACAATCAAATTTCAAAAATTTAAAACTGCATATCTTAACTTAACATCTTAAGTTTGATAATGCCCAAAATAATAGGAAAATCTATACTGGGTGGGAGCAATAATCTTCACACGAACCTTTATGAAAAAAAAAAAATTATTCTTCAGCAAACAAACTGGTATTGAAGCACCAAAATTTAAGTTTACTAGGCAAGCACAAATATTTAACAATTAGAACAAATAATTAAAAATTATGGAAAACAAAAAGTGACACACCCCGATCCGGAAAGTCCACTAGAGCTCTAAGATTGAGGCATGTTGGCTGACATTTGGACGGTGATGTCCAGATGGCGAACGCTAAATAATTAAAACACTTCGTTTTTGAGAGGTCAAGTGAAATATAAGCAATAAAACCCGATTACATTTCACTACGACAACAGAAGTATAAAGCATGGACACTAATGATGATCATGCAATTTCGTGACTACCTGCATTACCCGATTTCCACCAGGTCACTCTGACCCAGGAGTGAATGTCAGCGTAGTTAGCCCGTCTCCTCGAAGTTTGTGAAACACCAATAGGACCTGAGGGGTTCAAAAACAAAGGGTGAGTGGATCCATTAATTCATTTCAATGTAAAAATTAATTAGCAAAATAAGTTTTAACCCCTCGGTTTTAGAAAAATCAAAGAATAATTTTTGTCTTGCACGTAGTACGTGAAATAATAATAATAACAATAATATAGTAATGATAAAAATGTATCATGCTAACAAATGCATATCACATGCCAACCCACTAAACTCTTGCTTATGAGTCTCTCTAGTCATACTCTCATGACAAACACACTCTGCTTATTTTATAGAATAGGGAGTTGTTTCAGCAGTTGGGTGTGGACTCTTGCCGTTGGCCTTCCCTCCCCCATCTTCCTATCACCGAGCGCATGCCCTCGCCCAGGACGGTCTTCAGTCCTAGAGTTTTGTTCAGTGGATTTCCCCTGCACCTCCATGGTTAAAAGTTCTTATTGATTTTGATGTTATCGTTTGATGTTTTATTAGGGGTAGAGCACTCTTTTTTTTATTATTGGATCTATTATGGATTCTTGGATTTTAAGGTGGGGTTTTTATGAGGCTCCCTAAAATTGATGCCCCTGAATTTTTGTACTCCTATCATTATCAATGAAATTTAGCTTTCAATCAAAACAAAAAAAAAATTATTTAATTCAATGAATGTAACGACCCGTCCCGAATATCGGGATTTAATAATATTTAATTGTGATTCACTAATCTGGGATTAGTTGGGCGATTTCGGACGAATTGTGCAAAATGACCGTTTTGCCCCTGGGCGTGGGCAAAACGTTGACTTTTTATTCGGATGGTCAAATGGACTTTGACCGATGATCGTGACGTAGTTCGGGACGTCACGAGTTCATAGACAGGTGGCACGTTCGATTCCGACATTCGCAGAGAAAGTTATGAGGTTCGGAAGTTGAGGGGTATTTTGGTAATTTGGCTTATTAGGGGCCAAATGTTGACTTTTTGACCGGGATGTCCGATGGCCGAGGGCCAAGGACCGTTACGTAGGTTTCGTCGATACGAATCCAACGACAGGTGGCATGCCGAAATCGGAGATTCGACGACGAAGTTATGGTCAAGGAAACGAATTTACGAACCGAGGCTCCGATTAAAATAATAATATAATAATGAACAGTAACTAGTGACTGAACACACATGGATGAGTGACAAGTGTCACTCATCCCTTAATTTCAGGCATAAGACCAGGATCCATGTTTTGAGGGAACATTATGATTGTGTTTTATTAATTAATTATGTTTAATTATTGTTTAATTTCCATTAAACCTCTTCTAATTTCCTAACCGTGTACAACCCAAAACCACAATTCATTCCACCCTTAATCTCCTCTCCATCAGCTGATCTTGAGTGTGCAAATTGGAGAGAATTCAGAGACTAACTCAACTGGGATTACACGGGGGACTGTTCGGGTGAGGGAGACAGTGAAATCGAAAAATTGATTTTTGGGAGGGAAATTCGAAATGGATATTTTGAGCCGTGAGGATCGAAATTGATGATTCAATTCGACTTCTGGGATCAAAACGAACATCTTTGCTTCAAGAACGAAGAGAAACCATGGCGGATTGAGGAAGAACTGAGCTTCCATGGCAGCTCAAAGTCGAGCTTGTGTTCAGTGGGTTTGAGGTAAGTAATTCTCAAATTGACCTTGTAGAAATGTCCCTTACACTCTCACGATGCTAACTGAATGAATTAATTTGGAAAACAGGGACGATATCGTGAAACCCGATTTGGAAACCCGTCGAGGATCGATCGAGAGTCGTGAGGATTTAGACCTTGATTTGTGTAATTCGATTTACAGAACTTAAATGGTGATTGATTACAAGGGATCAGTTGAAAGAACGGATTGATTTGATGTTGAATTGGGTGAGATTGAACCGGGTCCTATCGCGGGTTTTTCAACCCGTTTACCAGAGAAACGGGCGAGGATGGTGACTGTAGAAGTCACTGTAGCAGGCGCGTGGCTTCCATGCGCAGCCACTCACGGCGGCGCGTGACGGCGCGTGGGCACGAATCTCGAGGTGAGGTCAACATGACTTCTGTCCTATTTAATGTAACGAACATTTTGGAATTGGTTTCGTGTCGATCGGACACCGTTTCGTTATTGTTCGGGATGTCCGAAGGTTTTAAATCCAGTTTAAAAATACTTAAAAATTCGGGAAATTTACGGGACTTGAATAGGATGTTAATGGTGAGGTTAGTAATCCTCTAATGTGATTTGAACAGGATTGGGAGTCCCGGTGATAGTGGTGTGGCCCAGGAAGGCCTATGGCACGCGTATCGAGGCGCTCGGTTAAGCGGTCTGTGAGTGGACATTGGTTTCATAAATTCGATGCATGCATAACTGTTTTATGATTGTTATAATTATGATTAAATGATTTACTTTGGATATCGGTGAATTTAAAATGATTTCACGTATTTCGAGGTGAATTACGTATTTGCACGTAAACCGAGATTTCTGGATTTTCACCGATTTCCATAAATGTGGTTGAATATGAGTTCATGAAACGGTTACGAACTTGAATAAAGTAAAATCGGGCCAGGAGCCCAGTTGAACTATGAAATTGGGCCAGGGGCCCAGTTAACTTGTGGAATCGGGCCAGGGGCCCAGTTGATTTCTACATGTGATTGCGGGTCGGGGACCCTAAAATGGAATTGAATAAATGTTTTCTGGTTTACATTTATATATGTTCACATGCTGGAATCAATAAATGGTTTTGATGATATTTCGGTTATGGCACGTTTCACGGTATTTGGGCATGAGACCCGTTTGATGAAACGTAACGATCGGTTCGGATTTTACCTATGTATACCTATATGTTTTGCATGTGGATATCAATAAAATGTATTTAGTACTGCATTGTATAAATCCTTCCATATTATATTGTCTCCTCCGGATGAGGTACCCCGGAGAGGTCACGGACGTCTAGTACGTCCAGCGTCTATGACGCTAAGCATCGGGGATGCTGTACCCGAACGGGGTTCGGGGATTGAACTCGGAAATTGAGTCCCGAGTGGCACGCGTAGCCTTGTGATTGTGACCTTATTGACGTCAGGGACGTCAGACATCAGGGATGTCGGATTGGAGTGTATAGTGCAGTGGTTAAAATAATGGTTATGGTTTATATTATATGCCTTATGGTTCATATTACTGGATTTATGAAATAACTCTTGGATTTACTTTTGGAAATTGAAACTATGCTTTGGTTTCCGGGCTAAGGCCCTAATGGTTATTTCTAAATAAATATGGGATTATTGGTTTTGGTGCATGCATATGATTTTACTGAGGGGCATAAATGTCTTATAAATGTTTTAAGCAGACTTGTTTATTTTCGTCCACTCATAGCTTTTGTTTTCAATGCCCTTCAGGTTGATTCCGGATACAACTGCAGTAGAGACTTGAGCATCGCACACCTCCTCCGTCGATCCTTACGCACTCTGGAAGCCCGTCTGGGCAATGGCAATCGGTTATCCCTTGTCTGACGCCTCTTGTCAGACGGGAGCATGATACATTCCATGGTAATCCCGGGGGGATTGGGATGGGTCGTGTCAAGTGGTATCAGAGCAGGTTTTGCTCTTTTGTGCGCGAAGGTCGAGGGTGTGATGTCTCTTTGGGCTGCTGTTCCGTTGTCAACCTGGTAGATAGTTTTGGGTTTGTATGGTGGATTGGGTGTGTTTGGCCCGATACGCCGTGCATTGTTGCGATTCAACCCAAGTGGGGTTGTATACGATTAACTGGTAATGTGGGACCGTCGGTTCGGTCATGTGATGATGGATTGTTGTGCCACTGGGCACAGCTAGGTTCAGGGAACCCCATTGGAATAATGTTATGGAAATACGAAACTCAGTTGAGTATTGGTCTAAGTTTTGGACCCTAGTAGTGTTGGCTAGTGTACGGGGGTTGGTGCATCGGAGTTAGCCGATGACCTTCGTGGTGGAACCCACGATGGAACCCACGTTGAATTGACGATTGGATTGGATTGGACGTCTATATGATGTCAGGACCGCGGGGTCGGTCAGGTTGTGGATTTTACTGCAGAAGGCAGTTGGGTTCAGTGGAACCCTAGGGTGTGACTTTGGAACCCTAATTTATAATTGATGGGCTGGAAAAGTGAACGTTATTTGAGGATTTGTGCTGCGGCGAGCGGCTGAGGTCTTGGATGACCATGTGGATGACTCTAGTGAGTCTTATGGGTTCGATCTATGAATACGGTTGTGAGATGAAATATGGAATCCCGTGTTGGATCGAATATTAGTGTGATGTGTGGATACGGATCTTGACAGCGATGACTGTTGGTCGACAGTTGTGTCGAGATGACTGGCTATCGAGGGTATTTTGTGTGGCTTTCACACTTGGGGATCAGGGGATGTTCAGGGAACGTCCATTATCCTGATGTGCCAGTGGTCAAATTGGAGGTACCTGTAACGACCCGTCCCGAATTCCGGGATTAGTTTAGTGACTAATCTTGATTAGCGAGGTTGAACGGTGGTTAGTAGGGCGGAATCGGACAAAATGTGCAAAATGACCGTTTTGCCCCTGGTCGTGGGAAAAATGTTGACTTTTTGATCGGGCGGTCAAATGGACTTTGACCGATGACCGTGACGTAGTTCGGGACGTCACGAGTTCATAGACAGGTGGCACGTTCGATTCCGACATTCGTAGAGAAAGTTATGGTGTTCGGAAGTTGAGGGGCATTTTGGTAATTTGGCTTATTAGGGGCCAAATGTTGACTTTTTGATTGGGAGGTCCGATGGACGAGGGCCAAGGACCGTTACGTAGGTATCGTCGATACGAATCCAACGACAGGCGGCATGCCGAAATCGGAGATCCGACGACGACGTTATGGTCAAGGAAACGAACTAACGAACCGAGGCTGGGATTAAAATAATAATATAATAATGAATAGTGACCGTTGACCCTACACACCTGGATGAGTGACAAGTGTCACTCATCCCTTGAAATCAGAATCCATGTTTTTGGGGGAGACCTCATGATGATGTTTAATTAGTTTTTAATTAATTAATTAATCTTTTAATTTCCATTAATCTCCATATTTTCCTTAACCGTGTACAACCAAATCCAATACTCTCCCAACCAATTCCTCTTCCATTGCTGAACCTGAGAGTGTGATTTTGTGAGCGTTTTGAGTGTGATTTCAACTAGGTAAACACGAGAGAGTGGCAGTGAGGAGGAACTGAGAATTCGAAAGATTGAGTTTTGGGAGGGAAAATCAAATTGGACGAATTGGGCTGCGACGATCGAATTGAAGCTTGGAAACGTCTTACTGAGGTTGTGACGAGTCGATCCACGTCAAAAACGAGAAGGATTGATGCCGTTTTGGCTCTGATCGAGCTTGGTGACAGAGGAAGAAATCGAGGCTGAGTCGTGGAGTTTGGGGCTGTGATTGACTCAATTGTTGTGGGGAAATGATTTCTCATGATCCCACGATGCTTCTGGGATCATCAATTGAAGGAAAACGTTGGAGAATGGCAGAACTCCATTGTTGAACAGTGACGGTGCTCGAGTTTGAGTCGTGACGTTTGAGCACCGGTTTGATGCAATTGATGTGGGGGAATTGTTCCTCATGGTCCATTGATGCTTCTGGAATCAGCAATTGGATGAAACCTGCATCAATTGAGGGAGTTCCATGATTGCACAGTAACCGGGTGTTCTTCGTGGATCATCATCGAATCGTGGGAATCTGGGTAAGGATTTGTGTAATTAAGTTTACAGACTTGTATTTGGACTTAAAACGAAACTAATGGAATGATCAATTGAAGGAATTAGGATCGAATTGACAGGATTGGAACCGGGTTGTGTCGCGGGTGAATTGGACCCGTTTACCAGACAAACGGGTTGGGCTGGTGACACTGTAGCAGGCGCGTGAGTTTCACGCGCAGCCACTCACGACGGCGCGTGGCGGCGCGTGGGCACGAATCTCGAGGTGAGGTCAACATGACTTCTGTCCTATTTAATGTAACGGACATTTTGGAATTGGTTTCGTGTCGATCGGACACCGTCTCGATATTGTTCGGGATATCCGAAGGTTTTAAATTAAGTTTAAAAATAAGTAAAAATTCGGGAAAATTACGGGACTTTGATAGGATGTTAATGATGAGGTTAGTAACCCTCTAATGTGATTTGGACAGGATTGGGAGTCCCAGTGATAGTGGTGTGGCCCGGGAGGGCCGGTGGCACGCGTATCGAGGCACACGGTTAAAATGGTCTGTGAGTGGACTTTGGTTTTATAAATTCTATGCATGCTTAAATGTTTTACATGGATTATGATTGTGATTGTATGATGTTGGTTTGGTTGTTGGTAAATTGTACGGTTTCACGTATTTCGAGGCGATTTACGTGCTTGCACGTAAATCGAGGTTTTCCGGTTTTACATGGATTTTCCATATTTATGACTTGGATATAATGTGATGAAATGGTTTTGAAATTGGAAATATGAACTCGGGCTTGAGGCCCAATTATGTTGGAAATTTCGGACTTGGAGTCCATTTGAAATCGGGCCGGGGGCCCAGTTGGTTAATGAAATCGGGCCAGGGGCCCAGTTGGTATGAAATCGGGCTGAGACCCATTTGAGTTATGTTATCGGGCCAGGGGCCCAGTTGATTTACGAATTCGGGCCGTGGGCCCAGTGGGTTTATAAGTCGGGCTGCGGGCCCAGTTGGTTTACAAATCGGGTCGTGGGCCCAGTGGTTCATAAAATCGGGCATGAGGCCCAATTGGATTATAATGGTGATTTCGGGTCAGGGACCCTATATTTAATAATTGTGATTTTGGGTCAGGGACCCTAAATGGAACTGTGTGTTTTTATGGAAATTTCGGGCAGGGCCCAATGGTAATGATGTGATAAAAGGATTTAATAAAACTGTTTTTCCATATACCATCTGGATACAAGGATATATGATGGTCTCCTCCAGATGTCTGGGACACTGGGGAAGTCACGGTGCATTGCCTGCGAGGGGTCATTATACGGAGTAGCCGGACCGTATGATGACTCAGGAGTAGGATTGCTATGATTGACGTCAGGGACGTCAGACATCAGGGATGTCAGATATATGGACCCGGAGAGACCCCGGGCAGCACGCGTAGCTTATGAAACCGTGAGATATGACGTCAGGGACGTCTAGCGTCTGGGACGCTAAGCATCTGGGATGCTGGTGATGGTAATGGTAAAATATGGTTTAATGAATAAAATGGCTTATTGGTTGGATATGTGTTATGTGGTAAAAATGGATTATTGGTTATGAAATGGTATGTCGGGTCAGGGACCCTAAATGGTTTCGGATTTTAAATTGATGTTCAATTATAGTCGTGGGTGGTGACCCACATGGTTTTAATATGTATGGTGGTGGTATTCCACGGTTTTGGGCTAAGTTCCCATACTTGGTTTTTGGTTAACGGTTTTTGGGCTAAGGCCCTAAGGGCTCGGTTGAGCAAACGTTTTGGTTACTGGTTTTGGTGGCATGCATACGTTTTTATTGGAGGGCATAAATGTCTTATAAATGTATTTGGTAAATTTATTGATTTTTGTCCACTCACAGCTTTTGGTTTTAATGCCCTTCAGGTTGATTACGGATGCGATTGCAGCAGAGACTGGGACATTGCACACCTCCTCCATCGGTCCTTGCGCACTCTGGATGGCCCGTTTGGGCAGTAGCTCTTGGTTATCCCTTGTCTGACACCCCTTGTTGGACGGGAGCAGGGCACATTCCATGGTAATCCCGAGGGGATTGGGATGGGTCCTGTCAGTACCCATAGTCGTGGGGTACGAGTGGTGTTACGGGATCGTCGTTCGGAATGAACGGAGATCCAGGGTAACAACTTTGCACATTGTGTGCTAGCATGGATGTTCGTGTGCTATGCATGGATGTTGGTATGTTGGTGCCTTTATGCCAATACTAGTATGGATGCCTGTGTGCTGATACTAGTGTTGATGATGGTGCGTTAGTACTGGTACTAGCGCTGGTGCTGGTGTCAGTGATTGTGATGACGATGAGCCACCAGTTGGGGTGTGACTCTGTCATGATGGGCATGTGATTGGTATCTGCGACTCAGAGGTGGTTGAGTCTTGGACTGGATGGGATCCTGTGGAGGTTGTGTCGTGTTGGGATAAGTCCCAACGAATTTATAATGACAAGTGATGAATGGATCAAAAGGTATGATTGAAAATTTGGGGAAACATGGGATGTTGTTCCCTATGTCAGGTGTATTGGTGGATTTGGGGAGTTGTGGTCAACTCCGAGATTGGTAGGATTGTTTACTTCTTATATCCCTAGGAAGTACAAGGAAATTATTGAAATTGGAAAAGTCGGGGAAACCATTCGTGGTATTGATGTGGGATTTTGTGATTGCGAATCACTTGGAACCTGAGGATTTAACCTGTTTAGGTTGTGATGTGAGACGAAGGCAGTATGGTATGCACATCCAGGCAGAGTTGAGGAAATTTCCGTTCGGAATCGGGGTGTGTTCGTACGTGAGTATTGGCGGACGTGAGGTCCGAGTAATGAATTGATTTTGGACACGTGGTGGTCCAAGTGAGGTATGGACGTGGGCAGTCCAGTGGTTGGACTTGACATCTCATTGGGAGCATGTCTGTTTCCAACATGGTTGGAACTCCCGTTTCGGGGAGAGTTGTGATTGGGAGACGAGAGGAGTGCTCGTTTCCGCATCAGTGATTGGTATTCCGAAGTCATTAGGGTTGACTTCATATTTCCTGCTGTGGCAGATGATGATTGTTGCTACCAGTACGTTGAGTGTGTATTGGTTGGTGGACCCATGTTTGGCTTGGGGTCATTGGACATAAGAAGTTGTGTATGATTGTGGATTTGGTGGGAAATGCAAGGTCATCTTTCCACCAAGGGAAATTTGGCGAAGGATTCAATTGAGGGTGTAAGACCCTACGATCAGCTTTCAGATGGATTGTTAACTACGTGGGCATGTGTGGATCCTAGGTGGATCTAATTTGTGATGTTGTCGACTTTGGATGATGTGACGATCTAGGATCGTGATGTTGCTTGTCGGGTGACGTAGCGATGGATCTGGGTTGTGATCATGATGATCCAGATTGGATGAGAGTTATCACTCTTACCTTGGTATGTGAGTCGTAAATGACGGGACTGAACTTCTTTTCGGAGTGAGTCCATATGGTTGTTACTCGGTTGAGTAGGTTTCCGATGTGGTCGGATTTTGTCAACCTTTGACGTGTGGATATTGGGATTGGCTTCCCTATGAAGTCAATCGAGTGTTTTGGAGAGGCAACCGATAGATTCGGTTACGTTACGTCTTGATGGACGTAAACGAGGTTTTGGGTTTTGGAATCGAATTTCTGGGTGACGATTCAGGATTCGATTGCGAAGCTCGAAAGTGGATTACTGGATTTGGGTGCGGAATGATTATTCCAATGCTAGCTTACGGAGTAATGATTTCGGATTCGGATTTGGAAATGGAATAAAATATGATGTCTGGGTTCGGATTCGGGATTTCTTACGAAATTGCGAATTCGGATTCGGAAGTGGAACTAGATGACGGATGGAGTTCGTTTTGTCTCATGATGGTTTGGACAAAGGTACTTCATTTTTGGAACGTATCTGGCTATGACCTGGGTGGTTGTAGGCGGATTGTTGGATTGATGTACGTACAGGGTACGTTATACGAGGATTGTTACGGGTTAGGCTGAGTGGTGCCTAATGGCGGTATATGGGATGTACCAGTGGTGTGTAATTAAACGTGTTGGTAATCAGCTTGGTTCCGATATCATTTGTTTGGTTGTGATTGTGGACTGGACATTGGATACTGTGCGCTGTGCAGAGTGATTTTGTCGGGTTCAGTGATTGTATGAGCAGGTGCTCTTGGCCACGGTTGGCTAGTGGAACCCCGGTATTGATATGTGTGATCACTGCTGGGCTGGTATTCAATGTGTTCCAGTTACACCACTTGATTGGGTTAATTGACGGTATACGTACACTCAGGATGAGTGAATTGGTGGTCTGAGTAACCACGAGTAGCCTTGTGTGACTTGATCACACCGTGATTTCCCAGCGTTTTTGTTCGCTGAGGGAGTCGGCGATTATGGACATTGAGATTTATTTATGTCGCAGGATGGGCTTGCCCTGCGAATTGAGATCATGTGGTTGATCTTACGCTACATCGAGAGTGATGTAGTGCGTGGCGTTGTCACTGACTGGCTGATGGTTGGGGCTTTATCAGGGTGGTAAAGTTTTGTGATGTCAGTTTGACTGGTGGTGTCAGCGTGGACTGACAAATGAGATTTGGTGACTCCCAACGGGAGCAAATGTAAGGATTTATTGGCAATGGAAGGGAACCGTCTAGCTGAAGGAGTCAACTAAATGGTTAAGCGATTTTACCGCGAATCAGGTGATTATGTCCACTCGAGGTGGTCGAATGTTGTTGATTGTGACGTATGACAGTGATGGGATGTCTGGGTACAGACGAGTCTGGTGTTGTCCCAGTGAGTGGGTGTACAGGTGTACACATGATATGAGGTCGAAATGTTTTCCACGAGGTGGTTGTGGAATAAGATTGTTGGTAATTTCGAGGACAAAATTCTTTAAGGAGGGAAGGTTGTAAAGACCCGTCCCGAATATCGGGATTTAATAATATTTAATTGTGATTCACTAATCTGGGATTAGTTGGGCGATTTCGGACGAATTGTGCAAAATGACCGTTTTGCCCCTAGGCGTGGGCAAAACGTTGACTTTTTATTCGGATGGTCAAATGGACTTTGACCGATGACCGTGACGTAGTTCGGGACGTCACGAGTTCATAGACAGGTGGCACGTTCGATTCCGACATTCGCAGAGAAAGTTATGAGGTTCGGAAGTTGAGGGGTATTTTGGTAATTTGGCTTATTAGGGGCCAAATGTTGACTTTTTGACCGGGATGTCCGATGGCCGAGGGCCAAGGACCGTTACGTAGGTTTCGTCGATACGAATCCAACGACAGGCGGCATGCCGAAATCGGAGATTCGACGACGAAGTTATGGTCAAGGAAACGAATTTACGAACCGAGGCTCCGATTAAAATAATAATATAATAATGAACAGTAACCAGTGACTGAACACACTTGGATGAGTGACAAGTGTCACTCATCCCTTAATTTCAGGCATAAGGCCAGGATCCATGTTTTGAGGGAACATTATGATTGTGTTTTATTAATTAATTAAGTTTAATTATTGTTTAATTTCCATTAAACCTCTTCTAATTTCCTAATCGTGTACAACCCAAAACCACAATTCATTCCACCCTTAATCTCCTCTCCATCAGGTGATCTTGAGTGTGCAAATTGGAGAGAATTCAGAGACTAACTCAACTGGGATTACACGGGGGACTGTTCGGGTGAGGGAGACAGTGAAATCGAAAAATTGATTTTTGGGAGGGAAATTCGAAATGGATGTTTTGAGCCGTGAGGATCAAAATTGATGATTCAATTCGACTTCTGGGATCAAAACGAACATCTTTGCTTCAAGAACGAAGAGAAACCATGGCGGATTGAGGAAGAACTGAGCTTCCATGGCAGCTCAAAGTCGAGCTTGTGTTCAGTGGGTTTGAGGTAAGTAATTCTCAAATTGACCTTGTAGAAATGTCCCTTACACTCTCACGATGCTAACTGAATGAATTAATTTGGAAAACAGGGACGATATGGTGAAACCCGATTTGGAAACCCGTCGAGGATCGATCGAGAGTCGTGAGGATTTAGACCATGATTTGTGTAGTTCGATTTACAGAACTTAAATGGTGATTGATTACAAGGGATCAGTTGAAAGAACGGATTGATTTGATGTTGAATTGGGTGAGATTGAACCGGGTCCTATCGCGGGTTTTTCAACCCGTTTACCAGAGAAACGGGCGAGGATGGTGACTGTAGCAGTCACTGTAGCAGGCGCGTGGCTTCCATGCGCAGCCACTCACGGCGGCCCATGACGGCGCGTGGGCACGAATCTCGAGGTGAGGTCAACATGACTTCTGTCCTATTTAATGTAACGAACATTTTGGAATTGGTTTCGTGTCGATCGGACACCGTTTCGTTATTGTTCGGGATGTCCGAAGGTTTTAAATCCAGTTTAAAAATACTTAAAAATTCGAGAAAATTACGGGACTTGAATAGGATGTTAATGGTGAGGTTAGTAATCCTCTAATGTGATTTGAACAGGATTGGGAGTCCCGGTGATAGTGGTGTGGCCCGGGAAGGCCTATGGCACGCGTATCGAGGCGCTCGGTTAAGCGGTCTGTGAGTGGACATTGGTTTCATAAATTCGATGCATGCATAACTGTTTTATGATTGTTATAATTATGATTAAATGATTTACTTTGGATATCGGTGAATTTAAAATGATTTCACGTATTTCGAGGTGAATTACGTATTTGCACGTAAACCGAGATTTTCTGGATTTTCACCGATTTCCATAAATGTGGTTGAATATGAGTTCATGAAACGGTTACGAGCTTGAATAAAGTAAAATCGGGCCAGGAGCCCAGTTGAACTATGAAATCGGGCCAGGGGCCCAGTTAACTTGTGGAATGGGGCCAGGGGCCCAGTTGATTTCTACATGTGATTGCGGGTCGGGGACCCTAAAATGGAATTGAATAAATGTTTTCTGGTTTACATTTTATATATGTTCACATGCTGGAATCAATAAATGGTTTTGATGATATTTCGGTTATGGCACGTTTCACGGTATTTGGGCATGAGACCCGTTTGATGAAACGTAACGATCGGTTCGGATTTTACCTATGTATACCTATATGTTTTGCATGTGGATATCAATAAAATGTATTTAGTACTGCACTGTATAAATCCTTCCATATTATATTGTCTCCTCCGGATGAGGTACCCTGGAGAGGTCACGGACGTCTAGTACGTCCAGCGTCTATGACGCTAAGCATCGAGGATGCTGTACCCGAACGGGGTTCGGGGATTGAACTCGGAAATTGAGACCCGAGTGGCACGCGTAGCCTTGTGATTGTGACCTTATTGACGTCTGGGACGTCAGACATCAGGGATGTCGGATTGGAGTGTATAGTGCAGTGGCTAAAATAATGGTTATGGTTTATATTATATGTCTTATGGTTCATATTACTGGATTTATGAAATAACTCTTGGATTTACTTTTGGAAATTGAAACTATGCTTTGGTTTCCGGGCTAAGACCCTAATGGTTATTTCTAAATAAATATGGGATTATTGGTTTTGGTGCATGCATATGATTTTACTGAGGGGCATAAATGTCTTATAAATGTTTTAAGCAGATTTGTTTATTTTCGTCCACTCACAGCTTTTGTTTTCAATGCCCTTCAGGTTGATTCCGGATACGACTGCAGCAGAGACTTGAGCATCGCACACCTCATCCATCGATCCTTACGCACTCTGGAAGCCCGTCTGGGCAATGGCAATCGGTTATCCCTTGTCAGACGCCTCTTGTCAGACGGGAGCATGATACATTCCATGGTAATCCCGGGGGGATTGGGATGGGTCGTGTCAATGAAGCTATCACCCTCTGTTGTCCAACTCCTATGAACTTAGTTCAGACTACAGAGAACTAAAAGATTTAAGGGAATAAGAAATAAAATTTGAAATTACTTTCATACCCTTGTTCAATAATGATTTTTTTCTTGTCCTAGTGATTTTTTTTTTGTTCTTGTCAAGTTGTCGTGTTGGCATACTTAGTATGAAAATTTTTGGAATTTTTCATAATTCTTATGTTTACATGCTCTATATTATTCATAGGTAGTGATCAACAAAATTCTCAGAAGTCATAAAATCTTTTTAATTTTTTAAGAAAACTAATGATATATCAATATCGTCTCCATCTAAATCCATTTTGGATGTGATCTAGGATTACGTTTTCATATAAAAAAATATCCACAAAAAAAAACGTGATTATATTTGAAGAGCATATAATTTTTTAGAACCCTATCAAACCAAATTAAGTTAATATCCAATAGACTTAGTTGGGAAACAAAAAACGTCGAATCCAAGATGATTGGTTCAATCAACTCCCTTGGCTTGAGTATTTCGTTCATGCAGATAAGGCGTTTTGCTTTCCATGTTTTCTTTTTACATCAATCACTCACACAAAGCATTCATGGTAGAGCGGTTTCAAAATTGGAAGTTCCTCACTTAGGTAGGCATTATAAATTCACCACATCATTTTTCTATGGAAAAATGGGTGCATTTAAAGAACCCCAACCACCATATTGATAGAGCAGTCCAATCCCCACAAGAGGCTGCACGAAACCAATTGCAGCTTATAGCCTCTATAGAAGCCATTAGGTATCTAACAAATTAAGGCATGGCTTTTAAAGGTGATGATGAATCATGTGGCTCTCTTAATCGTGGTAAGTTTGTCGTGTTGATCAAGGCATTTTCTAGAATGATTATAAATCTTGATTTTTTTTAAATAAATGCTCCTAAGAATGCACAATATATTGCACTGAACATACAAAAGGAGATTCTAAATATTTTTACTAATAGATTAAGGAAGTAGATACGTGACGAAATTGGGGAGAATGGTAAATTTTGTATTCTTGTTGATGAAGCACTTGATAATTCAAGCAATGAACAAATGACTATAATCATATTGTTTGTTGGCTGTAATAGGTTTATCGAGAAATGTTTTTGGATATTGTGAATGTTCATGGCACTCAACTCTGAAAACTGGAATTTGTGAAGTGCTTGGTAAGCACAATCTTTTAGTAAGTAATATATGTGGCCAATGATACGATGATGCTACCAATATGTGTGGTGAATTTAATGGTTTACAAACATTATTTATCAGTGATTATCCATATGCATATTACGTACATTGTTTTTCTCATCGCCTCTAACATAAACCTTCTTGAAATCACTTTGATAACCATGAAAGTCTTGCTCTCATATGACCACTAAATTGAAGTTCCAGAAATACTCTTAGCATCTTAAAATATAAGTAAGAGAAATTTGTCAGAAAAGGGATGACCACTGACCATCTTGAAAATGTCATCTCATTAAGCGAACCAAACATATTTCATCCTCTGTTGGTCACCGTGCACCAACTGACAGGACCAGTCCCAATCCCCCTGGATTATCGTAGGACGTGCCTACTCCCGTCTGACACCGCGTGTCAGACTAGGGATAAACTCGTCACCCGCTCGAGGTCCATCAGAGCGCTAGGATCGGCAGTGGCATGTGATGTCTCGATCTCTGTTACAGTCTGCATCCGATATCAACCTGAAGGGTATTAAAACCATAAAAGCTGTGAGTGGAAAAAACAACAGTTTAATAAAAAATCATTTATATCAAAAATACATTTATACCCTTCATGTAAAAGTATGCATGCATCATAAAACAGTTTTCAAATGCTTTCTAGGAAGCAAGACGTATTGCTTCCCAAATAAAAACACAGTGAAAAATGCTTCTCAATCGAAGCAATTACCTCAGTAAGGTCTCAGCCCAAAACCGAATCATACAGGACCGCAGCCCAAAACCAAATCAAGGAAAACCAGAACGGAACCTCAACCCAAATCATAGAACACGTGGGAACACATCCCATGGGAACTCATCTCAATGTTAGACACAATTCTAATCCTAGCACATGTGCATACAGCTCAGGACCACTCACAATCCTAGAATGTCGTCGTGAACACATCACTCGCCGCGACCGTCTCTAGATCATCGCGAATACATCGCCGATCGATCTCAGAGGATACCATCAACACTCCTAAGTCGGGCCTCCCTCTGGTATCAGAACCTCCAGCGGCTGCTCGACAACAGGTAGTGTATCGTGACCTCTTCAAAAGGAATACATCTACAGTTCGGAGGCGAGCATCATATCATCCAGGAGTCACCCGAATACCATCATCCATAAGGCCTCAAACATGGAACATCACCAAATGGGTCATAGCCCGAAAATCAGTGTACTACGACACTTCATATCCCATCATTCCTCGAATCCTATCAAATCCACAACTGGGTATCATGCCAGAAATATCTTTCATAAAACTCATAACTCGGTCACAGTCCGACTTATCTCACATTTGACTATACTCTAAGTCAAACCTCAATTCAACTGGGTCATACGTCCGAAAGATATTTCCAAAACTGAAAACCAGTTCTCATTTCTAAAACACTTTCAAATCATCTTTCAACTGAGACTTGTGACCAAATCTCGATTTCATGCATCTCCGTGAAATCCACCAAAATTAAAATCAGTTCCTCGGTTTCACGCCTCTCCTTGAAACCCTCGGAATCACATAAAACACAAGCACATAGTACACTCGGCTGAAGCCCAAACATCATATAAAATAAAAATCTCGAACTACATACAATAACGCATTTTCCTCTGAAAATTCCAAACAATTCATATTAAAATCACATGCACTCATGGCATCTCAAAACATGTTCATAAACACATATGAAACATTTATGCATCCATCATATTCAAAAAATGAGGTCTATTCATAGGCCGTCCAAACTGCGCCTCGATACATATGTCATAAGCCTCTCCGACTAATCCGACCTCTCCGGGTCATCCGGACCTGTCCAACACATACTCAAAGGTTACTACCAACCTAGGAAAGTCTATATTAAGAACCCCCAACATTCTCGAAAAATTCAACGTGTCCTGGACACGTTTCCCTAGGCCTTAAACTTCAATTTGACCAACCTAACGATCTCCGATCGACTCGAAATCACCACCATTGGATTCGTATTGTCAAAACCTTTAAAATGGTTCTGGTTCCACATCGAAATGTGTGTCCAAGTGCCCCACGCACGGGTCAAAGTGACTGGTCAATGTTGACCAAAAAGCTAACGTTGACGTCAGCGGTCAAAGTCAACGCTGACGTCAGAAGTCAACGGTCAAAGTCAACACTAACGTCATCGTTGACGTCAATAGTGAAGTCATCACTAACATCTGACACTGACACATGTCAAGATTATCGCCTCGATAATCGGAAAGCATCCGGCTCCCGTCTGACAATCGAAACCAAAAGACCGGAAAACTAATTAATATTACATCACACCCATTTTCAGACCAGGGAGATTAAACAGATACAACCGACTGGACGTCAAGTCCACAGTTTCACAGAGCGCAATATTACAAAACAAGTTAAAGAAACAAATCCTACTCTGTGAACTAACTACTCCGCAACGGAAAACTTTATGCCTCCGCCTCTAACTCGGCGCTTGCCCCGACGCTTGTACCACGACCTGGAGGGAATTTAAAACAACAAAGTGTGAGTGGACCGAAACATAAGTTTTATAGGAAAAACAGTTTTTCCGAAATCGGGTTCGCCCTCCAGTTTTGTAACACGCATGCATAACCAAATATTCAAAATTTGCATATTAGACTTTTGAAAACTCTTTTTCCGAAACACATGAAAAACGTTACAAAGGATCGTCATAACTCATGTAAAACCATTTAATAATGCCAGATTCCAGAAACCGTCATTTTGAAACGTTAATTGCACAAATCAAGTAAAACGTGCATCAATAACCACAATTATGCCGTTGGATCCATCCGAGTCTTTAAACTCAAAATTAGGCCTTCCCGGGATATCAAAGAGTCTTTAAACTCAAAACATGATTAGTAGGCCTCGGGGGTATCACAATAATCGAGTCTTTAAACTCACGAGTCTTTAAACTCAATCCGGGTCTTTAAACCCAACTCTCGGGCCCGCCCCCGTCATCAACATACCGGGACTTTAAACCCAAAACCAGATCCAACCATTAACCGGGTCTTTAAACCCAAAAAAATTTTAAACACAATAAACCAGGATTCATCACAAACCGTTTTCCAACATCATTCCGAAAACATATCACATCATAATAGGACTTATGTCCGAATTCACATGCAAATTCCAACACATACAATTTCCGAAAATTACTTCACAATATGATCAAACATCACAAATCCGAAACATGCATATTCATATCCAGGTACTTCATCAAAACATCACGCATGCATAAGCGAAAACCATAACCTCGAAATTCGTGAAATACGATAAATATCTCGAAAAGCGTGAAAACACGTAAAACCGATACATCATATCACCATCATAAAATCATATGTAAAACCATGAGATAAATAAGCAAAATAGTCATGCATGCCCAATTTAGAAAATCAAAAAGTCCACTCACAGTTTTAGGATGCGTCAATCGCGTCCCGCGCGCTCCTCTGTAGCTTCGGAAGTGTCCGGGCCTGTAAAAACGTACAAGAAGGGTTACAAACATCCTCAAATAGCTCGTATGATTTTTCCCTAATTTTCCGGATTTTTCGGCGAAATAAACCTAAAGGACCTAAACTTCCGAGCTCCCGAAATTATCCCGAACAACTCCCAAACAACTCGAATCCTAAAGGGAAAATGTTAATTAGACTGAAAGGAACAATTTCCATGTTGACCGTGATCGGAGATGACATCGCACGCGCCGTCACGCGCCGCCCAAAGTGGCTGCGCGTGAAGGCCACGCGCCAAGCTACAGTGTCATCGTTCTTACCCGGATAGACTGATAAACAGGTCTGTCACCCGCGACTCAACCCGACCAGTTCAAGCTCAATTCTCAATCAATTCCTCCCGTTTTCAATCCTATTATCTTCTCTAACCCATTAATTTCAGGTCTGTACTGATGATTAACGTCGACTGTCCCTAAATCGTTTCAACCCAGACTTGAACAGACGAACGGGTCGTCACTCAAAACTCACCCAAACTAACTCCATTCTCAAATTAATTTCACCAGTAGATTAAGGGAACTTAGACGAACACAATGGTACAATCAATTGAACTTGCCGTTACCTGGAAGTCGTCGTCCTCAAGCTCGAAAATTCTCAGAACCAGGGAGCTCCGTTCTTGGCCAATTCGTGAGTGTCGTCCCTCGAAATCGACGTGGTTGGCTTCCTTTTGCTCCCAGAAGACTAGAATGGCCCTTGGTTTCGATCAACAAGCCTCAGAAATTGAATGTGGTTTTTCCCTCCAACTGGTTCTTCTCTGAACTGGTACCTGGGCTCCTGAGCAATCCTTGCTCAATTTGCTTGATCTCGTGCACGGTTATGCTTCTGCTGCTCCCAGAAAACTCTCAGTGTGTCTAGTTTGGTCCCAAAACCAGTAGAAACTAAACTCTGAGATTTCTCCCCAAAAACCCGAAAATGGTTCTTCACTGGTTCCCTCAAACTCAACCCTCTCACTGATGCACAAATGACCCCAATTCAATCCTCACTCCATTCCCATACACGGTTAGTCGATCGGTGTGGCCAGCAGCCCGTGGGAGACCAACTGGGGTCTCTGAAAATGTCTCCCACGCACACAGAAACCATGGCCATTCCTTGCACTCCCGTGCCCTGAATTCTGCCCAAACCGTGCACCAGGGCCACTCAGTCATGCTTCCACTACCTAAATCCGCATAAACAAATTGTCTGAGCCATTCCACTAGCCATAAACAATTGCACGCACAAGACTCACGGCCGTGCACTCTGTTTTTCACGGTGGTGAATAGTAACCATCGTGAAATGACCAAAATGCCCCTCTATGCAATAATTACCAAATTGCCCTCCAACTCCCGTGACCCGTAACTTGGTCATCCGACGTCCGTTTCGCGCGTGCCGCCTGTCGTTGTACTCGGGGCGTCGAGACAAACATAACAGTCTTCGAGTCAAATGAATATCAATTGTCAAACAAAAAGTCAACTCTTTCCCTTTATAACGTCCAATTTACGATAATGCCCCTGAACTTCCGAACCTCATAACTTCCACCTTGTTCGTCCGAATCGAACGTGCCACCTGTCTATGAACTCGTGACGTCTCGAACTACGTCACGGTCATCACTCAACGTCCGTTCGACCCTCCAATCAAAAAGTAAAAAATTTGACCATACGAATCACAAGGGTAAAAACGTCATTTTATTCAATATTTTATAATATTACATTTTCAGAACGTCCGGGGCGTTACAATCTCCCCCCCTAAGAAATTTCGTCCCGAAATTTCAAGGAAACAAGTAGGGGAACTGTTCTCGCATCTGTGCCTCGGGTTCCCATGTGGCTTCCTCCACATTCTGGTTCCTCCAGAGAACCTTTACCAGAGGAACGGTCTTCCGACGTAGTACTTTATCCTTTCGATCCAAAATCTGCACCGGCTGTTCCTTGAAGCTCAAGTCTTCACGGAGTTCAATGGGTTGTTCTTCCAGTACATGAGATGCGTCAAACACATATTTCCGCAACATCGACCCGTGAAAGACATCGTGGACCTTCGAAAGCGTTGGCGGTAGTGCCAACCTGTAGGCCACCTGGCGCAATCCTCTCAGTGATCTCATAAGGTCCGATGTAACGAGGGCTCAACTTCCCTCGCCTGCCAAATCTCACTACACCCTTCCAAGGGGATAATTTCAGGAATACCCGATCTCCGACCGCAAACTCAAGATCCCGAATCCGATGGTCCACATAGCTCTTTTGTCTGTCCTGGGCTGCCTTGAGCCGATCCCTGATGAGTTTGACCTTTTCGGTTGTCAGTTCCACCAATTCGGATTTAGTCAGCTTCCTTTCACCCACATCCGTCCAACACAACTGGGTTCTGCACTGCCGTCCGTACAAGGCTTCGTACGGAGCCATCCCAATGCTCGCCTGATAGCTGTTGTTGTAGGCAAATTCCATCAAGGCTAGATGTGACTCCCAAGTATCCTGAAATTGCAAAGCGCAAGCTCGCATCATATCCTCCAGTGTCTGGATGGTCCGCTCAGACTGGCCGTCAGTCTGAGGATGAAATGCAGTACTGAAACGAAGTTTCGTCCCAAAGGCTTCCTGTAGACTTTGCCAAAACCGAGAAGTAAACCTCGGGTCTCTGTCTGAAACTATTGATTCTGGAGTACCGTGAAAACGGATGATCTCATCGAAAAACAACTGTGCCAACTGTGTCATTCTGAAGTTCTCGTCGCACACGGCAAAAAGTGAGCTGATTTCGTAAGCATGTCCACAATCACCCAAACTCCATCGTGGCCCCTGGGTGTCCTAGGAAGTCCAAACACAAAATACATCGTTAAGTGATCCCATTTCCATTCCGGGATTGGTAGTGGTTGCAAGGTTCCATAAGGTCGTTGTCTCTCAGCCTTCACTTGCTGGCAAATCAGACACCTGCTGACAAACTCGACAATCTCCCGTTCATACTACCCGGCCACCAGTAGTGCTCTCGCAAGGTACGATACATCTTGGTCCACCAGGATGCATCGCGTAGGCCGAACTATGGGCTTCATCCAAGATCTCCTTCTTCAGTGCCTCAACGTCGGGCACACGCAACCGTCCTTCTTTTAGCAAAGCCCCATCCTCCCTGACTGTAAAATCTAGCCGCTCACCGGCTTCCACTTCAATCCGAAGTACACATGAGACAGGATCTTGAGATTAAGCCTCAACGACCCGATCGAACCAGAAGTGGTCTCACATGAAAATTAGCCAGCAAGACACCTTGGCCATCCAAACCAAATCAATGCTAGTCTTACGGAGTTCAACCAAAAGTGGTAAATGAACCGTCCGTAGATGTGCTACAGAATGCGTTGACTTCCCGGCTTAGAGCATCAGCCACCACATTGGCTTTTCCCGGTGGTACTCAATCGTGCAATCATAGTCCTTAATTAGCTCTAGCCACCGTCGTTGCCTCACATTTAATTCCCTCTGAGTGAACAAGTACTTCAGGCTCTTGTGATCCGAGAACATTCTGCAAGTCGCACCATACAGGTGATGTCCTCCAAATCTTCAACGCATGCACAACAGCATCTAACTTTAAATTGTGCGTAGGATAATTGCGCTCATGCGGTTTCAACTGGCGCGAAGCTTAGGCAATCACTTTCCCATGCTGCATTAGCACACATCCCAAACCCTGTAAGGATGCATCACTGTACACCTCGAATCCCCACTGTCATCTGGAAGGGTTAGTATAGGAGCAGACGTCACACCTTTCCTTTAGCTCCAAAAACTACGCTCACAATCGTCATCCCAGTCAAACTTGACTCCCTTTCGCGTTAGTCGTGTCAACGGGGCATCAATGGTAGAGAAACCCTCTACAAACCTCCTGTAGTAACCAGCCAAACCCAAGAAACTTCTGACTTCAGTGACGGTCCTCGGTTGTTCCCACGTTCGCCACTGCCTCAATTTTCTGAGAATCCACACTGATCCCGTCAGTTGAGATCACATGCCCCAAGAAACTCACGCTCGTCAACCAAAACTGGCACTTGCTGAGCTTCGCATACAACTGGTTTTCCCTCAAGGTACCCAGCACCATCCTTAAGTGCTCCTCGTCGCGCTTTCCGCACTCCTCGAGTACACTAGGATATCGTCAATGAACACGATGACAAAGTGATCCAAGTAAGGCTGCAACACTCGGTTCATCAAATCCATAAACGCTGCGGGTGCGTTGGTAAAACCAAACGGCATTACAAGGAACTCATAATGACCATAACGGGTCCTAAAGGCTGTCTTGGGTACATCCTCATCCTTAACCCGCAACTGATGATACCCAGAACGAAGATCAATTTTGAAGAAGTACTGCGCTCCTCGCAGTTGATCAAACAAATCATCGATCCGAGGCAACGGGTATTTGTTCCTGACCGTCTACTTTATTTAGTTTCCTGTAATCGATGCAGAGTCTCAAACTCCCATCCTTTTTCTTCACAAATAACACCCGGGGCACCCCAGGGGGACACACCGGCTCGAATAAACCCCATCTCAAGTAATTCTTGTAACTGCGCCTTCAGTTCCTTCAACTCAACTGGCGCCATATACGATATCGGAGTCTGAGAGATAGGTTGCGTACCTGGAACCAGATCAATAGTGAACTCGACATCTCGATGCGGTGGCAATCCCGGTAGATCCTCCGGAAAGACATCCGGGAACTCCCGTACTATCGGTATATCCTCCACCCTCATTGGTGCAGCTCGTGAGTCCATCACTTGAGCTAAGTATCCCTGGCACCCTTTCCTCAACAACTTACTTGCCTTCAGGGCTGAAATCACTCCGACATGAGTTGCTCGTTGTATTCCCTGAAAGGTGGTTTCCCGGAAATCCCGGGTTCCGAAAAGTAACCTTCTTATCGACACATTCGATAGAAGCATGATGGAGCGTCAAACCAGTCCATTCCCAAAATGACATCAAAGTCGTGCAAATCCCAAGAGTATCAAATCTGCCATCAGACCCAACATCACCCACCATTACGGGATACTCCTGCAACACTTGATTTCACCACAAATACATCTCCCGTGGGTGTACTCACACCCAAGTCACAGTCCAAGGCGGACACCTCTCTACCCGCCAACAACTCACAGTCCCGTGAAATGAATGAATGAGTAGCTCTGGGGTCAATTAAAACACAAACATCATGCCCAAAGATGTGAGTGTACCTGTCACAACACCAGGTGCTGCCCTGGCCTCCTGCTGCGTAACAGCAAAAAACTCGGGCCTGTGGTCCAGCTGCTCGCCCACGGCCCCTCGGCCCCTCTGTCCATTAGCTGCTCCAGTGCCACCTCCTCGAGTACTCCCAGTCCCAGAAACTGCAGCTGTGCTCCGTCCCTGCTCTGTTCCACCACGCCCAGCGCCACCACCCTGTGGCAAGGATGGACACTCCCTCCGATAGTGGCCCCGCTCGCCACAGAAGAAACAGATAACACTGGATGCATCTCGAACAAAACCACCACCCTGCCGTCCAGTGGAAGCAACAGAAGTCGCGCTCGCCTGCGGAGCAGTCTGCGCCCTAGGCGCTCGGAATCCAGAACTCTGGTAGTTACCAGGCCTGCCATAACGATCATTGCCTGCAGATGAGGCTCCACCATAACGTCCCTTCTTCGGGGCTCTCTGACCATACGATCCAGGATATGAAAGCTCGCGACGTTGTCCACCACCAGAATACTGTGGACGTGTCGGGAGACTAGCCTCAACCCGCACCGCGGCATCAGACAACTCCCTGAGAGTAGCAAAAGCTCCGGCCGTCACAATGGCCCGTATCTCACCCCGTAGGCCAAGCTCAAACCTACGACATTTCTCAGCCTCAGTAGATACAAAGGTAGGAGCAAAACGAGCTAGCATCTGAAATTTTTGCTCATACTCAGCTACGGACATGCTCCCCTGCTGGAGCTGCAGAAACTCGGTCTCCCTAGCATCACAGAATGAACGGGATAATACTGATCCAGAAACCGTTCACGAAAGGTCTCCCAAGTCACTGTACGGGCATCCCAACCCGATAACTCCAGAGTGTACCATCACTCATAAGCAGATCCATCAAGCAAAAAGGTAGCCAAAACAACTCGCTCCTCAGGAGGACAGTGCATCACGGCAAAAATCCGCTCGAACCGAGAAATCCAACGGTGAGCATCCTCGGGATCCGCTCCACCACTAAACACCGTAGCCCCAAGACGCTGGGCTCGCTCAATCATCCGACGTCCGTTTCGCGCGTCTTGGGGCTACGAGACCCGTAACGTCGGATAACAAATTGCCCTCCAACTCACTGTCCTCCCGTGACGTCGGATAACAAATTGCCCTCCCGTTTCGCGCGTCTTGGGGCTACAAGTCACTGTCCTCCCGTGACGTCGGATAACAAATTGCCCTCCAACTCCCGTGACCCGTAACTTGGTCATCCGACGTCCGTTTCGCGCGTGCCGCCTGTCGTTGTACTCAGGGCGTCGAGACGAACATAACGGTCTTCGAGTCAAATGAATATCAATTGTCAAACAAAAAGTCAACTTTTTCCCTTTATAACGTCCAATTTACGATAATGCCCCTGAACTTCCGAACCTCATAACTTCCACCCTGTTCGTCCGAATCGAACGTGCCACCTGTCTATGAACTCGTGACGTCCCGAACTACGTCACGGTCATCACTCAACGTCCGTTCGACCCTCCAATCAAAAAGTCAAAAATTTGACCATACGAATCACAAGGGTAAAAACGTCATTTTATTCAATATTTTATAATATTACATTTTCAGAACGTCCGGGGCGTTACATCAGAGCTGACATGATGACGCCATCGATAACGTCATCATCCCTGTCCTCTGTCCGGGCCAACCTGGATTCCTGCAATCGGGTCACGCAGACCCACGGACTCGACTCGGTTTGTTCTTCCAACTCCGACCACCAAAATCGATGTCGTTGGTTCCAGTATGATCGTCTAGTTCTAGGAAATCGATATATGGATTCAAAACACTGAAAAACGGCCTAGAAATTTACCTCTAATTCAAAGAACAGTCGCCCAGTTTTCCAGCCTCCTGTCTGGGCTGCTCAATTGTCCTCAGTCTTCGATTCCAGTCCCATAAGACTCGTACAACCCTCACATGCACAACCTAATCATTAGAAACAGCCCATACACACCCAAAAGTTGATTTCGAATTTCGAACAAAAATTGTACCTTCGCGGGTTTCTAGCCACCGTCTACGGTGGCCCTCGCCGTGGCCACCATCCTACTCGCCTCAATCCGTTCTCTCACTTCCTCATTCATGCCAACAACAGAAGATAAAGGTTTGTGAAGGTTGAGGTGGGTTGTGGTGTTTGGGTTTTGGGTTTGGTTTGAATGAAACAGATGAAGATGATTGGTGCATGTATGTGTCTTTGTGGGCAATGGATGAGTGACACTTGTCACTCATCCATTGAGCCTATTCAAAAATATATGGGCCCACTTAATGACAAATGGCACTTGTCTCGTAAAACTTGCAATAATTTCTCAAATTTTTTGTGACCCGTAACTTTCCCATCGAACGTCTGATTTCGACGTGTCGCTTGTATACGGACTCATATCGACTCGATCTACATAACGGACATCGGTCCTCGTGCATTGGACCTCCCATGTCAAAAGTTAACTTTTTACCCTCATCTAGAGTCAAAATCGTAATTTTGCTCTGAACGTCCGACAATCCTCGTCTAATCCCTTATTAGCCTCGCAAATCCACGATTAAATCTTAATTAATCCCAAAAACTTGGGACGGGTCGTTACAATCTTCCCTCCATAAAAAAATTCATCCTCGAAATTCAAACATACCCAATTCCACAACGAAACCATGGAAATCCAATCCTGCCTCCAACTCGGGCACTCTCGTGTAAAAGTACACGTCAATACCCACTGTTACCGGAGCTTCCAAAGCTCCAACTCAACTCTCGAGAAACCACACGTCGGTTTGTAAGTCTCACTCGAGAAGAAGACACTCGTCGATCTCGCATGTCACTCTCTTGACAGGTCAACTACACTAAGCTGACATTAAATCTGCTTTTTAGCCTACCACTTTGACACTTTCCAACCTTAAGTCGTCAGGCTGATACTGAGGGCTATCACATCCAAGATGACACTCTACTCAGCATCCAATCCGAAAAACATCCTCTAGATCCTACCGTCACAATGGCACGAATCTCACCTTGCAGACCATACTCAAATATGCGGCATTTATCGGCCTCGGTACTCACATCAGCCAACTCTCTCGTTTTCCCATGCTCATGCTGACTCTCACTGTCAATAGAGATACAACTTTATTCTAAAGTCTCTAAGTCCACAAAAACTCTCGTGACTAGTCCACAACTCCCAGCTCCACTGAGCTTTTGCTGCGCCATTTTGATCTCGACTCACTCTCGAGTACCCAATCGTATCTTATGTCACTCAGCGACCTACGCTGAAATCTTGACTCATCTCGAGTCCTAAACTATCGTCTCACGTATCCTATCGATACACAATCAACATCTCATCCATCCAGGGTGTATCTGGACCCCATCGAACACTTGCTAGTAGAGTTAAACACACAAATAAAAACACTAGGGTTCCTCTGGCCCACATGGCCCTGAGCTCTCGACTTACATAATCATTGAACCCTCTCAGTCCACTCTGCTCGAGCACATAGTATTCGACGTCTAGTCATCATATCATCATGTCGGAACACATCCGATCATAATCCTCATCAAACTGTCACCATCGGATCTAATCCGATCACTATCTCATGTCCATCTAGGACTCTATCCATTAGACAAAACATTCATCCTCTCTAGTGACTCTCAACCCAAACATACCGGTTAACTATGGTTAATCCCATCATCCAACGTGGACTACTCACCGGTGCATCCACATCATGTCAATCATCAAGGCACTACCTGGCCTACTCAATGGCTACACTCTGGCAACGTCCAACCACATACCCATCACCTATTACCGACCATGCTCTAAACACGACTCGGACCTCAACCATCCGTCACGAGGCTAACCTCAATCCATCACAATCTCTATCCTCATATCCAACTCGAGGTATTGGCTATTCATCTCTTCCTAATTAATACCTATGTATCATCCTTGTCTTATATTTCTTCACATATCCAAGACCATACTCACTCACGTATCCAAGACAGATCATAAACTCCACTCAGTGTCCCTTCTGGGTCTCCTGGTCACTAGATAGTCACTAGCACTCCAATCTGTGTGGATGAATTCAAAATCAACACTCATCCCCATATCCAACACATACTCATCCACTTATCCAAATCCAAGACAGAGGTTGGATAATAATTTAGTCTTACCTCGAGGTCGTTACAATAAGATTCTCCTTAATAACGACCAGACCTCGGTTTACTCGACTCACGGTCGCCACAATCATCTCGAGCATCTTGATCATCACCACACGGCTTGATCTACTCGATCCTAGGTGGATCCATACAAGCTCTTTCAGCCAATATAACATGACCTAAAATACCAACATGGGTCCACTACCTCGGACACTCACTCGTCGCATCCGGTGACGCTAAGTACCATATGCTCTTCGAGTCATTCAAATTTGACTCACAACCTAGGTGTTCGGTTCTTACACCTTCTTTAAACCCTTTAACTATCATATCACTCCTCGTCATCCTATGTAGAGAAGAATCAAGGATGATCCAAGATGATGACATCAAAATTCATCCTATGTCATCCTACGGCACCAAGTACCACCTGTTAAAAGGCAAAAAACGAGAGGTTTCCTTTATTGACTTCGGAATACCCATTTCCAATGCGAAATCAAGCACTCTTCTCATTGTCTCAATCACAACCTCTCTTAATTCCAAAGTTCCAATCATGTTGGAACCATACTCTCACTGATGATCCTGTCTCATCTGTCAGATTTTTTCTCAAACAAGCTTATATAAAACTCAGGAAGTATCGTCGTCCGTAGTCGACTAAAACCATTCCCCACTGGACTCTCAAGTCCTCAACTCACTTGGACAATCCACTCAAGTGTCCATAAACCAACAACCTTAGTATCCAACTCGTCTGTCCATTTTATTCCGTTTATGCACATCCAAAAGGGTGTCATCCAACACTACTTGATTCTCACGTTTCTACCTGTATGGTTACAACCCTGAGCACACCCTTTGTGTCCCAGGTCTCGTATCATGTTGACGGCCAAACCAGAAGCTCTGACCAAGCAAACGAAAAAAGAGAAGTTACCTCCTCCGACTCAGAGTGTTCTCTGATAGTTACTATAATGCTTAATCCTTTCTCAAGACTAACACTTCCATTGATTCTCTTCAGCTACTTCCATCACCATCCTCGTAAGCATACCGATTTGCACGTCCCAATCCTTATGGGATCAATTTCAGCACCCAACACTCGTGTCATCCGTCCACAACGATCCAGGGTACCTATCACCAATCATGGTATACCTTGTGCCTCACACTGAGCCACTCGTGATCCTCTCTATCCCGCTCAATGCCCACCAAACTCACATGTTTGTCACTCTAGGGCAAGTCTACCATCTCGGTCACCATCCGAGCCTTTAAGGCATCGCATCACTTAGATACACACAGTGTCATTCGGAACTATCTGATCACTATTGGATTCCATTCAACTCATCTATGGCATCTCTCACTTATCTTAGTCACCTCCACTGAGGTAGTGCGACACACTCGCCCACACCCAAAGCTCAACATCTCCTTCTGTGATAGCACTCAGGTGTAACCGAGTAGAATCCAGAAGTCTCCACTTGCACTGAACAGCACTCACACATCTCCGTATCATCGTCACGACAGGCGAATCTCCCTCGTCTCAATCGTCACAGTAACATGAGTCTATCCAACTCGATAAGACTCATCCATGTCTATCGATAGCGGCGTCTACCACCACCGCATGCAGACTAAACTCAGAAACGCTCTGCTATTGAGACTCCGTACTCATGCGGTCAACTCACCACAGGTACCAACTGCTCAACACATAATAACCACTAGTCGGTCCACCTCAAGATCCGATCCACAAGTACCACACTCCTGGTAACTTGTCGAATCAGTCTCAAACTAGGGTAATCACGAACCCGGCTGCTCACTACATCACATTCATCCCGACCGATCCATCGCTCTAGACTCCGAAAGTTGTCGTACTCCGATATTGGTATCCAACTAACCAGTAACCACTATTTAAGAACCTCGTCCACCCGTAACTCTACGGCTTCCAGCCGCTGGGCCCATAAGAACTTGGCACTACTCGATGCTTAATACTGCTCTACCACAGCATGTCTGTCAGGGCCCACCCCTAATCCCCCAGGATTAGGGACTAAACCCTGCTCCCATCTAAAAACCCAAAACGAAAGACCGAAACAACCTCACAAAAACCACAAATTACATTGTCAGATGCAGGAGAATTAACAACATCCCAGAGTCAACAACTATATAGAGCATAGTACCAAAACAAAGTGAAACAAAACCGATACACAAAGTACACGCACAACGGAAAATCGGAAACACTCTGGGAAAACTCTCGAGTACTCTATGCCTCCGACGCTGCCTCAACATCAACCCCCGTGCTAGCTCCACGACCTGGAGGGCAATTAAAAACAGAAAAGTGTGAGTGGACCATAAATAAAAATAATAGTTTCCAAAAACCATTTCATAAGCAAACCAGAGTTTTAGCCTTCTGTTTTGAAAACATACATGCATAACCCATTAGTTGAAAACAGTCATAAATCACTTAAGGATCGTCATAAAAATAATTGCAGAATCATCATAAAACCAGTAATTGAAATCACGTCAGAAACATCATTAAACCACATCATAAAGCATAAATAACAAGTAATCCGATCAAACCTGCTGGACCTATCTGAGTCTTTAAACTCCCGAGTCTTTAAACTCAATCCAGGCCTCAATAATCCGAGTCTTTAAACTCCGAGCCTTTAAACTCAACAGGCCTACGGAGGAAATATCAATATATCCGAGTCTTTAAACTCCCGAGTCTTTAAACTCAATCTGGGTCTTTAAACCCAATCCGGGCCCGTCCCCCGTCAATCACAATATCTGGGTCTTTAAACCTAATAATCAGATCCAGCAAATCCAATCCAAAACCATTTGAAAACCAATTCGAAATCCATATCCAAACCCAAATCAGAAATCACTGGTCTGAAGCCCTTCCGGCATCCAGAACCGTCATTCCGAACCCAAATCCGGAATTTCTCTTTTCAACTTTAAAACCAACTTTCCGAAATTTGATTCTAAAACCGAAAACCGTGATCACCAAAATCATGTTCCAAAATCCCTTTAATCGTTGAAAACCCTTTATCGTTTGAAATCCCAAAACCATAGCATCATAATCAAAAATCAAACTTTTCTCGTAAAACGTGTCAAATACGTAATTTCTCGAAAAACGTGTAATAATGTAAAACAGTTATAGCATAATCAAACAAGCATGAAATCCCATGTAAAACCATAAAACAATTATAGAAAAAAAATTATGCATGCTCAGTTATAAAGAAGGGGTCCGCTCATAGATACCGGGTACGTCACTCGCGTCCCGAACGTCCTGCACGTTCCTCGACCTCCTCGGGGTTTCCCGATCTTGTCAACAGTCACCAAAATATGTCACTAACACGTCCACTAAGATTTTTCTAATTTTCCTCAATTTTCCCAACTTCTAAACATAACGAACCGAGACCTTAAACCTTCAACCTTGTCGAACTAACCTCAAACGACGTCCGATTAACCCGAAACCTATCCCAAAAGATCCGTTATAACACTTAGACCAAAAACCTAGTTAACAGTTTCCCCAGAAACCGCCGTACAAGCCTCCACGCGCCGCCCAAAGTGGCTACGCGTGGGCCTCACACGCCTGCACAGTCACTGTTCATCTTCAACCTCTCGACCCGTGCACTGTTCTGGACCGGCGTGGCCGGTTCTCCACCGTCCGCCGTCCGTTTCTGCTCCTCTTTCCACCAATCCCATCGTCCGCTACCCAAGAATCCAGTCCCCTACTCCAAACACTCCAACACATCCTACATCTCAACGTCCCAAGCTCGAAACAAAAACCATCCGTACCCCTGTTTTTCAATCTAACCACCCGTACACTTCCCCTTCACGGCTTCGACACCAAAAGGTTCCTAAGGACCTAAGGAATCGATTAGCACCTACCATACCCCTCGACTCGTACTAAAAAAACACGACTTCCAGTTTGAACTTTCACGGCAAAACAGAGCAATTGAACGGGGGAAAGAAATTACATGCCTGTCGATCACCGCCGTGCTCGCCGCCGCGTTCACTAGAGTCCACAGAGCCGTCCTAGCCTTCCCTCACGTCCAATTGATCAACGCACGACAACACCACCACCAAGGTCCCTCAACACCTCTCTATTCTCTGCTTTTCCCGTGAACCCACACACTCCTCACACACAAACACTCGACTTCTCAATTCCTTTCACCACCTTCCTTGCACTCTCAGCTTTCCCCTGATCACACTCACACACTCAAGCACTCACACACTCACCCAGAACCCGATCAATTTCCTCTCAAACCTCACTCTGTTTTCTGTCTTCTTCGAACAAACACGATACACACACACTGCACATTTTTAAAACACACACCGTGCACTTCCTAGAACCCACTACACACACTACACGTGTCACCATCCCAAGGGCAAATTCCAAAAATATCCTATCTCTCCTGTACACTTGTCCTGATCCTAGTTGCACAAATCCCAATGTGCAAAAGACCAAAATACCCCTACTTGTGAATCAAAATTACGATTATGCCATTGTCGTTCTAGACCCGTATCTCGCCCGTCCAATGCCCGATGAAAACGTGCCACCTACCGTTGAATTCAGGATGACGAGATCTACCTAATGGTCCTCGGTCTACGTGTCAAAACCTCGCTACATGAAAAGTCAACGTTTTCCCCCTAATTTAACCAAATTACGAAAGTGCCCTCAACCTTTCGAACATCATAACTTCCTCCTCGGATGTCGGAATCGGGCGTGCCACCTGTCTACGGGCTCGTGACGTCTCGAACTACGTCACGGTCATCGGTCAATGTCCAATTGACCACCCGAACTCAAAGTCAACATTTTGTCCAAACCAGGGGCAAAATCGTCATTCTACGCTAACAGCCCAACTAAACACCGATTAGGCTCACTAATCCGTTACTAATCACTCTGCTAATCCCGGCTCCCGGGACTGGTTGTTACAATGTCACAATCACGGCATGCCCCATAGGGTCAAACGTTCCTATTTCCAACAGTCTCAACAAGGGTCGTCCACGACCTCCACAGATATCACTTTGACACAATCCTATATCTAACATGACCGCACAACGGTCCCGACTCTCGAAGTTGTCCACGACCTCCACAGATATCACTTCAAAAGTCTAATATGCAAATTTTGAATATTTAGTTATGCATGCGTGTTACAAAACTGGAGGGTGAACCCGATTTCGGAAAAACTGTTTTTCCTGTAAAACTTATGTTTCGGTCCACTCACACTTTGTTGTTTTAAATTCCCTCCAGGTCGTGGTACAAGCGTGGGGGCAAGCGCCGAGGCAGAGGCGGAGGCATAAAGTTTTCCGTTGCGGAGTAGTTAGTTCACAGAGTAGGATTTGTTTCTTTAACTTGTTTTGTAATATTGCGCTCTGTGAAACTGTGGACTTGACGTCCAGTCGGTTGTATCTGTTTAATCTCCCTGGTCTGACAATGGGTGTTATGAATATTAATTAGTTTTCCGGTCTTTTGGTTTCGATTGTCAGACGGGAGCAGGATGCTTTCCGATTATCGAGGCGATAATCGGGGTGGGTCCTGTCAATTGGTATCAGAGCCTAGGTTTACGATTCGTGTCTGGCACTCGGGTGTGCCTTGATTATTGTACTAACTTATGCCTCTTTCAGAGAAGGACGACCGGCCATGCCTCCGAGACGCGAACCCCCTCCACGACCTGATGGCGATACCGAGAGCGCTTCGATCGAGCGAGCCCAGCGTCTTGGGGATACGGTGTTTAGTGGTGGCGCTGGACGTGGTGGAACAGAGCAGGGACGGAGCACAGCTGCAATTTCTGGGACTGGGAGTACTCGAGGAGGTGGCACTGGAGCGGCTAATGGACAGAGGGGCTGGGGCCGGGGGCGAGCAGCTGGACCACAGGGCCGAGTTTTTGCTGTTACGCAGCAGAAGGCCAGAGCAGCACCTGGTGTTGTGACAGGTACACTCACGATCTTTGGGCATGATGTTTGTGTTTTAATTGACCCCGGAGCTACTCATTCATTCATTTCACGGGACTGTGAGTTGTTGGCGGGTAGAGAGGTGTCCGCCTTGGACTGTGACTTGGGTGTGAGTACACCCACAGGAGATGTATTTGTGGTAAATCAAGTGTTGCGGGAGTGTCCCGTAATGGTGGGTGATGTTGGTCTGATGGCAGATTTGATACTCTTGGATTTGCACGACTTTGATGTCATTTTGGGAGTGGACTGGTTGACGCTCCATCATGCTTCTATCGAATGTGTCGATAAGAAGGTTACTTTTCAGAGCCTGGGATTGCCGGAAACCACCTTTCAGGGAATACAACGAGCAACTCCTGTCGGAGTGATTTCAGCCCTGAAGGCAAGTAAGTTGTTGAGGAAAGGGTGCCAGGGATACTTAGCTCAAGTGATGGACTCACGAGCTGCACCATTGAGGGTGGAGGATATACCGATAGTACGGGAGTTCCCGGATGTCTTTCCGGAGGATCTACCGGGATTGCCACCGCATCGAGATGTCGAGTTCACTATTGATCTGGTCCCAGGTACGCAACCTATCTCTCAGACTCCGTATCGTATGGCGCCAGCTGAGTTGAAGGAACTGAAGGAGCAGTTACAAGAATTACTTGAGATGGGGTTTATTCGACCGAGTGTGTCCCCCTGGGGAGCCCCGGTGTTATTTGTGAAGAAAAAGGATGGGAGTTTGAGACTCTGCATCGATTACAGGCAACTAAATAAAGTAACGGTCAGGAACAAATACCCGTTGCCTCGGATCGATTATTTGTTTGATCAACTGCGAGGAGCGCAGTACTTCTCCAAAATTGATCTTCGTTCTGGGTATCATCAGTTGCGGGTTAAGGATGAGGATGTACCCAAGACAGCCTTTAGGACCCGTTATGGTCATTATGAGTTCCTTATAATGCCGTTTGGTTTTACCAACGCACCCGCAGCGTTTATGGATTTGATGAACCGAGTGTTGCAGCCTTACTTGGATCACTTTCTCATCGTGTTCATTGACGATATCCTAGTCTACTCGAGGAGTGCGGAAGCGCACGAGGAGCACTTAAGGATGGTGCTGGGTACCTTGAGGGAAAACCAGTTGTATGCGAAGCTCAGCAAGTGCCAGTTTTGGTTGACGAGCGTGAGTTTCTTGGGGCATGTGATCTCAACTGACGGGATCAGTGTGGATTCTCAGAAAATTGAGGCAGTGGCGAAGTGGGAACAACCGAGGACCGTCACTGAAGTCAGAAGTTTCTTGGGTTTGGCTGGTTACTACAGGAGGTTTGTAGAGGGTTTCTCTACCACTGCTGCCCCGTTGACACGACTGACGCGGAAAGGAGTCAAGTTTGACTGGGATGACGATTGTGAGCGTAGTTTTCGGGAGCTAAAGGAAAGGTTGACGTCTGCTCCTATACTGACCCTTCCAGACGACAGTGGGGAATTCAAGGTGTACAGTGATGCATCCTTATAGGGTTTGGGATGTGTGCTAATGCAGCATGGGAAAGTGATTACATATGCTTCGCGGCAGTTGAAACCGCATGAGCGCAATTATCCTACGCACGATTTGGAGTTAGCTGCTGTTGTGCATGCGTTGAAGATTTGGAGACATCACCTGTATGGTGCGACTTGCAGAATGTTCACAGATCACAAGAGCCTGAAGTACTTGTTCACTCAGAGGGAGTTAAATGTGAGGCAACGACGGTGGCTAGAGCTAATTAAGGACTATGATTGCACGATTGAGTACCACCCGGGAAAAGCCAATGTTGTGGCTGATGCTCTAAGCCGGAAGTCAACGCATTCTGTAGCACATCTACGGACCGTTCATTTACCACTTTTGGTTGAACTCCGTAAGACTAGCATTGATTTGGGTTTGGATGGCCAAGGTGTCTTGCTGGCTAATTTTCATGTGAGACCACTTCTGGTCGATCGGATCGTTGAGGCTCAATCTCAAGATCCTGTCTCATGTGTACTTCGGATTGAAGTGGAAGCCGGTGAGCGGCTAGAATTTACAATCAGGGAGGATGGAGCTTTGCTAAAAGAAGGACGGTTGTGTGTGCCCGACGTTGAGGCACTGAAGAAGGAGATCTTGGATGAAGCCCATAGTTCGGCCTACGTGATGCATCCTGGTGGGACCAAGATGTATCGTACCTTGCGAGAGCACTACTGGTGGCCGGGTATGAAACGGGAGATTGCCGAGTTTGTCAGCAGGTGTCTGATTTGCCAGCAAGTGAAGGCTGAGAGACAACGACCTTATGGAACCTTGCAACCACTACCTATCCCGGAATGGAAATGGGATCACTTAACGATGGATTTTGTGTTTGGACTTCCTAGGACACCCAGGGGTCACGATGGAGTTTGGGTGATTATGGACAGGCTTACGAAATCAGCTCACTTCTTGCCGGTGCGAGAGAGCTTCAGAATGACACAGTTGGCTCAGTTGT